>OX344847.2:2715994-3915994 GCA_947037095.2 Nycteola revayana
CTTAAACATACGGTAGGTATAAAATACTAGTACAATTTAATATCATAGGTCCATTACGATGCTAGGTCATATAGATTTGTGTGGTGACTAGCATCTTAGCTTAGTTATTTTTAAAATAACTTGTAATAAGATGCTGCTAGCTATACAACCAATACTGAAAATAAAATCATTATCATCATCATTTCAGCCGTAGGACGTCCACTGCTGGACATAGGCCTCCCTCATAGATCTCCAGTTGTTACGGTTAGAAGCGGTCTGCGTCCACCGTGATCCCGCGGCCTTTAACCAGATCATCGGTCCATCTAGTAGGTGGACGTCCTACGATACGCTTGCCGATCCGCGGATCTTGCTGATTTTGAAAATAAAATACAATAACTATTTAGGGCGGTTTCATAAATTTTAGTACAAAATTAGACCGATTTGGCTAATTGCAATTTTTTTTGTGGTCGTGCTTGCAATACGATGTATGTTTTGTATTATTAGAAATAATTGAAAAAATTAAAAACTACTTAGGCACCCGGCTAAGCGTGGAGACTTTGGCAGAAAATCCTCTCGTATTAGGCCTCATGGCAATTTCCCTACTCTTACAAGTTGTCTCTCAAGATGCCAGGATACCCTGTGTGGTGAAACACCAACACCACCTCCAGTAATGGTGAAAGAAACGGAAGGTGAATTGAATAATAAAGGTAAAGAGTTTTGTTTGCTTGAACGTGCTAATCTCAAGGACTACTGATCTGATTTGATAAAATCTATCAGGCTTAGATAGCTCATATTGATGAAGGCTAGTTAGGTCCGTCTGGGTGTACTTTGTGTCCGTGAAATGAATGTTTGTAAAGTCCCCCGCGACACAGGGATTTTCCCTAGACCCGCACTAGGGGAGTTGCCTAAAAAAAAAACCCAAGGAAACCGGACGATATAGTTAACTTTAAGAAAACAGTACGTGAACACATTTTGGCGAATCAGACGGGTTCATCACAGCAGTGAATTATTGTATTGTATGTAATATAGTATTATATCTTAGATTATGGTATTGTATAATGTAGTGTAAATAGCATTAGTCTTATATCTAATATATAAAATTCTCGTGTCACAGTTTTCGTTGCCATACTCCTCCGAAACGGCTTAACCGATTTTGATGAAATTTTTTGTGCTTATCCGGTATCTATGAGAATCGGCCAACATCTATTTTTCATCCCCCTAAATGTTAGGGGTAGTCCACCCCTAAATTTTTATTTTTATTTTTCAGACAAAGTTAGGGGTAGATTAGAGGTAGGTGTAGGGTAGGGGTAGGGTAGAGGTAGGGTAGGGGTAGTGTAGGGTAGGGGTAGTGTAGGGTAGGGGTAGTGTAGGGTAGGGGTAGTGTAGGGTAGGGATAGTGTAGGGTAGGGGTAGTGTAGGATAGGGGTAGTGTAGGGTAGGGGTAGTGTAGGGTAGGGGTAGTGTAGGGTAGGGGTAGTGTAGCGTAGGGGTAGTGTAGGGTAGGGGTAGTGTAGGGTGGGGGTAGTGTAGGGTAGGGGTAGTGTAGGGTATGTATCGATTGAGGCAGTACGAAGTCTGCCGGGTCAGCTAGTATAATATGTATAGTATATATAGTATCCATGTAATTTTAAATATATTTTATTGTATTTCTTTTGCTTACCTTTGTGGTATGTGTCTCCTTACATACAGTTTCATTTACAGTGCACCTACTACATTAATTCTGAACCACCCTATGGTTGACTGGTAGAGAATTTTAATGCCTCTGGCATTAAGTCCGCCTATGTACTTTTATAGTGCTGAAGTTTTTAAATAAATAAATAACTATTTATTTTATCATCATGGAGGGTATTTGCCATATTCACCACGCTTGGCAGGTGGATTGGTGACCAAAAAAGGTGTTATGTTGTACCTCAAAAGAAAACGCTGCTGCCCGTTCCTTGATATACGAGTATTATAGATGATGTTATAACAATCGGGACCAACGGCTTAACGTGCTTTCCGAGGCACGGAGGGTAGTCGCTCAACCAACCAGACCCGGATAGAAATCTTAGAATTTACCCAAAGATTTCTTGTCCGGCGTGAGCATCGAACCCACGACCTCCGAGATTTTAAAGCGAGCCAAATACCGCTACGCTACGGAGGTGGGTAGTGAGAGGTTATCATATAAAAAGTCATAAATATTTTAATATATTCTAAAACCCTGCCTCACTGTATCATTTTTCAAAGATAAAATCGAAGTTATCTATTCCAGTAGTCTATTTTAACTACATATTTTAGGACCATCCATTTGCATATGACTATATTATTATTAAAACTTGTATAATTACGATTCGTTTTTTTTTTCGAATAACGTAGTTAGCCACGAGGCTTTTGCTTCTTCACCGGGCATAAAGCCGAGCGATGTCAAAAGGCGGTTGATGCGGCACTCGGGCTTGAAAAGTGGGACGACAAAACTAGGCCAATTGGCAAACTTGATCGTATGTCTGTCTAGTTTTTGCACAAGCTAATTTCCATTCTGTCCTTTTTACTCTTTAGTAACACATTTTGCCTTATCAAAACACGGGCATTACGTATCCACCTCTTATTATAGAATATCATAGAAGGGTTCCAGCCTTAATAAATGGTTTAAAAACTACAAACTAGGCAACCTGCGTAAGAGGGCGCCACTTGTGGGGCTTGGACCTCGGCTCAGGGCGGTCGCTGGCGATGAGATTGATGACTTTTAGTATTTAATGGGAGTTTTGTTCAACTGTCTTACGACTTGTAATTTTTGATTAAGTAATGCGACTTCTTTATAATATCAGTGTAAGTCTCGATTAATGTAGATTCATTTCTCGCGCCAGTTTTTTCTATTATTGCCAACCAAACTTTTTTTTTTCGGGTCGTCTTAGTTGTAGCACTGCCCGTGCCTCGGAAGGCTCTAAGCTGTCGCCTCTAAGCTGTGACCCAGTTATCATTTTTAAATATACCATCTATACTTATATACAGCTAAAGAGTTTGTCATTTATTTGCTTGAACGCGATAATCTCAGGAACTAGGTACGGCTCCGATTTTGAGGAGAAGACGCTTCTACACTCCGTGCGTCCCTATAATTGGGCAAATGGGCCACTGTAAGTGTGGCCCAGGAGATCCCGCGGTACCATATTGGCCACGGGGGCCGGATTGCTCATGCGTACACGGCCCCCGCCAAGGCGGATCGAAGGAGTGTCCGGAGGGTTTTAGTGGTGTAGGGTCCTCTCGTCGTGGTATGAGTTTAGCATACTACGCTATGGAGAGGGCAAGTGCCACATATCCCACCGCCAGCGCGCGAATACGCTAAAGGGAAAGCGTAAATGTATTTCAACCCGGACAAAAAAAAAAAGTTACTAGTCCGATTTGAATTTTTTTTCAGTGTTAGGTAGCCTATTTATTGAGGAAGGATTGGGAGATACTTAGATAAACCCGCGTATCATAAATCTGCGTTTCAGAGGTAGCACACGTTATTTGCTAAACAAAAAAGTGATTGGGACATATTTATTCAAAAATTACTTCGTGCCGTGATCCAAATATGAATTAGACTATCTTTTTACCGCTTGGAAAGTTAAATGTGTTAAAAATACTGTAGGTACATGAACAACACCGTAATTTAAATCCATTATGGGAAAACGATTTATGGGTAATTTCCAATAACACGCGAAAGGTTTTAACGCGTTTATAATTATTATTTACACTAACTACGGACAATATTTTTGTACTGTGTGACAGACCGGTCCACGTTATATTTTATTATGGGCTGGAAAGAAATAAGTGAGATTATTTTTATATTTATTTTTCCCAACACTACCCTGTAACTTTATCTACTTATACTAATATTCAAGGTGAGATTTAGGTTGAGGCTAGATCCAATTTCGGCGGCTCCAAATCTGCAATGCGGGAGGACTCGCAATTTGAGATGATGATATATGATATAAAACCGTGAACTCTTACGGAAATCAAAGATATTTACGGAGATAGAGAGTAAAAGCGCTGATCCTCAACGATCCTTGATGCTTGTCATCAAGAAGCACAGATTAAAAATATTGATTAAATCTATTGTCTGCACCGGAACGATTCACTTACCGCTTGCCGTACCCAGCCGCGACTCTTATTTGTCAATTGATTTTAATAATTATTTATTTATTCGCTATGTTATAATTTATTTTTTTTGTTTTTAATTTTATGCCTATTTGAATTTTATTATTATCTTTTTGTGAATTATTTCTTTTATTTTATTAGTTTCTTTATTTTATTTTTAATAACTTGTAAGTAGTATTGATTTTTATTATTATTTTAATAGACATTGGCATGCGTGCCGTCATAACTAGGGTTGGCTAGAATACCAGCGCTGCCGCAATAATCTTTTGGTTTTTGAAGTAGCATTATGCTGAAGGCAGTACCCATTTATGGCATTTACTTATCTAATTGTTATGTATTTATTTATCGTTGTACCTATAATGTTTCGTAAATAAATGAATTTTCTTTCTTTCTTTCTATCCGTCGTGATTTCACCGACCGCTTCATTCGATGTAAAGATAGACATGACCAAGTTCTGGCGTTGACATATAGTAGGACATGAGTAGGTAATTCTTATTCATTCAGGTACCTAGACTGTTTTTTATTAAATCAGTTTTTCATGATCGTTCTAAGCGTGAATTCGACAATAGCTTAGAGGCAGTTTATATTCAGTTAGGAACAGATACAGGCTATGATATTGATTGGTGATTTAATTCACATCCATATACTTAAAATCTAATGTTTTTTTTCAGATAATCCATTAATTGTGACCTTTTTCGTAAGCTACGTTTATTCAGCAAACATTCCAAAACATCAAGGTACCCAATCAAGAAAATTATTCACCGACAAAAATTTCGACTTCCATGCATTTCTAAAGAAATTCGAACCGAAGTCAATATGGGAGAGAATTGATAAGAAAAATAAATATGAAAGCGCCAACATAACTAAGGCAGAACAGAGAAAGCTGATATATATGAACTTACATCGCATTCATGATGAACTGCTTGCTTTTGACGTAAAAGATTTAATAGGAGCAGTTAATGTAACCTTCTTTGAAAAGAACAAACAATTTTCTAATGGAAGCGTATTCCATAATAATAAGGGGATTCAAGGTATTTCTAATATGACAAACGGTAGCCTGTCTCGAAGGGTCTTCATGCCCGATGAAGGTTGGACACCTCCGGCATCAGGATATCAAAATTCCGTCAACGACCCGTTCTTTATGAGAGAACGACTCCTCGAACTAATGAAACAAGCTATATACCAATCTAGAAACAAGATGATTTTGATGCAAGAATACAGAGAGAAGTATAAAACATCAGCGCTGTATAAAATGGGGTTTCTTATGTCGCGGACAGATCGTCTTTGCAAAGTGTTTGGAAAGGTGTCGGATAAGGCTTTCAGGAATTGTTTATTGAGTACGTCAGCCGTTCAATATTTCTTCTCGGCTCATCATTTGTTGCATGCTAATCAGAGGCAGTTGCAGCTTTGGTTCAACATTGATCTGATGGTGGAACTGATAAAAGCAAACGATGAGAACTGTAAAGATATTTTTAAGAAGCACACCGAAAATAGAAAAGAGAAATTCGATGAAATTTTTATCGATTAAAATTGTTTTAGTTATAAATTGTGCACGTCATCTCCATAACGGTAGTAGGATATGTAGAAAAAAAATATTATAACACAAAATAAAAGATGTTTTATAAAATTAATTGTCACTTTTTGAAATTTCTTTTATATGGTTAAGAATGGTTTTGTTTCTTTCATTATATTTTATGCGGGCTAAAAAGCACTTAAATGAAAATTGCTAAAATTAATATGATATATGAATATATGCAGACAAACACGGTGTCAGTAATCTTGGAATATAAATTATTATCTGTGCCGTGACGTCATTGTTGCAGTAAAGGATCATGTACATATTTATACATTCATTACATAAGTATTTAATAGGCCAATTGACTCGTATCAAATTATATACCCCCCTCGTACTCCTGACCCTTAGTTTGCAAAGAACCATTCGATGCCCTCGTAGACCCGAAGTCAGAGAGGTCCGCGAACTGTAAAGTAGAGCGACAGTTGCACAAAACTCCCCTAAAATACAAACAGTCATAATCCCTGAATCTCATCGCTAGCGACCGCCCTGAGCCGAGGTCCAAGCTCCACAGAGGGCGCCCTCTTGCGCAGGTTGTTTAGTTTGTAGTTTTAAACCATTTATTATGACTGGAGCTCTGCTCGCCTTTATGCCCGGTGAAGTAGCAAAAGCCCCGAGGCTACCAACATAAGTCCGAAAAAAAAAAACAAATTATGTAACAATAATTATTGCAAATTATTAGAAGCAACCTTTTGTATATATTTATATATTTTTATGTATATATTTAGCCTATTGAATACATTGCCATAAAAACTACACTCAGGGCCGGATTTAGAAGTCCGGAGGCCCCGGGGCAACTAAGGAGAAGAGGCCCCCTGGCCACAAATTAGTTTTCCTTTAAATGTGTAAAAAATTTGAAGTATGTAGGTACTGACTTATCAAGACGATTTGAATTCTGATATTTTATTGATTGTCTAATTTCAATGAACAAGTATTGTAATAACAGCTATTCATCTACAATAACCGTTATTACAATATTTAAGAACTATAACATTAATCATGATTCTACAAAGTACTGTATGTAAAGGTACAACACCGAAATATAAATAAAAGAAAAGTTTTAGAATTTACTCGTCAGAATTTGAAAGATTTTAAATCTCTAATGTGGAGGCCCCTCTATTGTGGAGGCCCCGGGGCAGTTGCCCTGGTTGCCCTCCCTTAAATCCGGCCTTGACTACACTAAGTACCATCGAAGCAGTGAGTGTAGATAACTAAGTAGGTACATGCATTTTTATTAATTTAGAGATATTGGTAGTTAATTGAATTTCTTAAGGTGATGACTAATGACAATTAGGGGCTAAAACAAGCTAAAGATAGGTACAATTTGAACCGACTTAGGCTTGAAACTAGGGCACCACTAATTCTAATTGATTAGGTACGGTATAATTTAACAAGGCAGCAGTTACAACATCAGAAAGTATAGTTACATTTGTATTTTATACGATTACGTAGGTGTAATTATATTTTCATGATGATATGAGCTATTAAAACATTTATAGGAATTTTATCGTCTCTACAGTATATTATGAAGACCAACCGTGAAGTTTTCATTGCTTTAAACTTACGTAGTATTAGAAACTCGATCACACAGTGTTAAAGTGATACAATGTTAAAGACAGAATCTTAAACTCGTAGGCTTCTATTTGTTGTAACAGATGTCATGCGTTTAGAGTTTCCAGTGCCCATATTGAGGGTGTTAGTGGGTAGAGCGTCTCCTCGCGGTATAATTACAATGTAAAATACTCGAATTGCCTTACGCTTCCTCAACGGCAAGGCAAATCGAGTAATACTGGAATCATTACTAATTAGAAAGTTTGTTATGGCTAAGTGCTAGATGGCGTTGCTTGTCTTATTATGATTTATGTGACTTCTGAAAGTGGCGCTACACAATATTATTAGATAATTAAGTGACACTTTGTTAGTTTTAGTCTTAAAAATTGTAATTATGACAAGTACATGTGTAGGTATGTACATCTTGTGTATTTATTTTATTAAAGGAATTTCATTATTGTATTATCATGGCCATGGAAAGGAGAGAACTACCTACCCTGTCGCATAACGCATTTCCACTCGGGGAAACGCCGCGGCTTTTGTTTGTTAGATAAATACTGGCAAACGCAGCGTGCGACGACCACAAGCACCATGGACTGACGACGTAATAAAAGTCGCAGGGAGCCAGTGTCCCCAGTGGATGCAGGCCGCTAGCAATCGTTTTCAATGAAAGTCGATGAGGTAGGCCTATGTTTGGTGCCGCCGGAGGGTGTCCCGGATTGCCGCATTGTACCCGGGCCCCTCACCAACGGCGGACGAAGGAGTACCGGGGGGGTTTTAGTGACGTAGAGTCCTCGGTCAGTGGGTAGTCGTGGTATGATCAGCATACCACCGCTGCACCGCTATGGAGAGGACCAGTCCCTCATACCCCTTCGCCGGCGCCGAAACGCTGCAGCGGCGGAGGGGTTTCGTAGAAGTTTCGCCATGGTGGAAATTTTGACCTCGTAGGTTTCTATCACCTACTAGTATTGACACTTAGGACCGAACCACTTAAAGGTATTCCACTCCAATTATAAATAAACGACATAATAATAAGTTAGGTATCGAATCGTTTCGCCGGATTGCTCATCCGTACCCGACCCCCGCCAACGGCGGATCGAAGGAGTGTCCGGGAGGTTTTAGTGGTGTAGGGTCCTCTCCTCGTGGTATGACTTTAGCATACCACGCTATGGAGAGGGCGAGTCCCACATATCCCACCGCCAGCGCGCGAATACGCTGCAGCGGTGGTGGGAATGTGTCAAAGCATTTCCCGCGGGACAATAAAAAAAAAAAAAAAAAAGGTATCGAATCGTTTCGACATTACACCAGTCGTGTTCACGATTGGACTGACGAATGTCAGCAGCAACATTTTAGAACTATGATATTTTTTTAGGGTGAACTATTGTTTAAAGAAATTATGTTAGAATAAACACAAATACAATAAAGTTACAACACACAACATACATATGTTAGATTAGAAATTAAATAAAGGGATAGGTACCTATATATATTTTCCATATTTTTCAGTGTTTTCTAAGAATATGACGCAAACAACCCGATATGCTTTATCTGATTCAATTACTGCTAAGTTTTTCTACAGAGTACTCTTCCTTGGGATAACATTTTTGTTTTTATTTGGTAAGTAGGTAGTAGGTAGTTCTCTTAAAAAAAATATTATTGGTGATACTGCGCTCACTTTAAACCATAGCTTCGTAAATGCGGCGTAAACTCAATATGCTGGTATTATTTTTACCCAGTTTCAATGCACAAACTGATATATTCCTTCAGATTATAACAAAGTTAGATAAAACTTTCGATACGTAGGTATACCTCACACAGAGGTATACGCCGATTTCGGCGTACTATTTTTTGTGGTATTTATCAAGTACAACGGCGGTTACTACAAACAATCATTTAGTTATAATGTAGTTTAAATTGTTATCTTATTAAGGGGGCGGCGGTGGTAGTCCATAAATAGTCGGAAACCCCTTTTGTAAATAATAACGGAACATATGACTTATGGGTGAGTTAGTGTCAGTGGCAGACAGTGCCGTAAATAGCCTTTTCTATAACAACTGTGCCTTGTTTTTTTAGATAGGTATATCGGACCTTTCGCCTATTATGCCACCCACTGTGTCTTACTCACTAAAGAGCACTTTACCCACCACCTCCCATGCTCCCACCAATCTTACGGTTATATGGAGAGAATCACGGGAGATGCGCGCGCGACTTGCTCTTGGCTCTTTCACGCGCACACGTTCTTGACTCCCTATAATAAAATGTTGTGTCCAGCTTCCCACTCTCCCCATTCTGGGGCTGTTTCTATCTACGCGACTCATCTAATAAAGAGCAAACCGAAAACATAATAGTCCTACCTGGTCTAGCCATTCTTGCGCCCCCCAAAGTCTACGCCCTGTTCCTGAGCACAGGTGGCACCGCCCTATTTACAGCATTGGGCACAGACATGGAATAATAACATTAGTATATTTTTTTTCCAGATATTCAAATAATATCATGTATAAGAGGCAGACCAGGGGAGCCAGTACCCGGAGATAAATTGTTAAATAAAATATTTAACAAATATGTTCTAAAGAAAAGTCATCATTCCTTCCTCGATGACTTAATGAATCCGAGTGAAAATCGGTTGTCTCGTCGACCCGTTGATAACTTAGGTTTGTTTTGTTTAACAAAATTCACTTGATGTTAAAAATGTTTATGACATGTAAACAAATTAATATTACAACAACTGACATCGAGTCTTCTCCCATCGGCTCCGCATCGGTCTACTGTTGAAAATAGATGTCTTCCAAAAGAAGTAGCAGCGGTCTGTGTCATGTTCCAAAACACGAGTTAACTCTGCTACCGGTTACTTACTTACCGGGACCAACGGCTTTACGTGTTTCCCAAAGTGTACAAAGCAATCAAACCCGGAAAATCTTTGATTCCACAAATTCTTGTCCTGGCCTTTATGTTTATTTTAACCTATTGGACGCCATTTCACAACGGTACATCGATGCCTTGTACTCCATGCCTGGTAAATATTTATGGTGTTTTTTATCCTCAAATATTTGAAAAAATGTAATGTATATTTGTTTGTTGCATACTTGTTGCTAAAATAGTAAAAATTCAATAAAACACATAAAAGTAAAGATGCAATGTGCTTATATATTATATGTTTGCCGAGTGGTTTCCGGCCCAGAATAGTCCACCCTAAATCTTCCTTTGGGTGTCGTAAGAGGCGACTAAGGGACAGAAAGATGGGCAGCAGCATCTTCTAGCTCAAGGTTCGTTACCATCTTACTACCATCACCACTCTGCCTACCAAGCGTCGTGATTATAGCAGGTATTTACAAAGAAGGCCTATAATCAGCAGTGGACGTAAGTGTGCTGTTGATATGTTTCTGACAATTGTTTACTGCATCTACTTGTCGAGTATGGCTGACATTGACTTTCAAACCCGTAAATTGCGTCCTTTAAATAGTACCTAAGTTTAAATGTATGTGTTATCTACGTTTTAGATATTAACATCCTCGACGCACAGAATGTCAGAAGACTTATAAACATCGCCCGAAGACAATTAGCCGAAAAATATCAGAGAATACGAAATAAAGATAACATATCAGAAATATACAGAAACGCACAGGCAAGAGTAGGAAAGCAATACAACGATACCAATATAACAAGAACCATTGGAGGCTTAAGACGTGGCGGTATTAACTATGCATTTCAAGAGCACCCAATAATAATAGAAGGGACCTTCAAAATAATGCGACAGAGCATCTACAACACTAAGAAACGGCTCATGCAAATGAAGCCACTAAGGAAAGCGAACGCAAAAAACTTTCCCTACCTCATGGGGATTTTATACGGATCCTCAAACTTCATGATCAAGAAAATGGAATCGCTGGTAGGACAAATGCACAAACTGCCGAACAGTACAACTTTCTTTTTATGGTATCTATTTCTTTACGAAAAGATTCTTGCTGTTAATATCGATATTGATTATAATACTGAGCAAATTTTCTGGAAGTTTAAGCAGTTCGAAGATAAGAAGGCGGCTGATAGAGCCGGTATGAGTACTGAAGAAGAACATAAGCCTGGTGATGAAGGGGGTGGAGAGGGTGGTGGTGCTCTTTCTGCAGATTCAGGACCTGGTGAAGCTTACACAGTGAAAGAACACTCTAGCGAAGAAGAAGAAGAACAAGAAGAAGAAAAGGAATCCGATAATAAAAACGAGTAAAGTGGTTACATCATTTCGCTACACACATACATAACTGCTCAACTGTCAGCAATTTGGGCCTGGTCACGCGTTGCGCGGTATTACACTGATAAGTACTCATTTGTGTTTATTTTAACCCTAAGTGGGTTACTTAGGTATATCAACAGGTAGGTGAAGAAATAGGCCAGCTCGTTAATGCAATGTTTTGTGTGTATTTATTGCGTAGTTTGTGTAGTCGCGTCTTATTATTTTAAGATTTGAGTGAGAAGTTTATGCAGTCTGATATAAATACTGATGAAGAACTGAAACCTAGTGCTGATATGGATATATGGTTGGGAGATATGGATGGGAAATATGCCGGTGGGTGGCCTCGTTCTTAAGATTTAGTGCTATTGAAGCTTATACGGTGGAAGAACTCTAGCCAAGAAGAAAAGGACTGCAATGGAAGAACGAAAGCTCCAGGCTATGACCTCATTACGGGCAAAACACTTAAAGAGTTACCTGCAGAAGGTATAACATACCTAACACTCCTATTTAATGCAATACTACAAAGATGCTCATTGCCCCACCAGTGGAAAGTAGCCCAAATCAAAATGATTCTCAAACCAGGGAAGGCCCCAGTCGATACAAAGTCCTATAGACCCATCAGCTTGTTACCCATAACTTCGAAAATTATGGAGATACTCTTTCTTAGACGATTACTACCAATCATATCAAAAAATAAGATCTTACCTGACCATCAATTTGGGTTTCGTCAGAAACACAGCACTATTGAACAGGTACACCGACTCACTAAAACCATTGTAACCGCATTTGAAGAAAAGAAGTTTTGTACTGCTGCCTTTCTCGACATCTCTCAGGCATTCGACCGTGTATGGCATGAGGGACTTCTTTCAAAAATTAAGAAACAACTTCCAATAAATTACTTCAACTTTATTAAGTCATACTTAAATGAAAGACATTTCTTTGTAAAACAAGGAATGGAAACATCAGACCTTCATGAGATCCAAGCAGGCGTTCCCCAAGGCAGTGTCATGGGTCCAACACTGTATTTGATTTACACGGCAGACCTCCCAACCGCAGCAGGAGTCATCACGGGCACATTTGCTGATGATACAGCAATCCTCGCAATGGACACATCAACAGAAATTGCATCGCAGAAGCTACAAACTAGTCTCAACCAAATATCTCAGTAGCTTAAAGACTGGCGTATCAAGGCAAATGAGACCAAATCTGTCCAAGTAACATTCAGTACTAGACGGGGAACATGCCCCTCTGTCTCTATCAATGGTGTCCAATTACCACAAAAGGACCACGCTAAGTACTTGGGTGTGTACATGGATAGGAGACTAACATGGTCGAAACACATCCTCACAAAGCGACTAGCCATGGGGCAACAAGTACGAAAAATGAACTGGCTTCTTAATAGAAAGTCTAAACTATCACTTGAAAACAAACTTCTTATCTATAAATCCATAATCAAACCAATATGGACATATGGGATACAGCTTTGGGGAACTGCAGCGAAGTCTCACACGAACATAATCCAACGGTTCCAGTCAAAAATACTAAGGATGATTACTAATGCTCCTTGGTATGTCACGAACAACAGACTCCATCATGACCTCAATGTTAAAACCGTCACAGAGGAAATTTCTGAAAGAGCCAAAAATTATAAGAAACGCCTTAGTGAGCATCCAAATGTATTGGCTAGCAATCTTATCAATCCACAAACTAATACCAGGAGACTGAAACGGAAGATTCCTCAAGACCTGATTATCTAGACCCCATATAAATAGACCCAGATATAGCTGAGGACTATTCAAGATACATACACCCTCCCACCTATTGCTGAATATCTAAAATGATAGATTGTAATAAATAAATATGGAAAAAAAAAAAAAAAATGGAAGAACATACTGCTACTGATTTTAGCATAAGACTGTCTCACATCAATCACACCAGGAATCGTGATTTAGAATTCTACCGACTTTATTGAGTGAATTTGTAAATTTTCAGTCACCTTACATCTTCTATAAAAAGCGCCATCTTGATACTCTAAGATAATTAAAAAAATGTTAGCAAAATGGGGAACATTTAACAGCCATATTGAGGCAGAGGAGCAACGCGACGCCGCACTTCTAAGGTGAAAACAAACTCATACAACTGTAGGTCGGCGGTCACACTCAAGAACGACAACCGAACTACATTTGTTCTAAGGGTTGCCGCTGCATCACTGTTGCTGTATTAATGCGTATTTGTCGTCGAAGCTAGAATTTGTGTTTCTTTATTTTTTTATGTTAGTGGGAAATTAAAACGCAATAAATTTATCGTACACTAATTGTACACATTTTTTATTTAATTACATCATATTACAATAATTACTTGCTTTAAAAATACAGATGTCAAAAATAACTCAAATCAACAAGTTCAGATCAGGAAGCACTTAAATTAGTTTACAAATGACTATGTAGGTAATTGTTTTATATACGATTAAATAATCTACTACATTCAAAAACATAACACAACAAAACAGATACATTTTCTTTAAAAATAATGTTTTCAAGCATTCATCATCGTAATAAAATTAACAACACATTAATTATTACAATTAAAATAACAAACCTATTCTAAATATTCACAAATAAATAGATAATAACCTAGTTTATTTACATAATAATCCTTCCACTTTGATCACCTATTTCAACATCACCTACAGCTAGCATTTCATCCGCTACTGAACATGTTTTTTTTTTTCATCATCACCATCAGCTAGCATAACGTCCGCAGCTACTGAACATGGATCTTTAGCTATTGCGCCGTTGTCACCAAGCTTAGCTGTGGGGTTGGTGACTATCATTAATTTATCAATTACAAATCGTTGATTCAAAAATAGGTGATCTAAATGGAATACTATTCTACAAAAAGTGAGCCATCAGTGAAAATAATAATCAGGCTTGCATTTTGAAAAAGTACATAATAGATTCGATAGCTCTTAATTTAGACACGATATTCCTTTGAATTTGCGACAAACGTAATTATTTCCCAATTGCAACATGTGTTTTTTTTTATTTAAAGTTTCATGTGATATTTATTTACAAGTGTTATTCAAACGTGGTGCTCACGTGATAACTTTAATGCAAACTAGCTTCACCACGCGGATTCTCCTGCTTAATATATCAAATAATGTGGATTTTGATTGGTAAAAGAATTTTCAATGTTGGTTAGGTAGATCTAGAGATAACCAACTACAACCTCACAAACTTTAACTTTTTATAACATGAGTATAGATTTATTATTGAAAATCTTTAGCACAAAGTTGTATAGTGGTAGACTATACACCTGGTTTATCAAAGCACCTGCCAACCCTGGATTCTGTTAAGAGGAGGCCCATTTCCAGCAGTGGATGTAAACGGGCTGTTGAAATGAATCGAAGAGCCAGCTCAATTACTACCATATGATCAATGGAAGCATTAAAATTCTGAACAAAATATAACTCATAATCAGGAAAAATTACCTTGCGATGTTGGCTCATTTACATAATACAACTCAATAAATAATTAATTCAATTATTAAAGGGGTTTAATTAAAGCAATTTAATTGGAAGTTGGACCATATTTCAGCATAAAAGTAAATACCAGGTCTTCTAATTTAAAATCGGTTATCGGTTATCGGATTGAGGAATCGTTCGTTGACGGATTTTGGGAATTTGGCATTTTGATAGTTAATTATGAAACGTGTCTTTTCTTAGACACACAATTCTAATACTATTTTATGATATCTTAGTTACGAGATTCCATGCGTTGTTGTTTTGCTCTTATCACAATTACATTAACACACGACCATAATTAAGTATATTTCTTTCTTGTCTTTCTATCCTAATAAATAAAAAAAGCGAAAAAAAAATTCAGTAGTGTCTTTATGCTTTGAATAAACTGTCAAATGCAATTCATTGTTCTTACCTCTCCAAAGAGTTACAATTAATACAATTCTAGATCTCAGAAGCATAAGGTCGTATGTGCCATTGTACGTCAGAAACATTCGTCGTATGTGCTTTATCGTCAACTGTCACTTACGATCAAATGTCTCTGAAGTATAATAGTACATCTGGGGGCCGAGTCTGCTATTTTTTTTAAGTATTGTGCCACCGTAGTGCCATCATGATATCATTATGCCAAAAACGGTATCTACTAATGGTGTCGGCGCTGGAATGGCAGTCGGTGTTGCTACCGCAGAAAAAGGCCGTCAACAGAAGTAGCAGGGGAGATGGTTAGGGAGATTGTAATGTTTATTTAGGCGATTTCAAAACTTATAAATGTATCATTTGTTATTATATTGAACTACGCTAATGTCATCGTGGCGTCATATTGACACCATTATGACGTCATTTGGTTTAGTAGATTACCAAATGCGAAAAAAACAGACCATTGAACTGTCATTGACAGTTCATAGTTACGCCATTACGATAGTAGACTCGGATCCCTGTCCTTATGCTTCGAAGGTCTAGAATTCGTTCGACTGTAGCCGCTGGAATTACAAACAAGGAATGTCATATTAAAGCCATTCTCTAAACAGAAACAATTTAACAGCCAGAAAAGTCTTATCCAGCCCATAAAAAAAAACTATTCCAACACTACAATCAAAGACGTACCGACGTAGCATCATGGAAGGACAGTTACCATACATACATACTTTACAAAGTATATTTCTAAACTGGCTGAGCGACTGCGTAAAAATCGCAATTAGCAATCGATCAGAAACGAAAATCAAAAGAAACACAGTTTTACTTGAGAACCCGGTAGATGTCGCTTATTGATGTAATTATATATATAAAAAAATCTATTAAGTCCGTCAGTTAGATTACTAAAAAATATTGGACACGTATTTTTTTATTTATCAAATCAATAAAAATTGACAAAGATACAGAGCAAAAACAAACTATAAAGTTCAGGAGAGGGGGGCTTGTGACGTCACTATTAAGTAAAATTGTACCTAATAGTGACGTCAGACAACATTTCAACGCGCTTTATCTTCGTCATTTTTTGTTTGAGGAACGAAAATAAAAAATACGCGTCCAATATTTTTTGGTAATCTAACTGACGGACTAAATAGATTTTTTTAGTCCACATGCCTATTGAATATGGAGGCATATGTTGGAAGAGGAAGGCCATAAAAAGATGGATGGACTGTTTGAAAGATGACATGTGTAAGAAAGATGTATAGAAGAAACGTCTAATGGAGACAAATGGAAGAGGATGACATATTTCGCCCACCCCAAATAATGGGAGCAAGGCAGGAAGATGATAATGAAGACAATTAAATATGCAATTTTGCTCCCAGCGTGCAACATATCTGTTTTGCCCTTAGAACCCAAAATATTCGTTCTGCAACCCTCCATTATGGAAGTTGGGTAAACTTTTCCACAAATCATACAATCAGCATTCTACTTACGCTAATATAAGGCATTCTAATCACTATTATCGGAATCAAAATTGAACTTTAAAGCATCAAAACTAAACGTTGCACATTAAATTTCAAACTTTAGAATAATAATTTAAGATATTTTAGAACTACAATAAAGAAGATCTCCTTTGAAAAGTGATCTAGACGCCATCTATTGATAGTTCTTAGCATTATTCGACAATTATCTGCAGTCGTGCATTCGAATGTCAATATATCGCTGCGTTAATATGATAGTGGGGAAAAGTTGGAATTTAAAGCATATTGATCTATAATATCAGGTGCCTAAAATTCATTATTAAAAAGTGATATACTTATGTTTGTGCCATTGTCAAATTAAAGCAGCGATATCCGAATGCAAGAATGGAGACATTTTTCGAATAATGTTAAGAATTATCGATAGATGGCGCTAAAATTCTCCTTTTAAGTTAGATGAATTTCAGCAACCGTTTAAGATTCACCTAACTTGGCTTACCTAAAACTGCAGGTTCAATCGAACCCTACCAATGATTACAAATCATTATTCTAAAATTTCAAATTGTTTATGCGCATGCGCAATGTCAAAAGTAATAATGTTAATCACATTCCTTTACACCGACCATGAGCTTAATATTGTTAATATAATTTGTAATTTTACCTAACAAGGTAACGCAATAAAGGAAGCGTCGATCACAACATAATGATTATCATATTCAAATAACAGTATTCTACGTTGTACTTAAGCCACTTAATCTCATGTTTGAGGTATTACTAGTAACAAATTAAATAGTACTCAAATAAAATGCAACGTGGATACAAAAACGTTACGAATATAAAAAATATTGTTCGATGCAACATTACATGTTTCGTTAATCTCATGTATTCTAACTATTAATATGGGAAGCCATATACGGAAAATCATAATAAATTATACTATCAGACTATTTCCAGAATGATCGATCGATTATATAATAGATTCGACGACGTCGATCGAGAGTTTCTACCACACCGATCATCGATCGATGATATACCTAATGCATTTGTCTACGTTGATCGAGTTTCTACCACGCCAATCGTCGATCGATGATATAATGGATGAGTCAACGTCGACGTCGACCGATAGTTTCTACCACACCGATCGTCGATCGATGGCAGAACGGACTAGTCGACATGTTTGGACGATACCTTCGATCGACGATATCTCATATTGGTAAGTCGACGGTTTAAGTTCTTTATGCGTCGATCAGTCAAGGCAATCACGCCAATCAATCAACTTCGATCCACTTCGATCAATATTATATTAAATAAGCTTGCAATAAGATCCTTACTTAGTACTAGAACAGTAAATCTCTGTATCCTAGTATTCTATACAATAAACATATCAATTTAAAACAAAATTAGCAATAAACAATACAACACCTTTCTTGACAACATTGCATTCACCATACCTTTCTGTATTCACGTTGCAAATCTGTATTCACTTTAGCATTGTTGTATTCACTTCACCATCTCGTATTCATATACCGAGTGTATTGAGTATTCATGGTACTTGGCTGCAGACCGTGGGAATCTCAGCTAACTCTCATTGGGCTTTAGGCTTGTAATGTGGCGCGTCTGATGCGAAAATAAAACTGAATTCTGCCTTCTTCTGCGCGAAAGCAATGAATTCATCTGAAAAAAAAGGTAAATATAATATATATTTTTAATAGATAACCTCATAGTCTAAGAGCCGTGGAATATCAACCTTCACCCATCTGATAACCAGATGAGACATACTTTTTGTCAAATAATATTCATTAACAAACATGGCTATGATAACTTGCCTATTAAAAAGTCACTCAACTCAACACAATTTCTAACAGTGGTGGGCACAGCAAATCTTACAATATTTTCCGTCCGTCCGTTTTTATTTTATTATCTAATTATTAAGTTACTATATCAAAGTGACACACACCTGAGGGCACCCTAATGGGGTAATGTATTGCAAATCTCTAATCTACTCACCATAAGTAATATATCCCTTCTCATCCAGGTCGACCTGCGAGAACACTTGTCCGGCATCCTCTGCGCTGAGTCCCAGACAGCGCGTGGCCACGTCTTCGAAGCTGGACGAGTTGAGGCGACCCGAGCGACCGCTGTCGTACAACTGGGGACATTTAATTATATTATTACTAACGGCACGGTTTTAATCACGTAAGAGTGTTGAATTACAGTTGCATGCCTACACCCCTTGTCTACGACCATACCTGCGCCCATACTGACGTCCCGTGCTTATGCCCATGCTTAGATTTGCTTGCACTCCCGTGTCGACGTCATCATGTCTAATCCCCGTTCCTACGCCCATGCCTGACTCTCTATTTCCCGTTCCCACGCCGGTGCCTGACCCCCTCTTTCCCGTTCTCACGCCCATGCCTGACCTCCTCTTCTCCTTTCTTACGGCCATGCCTGACCCTCTTCCCGCATGTCCTATGCCCGCTTTCTCCGTGCCTACAATACCTCTAAGTCTAGAAATGGCTACATTGGCTACCTGTAAAAGTGACGAAGTTTCACATAAAGTTACATCCCCTATTTTCTCACTTAAAAACAGTAGCTAGTTAATATATACTAATAATAAAAGCTAAAGAGTTTGTTTGTTTGCATGATCGCACTAATCTCAGAAAATATACAAATAAATAATATTAATCCGATTTGAAAAACTATTTTAGTTTTAAATAGCTCATTTATCAAGAAAGGCTTTAATAATAATAGGCTATAATTATTTATTATATAGATTCTACGAGAACGGGACATAAGCGGGTGAAACCGGCCGCATGTTTCAAAATAAAAATGATGCCTAATTAATTGTCCTAGTCTCCAATTGTTCAAATTTCAACCATAATTTAAAAAAAACACTATCATTCTCCTTTTCTATATAAACTATAAGTGTGCAAAATGTTTAACTCCTCCAAGCAATTTTCGTAAAAAGAGGTACAAAGTTTTGGCTTCACGTATTAAAAAAATATTATAAAGATACGTTTTGTGAGTTTGAAGTCGACAGTTTTAAAAATAAAACAATTTTATATTCAAATTTTGCCACCCCCTCTTTTGTGACACATATATAATACCACAAATATAAAGAATATATATAAATATGCATAATTGCTTCCCGCGTCACCCCCGTTCCCGTGGGAACTTCATAATTAAATATAGCCTATGTCACTCTCCATCCCTTCAACTATCTCCATTTAAAAAATCACGTCAATTCGTCGCTTCGTTTTGCCGTGAAAGCCGGACAGATAGACAGAGACACACATACACTTTCCCATTTATAATATTAGTATGGATTTGTTTTTAAAAAGACAACACTTAACAAACATTTAATTTACGGACACAAAGTACACTCAGACTCCGAGCAACTATCTGTGGTTCACACAAATAATTGTCCTAGCTGGGAATCAAACCCAGAACACTAGATCACAGATCACTAGAGCAAATGAGTATATCTTACCTTAAAAGCTATAGACAGCAGGTGTGTGAGCGGTGCGTGTTGCAGAGACAAGAACGCGGCCGTCAGCAAGTAGTCCGGGAAGTACACCAGCCCGCTAGATCTCTGCACACCGGGAATATAAGATTATATTTAAAATAAAACTGGTCAAGTGCGAGTCGGACTCGCGCACGAAGCGTGTTATTTCCAAGACGGTAAAAAAAGTTACAGTATACAAAAATTATGAATCCCTATTTTCCTTGGTCACGGCATTACGTGTGAACGGATGGACCACAGTAATTATTTTTTTGTTCTGTTTGTTATTGTCAGAGAAAGTTCTCACAAAAGAAAAAAAGAAGAAGACTGCCGGGAGAGTTAAATAGTAGATTGTTTATCTAGGGAGCAAACAACTATTTTAAAGGCGAGAGTGTTTTTTTAATCCAGAGCAGAGCGAAGGATTAAAAGTATGTCACTCGAGCTTAAAATAGTGTTGCTCCCGAGGTGGACACTCTACTTTTTATCACCCTCTATGAGAAAATAAGTAAGTGCAACTTATGAACAAGAATTTATTTACGTGCAATGAAGAATCATAAGACATAATAATACTTTCACTTGAGGAAGACGCACTCATTTTTTATAATTCTAAAATCTGAATATGAATCAACTACGAACGAAAGCAGAATGCATTTAATTTCGCGCGTTGTTTATTTTTCATCAACTTTTTTTAAATTTGGCGCGCTCGCAGTTTTTCACCCAGTAACATATTCAATACATTGTTCCCGCATGGTTTGTGATTCACCTCTTTGCTGATTGAAACATTATTAACAATATCCACATTCCAAATTCAAATCAATTTTGAAAGGGGTTAATGAGCTATTTTGGTCCCTGTTTACGAGGAATAAACTAGTTCTTTTTGAATAGGTGTGATAAAAAAAATTAATAATACTGGACCATCATGTTAAATTATAACGCTTTTGACAATACTAACTTTTATAATGTAATCTTATGGCGTTTGAAACAACATTGAGAGAATATCGTTTATAACAGATGATTTGGTCGGATCAATACAGTTTAGTTAAGACGGGACAACCTCTATCGAGTAGTTAATTATAAAGGTTAGGTTATGTTGGAACAAAATTTAATGCCTAGCGGCAGGCGAATTATACAGATTATATTAATAAACAAAAAAAACGTAAGACATATAAATAGAAGTAATATTACCTGCACGAATATGTCGAACAGCCGCTGCGCGCGCACGTCGGCGGGCACGCCCAGGTGCTTGGCGAGCTCGTCCGCGCCCAGCCAGCGCGCGCGCGCCGCCACGCCCGCCGCCGCCACGTGCAGCTCCAGCTGAGACCGCTCCAAGCTGCAACACCGAAACACTCTTATAAAAAGCCTCGTAGCAAAAGCCTCGTGGCAAAAAACCTCATGGCAAAAGCCCCATGGCAAAAGCCTCGTGGCAAAAGCCTCATGACAATATCCTAGTGGCAACAGTCTCGTGGCAAAAGCCTTGTGGCAAAAGCCTCGTGGCAAAATCCTCGTAGTAAAAGCCTTGTGGCTAACTACATAAATGTCCGTCCGAAAATAACTTCGTAGTTTTGAGCTTCGTGACTACTTCATATACGACTCGCGAATTGATGACCGGAGTAGTGCTAAGACCACGACCGGAAACTGTCGTCCTGCGGGAGGGATCAGCTAGCCCGCAGACCAATTAGGTAAAAAGGCGACATCTATATTTTAGCAGATTAATGGCAAAACACGAACGAATGTCGCATTACCATAGCAACGCGATTTTATTTTTGACGGTTCATAGCAAACAACTGCAGAAACTACAAAACATCAAATACGTAGCGTTGTCATAACAGTTTGGCCAGTCCAACTACTATAGTAACGCTACAATTTTTAGCTAACACTTTTACTAGCGACAATTTAGCAGATGTAAATTACCGCTATCGCATTCTTTATTTAACTATTAAGTTTTATTTAAACCTGTACTACGACTGCTCTGCAGGACGAAAGAGTTTGCAATGGCCCTGTATTGCAGTGAGTCGAGCTACTTGTCGCAATCGATACTACTACCGTAAGTACCCGAGCTGTGCCCATAGCTTGGCAATGACACTATCTACTACGCCGCGCTCCGTCGCTACGTATCCAAACTGTTATTGTAGCTCTACGACGTCACTATCTACTACGGTGTCGCTACTTACCCGAGCTGTGCTCGTAGCTCAGGATGTCACTATCTACTACGCTGTCGCTACGTATCCGAGCTGCGCACATAGCTCAATGACGACACTGTCTACTACGCCGTCGCTAAGTATCCGAGCTGTTCCCGTAGCTCGATGGCGTCACTATCTTCTACGGTCTCACTACGTACCCGAGCTGTGCTCATAGCTCGGTGACGTCACTATCTACTACGCTGTCGCTACGTACCCGAGCTGTACCCGTAGATCGTGGACGTCACGCACGGCGGGCGCAGCGGGTATTCCAAGCTGCTTGGCTCGAGCGATGAGCCGACAGTCGTCGTATGTGTAGTCCAACACAGGCACGCCCAAAGCCCTGAAAATTTACAATATATTCTTTAGTTTTAGCAAGATTTCAAATAAATGTTTTGTTGACTACAATCAGATTTAATGAAAACCGTTATTTAAAATAACCGAAAGCTTATTTCGGTTATTTTATAAATGGCCATTTTGAATTCAAAAATTATAGTGCAGTATGCTCAATGTGTTGAGAATAATGGTTTAAAATTCAATTAATTTCCCAAATCTTCACCAAATATTGATCTGTAATAAATCATTATTATTGGCTTTACCTGTAATGTTTCAAATATATCAATACAATACCCAAACGTTAAACCTGTTGTGTTTTATGATATTAAAAAGATATGTGCGTGAAAGAAGTGAATATTGAGATGACGGCTCATAAAGATAAGTGGAAGAAGAAGACATGCTCTGCCGACCTTACTTAGAGTGGGATAAGGTCATGAAGAAGAAAAAATCAATACATTACTAACGGGTAGGTTCCAGTAATGCTACAGTGTTGTAATCATTAGTCAAAATAGCTACGAATGGTAAAAAAAATATATATACAAAAAAGTTTGAACACTGGGCATAAAAAAAACTATTTAGTCCGTCATTTACGTTACCAAAAAATATTGGTCACCTATTTTGTTTTCCTTCCTCCAACAAAAAATGACGAAGATACAGCGCGTTGAAATTTCAAGTGACATTAGTTCTAGGTACAATTTAACCTAATAGTGACCTCACAAGCCCTCTCCTGAACTTTATAGTTTGTTTTTGCTCTGTATCTTTGTCAATTTTTAATAATTTGATAATTAATTCAAAGTCATAGTCAAAAATTCTTTATTTATATAGACACATTTTAGTTTTTTTTAAATCATGTTGTTATGATGCTTCCCTCTCTTTTCTACCACCAGTTCTGGACGTGGCAACTCTGAGAAGAACTGGCATGAAAATCAGAGGAATCATTTTTTTTAATAAATTTTATTTTACAATCTATTCTAATCTATACTTATATTATAAAGAGAAAAGTACTGGACCGATTTTAAAAATTCTTTCACCATTTGAACGCTACATTATCACTGATTAATATAGGCTATATTTAATTATGAAGTTCCCACGGGAACGGGAGTTGCGCGGGTCAAACCGCGCGCGGGAAGCTAGTTATTAATAAATGAGTATTGTTTCAGAGCAACTCTCTCCCATGCAGTTTTGCCATTGACATAATCAGAAGTTTTATAATAAAGGCGGAAACATATTATTAAAACGCCACGCCACCCGACGACACGCCACACGTGTTGTGTCGAATCAAATGTATTGTTTTCTATAGACCAGTAACACACTATGAACACCCGACACGACGCCACGTGCATACTGATTCACAGGTGTTGACACGTGGCGTGGCGTGGCGTTAATATAATGTGTTTTCGCCTTAAGCCTTTATACATAATTTATCTCTGACAAAAAAATACGTGTCCAATATTGTTTAGTAATCTAACTAACGGACTAAATAGGTTTTTTTAGTATTCGTGCCCATTGCCATAAAAGAAGAATACTAACTTCGCCATAACATCTCTGACGTTCCTGGCGTACAGCTTGGGGTCTCGCTTCTCCTCCTCGCTGGGGTAGTACACTGGTAAGAACTCGATCTCACACGAGCTGTGCACTTGTGTCAGCGTCAGCCAGAGGAGTTTCAGTCTGGAAAAAAAAAAACATCGTCTGATGCCCTAATGCCTTAAACAACAGCCACTGCGGAACCCGCACAGTCACTGAATTAAGTAAGGTATACCTAAGATGCAGGTTCGACTCCTGCTTGTGATCTAAAGTTATTTATCTAAATTTTTGGAAATTGGAATTTTTTTAGCGGCCGTAGCCCAATGGCTTGTGCGTCGGACTTGTGATTTTAAGGTCGCCAGTTCGAACCCCACCATTGCACCACCGACGTGAACCCACTAATAACACAAGCATTTTAGCTAAGCACGAGGGGTTAACAAGAATACTAGTAGACTGAAAAACTCTGGTAGTAGTCTTCAGAAAAAAAAACCATTCGGTAAAGTATTAAAAAAAATTATCTAATAACTTTAGTTAGTAAAAGCATAACACTCACGCTCCCGGTCCTTCCCAGGTCCAAGTGACGGTGTCCCTGGCGTTAGGGTACCGGATGGTGACCGGCTGCACGGGCACCCCCGGGTAGAACCCGCCCGGCTTGAACGTGATCAAGCAAGAACGGTTCGTACAGGTGCCTTCGGGGAAGATAAGAACCTGAAAAGAAAAAAAAGTATTTTGGTAGGCTAACAAAAATTGTCTTCTGTGTTCTTGATGGTATTTTAATTTTAAGCCATGAACAGGCCCCTCGTTCCTACTGGGCACATTGGGCACGTGCCCAGGGCTCCGCGATGGTAGAACTACAGCTATGGTCATAGGGGTCCCATTATCCTAAAGTGCCCAGAGCCTCTAATAGGTGAAAGACGGCCCTGTCCATAAACAACACAATGGCACTGACGCTGCTTAAAAGTCGCTGGTTTTAGTTGCAATATGACTTAATATATTATGACAACGATAAAAAGAATAGTATAAAATATGACAGGTACACTAAAATTTTAAATAGACAATGTTCCAAATAGGTTCGATTATTTATACAAGGCATTTTCAACTCTATTAGCATAACCTATAAAGTCCAAAATCAATTAATTTGAAACATACCCAATCCTCGTTCAGAGGTTAAAAATCATATCGAATAGATACCTCATGAAAATGTTGGCCGTCTTGAGATTAGAACCTCACAACTTAAAGAAACGGTTATTTTTCATCAGATCAATAATATTGCCTAAGTGCCAGACCGTACCATCTAAAGCGCGGGCCACACTGCCAGCGGGCGGGCGAGCAAGCTAGGCGGGCGGGCAAGCGAGAGAAGGAAACTGTACAAACAAATAGTTCGCAGTGTGAACCGAAGTATGTAAAAGAGGTGAAGCGATGTTCGCCCGTCTAGCTTGCTCGCCTGCCCGCTGGCGGTATGGCCTGCGCTTTAAGGTAGCTCGCGGTGTGAACCGAAGTATGTAAAAGAGGTGAAGCAATGTTCGCCCGCCTAGCTTGCTCGCCTGCCCGCTGGCGTAGTGGCCTGCGCTTTAAGTTCTATACCCGCCTGCTTAGATAAGATTAACATCATGACGCAAGTACAGGTCACAGAAAGGTTAAATTCTAGTTATGTAAGATATTTCTAGTATGTACCTTTACCACGAACCTTATAATAAAATAAAGCCTATCTTTGTCTATACCAGTGTTTTTCAATCTTTTTTATTACGCGACCCCTTTACTGGGTGAAAAATGCTGGCGACCCTCTTGTGCCGTAGACAGACAATTAAATGATTTAAAAGACTACATAAATGTATTTTTTTGTATAAGTTTTGAAAATAATGACGTCAAAGCTTTTTGCTGGCGACCCCCAGAGTCTGGCTACGCGACCCCCCTGAGGGCCGTGACCCACAGATTGAAAAACACTGGTCTATACTAATATTACTACTGATTTCCCAGTGGTCGAAATATAACGTCCACTGAACATGGGTCTCCTCTCGAGGGCGGCTTTTTGCCATAGTCACCACACTTGGCAGGCGGGTTGGTGACCGTAGTATTATGTTGTAATATACAGGGAAACACTGATCCCCGTTCCCTGGTGTGCGATTCTTATAGATGATGTTATAACAATCGGGACCAACGGCTTAACGTGCTTTCCGAGGCCCGGACGGTAGTCCCTCCAATTTACTATAATTAAATGAAAATATTAGAATCAAGCACTCCTTTTCTATATAAACTAGAAGTGTGCGAAATGTCATACTCCTCCGTCCGCGTAATTTGCGTAAAAAGGGGAACAAAGTTGTTGCTTCAATTATTAATATATAGTTTAGACTCAAATAGTTGTTCCGGGTGGGATTCGGGCCCAGAACACCAGCCCGGCTAGCATAGGCAGCGCGACTCGAGTCTACTCTACGGAGGCCGACTAATCACATTGCAGAAACGCACTGTCACGTGACACTTTCTGCAATGTGATTGGTCGGCCTCCGTAGAGTAGACTCGAATCGCGCTGCCTATGCTAGCCGGGCAGGTCTCAGAAGTTCAGTCATCAGTGCACTCATTGGATAAACTGAATCTGATATTAATAGTTCTAGAGCTCAGAAGCATACTAAGGTCGGATGTGCCATTATACGTCAGAAACATTCGTCGTATGTGCGTTTATCGTAAACTGGCACTTACGACCAAATGGTTCGGAAGTATAATAGCAATCCGTCTTTTTTCTTCTAAGGTCTACAATTTTTAAAACACATAGTTTAATTTACGGTTTTAAATAAAGACTCACCTGTGGCCAGTCCTCCTTGGAAGTAGCTCTCTCGATGATCTCCTTGATGGTGTTCTGACGGGAGTTGGGGTCATCTCTCCACACGTACACGGGCTGCGTGTAGTTTATTAACTCTGGAAATAAATAAAATAAAATAAATTATTTTTATTTTGCTTTTTTTAACTCACTTTTTTTTAATCCTGACTAGGCAAAAAACCATCTTATATTAAGTGGTATAGGGGTCCAAATACATGGATAGCTAGAGCCAGTACATTAAATATGTTCAGCCAGTGCCGGATTAAGCCAGCGCGGGGCCTGCGGCAATATATCAGATATTTTTAGGCCTATTAGGCCACCTATTGTGGAACACCAATGTCTTGCTTGCACACGTATCTTGGTGTGCAGGGCAGCATTTGCTACTCTTGCTTTATGGCACTGTGTTCAGCACTAGCCACCTTTACCCGGCCCTAACTAAATTACCATAAAAGGTTCGGAACCTCTGATTTAAATAGACATCTTCATCATAATCATCAGGTCATGGGGATCATAAGGGAAAGTCCACAATGACTTGTCCCCTTAAATCTTATAAATAAATCAAACACCTTTGTCAGTTCTCCTCAAAAAACATGTAGAGCAAATGTTACATAAAACATTTGCTATTTCATATTTCAAGGCGAATTTTAGACTCAGATACTTTACCTTCTGTACAACATATTGTTTATTCTATCTACTCCCCTTAAACCTTAAAAATCGTTTGGAGTTTCTTTTCTCAACCAAAATGCCACAGCATTCCACCAATTTTGCTAGTAAAATTGTTTTCAGTGTGTGTTCAAGCGATTCGATTATGGAATGCATTACCATAACCGATCAGGCAGGCGAAATACTTAAATATTTTTAAAATATGCTAAGAGAACACCATCTAATCCTGAATTGACTTATGCGGCAGTTGTCTTTAAAATGTACAATTTATACAGTGCCGTAGCGAGCCCTAAACGGGCCCTTGTACCAACACTTCTACCTCACATTTCCGGGCCCCTTGTAGCCCGGGCTCCCGTATCATGACATTGCTAATAGCGCGATATATACGCCCCTGCATTTATATAACACTAGCTTCCCGCGCGCGGTTTCACCCGCGTAACTCCCGTTCCCGTGGGAAATTCATAATAAAATATAGCCTATGTTCTTTCTCAGGCTCTAGACTATATCTGTACCAAATTTCATTTAAATCGCTTCAGTAGTTAAGGCGTGATTGCGTAACAGACAAACACACAGACAGAGTTACTTTCACATTTATAATATTAATTTTTAATATTGCAACTTAACTAAGTAATACAAAGTTATCAAGCCATCAAGCAGTAGTGATTTCGATCGTTAGCTGCAGCAGTGCAATAAAAATAAAAGCAATGCGAGAGAAAGTCGAGAAAAATACGAGGAACTATATACAACAGTCTTGAGACTTCGCTCTCGGATAATGACTATATATAACTAGGTTTACCCGCATAGATCCCAATCTCACAAATAATGTAACTGTCTATTTCTCGGTTCCCTAGATACTGAGATTGACCTTACAAATTGTGCCTCTTTATAATATAATACTTATGTACAACTAAAAGTAACTAATCTATAATATAAAAATGAATCGCAAAATGTGTTGGTAAGCGCATAACTCTACAAAGCCTGGACCAATTTGGCCAATTCTTTTTTTTTAATGTTCGTGGAAGTTCAAGGATGGTTTTTACGGCGAGAAAAATTCGAATAATTGCCTGAAAACCCCTTAAAACAGCCTTTTTCTTTTTCCCATACAAACGTTTTCTAACTAAAATGTAGAGTCAATTTGAGCTTTATTTTGTTAATTAAAAACTTGAATTTTTTTGCCAGATTTTTTAGGGTAGGGGTAGTGTAGGGTAGAGGTAGTGTAGGGTAGGGGTAGTGTAGGGTAGGGGTAGTGTAGGGTAGGGGTAGTGTAGGGTAGGGGTAGTGTAGGGTAGGGGTAGTGTAGGGTAGGGGTAGTGTAGGGTAGGGGTAGTGTAGGGTAGGGGTAGTGTAGGGTAGGGGTAGTGTAGGGTAGGGGTAGTGTAGGGTAGGGGTAGTGTAGGGTAGGGGTAGTGTAGGGTAGGGGTAGTGTAGGGTAGGGGTAATGTAGGGTAGGGGTAGTGTAGGGTAGGGGTAGCGTAGGGTAGGGGTAGTGTAGGGGTAGGAGTACCGCATAAACGAAGTCTCTACGGCCCAGTTTATTTTATACAAATGTTTAGGTCTTTTATGTATCGATTGAGGCAGTACGAAGTCTGCCGGGTCAGCTAGTTTAAAATAAAACTAACTTATAATTACTATTGTTAATCTATTCTACTAGGCAAGGTTCCCAAAATGCTGGCAGCATTACCCCGTTGAATGACAATGCTTATCTGCAGCTGCTGTGCTAAGTAAAAACCAGCACTCGGAGAACGTGCCGCACTAAAGAGGGGCCGCTTTATAATAGTATTATAGATATCAAAATAATTATGGTTTCTATTGGATGTCTAAGCTTTTAGAATCTATAGCTTGCAAAGAAACTTAGCCGTAAGTTGTTTTTCTTCAATACCTTTTAGACTTACTTACTTCGTGAGACGATAACATCTTATCGTCTTTCCCTATCGTAAGTAAAAGTTATGGTCCAAAACGTTAACTACCAACCTTCTAACAGAGTTCATAACCCCTAGTAAAGTTTTCTAGGGGTAAGAAAACCTAAACTAGGCTGTGAACGGGTGTTAATTATCTTGACATTACATTAAGCCAACACGCAACTAAGATGGATGACGGCGTGAAACAAAGGCAAATAATATTTTTGTAATAGATTAAACAATTGGATCTGGAATGGCGAAGGCCTAGTTTATATTATTTGTACTTTTTTTTACTTATCACCAGGGAGGGGCATGGGTAGTTTTAAGCAGTTACATACATTTAATCATGGATATGCCCCTTATAGAAATATGGTCCAAAATTTCTACAGAATGGTGTCTAGCGAACGATGAGACCTCCTCTTAAATATTTATTTTATTATATTTTTAGTATTTATTGTTATAGCGGCAACAGAAATACATCATTTGTAAAAATGTCAACTGTCTAGCTATAGCTATCGCGGTTCTTGAGTTCTTGACATACACCTTGGTGACAGACAGACTGACCGACAGACAGTGAAGTGACAGTCTTAGTAATAAATCCCGTTTTTACCCTTCGGATACGGAACCCAAAAAAGGAAGACAGCGTCGCAAATGGGAGGATGACATGAGAAAAATAACGAGCATCACATGGAGAAGGCAGGCATAAAAGCCGTACTCTGTGGCAATCTCTAACGAAGGAATATGCTAGAAAACAAGACAATCTTTTCCATAACGGTGGTAAATAACTAGTTTTTAAGTTATGAATGTAATGTAATATTGTAAATAAAGGAACCAATTTTAACCGATGCGTTTTTTTATTTGGTAGATTTTTGAGTAAAAATATTAATTTTAATCTACACTGTACCACAGCTGGACAAAGGTTTCCCTAATACCTTCACAGCAAATCAGTTTTTATTTCAATATAATAAAAACTGATGCAAGGCAATATAAAATGGATGCAGGCCGCTAGCAATCATTCCCACTGGAAATCGATGGGGGAGGCCTATGTACAGCAGTGGACGACAACACGCTAATATGATAATGAAGCAAGGCATTGTTCAAATAGCAACAACGATATTAAGAATTCTGGGCTTAGACCCTAGAAACCTAAACAACTACAAACAAACTCAAGATTTATGCTTATTCCATGAGTTGATAACATCTTATCGAGTTTTCCGGTCTTGAGTAAAAGTTTAGGCCTAAACGTAACTACCTAGCACTACTTACATTCGGTCACGGTTCATTACTCCTAATTAAAGTTTCAAAAAACGTTTAATTATGGTACAGTCAGCATCAAAAGTTGATGACCACATTTAGATTTTCAAAAACGCTATACACCGTATTATACCTAAATAGCTCAACATGACAAGCGCAAGAAATGAATGATTAACATAAAAGGCCATAAGTAGGTGACCATCACTTTTCAAAAGTCGCTAAACTAATATTGACGTATTTTATTACTATTAATTTATAATTAATAGTTTGATTTCGCTGTCTGTGTCGTTGTCAACATTAGTTGTCAAGCGAAATGTCAAATGACAGCTGCGTTTCGTTACACGCTTAGTTAATGTGTATTTGTGTTTTAGTTTTTATTGTGTTCTAGTTTTTGGTTTGGATTGGACAAGATTGGATTTATAACTCTGATGATAGTAACAAGCACTTTTTTAGTTTTCAGTTCAGCTACTAAGTTTACACGCTACGTATCCGAAACAAAGTAATGTTCAGTAACTATTGTTATTTTATGATGTTTAGTTATTTTTGGATATTGCCGTGACTACACTAGATAACCAAAACAAGCATTTTATATTGTTCAGTGACTTTTGTAAAACTGAATGTTATGATGTTTTCGGATATTATAACGATCAGCAATTTCTGACGAGTAGTGTTCAGTTTATTTTGAACTTTAATTTTGTTCATTCAATACTGGTGCTTATTTTGTTGAGCGATTTATGGGTGATATAATGTTCATCGACTTTTTATGCTGACTGTACGAACGTTTATAATTATCTTGACATTACACGCAACTAAGATGGATGGTAGCGTGAAACAACGGTGAATAACCCATGAATAACCTTACTTTCATAGATTAAACAAACGTATCTATAATAGCGTAGCCTAGTTTAGAAATATGTACTATTTTTACTAACTTCGCCAGTAATCGGAGTAGGTAGAGCTATTTTTGGTGAATTTCAAAATTTTGACCACCGGCAGGACTCGAACTTAGGTATAGCCGGTAATGCTTTAACCAATTCGGCTACGGTGGAACCCTACCGGGCATCGTAATTTACCAATCTCATTTATAACACGTCTCTAAGGGTGCCATGTTAGTGCCATCTATCGGTAATGATCAACATAACTTCGAAATACAAATACTTCTAAAGTTGCATTTGGAATTAAATATTTTTGGTAGTTGCGATACGTTATAATAATATGGAAATGCCTGAAATTCCTAGTTATAAAATGTTGAACTTAAAAATTTTGCATTACTAAACTTAAAAATTACTTACTAGTCTTTTTGTTTTTTACTAAAAACTATAAATGGTCATAGGGAGAGGAAAAATCCTCACATCCTTCACACACTACTCTGATCATCACTAACATTCAGTTCTTCTGTATTTAAATTTTGTCATTGCAGTCGGAGTTTTGAGACATGCCCATACATTAACAGCAATATTTGCGGTGAATTAACCGAAAAAGCTATTATGTAAACCATTTTATATAAGTTGCAAAAGCCTCGGCCATCAACATATATCTGTCCAAAAAAAAAACTGTTCATAATCGACGTTATCAAGACAAGAGATCTATCAATTTCAGCAACGAACGTTATACGGACTGAAGGAGCGCGTCTGCCGTTATATACTCATGGTCCGCCCAAATAATGACAATTATTCTTAATATTATTTAACTAGCGGCCCGCCCCGGCTTCGCACGGGTGGACTTTTATACCCTACCCCTGCCCTACCCTACCCTACCCCTACCCTAACCCTACCCTACTCCTACCCTACCCCTACCCTACCCCTACCCCTACCCTTCCCTACCCCTACCCTACCCCTACCCCTACCCTACACCTACCCTACCCTACCCTACCCTACCCCTACCCTACCCTACCCCTACCCAAAAGTATCCTATGTCCTTCTCCCAGTTCTTAGCTACCTCCCTACCAATTTTCAGCCAAATCGGTTCAGCCGTTCTTGAGTTATAAATAGTGTAACTAACACGACTTTCTTTTGTTTTTAAAATGTATTCTGCTATTCGGGACGGAAACAAATCCAACAAATCTAAAACCATGGCAATCGGTCCAGCCGTTCTCGAGTTATAAGTGTTGTAACAAACACGACTTTCTTTTATATATATAGATAGATATAGATCGAACAAGCTATTGGACACAATATAATTGAATAATAAAGTTAAGACTCAAACATGATTAAAAACAATAACTAAAATACCTGCTTAATATGCTAATTTATAAAATATAATAGATTAATAATAAATTATTGTTTTTACTATTTGCAAATGCCTGTAATAGGTTTACGTAAATAAAAATGATTTTTATTTTATTTTGTATTACCCGAATGTTCTTCGAATTACATCACCCGTCCAAACAGGTACACAATAAATGTTCAAGCCTACGACCTTCTGTGCTAGACTTGTAGACTTATTAATATTATACGCTTAGTCAGGTCGAGGCGTCAAGAAGCCCTAGCATCGCCTGACTCAGTTTGCGGAATATACTGGTCCGTAGCTATAAATAAGTGAATTTTATTCAACACATACACTTGTACTTGTTATAATTATAATGTTATAACATTTTTTTTTTAAATCAATAATTGGCAGATCATTCTTCTCTACGAAATATCCGACTATGTAACTAATAGTAGTAGGCTACTGGAGATCTTACTAATTCACCAACTACTATACTAATTATACTTATATTCATTTTTTCATCATGGTTAATATGATTCAGGAATTTATAGAAGTGACACTAGTTCTCTTATCTCAGTATTATAAGTAGAAATCAAAAACCGCATCTTAATTGCGTTATTTTGTTATTCCAGTGAAAAATTACATTTTATTTTTCGTTAGCTACGCGTTTTTTTTTTAGTTCAATTATAGAATAGGTTAATTCTGTTTAGCTACCTTTTACAAACTGCTCCATTTCACGTCACGACTTTATGTGTAGGTAATAATGTGGTTACAAACATGAAATCACGCATGTTTCCCATGCAAGCATGATACGGAGTTCGTTTCCTCCATTTCTATGGCTGATTCTATATTTAATTATATTTCATAAATAATAAACAAAAAGCTCGTATGGCAGTGTACGATTTTTTTCAACGATCATCGACAAACTTGGTTAGTTTGTCAACGTTCGTTATAGAAAAGTGTTGAAGATATTTTTACATTACTTCTTACTAAGTCAGAATAAATCCAAAGAAGTTTGCTTTGCTTTAAAAAGACAACTCCCGCACTAGGGAAATAAATCCCTGTGTCGCGGGGACTTTACAAACATTCATTTCACGGACACAAAGAACACCCAGACTCAGAACAACTATTTGTGGTTCACACAAATAATTGTCCCGGGTCGGAATCGAACCCAGAACACCAGGTCTCAGAAGCAACTTCCGTAACCACTGAGCCACCGGTGCAGTCTTTATTATGAAGACTAAAAGAGAGAACGCATGGCAGAACCTAAATCAACCATGCACTCTTTTATTCTTCCCATCCATTTTGAGTGCTTTTAAATTCCAAAAATTACATATCTTCAATACTGTCACCGCATTCATGATTATGGAATAAATCCTACCCGGATTAATTGTATTCCGCCCGGAATTACATCGTCTTATTAACTAAGTCAGAATAAAATTAAAATAGTCTTCAATATGAAGACTGGAGAGAGTACGCACAGAAGAATCTAACTCAGTGTTGCCATATGTTAAACCTCGAAATCTGAATCGCTATGTATGAAAATCTGTATTCTATCTGTATACGATGAAAAAGCTAAAATCTGCATAAAATCTGTATTAATTAAAATTTTAATAAAGTAGTAGACAAGTGAAAAACATATTTATTATTGATACATACATTTATTCATTTTATTAATCATATTTTTACTAACATTTAGCTTGAAACATGGCTCGTTTTTTAATAATTGTTTTTCCAACCTTGTCTGTACCTAATAGTTGCGAGTTTTCGTTTTTATCAAATTAATTGAAGAAAATATTCTTTATATTAAGAAATTGGTCTAGTAATATAGTAATATCTATCAATTGGTTTGCCATAGCAAAAGTAATTGTAGCATCTAGTTTAAAGGACAAATAAATCTTTAGGACCAAAATGTATTAATTTCTGAGCCATTTACTTAAATTATTTCTTGTATTCTCATATGAAAATTTGGATTTAAAAATCTGTATAATCCTCAATTGAAATCTGTCATCTGTATCAGGAGCCAAAAATCTGTACCAATACAGATAAATCTGTATATATGGCAACACTGATCTAACTAAACCATGCACGCTTCTATTCTCCCCATCCCATCCTGTTTGATTCTAAACCCCAAAAATACATGGTCTTATCACTGTCACTTACTTATCACTGTCATAACATACACATTAAAGATTACGGAATTAATACCATCCGGATTTATGTCATTTCATTCCATCCGGAATTAGATCAATAATGTACGGTTAACAATCGATATACGGTCTCAATTCTTCTGATTAAAAAAAATAATTTACAGCTCTAGGGAATTTAATATAAGATGCAGGCTCGTTTATTAAGAACATGGTAGCCTGGCCTGGAAGTATCCCGTAATATTTTACAAAGGCTGATTATTCTATTAAATACTTAAATATTGTTTTTAGTGTATAGATCGTCCGTCGGTCTCTAATCGGGTTGCCAACTGAAAATGAGCGCTAGGTGATTGGCTAGCCGATGCTGAGGTGGCGACCTTTTCGGCAGAATGTGCAAGATTATTATTGACATTTTTTTATATATAAATATATATTTCTTTTAACTATCTACGTCATGTTATTATCTTGTGCTGAAATAAATGTATTTTCTTTCTTCTTATTATATTTTAATGACTAAGACAGACATTCCTTGCATCCTGCCATCGAGTTAATGGGTAGTTAAGTTATATAATCCAACATAAAAACTATTTTGTTACACGTTGTACAAATACGTGTATGTACATATAATAATGTTAACGAGCGTACGTGATCCCGAACAATAGTCCCTGCGATGACAAAGAAATATCATACAAAAGTATCATTATTGGAATAGCTACATTAGTTACGGCATTAAGGAGAACCATACTGTATAAAGTTCCCAATAATATATTTGACTCAGAGTGCTTTCTTTGGTTCCGTTGTCGTGTGGTTTTTGACTTAGAATAGACCACCCCATATATTACCATGGGTGTCGCAAGAGGCGACTACGAGACATACACCTGATGGATGGGCAGCAGCATCAATCAACTCAAGGTTACTTATCATCTTACCCCAGTTTCGTTGTGACTATGGCAATATCCCTTAACGACCCATTTTTTTTTTGTCCGGCGTGAAATGCATTTACCCATTCTCACCGCCGCTGCAGCGTATTCGCGCGCTGGCGGTGGGATATGTGGGACTCGCCCTATACCACTAAAACCTCCCGGACACTCTTTCGATCCGCCGTTGGCGGGGGCCGGGTACGCATGAACAATCCGGCATCCCTTAACGACCCTGGCTTGCCAAGGTATTTTAAGACGAGGCCCATGTTCAAGAGTGGAAGTAAACTGGCTGATAAAGTGTCTGACTCAGTCCATAGTCGGACGTAATGTTCGCCCAAACCTCCCCTTTCTACATCCACGATATCTTCATATCATTGGTCCTTCAGGTCGAGAGGCCAGATCTAAGAGATGCTTTATATTTGATTACCCAATAGAAATTGAAGCCAAGTATTTGCCTTTTTTTATGATGATTTGATTCCCAACCGCAGCAGTCTTTAGAAGAGAATAGTGATATCTATAGAATGCGTGTGAGCAATTCGCCTTAAAAGTGATTAAACTTCGTGTCAAAAGACTTTACATACGACTTTTTGTAAGCCTTATTGTCATTGTAATTAGCGCTAAAGTTTACCGCTTTTGTACTCAATGAATGTTTATAACTGTTAAAACCTGTTGTGCTATAGTCCAAGTAGAATCGTGATCTTGTTGACACTACACTTTCTTTGAAACATGACTAATATATTACCTCGCCAAAAATCTAAATGGTGTGACCGATTTAAATGTATTTCCGATAATGTGTACAGAAGAGAATTAAGAAACGAACCTAATATACTAGCTAGTAGTGCCCGGCGTCTCTCGTTAAAAATGTTGCCACTTCAATACTGTGGATTTTTCGAAACTATATTTTGGTCCTTATAATTAAGATTACAACAAAATTGACCATTGTTACACCGTGATCGTTGTGAAATGATTTAGGTATTTTTTGTATTAAAGTCCTAAGTATATAATATATAATAATTCACTAGCATTATAAATTACGGAAAAAAATAATGTCTTTGCCCCTAAGTAAGTAACCATCAAAAATATATTTAAAATTTACAAAATTTTGGTTAGTGTGTAAATATAACTTAATAAATAGGTATAATGTTAGTTAGCAGTAAGTACAATTAGTTCAAAAATTTGCAGCATATCTATAGTAAAAATTTCTTAAGAGTTCTCACCCAACTTCATACAAAAACTATTTAGTTTTAAAACTCAAGGCAAAATCTCAAGGCCGTGTCTGTAATGATTTACTTTTTTTTTTGGTTATTTGCAGAACCGACCGCCAGATTAAATACCTATTTCTTCTCTTATCAAGTACAATTCTTATAAGCTGCGCAAATAGTTGATAAAGCTATAAATCCCTGCAAAACATAATCAATTTTCCCACCACCTCCAAACCAAAACCAACCACCGAACTTCAAAGCCACCTACTTCCAACGTAATTGTCCATGCTCTCCTTCCTCACGATGACTGAGGACATCTTGGTGGCGTACACTATGCAGCTGTCAAGGAAGGAGGAGTGAGGGGCCACGACGAGGATGGGGGCTTCTGACCGGCTGGCCTGTCGGCCTCGAACGGTGATCGCCATGCCACCAGCCAGGTACGAGAGCTTTCCGATGAAACATATCAAGGGTTTCAACGACCTATAAGAATGAAATTTGTGAAATGAATAAAAAGTGAAACAAAAAAAACGTATAATTTAAAAATGGAAGGTAGTAATTACGTTAGCACATTAAGCCGTTTGGCACGATTGTAATAACATCATCTATAACAATCATATACCAGGGAACGGGCAGCAGGGTTTCCCTGAGCCTCTGCACATAATACTGCCACTGACTATGGAATCTCTCTCGGCAAGAGGCCCGTGTTCAGCAGTGAACGCTATACGGGCTGATAATGAATCATCATATAAGAGAGAGGATAGGAATAAAGATACCTAAATATGTGAAAGAAAAAATATATAAAATCGGAATAAAAATTTACATTGACATATTTAAAATATTATGTCATATTAAGTGGTTATTGTAAACAAATTGTATTTAAGTAATAGAATAATTAATTTTTAGGGGAGAATTTTCAGTTCCTAAAAGCTGAAGTGCGCTTTTCTCGAGCGTGAATTCGACGCAAGCGCACCGATCCATCGCATGGAGTGAGCGCGTGCGCTGGTGGTAGCGCCGAGCGAACGTACGCTCGAGGAACGCGCACTTCAATGTGGAGTCAGCCTAAATGGTGATCAACTTTGAAATTAACTAATCAGGTGTCAAAATGCTTGTTTAATGTCGAAAGTGTTTCTGAAAAAAATTGCTTAGTTGATATTACTATCGTGTTAGTCCATATTTGATTTTTTAGATTTAAATGACACACGTAATTTTGAATGTGTACGGGATTTTCGTTATTCATGTTACAGATACTGAATTTGAATTTATTACTAAACTAGCAGACCCGACAAACATTGTCCTGTCTTAACTAAAAGTAAATTAGGCTTGATAGTTCAGAACTAACCGTGATGAGCTACTAAGAGCCGCATGTATTCTGTCAATGTTATGTCAAACGACATAAGATTAAATTGAAAAAAAGTTTACATTCAAAAAAAAAATATGGTGGTTAAGTATTTTTAATTTACTTTTTTTTTCATAAGAACCTTCTCCTGACATCACAATATACACAACAAAAAATAATTGGCGAAAGCGGTCCACACGGTGATGCCGTGACCATGGGAAATAGGGATTCATCTATACTAATATTATAAAGAGGAAAGATTTGTATTTTTGTATGTGTTTGTAATGTATAAACTCAAAAACTATTGTGCCAATTTCAATAATTATTTCAGGCTATACTCAATTATGAAGTTCCCACGGGAACGGGATTTAGGCGGATGAAATCGCGCGCGGGAAACAAGTTTCTATATATGAAAAATAAGTTGACAGCTATCGTAACTAATTAAGGCCTGGTCTGACTTTTAAGAAACGAAGTAAGTATAGATATAACACTTATTTAAATACACCCTTAGCACGCGAATTAAATGTTCTAAATGTACGGGAGAAATTGTGTCCGTTAAATAAATGAGTAAATAAAAATAAATGAAAAGTAAATGAAGCATGAAATAAGACTTGTATGGTGAATTAACCTCAATACGAAAACCAATAAGCCAGTAAGAGCTACAATCACTAAGATTTACGACCAATTTGTGAAATAACCGTCTAAATTTCGTATTGTTTACGATGTACAGGCGCCCGAAGAGTAAGGTTTACACATTGTGAAATACATTTTAAATTTATATGTCCACGTTCATGAGAAGAGTTCACAATTATTTGTATTTGCACAGCTACCAGCGAACTCTTCACCCATAAAGAATTACAGGCTGTCGTACTGACATTTTAAACATATTTATTTATATTATATTATAGAGAAGGTTCCTACCTATCTCGTTTGACTGTACTTAGTCTATTTTTAAACTACTTCGAAGATTTTGAAGTCTTGTATATGTTCGAATTGGCTTGCAAACTTGTATTGCGCGATACAGGTTAGTTGCGATGCTAGGTGGTAGATGGCGCCACTCGTCCACTTGTAGTTTTGTGTGGCTACTGTAGATATCGCTACAGATGCTTTAGCTGTACCTAATCATGACTCGACTAAAGCGCATGATAAAATACTAATTATAAATACCGTTTAATTTACCGATATCATGGTCTGACCAAAACACATATAATATCAAATCACTTCCACTAAACACAATGGGCTCACATGCACACGTGGAACGCTATACAATTCTAAAGCGAATAGGCATACTGTGATACGCTTTGTCATCAACAACATAATATCGACATTATCGACACACTTTTTACAAGCTACGGCTTTACGGCTATATCGACATATAATGACTTTCGTGTTTTCATAGTTACATAGGTACTCTATATTATTGTAAACACATTTTTTATTTATTTAATACTAGCTGACCCGGCAGACTTCGTACTGCCTCAATCGATACATAAAAGACCTAAACATTTGTATAAAATAAACTGGGCCTTAGAGACTTCGTTTATGCGGTACTCCTACCCCTACACTACCCCTACCCTACACTATCCCTACCCTACACTACCCCTACCCTACACTACCCCTACCCTACACTACCCCTACCCTACACTACCCCTACCCTACACTACCCCTACCCTACACTACCCCTACCCTAAAAAATGTTGGCAAAAAAATTCAAGTTTTTAATTAACAAAATAAAGCTCAAATTGACTCTACATTTTAGTTAGAAAACGTTTGTATGGGAAAAAGAAAAAGGCTGTTTTAAGGGGTTTTCAGGCAATTATTCGAATTTTTCTCGCCGTAAAAACCATCCTTGAACTTCCACGAACATAAAAAAAAAAGAATTGGCCAAATTGGTCCAGGCTTTGTAGAGTTATGCGCTTACCAACACATTTTGCGATTCATTTTTATATTATAGATTTAGGCCAATCTGGCACCGCAGTAATATATGTCTACAAAATATGAATTTATCAAAGGAATATTAATAAATAATTCAATGAATTATCGGCAATTGACAATTCGCAGTGAAGAGCTTGCAACTCCCGTATAACGTCTACTGCTGAACATGGACCTTCTCCCGATATAATTCACGAACGCAAAGCACACGACCTTTTTTTTACGTGATGGAAATCTTTTAAAGACATCCCACCGCCTTGGAGAAGGACGGTGGGGGCGTGTGGGAGTCCTTCACTTGCTCTCGGCTCTATGTGGAACTAGCGAGCCGGGGCATCCGGTTACCTACTAGAAATCACCCCGGTAGCCTGACTCGACGCTGGCGACGAACCTGGGCACTCGATTAGATCGACCAGGACCACCGCCGTGCGTCCCCGTCTCCGCAAAGACTCCTTTCGGTAGGGGCAATGATTGCCCCCCCCCCCTGCGCCTTTGCGCGATGGTAACCAGCGGCTACAACTGGTTACCTCTTCCTGGGACCGCATAGTGAGGGCGGCCACCACGTCCCCACTGGGACCGCCGCGATCCTAATGGCAGCTTGATGTATGTACGCCGCGAGGCGATCTCGCACCATTTCTTAATGGTGCTGTGGCGCCGAACCTTCGAGATTAGATCGACGCCACACATACTCGCCGCCGACCCAAAATTAGCAATTTAAGAATATCAACAGCATTCGAATTTGTAATCGTTGGTCTAATTCAGTGATCCGCAAAGTGGGGCCCCAGGGGTCCACGGGAGACTCGACGCAGTTCTACGTTGGCGTAAAAACAAATCTGGTTCCCAAGTTCCCATTACACACTTTATAAGTGTATAATATAGGTATGGAGCACCAGGACAACCATGCAGCGGAAGAACTTAACCCAGTAAAATTTTTAACGGGGTCTTTAGAGAAAAAAAAGGTTTTTGAGCCTCTATTGTAAGTCAAATAAGATGTTTTTATAGTAGTCAAATGACGGTAGTACCACATTTTACAATTGGAACAGATGTCTAGCCGCGGCAGAGCATGCCAACATTACAATTAACAAATTAACGAAGATGGCGAAGGCTTCTAGTTATTAAGTAACTCGAAATAACCTATAATTTTTTCCACTGATTTCGTAACGTAATAAGTAATTAGTCGCACGATTATGACCTGGCAGATTGACCTATTGATGTCCGTTATTCTAATATTGCAAAATAGCAGTAAAATTATATAATAAATCCCGAGGGCGGTTTCACTCGATAAATGGGCTATCTAATACTGAAATAATTTTTCAAAACAGACTAGCAGTTTCTGAGATTATCACGTTTAAATACATATCTATATACTAACTTATATGGCTGAAGAGTTAGTTTGTTTATCAAGATAAACGTTCAAGAACGTGCTGATCTCAGGTACTACTGGTCCGTTTTGAAAAAATCTTTCAGTGTTTTTCTAATCGGTAGTCTCTGAGAGATTTCATTATTTCATTATTATAGTATAACATATCCTTACTAATATTATAAACACGAAAGTTTGTAAGTATGGATGGATGGATAGATGGATGTGTTACTCTTTCACACCAAAACTACTGAACGGAATTGGCTGAAATTTTGCACCGGGATAGGTTATACGCCGGAATACATATAGGCTACAAAACATCACGCTCCGACCCACTGGAGCAGAATAACGCGGGTAAAACCGCGGGGCGCAGCTAGTAAGTAAATATGCGTTCCAAGCAATTAGCGTCAAAGTAAAGTTAACATGGCGATGTTAATGTTCTCCTACAGCTTTTCTCAAATGAAATCGCAGATATTTGTGTTGCCTTTGACGCGTGGTCCCGTAACTTTATTGACCGTAGTCTATAGAGAGCTCAGTCAACATAACCATGCTAACCACACAGTGTACTTAGCCTTTAAGCACATACAAATATATATTTAAACTAGTATTATAAAAAGGAAACATATTTTGATTGTTTGTTTGTCAGATTATCCTCTGTAACTGCAGGGCCGATTTAAAAAAAGCATTCACCATTAGATAGCTACGGTACTTTAGTGGTATGGCAGACTATAATAAATTCTACTAATATTATAAACATGCCACAACCAATGCCGCGTGGTTTCCGGCTTAGAATAGACCACCCCATGTCCACCCATGGGTGTCGTAAAAGGCGACTAAGGGACATATGGCTGATGGATGGGCAGCAGCATCTGTTAGCTCAAGGTTCACATCTTACTGCGATCACCAATCCGTCTGTCAAGCGTGGTGATTATGGCAATATCCCTCTACGATCCTGGGTTGCCAAGGTCTGTTAAGTGGAGGCCCATTTTCAGCAGTGGACGTAAACGGGCTGTTGATGATGATGAATATTATAAACGCGAAAGTTTGTATTGATAGATGGATGAATGTTTGTTACTCTTTCACGCCAAAACTACTGAATGAATTTGGCTGAAAGTTTGCACGCGGATAGTTTATAAGATGGATTAACATAAAGGCTATGAAATATCACGCAAATAAACTCAAACACTGCTGTGTCGATTTCAGAAATTCTTTCACCGTTGGAAAGCTACACTGTCTCCGGATAACATTGGCTATATTTAATTACGAAGTTCTTACAAGAACGGGAGTTGCTCGGATGGAGCCGCGAGCGGGAAAGCTAGTCGTACAATAAACCAAATGGCTTATACTTAAAAAATACAAATCATTTATCTTCATTCATCTAATCTGAACAAATGGCGTCAAACAAAACATGTGTCAGTCACGTTATCTAATTGACACAGTCCAACTGACACACTTTACTCAAAGACGACAGTTAAGTAGTGAAAGCTTAACCGCAAACGTTATTAAGTGCTCTATACTTCCACTTAATGCACGGTTCACACTATTACAATGTATTCAAATTAATCCGATACAATTGAGACCACTGCAGGGTTAAAAAAAAGTACTGGGTCACATGTTCTGTATCAACATCAGCTCGTTTGCCTTTAAATATTTAAAAGAAATTACTGTAATTATAAGGCCGTGACTCCACCAAAGCGGAGATGTGTGCGATGTGCTGTGTGCTGTGCGAGAAGAGATGTTTTCCAGCTCTGGTGAATCCACCGAAGCTGTGCGGAAATGCGTAGTCTAGCAGAGATGTGTGCTGGCTAGCCTTGCGAGTGTATGGCATTGAGTGCTTAGTACGCATTCTGACACGAAAGGCGGAAGCGGGGAGGCTGACATCAATCACTGCACGCCGCTCGCATCTCTCGTCTCCGCCTTGCGTCGTCCGCTCACATCTCCGCTTCCATCGTGCCATACTAATATTACATATCTCCGCACAGCGATCTCCACTGAAGCTGAGCGGAGAGGAGATGTTTCAATAACGCAATTCTATTGTTTGTTTAAAAAACATCTCCTCTCCGCTCGTCTTGTCTCCGCTTTAGTGGAGTCCCGGCCTCTAAGTGTATTGTTGAAAGTTAACTAGAATTAATAAATTTACAACAGCGGTCGGCAACACGCGGCCCGTCTTACTTGCGGTCCGTTAATGTTTTGTAAACCTATACTTAATATTATAAAGAGGTAAAGTTTGTTAGTTTGTGACGCTCTAGGAGGTAATCTCCGGATCTACTGAACCGATTTTGAAAATTCTTTTACCAATAGAAAGTCACGTCATTCGTGAGTGTCATAGACTATATTTTAAATTAAAGTTTCCACGGGAACGGGATCTACGCGGGTGAAATCGAGCGGGCAAGCTTTTAAGTTATAAATATCATAATAAATACATGAACGAATCGCGATGGACCGTATAGTGTGGATCCAGCCTTAAGAACACGCTTCGCGCTTGCCAGCGAACGAACATCATCGTCATTTTTTTGTATAGGATATGACCAATAATACGTAAATATCAGATAATATTAAGTGCCTGGTTCACAATATTCGGATTGAATTGGAAAAATAAATTATAGGAACCCATCACGTACGAAAAATCGTGCAATCAGCTGTAATTTTTCAGAAACACGCGGAAACGTAAAGCTGGAATATTTCGCACTCTAATTAATCCGGTTTTTTATAAATATCAAACGAACTAGATTTAATATTTCAAGTCCGAATAAAATAATTGTTAATTCAAGGTCACTATTATGCGAGTTGATAATTATCGTTATCTTAATGCCAAAATTGTATGAATAATTTGAATTTCAAATTTGTTTAATTTTATTTGTGTTAATACGGAACATTTTGATTTCCGCATGGACAGTACACACGGAAGTTAAGTCTATGTAGTGTTAAAAAGTAGGAATAATGTTTTACACATTGAATCCACAGCTTATCGTTAACTCATTATCGCGTACATACTAATAGCGTAAATCAAATGACTACAGTGTAGTCATATCATCGGTGGTAACAGTGCTAATAAGATTTATATTCCTATTTCAAGAAATATTTTCTTTATATACGTTTTATAACGCAAAGAAACAATATGCTACATTTGATTTTGAACCTTATTAGCTATTGTGACTTACGCCGTATTGCAGTACGATATCGGTGTTTAGGTTTGATTACAGTGCGGGCTATGTGTAAAGATATTTTGTAGTCATCACCATCATCATCATCAGCCCGTACAAAGTCCACTGCTGAATATGGGCCTCCTCCCGTGGGAGGGTTTTTGCCATAGTCACCACGCTTGGTAGGCGGGTTGGTGACCGCATTATTATGTTGTAACACACAAGGAAACGCTGCTGCCCGTACCCTGGTATACGATTGTTATAATAATCGGGACCAACGGCTTAACGTGCTTTCCGAGGCACGGAGGGTAGTCTCTCAACCATCCAGACCGGAAAGAAATCTTAAAATTTTCACAAAGATTTCTTGTCCGGTGTGGGGATCGAACCCACGACCTCCGTGATTTAAAGCGAGCCAAATACCGCTGCGCTACGGAGGTTGTCATTGTATTTTGTAGGAACCGTAAATCGGAAATCTCTCCTTTTCTTGGTAATCTCATACATATATTAATAAAACCTTTTTATTTCGAATGACTGATTGACGGATCAACGCACATCCACTGACCGCATAAACCTCAAACCTATGAAGGTATATTTTCTTAATGACGTCGGCATAAATAATTTTTAAATGTCCAGCCCTAAGAGTATGAAAACGTGAAGTTTTTATAAACCAAATGGAGATCTATGTAGCCAAAGTCGCAGGGTTCTGCTCAAGGCTTATGCTACTTCACCGGGCATAAAGGCTAGCAGAGCTCCACCGTCATTAAATGATTAACAAACTACAAACTAAGCAACCTGCGCAAGAGGGCACCTCCAGTGGGATTTGGACCTCGGCTCAGAGCGGTCGTTGACGGAGGGATTGAGAGATTATGACTTGTAGTTGTTAAGGGGAGTTTTGTGCAACTGTGGCTCTACGTTACAGTTCGCGGGCCTTTCGGACTTCGGGTCTACGAGGGCATCGGAAAGTTACCAACGTCCTAACGTGCTGTCCGAGGCCCGGAAGGAGTTTCCGTCTTGTCTCTCAAACAACCAAACCCCGAGAAATTTTATTATTGTTCCTGGAAAATAAAACTTTGTGTAACAGATAGTGTTGCCTATCGATAGTCGACTATCGAAATACTATCGATAGTCTATCGATAGTTGACGTCATATCAATAGTATCGATAGTCTATCGATAGTATCGATAGTCTATCGATAGTATCGATAGTCTATCGATAGTATCGATAGTCTATCGATAGTATCGATACTATCGAGGACCAATATGTGTTTAGGAGCAATACTATCGATAGTATTGCTCCTAAACATGGGTTGGTCTTTGATAGTATCGATAGTTTTACAAACTATCGATAGTATTGATAGTTTTAATCATTTAATGCAACAATACTATCGATAATATCGATAGTATCGATAGGATTACTTTAAAAATATCGATACTATCGATAGTATTATAATGTAATAGTATCGATACTATTGCTTCCAATCAATAGTATTAGTTAATTTGTGATATCGATAGTATCAATATTATCGATACTATCGATAGCACTATCGATATTGTTACTATTTTTCGAGGTCATCTATCGATAGCGAAACTATCGATAATTGGGCAACTCTAGTAACAGCAATTTAAGACATAATTAAATAATATTATTTATTTAATTCTGTCTTGAATTACATAAATAATTCATACTCAAACCTACGTCAATAGATAACGGTAACTCTTTCCTTTTATGAAACAGAATTAAAAACGTTATTTTCGGTAGACGGCTGAGAGAGAACAGTTAATGAGATTAAATTATATAATGGACAAAAAAGTTCAATATCTTCGGTGATATTGCAATACCGCGTATGTGACAGTTGCTACTAAGGTGTGATTTCATATGTCAAAATATGTTTTTTCTTTATCTTTTAGGGCAATAAATATAATTTGCTTTATTTGATTTCAACCTTATAAGCTATTGTCACTTACGCGGTATTGCAATATCACCGACGATATTATTCGGGACACGCTGACACATTGAATTGAACAATTTCCACAGATTTATCTTTAGTCTATACCTACTAATATATAACGCTGAAGAGTTCGTACGATTGTTTTATTGTTGTCGAAGCTAGTAATATTATAAAACTGAAGACTTTGTTCCGTGTGGTTTCCGGCTTATTATAGACCACCCCATGTCTTCCCATGGGTGTCGTAAAAGGCGACTAAGGGACATATGGCTGATGGATGGGCTGGGATGGGAAACCTTGAGCTAATAGATGGTGATTATGGCAATATCCCTCTACGATCCTGGCTTGCCAAGGTCTGTTAAGAGGAGGCCCATGTTCAGCAGTGGACGTAAACGGGCTGTTGATGATGATGATGATGAAGACTTTGTTTGCTGCAACGCGCTTATAAAAAAATGATTACACCAGTACTAACATAGGCTTTATTTAATGAAGTGGTTTCTACGGTAACGGCAGTTTCGCGAGTGAAACTTACGTGCGGGAAGCTAGTGTAAGAATAAATCTAATATATAAAATTCTCGTGTCACAGTTTTCGTTGCCATACTCCTCCGAAACGGCTTAACCGATTTTGATGAAATTTTTTGTGCTTATCCGGTATCTATGAGAATCGGCCAACATCTATTTTTCATCCCCCTAAATGTTAGGGGTAGTCCACCCCTAAATTTTTATTTTTATTTTTCAGACAAAGTTAGGGGTAGATTAGAGGTAGGTGTAGGGTAGGGGTAGGGTAGAGGTAGGGTAGGGGTAGTGTAGGGTAGGGGTAGTGTAGGGTAGGGGTAGTGTAGGGTAGGGGTAGTGTAGGGTAGGGGTAGTGTAGGGTAGGGGTAGTGTAGGATAGGGGTAGTGTAGGGTAGGGGTAGTGTAGGGTAGGGGTAGTGTAGGGTAGGGGTAGTGTAGCGTAGGGGTAGTGTAGGGTAGGGGTAGTGTAGGGTGGGGGTAGTGTAGGGTATGTATCGATTGAGGCAGTACGAAGTCTGCCGGGTCAGCTAGTAAACTATATGATCTCCAATAATGCCACCCCATATCTTCCCATGGGTGTCGTAAAAAGCGACTGAGGGACACCTAATGGCAGCAGCATCTCTCAGCTCAAAGATACCCCCTGATCATTGCGATCACCAATCCGCCTACGAAGAAAAAAAAAAAGATAAATTACAGCAATTTCCCTTGGGTGACCTTGGATAGTTAAGTTCTGTTAAGCACGAGGCCCACGTTCAAAAGAAGATGTCAACGGGCTTTTAAAGGTGGGTACTTAGATAATCCATGTCTAATGTCATAATTGTTACGATGAAATCACACTACATAATATATAAAAAAAAAATTACAATACAAAACAACTCCATCAATTGGGAAATGAATTATATTAATGGGAAACTTCACAAACACAAAATTCAGCACACTCATACTCAGACCCACTATCAGTGGTACATACAAATGAACCTATTAAAAAAAACCGGCCAAGTGCGTGTCGAACTCTCGCACGAAGGGTTCAGTACGTGTTGCAAGTGCCTACCTATTATTGATATCAAGAATACAACAAGTAACATGGTATAAAAGTTCTTGTAGTTCGTTGTAACTTTGATCGATGTTAATAATAGTTGATTGAATGAAACGTAAATTGCGGTTTACAGTTTATGACGTATTATAAAAAAACTACTTACTTGATCTCGTTCAAACCAATTTTCGGTGGAAGTTTGCATGGTTATGTACATCATATATTTTTTTAGTTCTATCGTTCTCTTATTTTAGAAGTTACAGGGCACACACATTTTACCACTTTGGAAGTATCTTTCGCGCAAACTATTCAGTTTAGGAAAAAATTACATTAGAAACCTCAATATCATTTTTGAAGACCTATCCATAGATAACCCACAGGTATGGGTTCGATGAAAAAAAAAATTTTGAGTTTCTGTTCTAAGTATGGGGAACTCCAAATTTTTTTTTTAATTATTTTTACAACGTACATCTTCTTGCCAAGTTACAACATTATAGCTCTTATAGTTTCGGAAAAAGTGGCTGTGACATACGGACGGACAGACAGACAGACAGACAGACATGACGAATCTATAAGGGTTCCGTTTTTTTAACGGTGATTTTGATAAATTTATTAAATTACTGTACACATAAGTCATTAAGTATGTTACTAATAAGCTCAGGATAACATTTGCGCACTGCAAATGTTATTTTACTACGTTTGACTCCTTACTCGATTTATTGCTAAGTAATATATAGAGTGACTGGTAATTAGTGACCGATACCTAAACACATGATTGTGCTCATGATAACAAACAACTTTTACTATGGCACCAACCCTGAAATCACGAAAAAAAGTCAGCTGTTCCATACATTCATGTTCACATAACTCGTCAACATGATAGGGAGCAGCTGATTTTTTTTTCGCGATTTCATGTTTGGTGCCATAGTAAAAGTTGTTTGTTATCATGAGCACAATCATGTGTTTAGGTATCGGTCACTAATTACCAGTCACCCTATATAATATACTCGTATTCTCTCTCTCTCAATATAAAGATATTGAATCTAAGAGAATACGAGTAAAAACAAACAGTTTAAAATCTTTTAATTGAAAATATATTTCACGTCATAAATTCCAAAATTCAGATTAATCAATTTAGATCCTGCCGATGATGTTATATATTATTATCAATTGGGTAAACATTGCCGTTGATTGTAAAAAAAAATTGTACAAAATATGCATTAAAAAAATCTATACACCACAATGCATTCATAGTTCCTTAACATCTAAGACCATACATACAAGTCTACAACTAAAAATGTATCATTAAAATGTTGCTGTATTCATTATAACATGGAATGTCTGAGAAAGCCACTTACATAAATATTTTAGAATTTAAGTCAATAAAGCACTGCGGCGGTATAATGCAGTGATTCCAGTCAGCCTTCAGACCAGACAGAGTTCAAATACTCTTCAACTGAACTCATTTAAAAGTTCGCTTGAAAAATTGTTCCTTTGATATTGCCGAACCGTTGGGATTGTATTCTGTCCAACAACGTACCTACCTACCGTTTTGCATGAATTTTGAATATGTTTCGAATTTAGAAACAGTCAATGGTTTTATGACTGTATTTTTTTTGTAAATTCCTCAAAGCTGATTTGCAATCATCAAATAAAAAATAAAAAAATATTTTAAATGGAAAGTAGCTTTCCGCGTGCGGTTTACCCGCGTAACTCCCGTTCCGTGGGAACTTAATAACATAATATAATACCTCCTCCTCGCCATCGTCTTCTTCGATAAATGGGCTATCTAACATTGAAAGAATTGTTCAAATCGGACCAGCACGTAGTTACGCGTTCAAACAACCAAACAGTTCTTTATATATTAGTGTAGATATAAATTTCCAAAATTCAAATTTATTCGTCTTATAATTTTTATCGGAGGATTGAAAAATTAGCTTTTAATTTAAATATATAAATAATAATTGGTTAATTTTAAGAAATATTGAAACAAATGTAATTTTTTCGTACAAAAAAATAAAAAAACAATAGCAATAATACCCAATTTTATAAAGATTTTTAGCCACCTAGAACTTAAAAAATACTTACAGTTACTTATTGCCAGTTTAATTAAACAATGACTAGGTGATAAGTATTAACACCCATTTCAAGAAAGTGCCTCGTACATAAATTCTAAAGCCGCAATATAATAATAAAAAGTTGAACCGTACTTTTGGGTTCACCGTCATTCAATTATTTTTATGCATCTTGAAAATGTTATAACAATTCAGTTCATAATGATATGTTACAACGGCAAACAGTGTAAGTAAGCAACGGTATTTTATTTCCACTTCAAATTCGGTATATTTGGCGCTACCTACTAATCTCAATTTACGTAGCGGATACATTAAATCAATTTCACTCTTCAGATAATTTTAGCTGGCTTATTATCTCTCCAAACTGTTTTTATTTCAAGTGGTTTAATATTTCATGACGTCACCACTTTTTTTTTGACAAACATAATAAGTAGTTAGCCAATAGACTGAAACTACGTCACTGAACATAAAGACGAACCGGGGCAAAAACAAACCAGCCTTATTAAATGGTTTAAAACGTACAAACTAAGCAACCTGCATTAGAGCTTGGACCTCGACTCAAGACGGTCGCGTGCAGCGGGGGAATTTTAGGAGAGTAAGCAATGTTCAATCTGTATGGATGTGCATTATAAATTCCTTGGAGGTTTTATTGATCTTGGTATTTGTCACAAAAGCCCTAAACTACGCTAAAATTGGATACTAACTATGATCCAATTTGATAAGGAGCATGGTTTGGTGTATTGTTATTCATTGAGGCGCTTTAAGACAATTTGCTTTGGATTAGTGCTCATAACATTTATGATGTAGACTTGTAGACTGTAGTATAATACTGTAGTATAATACTGAGTATTACTCGTCGAATTACTGTATGAATCACTGCTATTTCGCAGCAGAATTTAAAACACTATCGAGAGGTGAAAGACCTAACTTTTTGAACACCAATGTCAGCCATACTCGACAAGCGTAAGTGTGCCTTGTCGGCTATACTTGACTTGACGGTACACAAGTCACAGAATGACACAAAATAAACATAGGTAATGTATCATTACATCTATGTTTGTTTTATCCAATTAAATTATCCAAACCTTATTGAACACAGCAAACAAAAATACACAACCGTTACTCATATTGAATAATAAACAATAACATAATTTATATATCGATGTATGGGCTTGGCGTATAGGGTACGGAGATGCCGTTATGGCGTGGCATCCAATACGTTAAACTGACTTGAGCTATAATATTGATTTGTATACTTTGTGTGGAGATTACACAAAATATTATATAACTATACAATACAGTTATACCTATAATACCTAAGGACACAGGGGTCTTGTTAGATAATAGTGCCGAGTAGTGCACACGGGCGCAGCAGTCCTTTTTTTTTGACGACGGTGACGGTGGGCGTGTCTGGGAATACTTCACTTGCTCCCGGCTCTATGTTCGCGCAGCGGTCCTCGGGGACACCGAACGCCGCTCGCTACGGAGCCACACATTTTAAATCCATTCCGCTTTGATCGCTCGCTTGTTAGGGTAATGTTTACAAACGGACACTACACAGAATAAAGACGCCCCTGATGGAGCGGCCATTGATAGACTGTTCTTGACGTCTATCATTATAATACAATTTAAGTAAAAAAATTAATAATAATAATGACATACTGCTTTGTAGATATCAACGTGACCTAAATACGACAAGCAGGACAATAACACCGTAAAAACAATTCACTAGAAACTAACTACTATGAAAGGAAAAACGAACACAAAAATATTAAAAGGTGACATGTTCAATAGCAAGGTGAAGGTCGATCTAAGACCAAATTCATGCTCTGTATACTTTAGCTAGAATAACAATAAAGTTGAAATAAATACAAAAAAACTACAATTTTTTTTTAATAAAAACTATTAGAGTAAAACACGTTGTGCTGGAATTAAAATGAATACAGGACCGTATTTTGCATATCGTCGGTGATATTGCAATACGGCGTAAGTGACAATAGTTTATAAGGTTGAAATTAAATATAGCAAATTATATTTTTTACCCTAAAAGATAAAGAAAAAACATATTTCTTGACATATGAAATCACACCTTAGTAGCAACCGTCACATACGCGGTATTGCAATATCACCGACGATATGTCACTCTAAATTTAAATTAATCGTACCTGCGATTTTTTATTGTTAAGATTACTAGCAGAGTTTTGCTATCTACTAGTATTCTTGTTCCCCCTTGCTAAGCTATAATGGTGGTGTTACGAGTGTGTTCACGTCGGTATTGCAATGGGTAGGGATCGGACCGGCGACAACAAGATCACAAGCCTGACGCTTAAATTTTAATCTAGTCAAGTAATTAGTTGTAAAAACAAAAACATCAGAAAGAGCAGGTTGTAGGTACAAAATATAATACATAATAGTCTTTTTAATCAGCCACCAATATTTTAATAGATACATCATTATTTTGAACTTAGTTTAGACTGTCGTTGACTGAAATGGAAAATATTAGAAATCTTCTCCAAGGTCATTCCTTAACTTTTTGTCGACGCAAACAAGTCATCGGTGTATTAAGTGAAAAGCAATCGATAACGTCTTGTGCGTGCTAAATACTGTAATTAACATAAAAACAGGATAAAAGCTATAAAAAATGGTCTTGCCACCATTCAGACTTCGAATACTACCGAGGCCTAAATAAAAATAAGGGCTATGCCAAGAAAAATAGCATTAAACATACCTACGACAACGAATCTAGCTCAAAACAAAAAAGTGAGTATTCCTTTCAGCACAAATTTTTTGAGTAAAAATCGTTGAAGCACCAAACCTATTCTGAAACAGGAATAATATTGGTGCTCAAAAAATTGGTGCTGAAAGAGGAACACACAAAAAAAGAACACAACAAACATGCGAAAACACAAGCTGACAACTACTGGTTAACACCATGCGAGACCTACGTCCAATGAAGGGAAGCCTTGCAGTGTCCGCTTTAGCCACCACACTTGGCGCCCCCAGGCAGACGATGGCTATCGCATCGAAGAATGTGGAGTGGGGCGCCATAACCACCACGGGGGCGTCCCGGGGGTTCGTTGGCATGTGTTGGCGCCCCAATATTCGGACTCGATGGAAACCCGCCACGCCCACCACCAGCCGCATTAGCGACAAGATCGAGAACCGCAGTTTGCTGTGAAATAAACTTAGTTGTTTTATCAATGAAGTATAGAACCGCAAATGTCTACTGCTACATACTTTAATTTTTTAAAATAAAAATACTTCTCTATATTTTTACAACAGTGAAATTCATAGAAGTCTTTTATGTTAATTAATAGCTTTACTTTGCAGCTTCGTCATCATTTTCCTTGCTTATTTAAGCCGTATTAAATCTGATGATGAGATTGTAAAGGGATTAGGCTATATGATTCTATTACAGTAACCTTTTCTTCTATGACAAAATAACTTCCATCTATAACTCCCGTATGCAATAACAACACTTGCGACTAGGAGTTTATTGGGAAAGTCTGATGATTTCTATTACAATCGCAATAGAGACTACGACAGTGAGACACTGCTTACTCAAGAAAGTGCTTTAAGCCAAGTATTGGGCCTTTTTTTCGGACGGACATATTTAGTTAGCCCCGGGTCTTTTGCTACTTTACCGGGCATAAAGGCGAGGCGAGCAGAGCTCCAGCCCACATAATTAAGCAACCTGCGCAAGAGGGCGTCCTCTGTGGGACTTGGACCTCGGCTCAGGGCAGTCGCTGACGGGGAGATTAATGGATTATTATTATATAATATTTTAGTTTAGGGGAGTTTTGTGCAACTGTCGCTCTACTTTACAGTTCGCGGGCCTCTCGGACTTCGGGTCTACGAGGGCATCCACTGTATTTCAAGTTTAATACAGACCGCATACTAACATAGTACAAAATGAACCAGTTTTTATCCTCAAGACCTTTATAATAATAACAAAACTAGCAATAAATCAGAAAGTTTATTGAAATAGTAGTCTATAACTTAATACATTTATTAGCTAGATACCCTTGACATACAGACAGAAAAACAAATAGTATTGAACTAATTCATTTATCAGGTAGATCCTCGTGGCAAACGAACAAACAATATATTAACACTTATGTCTTTAGGAGTTTACCATAGAGTTTTAAACCGTCCTGTTATCCTAAGATATGTCCTGATTTTATTAACGTCCTGGGAAGTCGTGGACAGTTTTAAAGCAGTGTCCTGGGTTTTCAAAAGCACTTTGATACGGTAATGTAATTAAAAATCCCAATATTATTATTACTTCAAATTAATTTACTTAACATACTTTTTCTTTAATGGAAATTTTACTACTCGTTACTGCATCCTGTTTTTTAAAACAAATTGTCCTGGTTTTTCCATTTTCGCGGCCAATTTTTTTTAATTGTAGTTAACCCTAGTTTACCATTAACTAGAGAGCCCGTGACAGCCTTGTCACAGACACTACCAGGGGGAAGAGGGGGTTTAAAAGCTAAATAAAAAATAAAAAAGGTGGTAATCCCCAATAATATTTTAAGACTGACTGATCGGACAAGCGTATTAACAACAACATACCTTGTATGTGTACTAATTTGTTTTTAAAACGAAAGCAGTTTGAGAAAGTGCTCCAATTTAAATCTTGCATTTTCTGATTGCGATAACCGGCCAATTTAAAACGTCTTTATGCATTGCATGCAGGCAGAGTTACCAAAATCTTTAAAATTGTATGTATTTTTATATAGTTAGTTGTTTATACTTATTTTGTAGGTATGTATGTATATACTGGATGACTTTTTTACCGTCTTGATAATAATATGGTGTGTTGTGTAAGTGGAATAGCATTTATAGTACAAATCAAGTTTATTTTAAATGGCACCGGTGATTTCAGAAATTTAAAACCTGCTCTTTAATCAAAACGACGAGGATGCCTACTAAATTATGAAAAAACAAACTCTAATTTCGAGTTACCCTAATTCCTCATTTTATATTTTCTTGTGTTATTGATAACAGTCACGCATCTGTGAGTGGAATCCGAAATAAAAATGAAAGCAATGTGAATCATAACTTTCGATTTTAAATTCCTTGATTCTATAATCGTTTTAGAACAGACGATCAACGAATAAGTAAATATATTTTTATGCAAATGCTAATCATAAAACCGGCTATTCAGAAACTGAATAGCAGAAGGCTATAATATCCGCGGAAATATAAATAAATAGAGAATAATGTTCTTGAATTAATTATCTCGGAAGTAAATTTGATAACTCGATAGCTGATGGATATGTAGAGGAACGGTTGGTGGTGTTCCTCAAAAGAAAATGAAGATCTTCTTTGCCGGGTAGGGTGGTGTGCCCGGCGGCCGACGGCCATTTGTTACTGTTCGGAACTTGTATATGTTCGAATTGGCTTGCGAACTTGTATTGCGCGATGCAGGTTAGTTGGGATGCTAGGTGCTAGATGGCGTTGCTTGTCTTCTTGTAGTTTTTTGTGCGGCTATTGTAGATGTCGCTACAGAGGTAGCAAGCGGCACTTTATTTTATCAAAATCATCAATGCCAAATATAAAGCAGAGTTATTTGTTTGCTTGAACCTTACGTAGGTTAGGTACCTTACTGATTGTCCGATTTGAAAAATCTTGTTGAAATTGAAAATTGTTTCTCAACTACAAATATACGTTAGCCAGGAGTAACATAGGCCATATTACATGTCGCGGGTGCCGTCGGGGGGACCGGATTGCTTATGCGTAGCCGGCTCCCGCCAACGGCGGAGCGAAAGAGTGTCCGGGGGGTGTTAGTGGTGTAAAGTCCTCTCCTCGTGGTATGAGTTAGCATACCTACCACGCTATGGAGAGGACGAGTCCCACATATCCCACCGCCAGCGCGCGAATACGCTGCAGCGGCGGTGGGAATGCGTAAATGCATTTCCCCACGGACAACAAAAAAAAGGTAAACGTGACCAAGACGTAGAAACTAAGAGTTCAACAGTGCGTGTAAACGTAAAAGGATTGTATCGACACCTACAAGTACAGCGAATAACAGAAATAGAATTTGATGCGGCGAAAGCGCCATCTACAACAAAATAAATAAATATATAAAAAAGGCACATTAAATGGCGAAGTTTCCACGGGCACGGGAGATACACCGGTGAAACAGCGCTCGGGAAGCTATGTATTACCAATATAGCGATAGCAATATATACACCGTGAAATTTTAATGGTTGTTTTCCCGAAGCAGAACAACTTGCCGTCGGTAGTACTATCGAAACATATTTTTTTTTTTTTTTTTAGACATGTTTTGGATTTAAAATTATTAAAAAAAATATTAGACAACTCGAAAGCGTGATAAACAGTAGTAACACTAGACGGAGTGAACGGACCTTGTAGGTACTACTCGAATCGCACGCGCTGCTGACAAAGTAAAGAACGATCCATAAACGTTCAAAGCAAAATAAGAGCTCAATGGTAGTTATACGGCATAAAATAGCCTGCACGCAAGAATCACAAACGAGCCGACTTCCTTTGTCATTAGCCGCGCGGCGCCGACGCCGGAACGCCCCGCGCTCTCCTTCGACTCCCTCCTTCCTTAGTTGTCCCGTGAACGTCGGAAGCGCAGCACGCGTTATCTTATTACTTTATTAGTATTATGGATCGACATTACAGTTTTAGTAATTTAGAGTACGTCGCTATGGTGCAACTGTACGCTAGGGCTAATTATAATTCCCATACTGCCTGGCGTCTTTACGCCGAGCTGCAACACTTGGCGTCACTCCGTCTTCGCGGAGTTCTGAACCCTCAAGTCATACAGGACCGGACGATCGTAGCGGCGACGGCTACTCGATCATGGGCAGTTCCAAGTGCCAGCACATGCACAGGGCAGAGGTCGATCGGCCGTTCTTTCGCCAGAGCTCGACGAGGAGATCATCGAGTACTTCGAACGCGATCCTCGCCGAAGTACGCGAATGGCGGCATCTAAGTTTGGCGTAAGCCAATACTACGTCTGGAAACTACTCAACTCAGAAGGACTGCATCCATATCATTTCCGCGGAGTTCATTTAATTTTTCATTTTTGTTAAATACGCCTTAAATACTTTATTAGGTATCTAATTCAGAAAATTATTGTTCTTAGATAATAAATTTGTTTTAAGTTACGTTTTCTGTAAGTTATAGCTAAAAAGGTATTGGATAAAGCTTATTATTATGATTGGGTACTGTGTTACATTACCTAAGGTGTAGGTATCAGCTGATTGACTAACACCCGGGTCAACGAACGCGCGCCCGATCGACGCGAGCGCTAGGTATCGCGAGGTATTACTATTGGTTCGATGTCACTTTCGAGTTCGGTTTTTCACAATTGTTAATCGGCCATTTTTGGTTTATAATATTTAGTTTTTGTATAAATTGAATGTTTAACTAAGACCAAACCTTTTCGCTGCGGGAAAACAACCATTTAAATTTCAGCGTGTATATACAAAAAAAACAGCTGTTCCATACATTCATGTTCACATAACTCGTCAAAATGGTATTGATATACCATATGCCATAGTAAAAGTTGTTTGTTATCATGAGCACAATCATGTGTTTAGGTATCGGTCACTAATTACCAGTCACCCTATATAAATAAAACATCAACAGCCTGTCTTACAAATCCGACTTCCTACTAATATTATAAACGCGAAAGTTTATAAGTATGGATGGGTAGATGTTTGTTACTCTTTCACGTTAAAACTACTGAATAGATTTGGCTGAAACTTTTCACGGGGATAGTTAATCAGCTCGATTAACATATTGGCTACAAAAAATCACTCTCCGACCCACTGGAGCAGAGTAACGCGGGTAAAACCGCGGGGCCCAGCTAGTGTCATATGATATTATAAATAATTTAAATGATGTTATTAAATATGTTAAAGCATTGTAAATTACGTAAACAAGATCGATTCGACGTTACTCGTAACACAAGCATTTTAGCTTCGCACGAGGGGTTAACAAGAATACCATATACCATAGACTGCTAAAGTATGCTAGAAAACTATATATAAAAATAAAAATAAAACAAACAGAAAAACTATAGTATAATTTAATGTATATCTACTAATATGTAGTAGTTACTTCCCGTATATAATATTATAAATAATTATAATAATGTGCGTGAAACTAGAGCGATAGGTATATATTCGTCTACGTTAGTTATATACTATATCATTTAATTTTAAAAAAACGGTGTTTTGTACATGTACCAATACCAATAGTACCCACTTTTCCATTCGGTAATTCCTTCCAGAACAATGTTCCACAACGAACTTAATGAAAACACATATAAATATATTTTTACAGTTTTTTTAAGAACTAGACAGTGGATAACTAGGTTTCTTACACAGTTATTATTTCTATCTAAAATGGATACAATTACATTTTTAAAATGCTATACACCAGTTATTTCAAAAAAATGTCTAACTGAGATAAGCTGGTAAATACAGTTTTGAAATGTAATAAAATATTTGCAACCCGTTTTTATCGCTAACTAGGTACTTTTTATAAGTCAATACAAAGATCAAATTACAAATTAGGTAATTAACAGTTATCGCAAAAACTATATCATTTAAATACTTTGTTGCACTGACGAATCAACGTACAACCTAAACCGCTCTTGGGAGAGACCTGAAACTGCATTTGAGAAGAAAGTTTGCTTTAAAATCCCTAAGAAAATAGTTGAAAAGCTGTGGCAAAGTTTGTATGGATTCTATATGCACACGGACGAAGCCTTGGATAACATTTATTTTTTAATAATAATCTTAAACAGGACATGTTTTAGTTAAACGAGTAGGTTCCCCTTTCGTGTAAGCAGGTTACCGTGACCAAGGGTCGGATTAAAGGAGTGTCCGGGGGGGTTTTTGTGGTGAAGGGTCCTCTCCTCGTGGTATGAGTTTAGCATACCACGCTACGGAGAGGGCGAGTCCCACATATCCCACCGCCAGCGCGTGAATACGCTGCAGCGGAGGTGGGAAAGCGTAAATGCATTTCCCCACGGACAACAACAAAAATGTAAACATGACCAAGACGTAGAAACTAAGAGTTCAACAGTGCGTTTAAACGTAAAAGGATTGTATCGACACCTACAAGCGAATACGTTATAACAGAAATAAAATTTGATGCGACTAAAGCGCCATCTACAAGCAGCCTTTAAAAATATCAGATAACATCACGAATCCTACATCGCGCAATAGAAATTCGCACGACACTTAAGCTTATTCATACACCGTGAGTTTTTAATCGTGGCTAATAAATTAACAAGACTATTTGCTATCAAAACGTAACATAATTTTTTTGAAACATAAATACCTACAACCACAAAAAAGATTCTTTCAATGCGACGAAAATTATTTATTAGCATGTGTAGAACAAATGTATAATAAATCACTAATAATACAAACGGTTGAACGAACGCAACACAGGCTTACTTTGCCTCGATTCGAAGTAATTTTAAATGCTATTAAAATATATACATAGATCTATTGTACAACCAAATAATAAAATAATAATAATATATTTATTTCCCAAAATCATGGTTATTGTACATAGATGTTACACTCCATCCAGCATGTTTCGCCGATATAACATCATGCAAAAATTTCGCTGAGAGTTCATCTTCTTCATCAAACGACCAATGGTCTACTTTAGCCCTGGATCGAGAGAGCTGGAAGTCATGGAGAGAGGCATTTACCCAGCAGTGGGATGATGCAGGCTAGCAGTATCAGTATTAGTTTATCTTCTTAATCGGGACACTCATCAGACAGAGTGTTCGTGGCCATCATTGTAGGTCTCTCCTTGTTATTTAACGGTTCGCTTCTACTCCTCCCTGACGGTTGCTCATCTAGGGCACTCGTGCCTTGATCGACTGCCTTGCTTGCTACTTTTATTTGGTCCGTCTACCTCATGGGCGACCTACCTCGAGCTCAGACAACAACAACAACTTAACAAGTACTGAAAAATCACAGTGTAGCTTTATTACAGCCGAAATCAACATGCCAACTAACTTTTAACTCACAAAAGAATCTTCAATTACTGAGATAAAATCAACTCGGATATTAAAGTCCCATTCGAATGGCTTAATACCGCTAGTCTTAAATATTTGATCATAAAGTAATTTAAACGTAATCTATGCAATTAGCAGTCGTATTTACATTATATTAGAGCTCAATATTTCAACCACCAAATATTTCACAAACATAAGCCGAAAATTAATAAACGCCACGTAAATTGCTGGTCTCGCTTCCCAATGCATTTTTCATTGGTTTTTTTTTGTCATATAATCGGCAAACAAGCATAGCCCGCTTGAAATAACCGTAGCTTATGAATGCTTGCAATACAAGAAGTATTGCTAACTTTGCGCCCATGCCAGCTCTCGAAGCCTTACTTACATTAATAAATAATATCTCGTGGTTTCCGGCGTATAATAGATCAACATATGCCTTCCCATGGGTGTCGTAAAAGGATAATAAAGGACATACACCTGATGGAAGGCCAACCGGATCTATCAAGTTTACTTATCATCTTAGTGCGATCGCCAACCCGCCTGCCAATGGCAATATCTCTCAACCACGCTGGCTTGCTATGATATGCTAAAAAGAGGCCAATGTTCAGCAGTAAACATAAACGAACGCTGATAAGTGAGGAAGTGAAGTTATTTTGTCGGAGGTAGAGACAGCTAACCGAGCGCACTGAAACTATGCTTTGCTTATATTTATTTAAAAAAAAATCACAAAGAAGACAGATTCACACAGTAACTACTACTATGCCACAAGAAGTTCTGAAATAACTTTTTTTTATTTTATTAAACCAACGTGGTAAACAAAAAGATTAACGCACACCGAATTAAAAAAAATTTGGCCTACCGGCACGATTCATACCCCATATTAGGTATAGCCCCTAATGCCTAGACCATACGACCACAGTGGATCCCAACCGGTCGTTCAAATTTATCAATCTCTTTGCAACACGCATCTACTACGTATCTACATTACAAATATCTCGCAAAGTTGCATTTAGAAATAAATATTGAAACATTTACATAATTAAGCATCATGATGGTAGCCTCATAACAACAGCAACATTCAAGATAATAAAAATGACCTTTTTTTCAAGTTTTGAAAATTGCTTTGTATTTCATCTTCTGCGAAAATGATAATTGAGAATTGCATAATGCGTCGCAAAAATAAGCTGATATCTGCGTGCATAAAACGATATGGCAAAGATTATATAATTTGAAATCATGATAACTACTAATTATAGTGAATGTAAGATTTAACGATTTCGGATATTTATAATCTATTTATAGCCTAATAGCTGTTTAGCGCGGTTTCACCAGCGTGCGCCCCGTTTGCTTTGGAACTTCGTCTCAAAATAGGGGACGGGTAACATACTAAACTTTTTTTTTTTGATTTGGCTTACTTATTAAGCCACGAGGCTTTTGCTACTTCACCGGGCATAAAGGCGAGCAGAGCTAAAGCCTTAATAACATACTAAACAAGATTATTTATATTATCCCTAGTGACAACGACCACAGCTGCTAAGAGCTTTCGTATAGTAGGTATTTCTTTAAACAAAATATAATAATTAAAATCTTGAGTATCTTATTATCGTTGCAACAAAAATCAGTAAATAATTTAACATGATTACATTAGACAATAGGTAGTTTTCCACAAGTATTGGAAAATTACTAGCTAGAAAACCTGCATTTTGCCAATGACTATGCAAGTGAAGTTCGAGCCAAAAAATATTGTCTACAATGTCATTAACGGTTATTCAATCAAATACTAGCTTCCTGCGCGCGGTTTCACTCGCGTAGCTCCCGATTCTGTGGGAACTTCATAATAAAATATAGCCTAAATGGGCTATCTAACACTGAAAGAATTTTTCAAATCGGACCAGTAGTAGTCTGAGATTATCGCGTTCAAGCAACAAACCAACGTATAACTAAACAAACAAACTCTTCAACTTTATATATTAGTATAATAGATAATATAATATGCATAATATTATATGTTTTTTAAAAGACAACTCCTCGCACTAGTAAAACAAATCGGTAGGATCAATTTCTCCAAACATAATTACCGGATACAAAAGCACACCCAGTCTTGGAACAACTACTCGTGGTTCACACAATTAATTGTCCCGGGTAGAAATCGAATCCCGAACACCAGGTCTCAGGCGCCACTGCCGCCATGCCGTAACCATTTAAGCATGTAAGCCGCCGCTACTTCATTAAATACATATAATATGTATATAAAAAGCAATATTATATTTTATTACATACATACAATACAATACAACTAAAAGTAGCAAATTTAAAATAAAACTTATTACTTATAAAATACTACTATTCTAAATCTATTCTATTTGGCAAGGTTTCTAGAATGCTGGCAGCATATTAATGTATATTAATTTTATATTTTTCGAAAAGACAACTAGAGTGGAGAGTCTTAGACCGTGTTCAAACCAAACTGACTGTCAGCCGCCGAATGAGAGCAGGCTCACTGTGAGCCCCAGTGTAAACATGAAAATAAACGGTACTTTTCGTTCACAATATGCTGACAATACGCTATAGTTTACGTCCGTCCGTCCAATCAGCGTCCGCGGAGCGTAGTGACACGCTATATTAATCGGCCGCCGAATGTCAGCGTCTACGCATAGCGTAATAACGTATCGTCGGTTAGATGTGAACGAAAAAGTGAATATGTATGGAAATACAATAAACTGCGTAACGTTCGCTCACTTTCGGCGGCTGACAGTCAGTTTGGTTTGAACACGGCCTTAGTATATTAATTATTTACGCGGGGACTTTAAAAACAGTCAATTCACGGACACAAAACACACCCACACTCAGATCAACTATCTGTGGTTCACACAAATAATCCCGGATGCAACGTATGCAACGTGAAGCGACCGTAGCCCAATGGCTAGGGGCGTCGGACTTGTGATCTTGTGATCGCCGGTTCGATCCCCACTCATTGCACTACCGAAGTGAACCCACTTGTAACACAAGCATTTTAGCTTAGCACGAGGGATTAACAAGAACACTAGAAGACTGCAAAACTCTGCCAGTAAACTTCATAAAAAAAAACTACCGCAACCACTGTGCCAACGGTGCAGTAGAATTAATGATTTTAATATGAATGTAAAATGGCAGCGTCTGTCAGTTTGTACGCACCATACCCGGTAACCTCTACAAAAGCCTTCCTATTTCTATACTCCAGTTAGCGTTGCCAGGCGTCCGAAAAAGCCGGATAAAGTTAGGCTTTTTGATAGCGTGTCCGGCCAAATTAAACCTTGTCCGGATTTTAACATTAACACGCAGACGAGCGAGCGCCAAGCGTGGCAAACGATAGAGAATAAAAAAAGCTTGATTTTACTTTTTTTTACAAAGTCCTCAATTATGTAGGTTGTCCGGCCTATTAACCCAAACGTCCGGCCAAATTAGGTGGTCTGTCCGGCTATTAGGTTTGGCGATCTACCTACACTAACTCCAGTTATATACAATGTGTTCATGAAAACAGGTAGCCAACCAGTCGATCGCAATCAAACGGCTGACCGAAGCTGATAGTTCAGTCGATCGAGGCATCGAATCTGACCTTTCATAATATTAGTATAGACTACTGAAACGCCTGGTTAAATTTAAAGTCACAATCTTTAATTAATTTCGCTATTATGATTGAAAAAAGCCATGTCTATTTAATAGACAATAGACTTCATGACGAAAAGTTACAAAGACAAGAATACTAGTAGACTGCAAAACTCTGCTAGTAATGTTTATAAAAAAAAAAAAATTTGGATGGAGACCGCGGATCGGCAAGCCTTGCGTAGGACGTCCAACAACTAGATGAACGGGTGATCTGGTAAAGGCCGCGGGATCACGGTGGATGCAGACCGCCTACAACCGTAGCAACTCGAAATATACTGTGAAATCTATGAGGGAGGTCTATACGTCCTATGGCTGAAATGATGATGATGAGACTTCATGACTGGACAGTGGGTGTAACAATAGACGCTTTTCATGGCCCAACTGTCAATTGTGCTTGGTACAACCAAATAATCCTTTTCATTTTAAGGGACATGATTTTAAAAACTGCAAATCTATTATCTTTTGTTTTAGTTCGCTACTGAATTTCCACAAAATAACCTTGTCTATTTAATAGACAATAGACTTCATGACTGGACAGTGGGTGTAACAATAGACGCTTTTCATGGGCCAAATATCTATTGCGCTTAGTGTAACCAAATCTTCTTTTAAATTTTAAAGGACATAATTTTAAAAATTGCAAACACTTGTTTTTATTTAACTAGGTTTCCTTAAATTACCCATGTATATTTCATTATAATAATTATCAATTATTTTCTCACCACAATATAGGTAACATTTACCTACACGATGAATTATATGAATACATGGCACAATACACTATGGTTTCCCCACACCACGCTGGTGCCTAAACTTGGTGTTAGCCCGTATTCCAGGTCACCAGACCCCTATTCCGGGTATTTTTCTCAACTTGTTACAATATAGAGCACGTTATGTATTTAATGGAGTGGATGTAATAATGGATCTTTTCAGGGACCAACTGTATATTGCGCTTAGAGTTTACATAATTTTAAACCCTGAATTTTTGACCCCACAGTATATTTCGATACTTGATTCCTCAATAGCTGTATCTAATCAATAAACAAAAACCAAAATTTCTAAATACAATGGATGTAACAAAACACTATGTATGGCAACTGGAAACTAAAACCCCGTTCAGTATAGGAGGTTGTAGAAACGGCCAACAGAACAACACGTCCCAGAACTCACCTATAGTCAGTATTGAGCCATCATTGCATTAGTTTTTAACGTTTCCCTTAAAGGTAATAAAGGTAAATAATAAATTAATCTTAAAAATCCTTACCAAAGGCCGACTATTATGTCTATTATCACATTAGAATAGACAACAGAACACCACTTCCCAGAACTCACCTATAGCCAGTATTAAGCCATCATTGCATTCGTTTTTAACGTTTCCCTTAATAAAGATTAAAATTAATCTCTTAAAAATCCTTACCACATTTATATGAGAACTGGTCACCCTACAATGTTCCATATTCATACACTGCAATATGGCTTCATTGTTAAATATTAAAAAGATACTTTTTTCTTATTTGGACTGTGTCCATGTTTCGTACAAAATGAAAATGGCAAGAAGTAACCTAATAGATAGGTTATTGGTTAAGTACTCATGACACACATAATAATGAGCCAAAATCCAAACATTATTTGTCAATATTAAATAATTTTATAAGCTGTGATTTTTAGGGTTCCGTACCCGAAGGGAAAAAAACGGGACCCTATTACTAAGACTTCGCTGACTGTCTGTCTGTCACGAGGCTGTATCTCAAGAACCGCGATAGCTAGACAGTTGAATTGTTCACAGATTTTGTGAGATCCTATTCAACAAATACTAAAAATAAAATAAATATTTAAAGGGGGCTCCCATGCAACAAACTTTTTTATTTTTGCCCATTTTTGCTTGATATCAATAACGGCAACAGGTAGACGCTTGAAAATGGTACGGAACCCTTCGTGCGCAAGTTCGACTCGCACTTGACCAGATTTTTAATAGTTTTTTTTATCATTGGCAGGGCGATTTGCCATCAGTATTACTATCGAAACAAAATATCAAAATTTTAAAACATTTATAATAATAACTATTTAACATAAAGACGTTTTCCCCAAGAAGACGGCAATGATTAATGAAAATATCAAAATGAGCTCTAATGTCATGCAATACAAGATAATCTAGGTTGAACGAAAGGGCGCCCCTAACACAGATTCCAAGTTATTTTAATCTGTAACTAGCGGCCCGCCCCGGCTTCGCACGGGTGGACTTTTATACCCTACCCCTGCCCTACCCTACCCCTACCCAACCCCTACCCCTACCCTACCCTACCCTACCCTACCCTACCCTACCCCTACCCAAAAGTATCCTATGTCCTTCTCCCAGTTCTAAGCTACCTCCGGTTCAGCCGTTCTTGAGTTATAAATAGTGTAGCTAACACGACTTTCTTTTGTTTTTAAAATGTATTCTGCTATTCAGGACGGAAACAAATCAAAAACCATGGCAATCGGTCCAGCCGTTCTCGAGTTATAAGTGTTGTAACAAACACGACTTTCTTTTATATATATAGATATTTAATACTATTGAAAAAGTATAATGTAGATCGATTATACTAACAAAAATAAATCACATCGCTAAGTAATACAACGACTACTAATAAATCACGGTTTACAATAATATTAATACTACACCTGAGTAGGTACACCTGTAAGTTTGAAGCAGTGTTTCTCAATTTGTGGGTCGCCCTCTGGGGGGTCGCGAATCAAGACTGGGGTCGCCAGCAAAAATCTTTGTCTTGCTTACTTTCAAAACTCTGGCATCTTAGTTAAATAGCCGCCCTTACCCTTTCCCTAGTGAGCTATGGCGACTTTACTTACGCATAGAATTAGAAACAAATAATTTATCAATATCTTCAGCTTCCCGGATTCACCCGCGTAACTGCCGTTTCCGTGGGAACTTCATAATTAAATATAGCCTATTTCACTCAGACTGAATGCAGCTGTCCAATGGTGAAAGAACTTTTGAAATCGGCGCAGTCGTTTTTGAGTTTATTCATTACAAACATAAGTCAAAGTCAAAGTCAAAAATTCTTTATTCAAATAGACACATTTAAAATATTTTAAATCATGTTCTTATGATGCGTCCCATTCTTTTACTACCACCAGTTCTGGACGTGGCAACTCTGAGAAGAACTGGCAAGAAACTCAGAGGAATCCTTTTTTTTTTAAATAAATTATATTTTACAATTATTAATAAAGCAGTATTGTTTCAGAGCAACTCACTCCCAAGCAGTTTTGTCATTAACATAATCAGAAATTTTATAATAAGCCTTTTTACATAATTTATCTTTGACATATCGTTTAAACTTGTTTGTTGAAAGATCTCTTACATTATTAGGAAGTTTGTTGTAGAAGCGTATACATTGCCCCATAAAAGAATTGCTAATTTTGTGGAGACGTGTAGCATGTAAAACGAGATTATGCTTAGATCTAGTATTAACATTATGAGTGTCGCTTTTTTTCTTAAAACTATCTATATTCTTATGAACATATAAAAGGTTTTCATAGACATATTGTGATGCGACTGTAAGAATATTAGTCTCTTTGAATTTCTCCCGTAGGGAAACCCGCGGACCAAGTTTATATATAGACCTTACAGCTCGTTTCTGTAGTACAAAAATGGTGTCAATGTCCGCACAGTTTCCCCACAGAAGAATTCCATAAGACATTACGCTATGAAAATAACTAAAGTAAACCATTCTAGCAGTATCCAAATCAGTGAGTCGTCTCATAGTTTTAACAGCATAGGCCGCAGAGCTAAGTTTTCCTGATAGTTTCGCAATATGTGGGCCCCATTGCAATTTGGAGTCAATAGTTATTCCCAAAAAGACAGTTGACTCCACTGGCTCCAACCGAATACCATTTATTTGCACATTCGTATCAATTTGTTTCACATTAGGTGTAGAAAATTTAATGACTTTGGTTTTGTTTTCATTTAAAAGTAGATTATTAACATTAAACCAATGGACTACCTTCGAGATTGCATCGTTTACTTCGTCATAGCTGCGTAGCTGTCTACTTATTTTAAATGTCAAGGATGTATCGTCAGCAAACAATACTATCTCATGATTATTTCCTACATAAAATATACATACACACACAAAAATACAAATCTTTCCTCTTTATAATATTAGTATAGATTAGCTTTCACGCACGGTTTCACTCGCGTGACTCCCGTTCCCGTAGGAACTTCATAATTAAATACAGCCTATTGCCTTCCTCGACAAATGTTCTATCTATAACACTGAAATAATTTTTCAAATCGGACTAGTAGTTGCTGAGGTTAGCGCGTGCAAGCAAAACAAACACAAAGAAATTCTTCAGCATTATATATTAGTAGAAATAAAAATTTGTTTAAGGTTAACTTAATTTCAATGGGAACTAAGCGGGTCAAGTCTTAAGTAAAATTATGATATGACCCGTCCTTGATAGGAATCATATTGCGGTATCTCAAAATACAATAATTATCTCAAAATATGTAGATATCAACAGGAAATTAATAAATATACACGTATACACAGAACAAAAATCTGCACAAATATCCGAGTACTTCCTGTTTTCATTGACTTTGGCCTAAATAAATTTACCTTAAGTGTTTTGTTTAAATTAAGTGTTTCCGAGATTAAAAATATATTCACGATGCTGATAAAGTAGCCAAATTGTTTTTGCTCAACCTTTGCTAAGGTCGTGCTAAATCGAAGGTTTCGTTTATCTGTCATTGCCGATAACCTCATAGATTGGTTCCAGCCAGTTATTTCCATATTTAAACGAGCTGTTATTTTTTTCGCACGGACTTTTATTATGTCATAACAAAATGGCCATACATATTCATATTTTTAGGGTTCCGTATCCAAATGGCAAAAAATGGAACCCTTATGGATTCGTTATATATCTGTCTGTCTGTCCGTCCGTATGTCACAGTCACTTTCCGAAACTATAAGAACTATACTGTTGAAACTTGGTAAGTAGATGTATTCTGTGAACCGCATTAAGATAGAAAAAATTGAAAAAAAAAACAATAAATATTGGGGTTCCTCATACTTAGAACTGAAACACAAAATTTTGTTGTAAGGAGGGCTCCCATACAACAAACTTTTTTTTCTTGATATCAAAAATAGGTAGCCACTTGAAACTGGTACGGAACCCTTTGTGCGCAAGTCCGACTCGCACTTGGCCGGTTTTTGTTTTAGAAATAAATCCTATTAAATTACTATATTGGGTTTCACCTGCGTAACTCCCGTTCCTGTAAACACTTCATCATTTATTGTATATGGTCGCTCCTGGATAATAAAGTAAAGCGACAGTTGCATAAAACTCCCCTAAAAAAAACTAAAAACCGTAATCCCTCAATCTTCCCGCCAATGACCGGCTAAGCCCAGGTCCAAGTCCCACAGGGAACGCCCTATTGCGCAGGTTGCTTAGTTTGTAGTATTTAAACCATTTATCTAGGCTGGAGGTGGCTGGTTAACAAAAAAGATAATACGAGCGATCAAAAAAAAAAACTCCTGGAAAACGTAACTTTCTAATAGAGAAAGTGTTTTTTTTAAATAACCAGTTAGACTAGTTAGGAATTCTAGCTTTTTTTCGGACGGACATACTTAGTTAGCCACTAGACCAGGGTTTCTTAAACTTTTATCAGTCACGGACCACTTTCACAATTTAAAAAATTCCATGGACCCCTGAAAATTATTACTTAGTTAATGAGAAGGGTGCTGCTGTTTGGCCTCAATGAGAACGAATAAATTGTGGGATTGTCTTCGACAAGACTGACCTACTTGCTACGGACCCCACTTTAAGAAACCCTGCACTAGACCCTTGCTACTTCACCGGGCATCAAGGCGAGCGGAGCTAAAGCCTTAATAGTTCTAGTTTAGTTTAGAAATGGAATAAAACGCCAATGTCAGCTATACTCGACAAGCGCAAGCATGCCCTGTGATACTCGACAATTGTTAATTGTCATCATCATCATCATCAACAGCCCGTTGACGTCCACTGCTAAACATGGGCCTCCTCTTAACAGATCTTGGCAAGCCAGGATCGTAGAGGGATATTGCCATAATCACCACGCTTGGCAGACGGATTGGTGATCGCAGTAAGATGTAAACCTTGAGCTTACAGATGCTGCTGCCCGTCCATCAGCCATATGTCCCTTAGTCGCCTTTTACGACACCCATGGGAGGACATGGGGTGGTCTATTCTAAGCCGGAAACCACACGGTACCCAGTTAATTGTCGAGTCACACAAAAACACTTAAATATTTTCAATAAACATAATGAAATAATGATAACGATATAATGAATTTATTCAGCGCTTAGGTATTTACATACACTAATTGTACTTGTCAAAATCACAATGAAATAGAAATTTAAAATGTATTAGAATATTCTTATTCTATAAATAAGACTACTTAGGTAACTATAACTAGCAAGTGCAACCTGTGAGTACTGCTAATTGTAGGACATTACAGACAATGTAGTCCGTCTGTCCGTGTCATTAATTCCTCTACTCATAATAATTTCATATTTACATTAAAAATTAGAAAGCATACAATTAAGTGACACACACCTGGGGGCACCCTTATGGGGTTAGGACCACAACCCAGAGGTGCCACTGGTACACTTATTGTGTGTGCTTTATTGGTACGGCTCAAAAATTTAATCTCCAATGACCTTACTGTATCTTCTTCTTCTTCCTGCCCTTATCCCATATTACTTGGGGTCGGCGCAACACGTTTGTTTGTTCCATTCTGTCCTGTCACCCGTCACACTATCACTAACTCCTTTAAGTTTGTCTTTCATATCACTCTTCACACAATCCATTCATCTTTTCTTTGGCCTTCGTCTCCCTCTCCATCCACCTTTTATTAAAAAAAAAACACATTGTCCGTGGTGCTTTGCAATTGGCTTATCCAATTGTAAGTGTCTCTTCCTGAGGTTAAATATCTCATTCGTTCATTTATGTCTCCCGATTGCGCTGGAGGGAAGTGGAATTTTACTTTCCAACTCCTCCTATAAACTTTCTGATTAAATTCGATGCGGGATCCAAGACATTTAGGTGTCCCGGGACCAGCCTAAGCCTAACAGCTTAGAGCCTCTTTCGTGTGTGACGCTGTTGATCCTGGCTTACAGGAGTTACAGTGGCGGGAGTGTGGGAGGGATTAGTCTCCATCCATCTGCATGTATACTTAAAACTCAACAAACATGTTGCAAGGGATTTGGCAACTGTTTACAGTATTACCTTACTGTATACAACAAACAAAATACATAAATTATTCAAATATTTGATGATAAAAAAACATAATACCTACATATTACTCATTTCCGAGCTTGGCGTAAAGGGAATGGCGATGCCGTTATGGTGTGGCGTTCAATAGGTTAAGGTATTTGTCGAATTGTAAGTAAACGTTACTCTCGAGTGGGTCAAGTTGACTAGATGTCGAGTATAACAGATAACCACGTTATCAACTTTCCCGAGCTTTCTATCTTGTTGTATGATAAAAGTACAATGAAAGTTTATTGCTTAAAAAAAATCATTTTTATAATTAACAAGGAGCTTGCCACAGTAGACAACCTACGTAGCGTAGCGGTCATTGGCTCGCTTTAAAATCTCGGAAGTCGTGGGTTCGATCCTCACACCGGACCAGAAATCTTTATGTAAATTCTAAGATTTATTTTCGGGTCTGGTTGGTTGAGGTCCCGATTGTTATAACATCATCTATAACAAACGAACCAGGGAACGGGCAGCGTTTCCCCTGTTTATTACAAATAACACTGCGGTCACCAAATCGGCCGGCCAAGCGTGGGGACTATGGCAAAAACCCTCCCTCGGGAGGAGGCCCATGTTCAGCAGTGGACGTTATACGGGCTGATGATGATTGCCACCGTAGGTAATCACGTTAAGCCGTTAGTCTCGATCAACCTAACATCATCTATTACAATCGTAAAGCAGGGAATGGGCAACTGCGATTCCCTGAGTGAATATATTCTGCCTTCCAAGTGTTTATGTCCGGTGAAGTAGCAAAAGCCTCGTGGCTAACTACTACATACTTCAGTGCCAATAAAAAAAAAACAAGTTTGATAACATTAATCTTAAATGATATGACATCATCATCATCATCAACAGCCCGTTGACGTCCACTGCTGAACATGGGCCTCCTCTTAACAGACCTTGGCAAGCCAGGTCCGTTGAGGGATATTGCCATAATCATCACGCTTGGCAGACGGATTGGGATCGCAGTAAGATGTAAACCTTGAGCTAATAGATGCTGCTGCCCATCCATCAGCCATATGTCCCTTAGTCGCCTTTTACGACACCCATGGGAAGACATGGGGTGGTCCATTCTAAGCCGGGAACCACACGGCACAAATGAATGAAATAAATGATATTAAAATATTGATAAAATCTAAATGACATAAAAAAATAAAATAGCTTATTCTCGACTTCCTTTGCAAAACGAATTTGGAGGTTACAACGTTGCTCCACCGAAAACCGATAATTTCCAGAATAAACGATTCGGTGATAATTCAATGACGCGACTTTCCGTTTGCACTGCACTATTGCATCTATTTAAAACTTTCATTTATTTATGACCAAGGTCTCCTTTTTATAGTGCCAATGTCATTTTTTGCGATACTTCTACCAAAGTTCAAAAGTTCATAATTGTAATTTATTTTAATTAATAAAATAAATTATAATTGTATGGTTAATTGATTATCTTACTTTAATTAGTATTCTTGTTTACTCATGAGTAGTGATTACACGACAATGGAAGAAATTATCGGCAGATTGCCAATAAAAAAAAAACAAAAAAAAAACGATTAAGTGTGAGTCGGACTCGCGCACGAAGGGTTCCGTACCAGTTTCAAGTACCTTTTTAATATCAAGAAAAAAAAAGTTTGTTGTATGGGAGCCCCCCTTAAATATTTATTTTTAGTATTTGTTGTTATAGCAGCAACATTAATACATAATTTGTGAAAACAGTTGAAGTCTAGCTATCGCGGTTCTTGAGATATAGCTTGGTGACACACAGACAGCGAAGTCTTAGTAATAGGTTCCCGTTTTTACCCTTCGGGTACGGAACCCTAAAAGCATTTTTTCGTGATGTCACATTACCTATTCATTGGGGTGTTGATGATTTATCAGTGATATCACTACGTAGTACAAAACAAAGTCGCTTCCCGCTGTATGTCTGTCTCTAGTAAGCTTAGATCTTAAAAACTATGCAACGGATTTTTGCGGTATTTTTTAAAATAGAGATTCTATGTATAGATTTATATGTATATGCTACAGTCAAAACTTATAATCGGTCAAAACCACTTTCGATCTGGCACGTTGTGGTCACAGATCTAACCTACATAAGTTGGAACTCTGGTGCTTTTTTTAACCTTCGACCAAAAATAGGAGCATCTCGTTTCTGGATTTTTATGTGAGCCAATACGGACCCGTCTTTTTTTTTTCTTTTTTATTATTCATATTTCACCTGCCACTATAAATTTTGTGGCAACATTGATAACTAGTATTTTCCAATTAATTACATTATTATGGTTAACCATTTGAACAATAAATAAATAAAATAACACATTAAAATTTCTTTCATCAAACTAAATTAACATAAAATAAAAACAAATATGGACCCGTCAAAACTACTTTCGCCTGATTTTTGCAGTCAAAGGTGGTTTTGACCGATTTATAAGTTTTGACTGCAACATATACATATAAATCTTCCTCTGGAATCATATTGTTATATACAATGGGATATACGATATACGTCGATGAAACCGCGCGGGAATATAGTAGGTAATTGTATGTAAATCTTTAAGACACATTTGAGAATGGATGGCCGCATATGTTATTGTTAGACTATTTACATTTCTGTAATGGTTATGTTAGATTTATTGGATCGAATATTATTATAATACTTATATCTCTGTTTTAGTCTAGTCAACAAGTTCAAATTGGTGAAAAATAGTGATAAAGCTCCTAAAAATATGAGGGATACCTCATTGGATTCGGAATGACGTCTAGAAAAATGTTTTCGACTTTTTTATTGGAAATTTCTTCCTCTTTAAGATGCTTTTTTTTTAATTCTTAAATATGAATAGTTTCGGAGTTATTGACAAACAATGAAATCTTTTTTTTTGGCAACTTAATTTGTTAATAACTTTTGTAATTTTTTGCGTGCTAATTATTCCTTCGAAAACATTTTTCTAGACGTCATTCCGAATCCAATGAGGTATCACTCATATTTTTAGGAGCTTTATCACTATTTTTCACCAATTTGAACTTGTTGACTAGACTATTTGTCGTATTTTATTATTGTTAATATTTTGAATTATCGTTTGAAATGTCTTTACTAAATTATTATTATAAGAAAAAAAACAAAACAAAAACATATATTTTGTATGTGTGGATGTATGTATGTTTGTTACTCTTTCACACAAAAACTTGTGGATATATTTGGCTGAAAGTTTTAAAGCTGGATCCACTGAAGCAGTGTCGCGGGTAAAACCGCGGGGCGCAGCTAGTAAAATATAATACCGCTATAATTATATATTATAGAGTGTAAGTATACTTCTATACTAATATTATAAGGAGATTAAGTTTGTGAATTATTTGTGAGATTGTAGTAGTCTTCAGAACTGATCTTACAAATTCCAATCAAAATCCACTTAATTTGTGAGTGTCAGCGGCATCACTTGAGACAAGAACTAAGAGAGTACTGGCGTACTAGCTTAGTTCTCGTTATTTTTAGAGTATCCGTTCCACGAAATGTCAAACGGAACGCTTATCGGATCACTCCTTTGTCCGTCTGTCTGTATTTAGATGTACATTTTATGCATACAACTAGTTACGTAAAAACATACAGAATGATTATTAAAATAAAACAAGTTTCCGCCAATTAGGCTCCAGTAGATAGTTCAGGCTCGACCGAAACAAAATAGATATCGATTCTAAGTTGTTTGACTAATTGGTTACTTGAAGTCTAAATACGACTTTCACATATTTTTTTGGATAAAATAAGATAAGATCCTTATTTATTACTGGCAGGTTCCCGCGACGTAGTTAGCATTAAATAACGAAAAAAAAACCAACACACAGACAAAATAAAACATAATTACAACATTTTAACTAAAAGAAAATCGACTTCCAATAAATAACTGTTCCAAAACAATAATGCTCTAAAAAGTAAAAAAAAAAACATAATCGGAACCCGTTTTCGACAATAAGTTAAATTATTGTCCTTAAAATTATAAATTATCACTTAATTCCGACGGACAATCGCTAGTTCCTATAATCCAAGCTTGCTTAGTTTAGGAGCATTCTGACAACGGAAAAAAATAAGTACAATAATGTAAACATCTAGAACATTTAAACTCACTACAGTGGCGGACTTACACATTTGCCGCCAGTAGGCTATTTTTGCCGCCCCCTACAGACCTTAACCTAGTTACCTATAGTTACCCATACCAAATTTTATTTTTGAAAGTATTTGATATAAGGAAGGGGCTCTGCACGCGGTAATTCATTTCAAAAGCTGACCAGCGGGTCAGATTCACGTTGAGACAGAATCTGTCTCAACGTGAATCTGATACACTCTTATACTCTGATACTGATGCACTCTTCAGACGTTGGAGTATTCTGTTTATTATTATATAGCCTACCTCCTAAGTACTAAAAATACTATAATAATGTAATTTCTCAAATGTTAAAATCTCGAAAATTTTAGTCGTTTACATTTTCTTTCCCAGTATGAAAAAAAAATGTGGACTAAAATTGCCGCCCCTTATAAACTGCCGCCCTAGGATCCAGCCTACTGAGCCTGCTGGTAAATCCGCCACTGACTCACTATAATTACTCTGTACTTGTTTAACAAATAAATATTATGCCTCGACAATTGGCTTTACTATTCCCCAGAAGTCCTCTCTATCTTTATCATAATTACTTATAATAAAACTTTAATTAATGCAATACATTCAATATAACAATAAATATAAAACCAAACATAAATCATTGAGTAACTAATAAAAATAAAAAAAATAACATAAAATATATTATTATCTTTCACGTGACATCGTCGCAAATTGCCAAGTACTCACGTTCTGCCTAGTTAAGGATCGAGTGTACTTAATGATCTAGGATTAAGGCTGGAGCTCTGCTCACCTTTATAACCGGTGAAGGTATCAAAAGCCTCATGGCTAATACATATATATCTCCGTCCGTAAAAAATAAACTATATTATCTAGATCTGTACTGTACCCGCATGGTGGCATCTTAGATTAAATGTTAGCAAAGGGGGGGGGGGGGGGGGTTTCATTACTACTAACATGTGCCCGCTTCTTAGTTTGCGTAGAATAGTAACTTAGGACTAATTACGATTCAGACCAGAGACCATTCAATGTAGACAGTCAATCAAATATTTTCTCTTTATGGCTAGGGCGTCGGACTTGTGATCTGGAGGTCGCCGGTTCGAACTCCACCCATTGCACTACCGACGTGAACACAAGCATTCTAGCTTAGCACGAGAGGTTAACAAGAATACTAGTAGACCGCATAACTCTGCTAGTAATCTTTTTAAAGAAATATAAAACAATAATAAAGATACTTTTTATTATGTGTTCCTTTATAACCTCCAAAATGGTAGTGAGAACCGATTTAAACGAAATTTTCATTAATAGATACCTATCTTATAAAAAACAAGAAATAAAAAGAGTCCATATCAAAGGATATGGCGGATCTCAATAAAAGCCAATTATCAAATAACATCTGATTATAGCTGTGGGGCTGATTGCAGATAGAAAGAAAGGAAATATTAAAAAAAATCTTATAAGATCATTATTTTAAGGATTAGCAAGCATCATCAAGTATTAGTTCAGATGTATAGATTTATATTTATACTAGCTGGCCCGGCAAACTTCGTACCGCCTCAAAATCTACCCTACCCTACCCCTACCTCTACCCTACACCTACCCAACCCTACCCCTACCCTAAAGTATCCTATGTCCTTCTCCCAATTCTTAGCTACCTCCCTACCAATTTTCAGCCAAATCGGTTCAGCCGTTCTTGAGTTATAAATAGTGTAACTAACACGACTTTCTTTTATATATATAGATAGAAGATAGATGTTCCTATAGAAACATTAGAAGACATTTCGTCGAACCAGTGTCGTCATCAAGGTCACGTCGCAAAGTGGCGAGCGAGTCTCGCGAGTCGCGTTCACTCCAGTTGAAGATCGAGTGTATTTGACACACATTCCGATGAAAGTAAACTGCTGACAGTGTCGTTTGTAAGGTACGTCGGTACCAACTGTATTATGCTACGATACGTAGTTTTTGTTTAAGTATATTAAAATTTATTTTTTACATACTTCTTTGGAAAGTTTATATTCAAATCAAAGGTCGGAATGTTTTTTTTTCTGATGGACATACGTAAGTTGCTACACGAGGCTTTTGCTACTTCACCAAGCATAAAGGCGAGCAGAGCTCCAGCCTTAATAAATTGTTTAAAAACTACTAACTAAGCAACCTGCGCAAGAGGGCGAGGAGCTTGGACCTCGGCTCAGGGCGGTGCTGGCGATGAGATTGAGGGATTATGACTTTTAGTATTTTAGGGGAGTTTTGTGCAACTGTCGCTCTACTTTACAGTTCGCGGGCCTCTCGGACTTCGGGTCTACGAGGGCATCGGATAGTTCTTAGCAAACTAAGGGTCAGGAGGACGAGGGGGGACGGGTTCGCGTCCCCCCTCTCGTTCGCGGGCGCATTCTTCTCCGACGGGTCAGATAGAGTGGTCTCTGTGTAGTGGTGCTGGTTTGTTGCAGTCTTTTTAGGTCGGCATGGAGTATTCCTCATTCAGCACCTATCCTACTAATATTATAAATGCGAAAGTATGTATGTATGTTTGTTACTCTTCCAAAAAAAAACTACTGAATGGATTTGGCTGAAAGTTTGCACGCGGATAGTTAATTAGCTGGATAAAATATCTCGCTCCGACCCACTGGAGCAGAGTAAAACCGCGGGGCGCAGGTAGTAATGTAAATAATAATAATAAATGTTTTAAGCACCAAAATTATTCCTGTTTACATAGCTTTAAGGCTTAAATCTTTGGTGGTGAATGAGGAATACATACATCCATTGGAATAATATGAGTTTAGTAGATACAAATATAAACACTACCCTATAAATAAATATACCGGTTTTTGGGTTCAACCTGGATCATTGTTCTTACTTATTTGTAAAACTGATATGATAATATTAAATATATGAACAGTAAAGATAAAAATAATGCTTTCAACTTCACTCACATACGACGGCGTTAATTAATTAAAACTTTAATTAATTTTGACTGTGTAGTATTAAGATACGTGATATTAGATCATAAAAGTATTCTAATTCTTTCGAAACCGCGGGCACTAGACAAAATAATTAATATGTGAAATGAAATGAAAACGTTTATTGATAATGTAGACGAATTGATCGCACTTATTATAAGTCAAATACAATGATACAAATATAAAAAGAAAAAAAAAATCTTGACTAATTAATTAGTATACATTTCAACAGTCATGTTATTAAATATAATTTAAATCTACCAATGTGGCATGTGATAGTCGCGTAATATAAATATAATCAGAATCAACCAGCGTGGGCTGGGATTCGGTCAGAAGCATAGAACGCGTCGCGAGCCTCGCCTTGCAAGGACGACCGGACCCTATCCTAGCTTCCTACGAGTCTTTCTCTATCTACCTACGTTGTGACACCCGGAGAAGAAAGACTATAAGAAACTCCGAGATCATTTTATGTCCGCGATCCACAGCGATCTAAATAAAGATTTTTACATAAACATAGAAGGTAATGGACAGGCCGTATAGCACGGAGAACAGATGGCCGTTGGGGCCGAAAAGTTCTCGAATGGAGACCTCGGATCGGCAAGCGTAGCGTAGGACGTCCACCTGCTACATGGACGGATGATCTGGTTAAGACCGCGGGATCACGGTGGATGCAGGCCGCTTCTAACCGCAACAACTGGAGATCTATGCGGGAGGCCTATGTCCAGCAGTGGACGTCCTACGGCTGGAATGATGATGATGATACAAGGTAAAGTAGGTACGCATGTTACTTTGCCCTTTTTACTGGATATCTACGTGACTCCATATTGGAAATAAATATACCAGCTTCCCGCGCGCGGTTTCACCCGCGTTACTCCCGTTCCCATGGGAACTTCATAATTGAATATAGCCTCTGTCACTCAGTCTGAATGCAGCTTTCCAATGGTAAAAGATTTTTTGAAATTGGCACAGTAGTTTTCAAGTTTATTAATTACAAAAATACACACACAAAAATAGAAAAATATAAATCATTCCTCTTTATAATATTAGTATGGATTTTAGTCTTCCCGGCGGCCAATATTTATGGAGATTAGCCATCAGCGCAGAACATAATTATTATAGTGCACAAATTGCAATACTTACAATAATCGTAATTTTTGGGACTTACCCTTTTTTGCGAAAATTACATTTCAGTCATCTATACATAAATTTTCTATTTTTTGGTTCACTTTAAAAGTCATGTAATATGTTTACCGCGTTTATCTCGAAATCGCAATTTTGTAAGTAAGTACTGCGTTTGCATTGAGGAGGGCACAATTGTGTGCGCAAACATGGGTGCACTCTCTATTTCGTTACTCTCTAAATCCGGTGGTACGGTTCTACCGACACGACCGGTGATAAATCAAGTAGAGGACTAGGGTTGCCACCCTATATCAATAGTATCATCAGCCCGTATAACGTCCACTGCTGAACATGGGCCTCCTCCCGGGGGAGGGTATTTGCCATAGTCACCACGCTTGGCAGGCGGATTGGTGACCGCAGTATTATGTTGTACCACACAAGGAAACGCTGCTGCCCGTTCCTTGATATACGATTATTATAGATGATGTTATAACAATCGGGACCAACGGCTTTACGTGCTTTCCGAGGCACGGAGGGTAGTCCCTCAACCAACCAGACCCGGAAAGAAATCTTAGAATTTACACAAAGATTTCTTGTCCGGTGTGGGGATCGAACCCACGACCTCCGATATTTAAAGCGAGCCAATTACCGCTACGCTACGGAGTTTGTCAAACTCAGTCTCTACTAATATTATAAAAAGGAACCCTTTATAATATTAGTAGAGACTGGGACTCCGCTAGTTGCGATCGAACGTATTGCCGCTACACCAACGAGGCACTCGACAACTATACCTACTAAGTTAATATTAAAAAGGGGAGGGTTTAGATTTTTGTTAGGCTTGAATAGGTATGCTGAACTACTGGGCCGATTTACAAAAATCTTTTATCATTATAACTAGCGACCCGCCCCGGCTCCGCACGGATACAATGCTGATGTATTATACATAGGTATAAACCTTCCTCTTGAATCCCTCTATCTAATAAAAAAAACCGCATCAAAATCCGTTGCGTAGTTTTAAAGATTTAAGCATACATAGGGACATAGGGATATAGGGACAGAGAAAGCGACTTTGTTTTATACTATGTAGTGATGCTACGTTATCCAGAAGTACTAACAAAGGATTTAAATTAAAATGAATCTCCCACGGGTACGGGAACTACGTGGGCGAAACCAAGCCCATCCGATGCCCATCCCAAGTCCGAGAGGCCCGCGAACTGTAAAGTAGAGCGACAGTTGCACAATACTCCCCTAAAATACTAAAAGTCATAATCCCTCAATCTCATCGCCAGCGACCGCCCTGAGCCGAGGTCCAAACCCCACAGGGGGCGCTCTCTTGCGCAGGTTGCTTAGTTTGTAGTTTTTAAACCATTTATTAAGGCTGGAGCTCTGTTAGCCTTTATGCCCGGTGAAGTAGCAAAAGCTTCGTGGCTACCAACGTAAGACCAACAGAAAAAAAAGGTGAAACTAAGCAAGGCAAGCTATAGCGTATATTGTAAATTTGTAATACCAAAACTATACAGCTAAAGCTAAACATTTCTAACACCACATACCTACCAGATAACCTTTTTTTTTGTTGTCCGGGGGGAAATGCATTTACGCATTCCCACCGCCGCTGCAGCGTATTCGCGCGCTGGCGGTGGGATATGTGGGACTCGCCCTCTCCATAGCGTGGTATGCTAAACTCATACCATGAGGAGAGGACCCTACGCCACTTAAACCTCCCGGACACTCCTTCGATCCGCCGTTGGCGGGGGCCGGGTACGCATGAGCAATCCGGTACATACCAGATAACCTGACGTACTTATTTCACGCTCTCGTGAACATGAAGCAGGTTTTTAACAATACATTAAATAGTTTTCCAAAACAGCACTTCGCTCACGGGGCACGGCAGTGGCCCGCCAAGTTGAGCACGGCGTTATGCCCACAAAAATAATTAAAATAAATAAAATAAAAATTGATATGATTCCGTAATGCAGAGTTACCAATCTTGTTATCCCAGGACATTTCCTGGTTTTAGTTAAGGGAAGTCGTGGATAGTTTTTAAGCAGCGCTCTGATAAAGTAATGTATTTTGAAATTTGCGCGACTATTTTCTTATATTTTTATTTATAATTCGCAAAACTGATGTTCAATCACTTACATTCAAGTAAAATTACTTGAATTTCATTTACTTACCCTATTTTTCTACATATTACTTACTTAAAAAATTTGCTACTCTATTACTGTGTCCCATATTTAAAACAAAATGTCCTAGTTTTTTGAAATTGTGGTTGGCTACCTTACTGTAATGTAACAACAAAACAAACATCATCAGCTAAACATAGGTCTCACTCAAAATGGGCTTCCATAGTCACCACGATTATTGGCATGCTGGTTGGTGACTGCAGTATCATGTGTTATAATACTCAAGTAAACGCTGCTGTCCATTCCTTATTAATAAGGCTGGAGACCACTCGCTTTTATGCCCGGTGAACATAAAAACACAGTTCTTAAAAAAACTGCGTATTTCTTAAACACACGATTGTCATGGCGGAGCAAGCGGCCGCAGGCGACTAAATTGCGGCCCGTGAATGTTCTATGGTAGTGTTTGTCACACTTTCCTGTTCAAAGGCCATATTTGATAAAGTAGGGAATCACGGTGGCCACATGCGGCCCGCGGGCTGCAATTTGGCGACCACGGTTCTATGGTATATGACAAATGGGCATGAAGACAAAAAAAAACTATTTAAGTCCGTCAGTCAGATTACCAAAAATATTGGACACGTATTTTTTTTTCGTTCCTCAATCAAAAAATTACCAAGATGCAGCGCGTTAAAATTCCATGTGACGTCACTTCTAGGTACAATTTTCCCTAATAGTGACCCCCTCTCCTGAACTTAATAGTTTGTTTTTGCTTTGTGTCTTTGTAATTTTTTATTGATTTGATAAATAAAAAAATACGTGTCCAATATTTTTTTAGTAATTTAACTGACGGACTAAATATATATCTTTAGTCTTTATGCCTATTATACGTAGCGTAATTGTCAGGTAGAATCTAAGGTTTATATCACAAGTGCGGCCCTTTAGTTTATTTGGACACCTTCTGGCCCATGCCTGTCAAAAGGCTGCCGATCGCTGTCATAGATGAATGTTGACCATCGGCTAATGTACTTTCCGACTCAAACAACCAACCAGACCAAGAAGTTTTTTTTTTTTCATTTAATATGCACTTCGTATTTCAAAGGATTTTGTTCAAGAAGTGTAAACCGATGACCCTGATGGTACATAGTACCTGCTTGTTGTATCTAATGAGGCGGATATCATTCTATTGTAACGAAACCTTGAGCCACTTGGCTTAGATAAAGAGGTTAGTTTAGGATAAGCGATCTGTCAAAGATGTTGTTTTGAGTTAAGCATATAGATAATTCAAAATAATAGTCATAGCTTCGGTGGCCTTGTCTATAACACTTAAGGTAGCCCCATATTGGGCGTGCGCGGCATACACAGTGGCAGTGGGGGTAGCGAATGATGGGGGCGGGAGCTCAGCGCTCGTTCGCGTTGTTCCCAAGGGTGAGGAACGCGTGTGCCCAATTTGGGGTCAACCTTACGAGAGTGGTATACGAGGTACCGGATAAGGTGAGATTTTTTGTTTTTAAATTAATGTTTGTAATTGTCAAGTAAGAGTTCATAGAGAGAATTTTTGCCATGATGTAGTATACTATATTGAAACATAAGATAGCGGGCAAAACGAAGGTATGATATAACTAACCCTTTGAGAATTATGCACAAAGTAGGGATTTAAAAATTATTCAGAACTTCCATTAGAAAAGGCAAATATGTATTAACTTTTCACTCGGAACATAAACTGTTCTTGTATTTGTCTGTTTTCGTGTACATTAATACACGAAAAAAGACAAGAACAAGTTTAGATCAATGTTAAAATTAACTATTTAGTCAGCTCTCATAACTTCTACTGTGTGTCAAATGAGATCTTGACACCGTGATTAGATAATTAGATTTGATAAACATGTTAGCTATATATATTTTTGTTCAGATTTGAATTTAATATCGGATGTACTGATGTACTTTAAATCTTGACTGTTTTTTTATTCGTGTTACAGAAACTGAATTTTATTTGACAGCGAATATTACGTATCCTCAACGACCAGCAATATTATCGCAATCTGCGCACCGTCCAATGATTTTTTATATTCTCAACGTTATGAATGGAGCATACGAAAGTGATACACAACGTACCACATCTTTGAGTGTGGAACTTAAGACAGAAACACGCTTTAACGATACCACTATAAACACAAATCAAAATTAATAGAAATCTATTCCTAGAAATAACGTTTCGCCGAAAACTTTGTTAATAGAAAACATTGTTCGTATAATATATCTAGGTCCATAGGAAGCTCTTTGGGCAGAAATCTCTGTTCATGAGTGCACTTCCCGCCGTAAACTTTATTCATAGAAACCCCTGATCCCAGATATCTTGGTTCGTACAAGCGTGTCTTAAGTTCTACGCTCACTATCTTTGCGGTCGAATTGCTGCTCGCTAATAATACATAATTATCCGCTGATGTTATTGTTTTTTGTAGGAACTATTTCATAAAACGAAAAGAACAAAGAAACAATATATAAACTAAAATTGATGTACCTTCTCCATAATGTCATCGGTTAACTCATAAAATAAAAAAAATCTATGTTTAGAATTATGTAGTGATGTACCTTCTCCATCCTGTCATGGGCTTCCGCCTGAGGTCTTCCTCACTAAGCCCGTAGAGTCCAATACACGCCAGTAACCAGGCGTTCACTATGAGGTAACATATTACGATCACCCGGAATGGAAGCAGTATTATTGTGAATATCGCCGTCTGCAACAAACAGTAACCAATTATTAGTCACAATAATTCTTGATTTCATATTTAGTCTAGAAGAAATGTTCCGACTTAAAATACCTCAGTATAACTAATTACATAACCAGTCAGAAAATACTATAAGGTCTCATAGTTTCTTACATAACTTTTTAATATCTGTTAAATAGTTTTGATAGAAATCTTATACTTCATGCTACCAGTCTCCACTAAATTAGCAAATTTTACGTGCACCGTAAAAAATGATAATTTAGCGGAGACTGAGAGAACTGTATGCGCTTCTATAACAGACTTCTAAATAATGTAAGAGATATTTCTTTAAATTGGATAAAAATGGTTATTATAAAATTATACACTATGTAAATGACAAGTTTTGTCTTAGGAGTTAGTATCTCTGAAACAATACATCACCATATTAAATTTTCTTAAGTAACTTTAGTGCTTTTGACAATATAAACTTTTTAAATGTAATCTTATGGCGTTTGACATAACATTGACAGAATGCGTGCTGCTCTTACGGCCGTTCCCAATATCCTATCTATCTTCGGTTTGACCCTACTAGAGATAGAAAATGCTATCTATCTTTTGTTTTCGCGTCCCAATAACCTTACTAGCGATAGGCTAACCTATCTCTGATCGCTATCTATCGTCCGGAGGACTAACTGCTTACTAGTGGTAGAGTTCTCTATGAATTTGTCTATTTGAGCGTCTCAATAACGTTTTGACAGCTATTGGTCAGTAAGTTTTTCCATCTCTAGTAATCGATCGTGCTATCCTCCGATTTTGAGGGATAAGACTACTAGCTTTTGTATTTATTACGTATTTATTTCGTTTGTGTACAATAAAGTGTTCATCTATCTATCTAAAATATGTCAGAATCAAGTGAAAGTGATCTTGAATTACTGGAACAATTGTCAGACTGGGATTGGCCGAATTCGATCATATAAAGATAGAGTGAATTATATGGACAGTTATCTAGATCCAACAACAAAATATTGTATATTGTGAACTGACGCTGACGTTTAACCACAAAACACTAATAACGTTCCGTTCCACTTTTTTTTTTCCTAACATCGGTAATTTGAATAATTTATCTAAAATATAGATTGCGATAATGTTGATGTTGTCATGTTACATTTTTTATAAGGTACATACTGTTTATAGCGCATCGAATATTAAAAAAACCGTCACAGATATGAAAACAAACATACAAGCATGAAAGAATTTTGCATAGTACGGAATGTAAGAGAGGTTTGGATAGCCGGGCCTACCTACTCCCAACTGTAGATAGATGCAAGCTACTTTCGTTATTGGGACGACAACAAAAGATAGATAGAATCTTACCAGCTATCGGAGATAGCTGTCTATCTATAACTGTAGTTTGAATATTGGGAACGGCCGTTAGTGAACATCACGGTTACTATGGTTTTAGTTTTAGTTAAAACAGGACAATTTTTGTCGGGTCAGCTAGTATTTTATAAATATGTAAAGGTGTCTATATGAATAATGATTATTTCAATTTGACATTTAAATTTAAGAATTATCAGTATCATAGTCTGGAGCGAAGTATACCTGACTCAATTTCTGACTCTGACTTCAGGTCAGAATACAAAATCTGAATCAATTCGAACGTTCTCACTCCGAAGATAATCTTAGACGCAACATGGCCATGTTGCCCTCAACATTTAGTAAACAATAAACAAGGTTACTTAAATGTAGACAACCGTCAACGATAACAAACTAACATACAACGGATGCGCTTCAAAAACAATGTCTTTTGAATAATCTATTTATTGTCAGACATTCTTTACGCGACGCGTCTCCTCTCGCCCTCCCGATTCTTAGTTTGCAAATAACCTTCCGATGCCCTCGTAGACCAGAGGGATGAAACGCATGTTACTAAAAGAGTTTTAAGTATACATGTAGATGGATGGAGAGGGAGAGGAAGGCCAAAGAAAAGATGGATGGACTGTGTGAAGAGTGATATGAAATAAAAAAGAGTTAGTGATAGTGTGACGGGTGACAGGACAGAATGGAATAAACAAACGTGTTGCGCCGCCCCCAAGTAATATGGGATAAAGGCAGGAAGAAGTAGAAGCCCTCGTAGACCAGAAGTCAGAGAGGCCCGCGAACTGTAACGTAGAGCGACAGTTTCACTCATATTATTATGCTCGGTGAAATAGCAAAAGCCTCGTGGCTAACTATACAAATAAGTGGGAATCGAACCCAGAACACCAGGTCTCTGAACCAACTACCGTGAACTGGACCTTGTGGTCCAGTTCACGGTAGTTGGTTGCAGTGGTGGTGGTGCAGTCAATTCATATTAGCCAATTCAGCTTATACAATCAAGCAACTAAGAACCGTGTCTTATAACAATCAACCGTTAACTTAACAAAAAACTATGACTTCCTGAGAACGTTTTACTATAATTCAAACCACATTCCAAGGTAATAGGGGACAAAAGCAGTAATAACAAGGTGCCTACACAATGCAGTCAAATCTGCGAGTGGAACTGCTTATTAGTACGATTCTTTCAACTTGGCCGGACTACAAAGTAGAGCGACAAATGCACAAAATTAGTCAATATTCCCGCCGTTGACCACCATGAGCCGAGGTCCAAGTCCCACCGGGGCCGCTTGTACAAGATTGCTTAGATTAGGTTGATTTTAAACCTTTTGATAACGCTGGAGCCCTGCTCGCCTTTATTCTCGGTGACGTAGCAAAATCCTCGTAGCTATTTAAGACGATACCCAAGACACAACTTCCAATCCTGCCGGTGGTCAATAATTTTAATATAAATATTGAAATAATGTAATTGGAACGTACCAATTACACAATTTTACATATTATAAGTAGAATAAATGTGATATTTATCAATCTTTACCAATAGTATAAAGAAGAAAGATTTTAGTCTTTGTTTGTTTGTACTGAACAAGCTCTGAAACTAATGGACCGATTTCAAAAAAACCTTACCATTAAAATGCTACGTTATCCAGGAGTAACAATGGCTATATTTACCACGAAGTTCCCACGGGAATGTTAGCTACGTGGAGAAAACCGCACGGTGAGAGCTATGGAAAATAAAGACAAACAACATTGCGATTCCTAAAAGTCTTTTCTAAATTCACAGAATCGAGGAATCCTACTCATATTATAAACGCGAAAGTTTGTAAGTATGGATGGATGGAAGGATGAATGTTTGCTACTCTTTCATGTTAAAACTACTGAATGGATTAGACTGAAACTCTGCACGGGGATAGTCAATAAGCTCGATTAACATATGGGCTACAAAAAATCACGCTCCGACCCACTGGAGCAGAGTAACGCGGGTAAAACCGCGGGGCGCAGCTAGTGAAAAATAAACGCCACATCATAGAAACCCACGTTAACGATTTCCCTTTACAATACAAGAAACAAGGAAACCTTACAAAGGTAATAGAAATGTGTCCAGCTTCCAACATTAATAATATACAAGTACTAGCGACCCGCCCTGGCTCAGCACGGGTGCAATGCTGATGTATTATACATATAAGCCTTCCTCTTGAATCACTCTATCTATTAAAAAAAACCGCATCATAATCCGTTGCGTAGTTTTAAAGATTTAAGCATACATAGGGATATAGGGACAGAGAAAGCGACTTTGTTTTATATACTAAATTAAAATAATATACTAGTACAATAGATGCGAGAATTGAATTTGCTTGCAACTCCCATTATCTAGGTCATCGATCCGTGATTGTAAAACATTGCTTACCAGTTAAACAGTTATTTTTATGACTGTCACTTAATAACATACTGACAACATGCGAAATTATTGAAGAATTTTATAATGGGTTCCGTAAGTTTTATTATTAGGGTATAATTTTTATGGATCGGATTGCTTCGTGCGTTCCCGGCCCCCGCCAACGACGAATCGAAGGTGTGTCCGGGGAGTTTTAGTGGTTTAGGGTCCTCTCCTCGTGGTACGAGAAGCATACCACGCTATGGAGAGGGCGAGGCACACATATCCCACCGCCAGCGCACGGAAACGCTGCAGCGGCAGTGGGAAAGCGTAACTGCATTTCCCCCGGACATAAAAAAAAACAAAAGGGTATCATTCAGATATGGTCATCAGTCAGTACGTCCGCGGCTTAGGCTTAGTGTATCCCTCGTCCGTGGATCACGACTTGGGATGCCGACAAGACCAGCGAAAACTAGGTGTTTGCCCAGCCAATGCTGAGGGGACCTTTTCGGTAGAACGTGCTTTAGACGGTAGATTACTATTTAGTTAAGTATTGTATATTTTTAAATGTAATTTCTATTAACCAGCAATGGTGTGTTTTGTGTGGAAATTAATGTATTTTCCTTCTTTCTAACTTTTAGTTCTTAGAATGCTGTCATTTTATACGGGTATAGTTTTTTTTTTAGAAGCAAAGTTTGAACAATTTTAATATTTATCTGACATTCGATAGATAGAAATTTTCAAAACTTCCTAAAATTAACGCGTTCAACCAAACAAACAAACGAACTCTCCAACTTTATATAATAGTATCTATAGATATAAATGAGTGGATAATACGTCTGCGAAATACCAAACATTTATCAATTTTATTTTTGCCATTATCCCACACCGTGCGTGGGCGCATACGCGACTCAAACTTAACCAGTATTTTTATTATGATCGTACTTACTAATTATGAGCAGCCCAGCTAGCATAGGCAGCGCGACTCGAGTCTACTCTACGGAGGCCGACCAATCACATTGCAGAAACGCACTATCACGTGACACTTTCTGCAATGTGATTGGTCGGCCTCCGTAGAGTAGACTAGAGACGCGCTGCCTATGCTAGCCGGGCTGTTAGAACTAAAAATATATAACGTTTTTCCCGGTACCTAACTCATGCATAATTGTATTCATCTTCGAGTTTTTTGTTTCGGGTGATTCGTGTGAATTAGAAAGTAATTTGTAATGGAATTTTAAATTAGCTGTTCAATCTATACTATTATTACTGAACTGTGCATTATAAAATCTTTGGGAGAAATGAATAAATAAATATGTATTATTATAAACAGGTTAAGTTTGTGATTTGTTTGTGAGGTTGTAGGGGTAATCTCTGGGTCTACTGAACCGATTTTGTAAATTCTTTCAACAATAGAAAGCCACATTATTGGTGAGTGTCATAGGCTTTTAGGATATTTTATTCAAGGTTTTCACGGGAACGGGATATACGCGGGTGAAACCGCGCGGAATTGCTAGTAATACCATACATACATATAATCACGCCTTCTCCCATGGGGGTAGGCAGAAACTACAGAACGCCACCTGCTACGATCCTTACACACTCCCTTTGCCTCGTCCACGTTCATACATCTGGTCATACACGCACGCCTGCTGCGAGTACTACGCACCTGACCTTTCTGAAGAACATCACCTATGAGGCCAGTGTATGTCCTTCTAGGGCGTCCTCTCCCGGCGTTTCCACTCACATCTGCCTTGTAAATACCTTTTGTTACTCGCCTTTCATTCATCCTTTCCACATGACCAAACCACCTTGGCACACTCTTTCCAATTAATACCACAGATTAGATAATAGTACAAGTAATACAATATCTTTCTTCTTCTTCTTCTTCCTGCCCTTATCCCATATTACTTGGGGTCGGCGCAACCCGTTTGTATCTTCCATTCTGTCCTGCCACCCGTCACACTATCACTAACTCCTTTTTCTTTCATATCACTCTTCACACAATCCATCCATCTTTTCTTTGGTCTTTCTCTCCCTCTCCATCCATCTACATGTTTACTTAAAACTCTTTTAGTAACATGCGTTTCATCCCTCCTCTTCACTTCACATACCAAGCTAAACGATTTCCTTACAAGTAACACAATATATTATTATACATAAATAGTAACATAGGAGGATATGATCTTTGTAGGGTTCCGTAACCACAGGTAAAAAACGGGATCTTATTACTAAGATTCTACTGTCTGTCTGTTTGTACAATTGCAATTTTCAAAGATTATGTATTTCCGTTTCCGCTATAACAACTTTAACCTATAAGTATAGTAGGTACTGTGTGCTAATACACACAATACTTACCTATTTTTTTATATTTTCTAATACCTAGATTTAAGCTTAAGATCCACTTTTAATTACATATATATATTATTATTCATAAAATAGTGTAAAACGCCTCTATCTGGCTGTCTCTATGTATGCTTAGATCTTTAAAACTGCCTAACGGATTTTAATGCGGTTTTTTTATAGATAGAGTAATTCAAGAGGAAAGTTTATATGTATAATATATAAATTACATCAGCATTACACCCGGGTCGCTAGTTATTCTAAAAATCTTTTAATTAAAATTCAAAAGAGTTTTGGATCCCAGTCGAATCAAAATCGAATGAAATCGAATTTACAAGAATCTTCGTATTGCATTATTAATATAACACACACAATAGATTCAGTCGTGTATTTGTAAAAACGTAATAAATTCTACTTCCGCTAAGAAAAACACATTTACTTTCTCGCTTAAGTGTCAATAATGCATGTACGCAACTAATCGTTGAATCGCTTAGTAGCGATCTGCGGAGAATCTCAAGAGGCACAGATACGGTAGAGCATCTTCTTCTTCCTGCCCTTATACCATATTACTTCGGGTCGGCGCCACTCGTTTGTTTCTTACATTCTGTCCTGCCACCTGTCACACTATCACTAACTCCCTTTTCTTTCATATCACTCTTCACAGAACAATTTTTCACAAATTGTGTATTTCTGTTGCCGCTATAACAAAAATACTTAAAATAAAATAAAATAAATATTAAGGGGGGGGGGGGCTCCCATACAACAAACTCTTTTTTTTATTTTTGATATCAATAACGGCAATTTAGGCACTTGAAAATGGTACGAAAACCCTTCGTGCGCGAGTCCGACTCGCACTTGGCCGGTTTTTACCCATTGGGTAACGAACCCTAAAAAGGTTCGTGTTTAATAATATAATATCTACGTAAAAATTCCTTTAGTAAAGTGAAATTACTTAATTATTCACTTACTACAAGTTTCTCGCAATATTCAGCGTTATGCTATAAAGCGAGTCAAATCACTAATTAACTAACAATTATCACTAATGGCTTTTATAAGAATGTTTTGTGGGTTATTTAAAAAATACAATCGATGTGAAGTTTATTCCTAATTCATTTAATGTATTTATTTATAGATTCAGCTTTTATGTATTTATATGCTAAGTATTATACCATCATCATGATCAGTCCGTGTAACGCCCACTGCTGAACATGGCTCGAGGGTTTTTTCCAAAGCCACCGCTTGGCAGGCGGATTGGTGTCCGCAGTATTATTTCACACACAGGAAAACGGTGCTGCTGTCCGTTCTCTGGTATTAAGTTGCTACCGGCCAGGTTACAACAGGACAACCTCAGTACTATAGCGGTATTTGGCTCTCTATATATCTCGGAGGTCAAGGATTCGATCCCCACGCCGGTTAGGAAATCTCGGTGTAAATTCTAAGATTTCTTACCGGGTCTGGTTGGTTGAGGGACTAACCTACATGCCTCGGAAAGCACGTTTAGCCATTAGTTAATCACCAACCCAAGCCTGGTTTTTATGGCAACCTAGGCTTGCCAAGTAATTTTGCATATCTAGAGCTCGGAAGAATAAAGTCGTATCTGCCATTATACGTTAGAAACATAACATCGCTGATACTGCAATACCGCAAAAGTAACAGTTGCTAATAAGGTGAAATTTCATCTGTCAATGAATATTTTCTTCCTATATATTGTAAAGGACAAAAAAACAATTTGCTACATTTGATTTTCAACCTTATTAGCTATTGTCACTTACGCAGAATTGCAGTATATCCGATGATTAGTCGTATGTGCCTTTACCATAAACTGGCACTTACGACCAAATGCTTATGAAGATCATAGTATATCAGTCCTTATGTTTTTATTTTTTTATTTTCGTGGTTGAAATCTTTTGTAGTCTTTCCACCATCTTGGGGAAAGACGGTGGAGGCGTGTGGGACTTCTACACTTGCTCCCTGGCTCTGTGTAGCTGCGAGCTGGGCATCCGGTTACCCACTAAAACCACCACGGTAGCCTGCCACGGATGCTTGCGGCAGGTGGCTCCGGGCACTCGAAAAGATCGACTTTCGGATGTTTTTGAGGGTTAGACATATTGTTTGATCATAATATTACCAATACAGGAAACCAACTCTATTTATTGACATAAATGTAATATCAATAAACCTACGTAGTTAACCTTAATTCTTAATATTTGTGCTACACAAACTACTTGACCTATGTACAATGTACATACAGACCTACTCTGGATATGTATTCAACGCTATTTTTCTTGCGTAGTAGCTTAGTTTCTTGCAAAAAGTCGCTTCCATTCCATTCCGCGGCGGTGTAAATTGAGAAGACAATCATTTCTAATATCTAGATTAGTATCTAGAGCCGCGAGCGATTTCAACCGCGGACCTTCGGTTCCCGTAGAACTTCATAATTTAATATGGCCTTTCTTCTAGTCTTGTGCCTGCTCGGTCATTTTCAAGATCGCTCCGTACTAGTTCATTTCGGACAGTGAACTAGTTCGTTCTATAAGCTCTAACAGCTCTATTCGGTCTTTGCGCTCGGTCAGCATTTCCATATAGGACAGCGCGGACCACAGAGTAAATACGTTCTCTAGGAACATTGTTAAGTACTTAGAGCGTATTTGCGGACCACAGAGCAGCCACCAAATCACCACGGTGACCAAATTATGGTTACTATTGTAATAATTTAACATATTTGATTTTCCTTCATACTGATCTGATCAACCGCCTACATTATTATGAATGAATTCGTATGACGTACTTGTCAAAAACAATCAGTCAGTTTCATTATTCGTTCTCGCTCGCACTTATACGATCTCGCGGTTTACAATGTACGAAGTACGAAAAGAGCTATTTGACCTATTAGACCGATTACAAATCAGCGTTCGGAAACGTTTCTTCTAGTACAGTACGAAGATCCTATTCGTTCATCGTTCACGAACTACACAAGACTACTTTCTTCGACAAAAGTGCTATCTAACACCGAACAAAATGTTCAAATGGGACCAATAGTTCCTGAAATGGGCGCGTTCAAGCAAACAAACTCTTCAGCTTTATATAGTTAATAGATATATTAATAGACAGATATGTACTCTGAATATATGTTACGGGCAATTTGATAAGTCCGGGCATTATTAATACAGACCGGTCTGTATTAATAATGCCCGACTCAATTGGGCAATGTGATTAAAACAGCATGATTAATCACTTTTCCCCGGCCATTATGAATAATGCCCACCCTATCTTGGGCAAAGTAATAAAACAGGTGAAATGTAGTGTTTTTGTTTTATTAAATGAAATTAAACTTACAAAATTTTAAATGAGCAGCGCAAAAGGTTTTGAGTGGTAAAAAAAAAATAACCTTAACCTAAACTAATTTATCACGTGGCCCGGCTACAAGTAGGAAATTATTCATACTGCCCGGTCCAAGTGATAAATTCAAGCTATCTCAAACACTGACTTATTACATGGACCACGGGTCGTCGGGCTTTATAAATAATGGCCGGTCAAAGTGATAATTTAATCACTTTGCCCGTCGCTCTTGGGCATTATTAATAAGGACCGGCCATTATTAATAATGCCCAGTTAATCACGTTGCCCGTATCATATATATTTAGAGCTCCTCAGAAGCTTAAGGACGGATGTCTATTATACTTCAGAAGCATTTGGTCGTAAGTGCCAGTTGACGATAAAGGCACATACATACGACGAATGTTTCTGACGTATAATATGGCACATGCGACCTTATGCTTCCAAATTCTAGAATTATTCAATGAGTATTTAATATTAAGTACCGACTCGAAATACCTACGAAGGGTATCGAATGCGTATTTAACACAAACACGTGTACGGATCGTTATCAATGCCAAAACAATGCCGCATGTCACACGACACAGGTGGTGCAACAGTGCAACATCCGCAATCATGGTCATGTAACAAAATTAAATAATCTATAAGTACATAGGTATAAATAAAATTTTAGTGTCTGTTTGGTTATCTGTGTATTCCGCGTAATCTCCAAAACGGTATTACCGATTTAGACGTGACTTTCATTGATAGATTATAAATGCTTATTTTACGCGGAAAACGAAGTCCCTGGCAACAGTTGATTCTTAATAAAAAAATTTACCCTTATACGGACAAAGGGAATATAGAACCCACCATATTTTGAACTTTACATACTTGTAATAAAGATGAAAACCAATCAATTCTAAACATACAATCTGTCCGTTTAAGGGGCAGAAAAAAATGCAAAATTAAGGTATGTATTACAATAGTTTACAAATAACCACCAATTTTACGATTATTCTGGTAATTCATGGAAAAATATCATCAGCTGTCGCATTGCTCTGGCAAGTTACATAATTGACTTGCCGGTAAGCAATGGTCATTATAAACATCCTACTAATATTATAAACGCGAAAGTTTGTAAGTATGGATGGATGAATGTTTGTTACGCTTTCACGCCAAAACTACTAAACGGAATTGGTTGAAATTTTGCACCGGGATAGGTTATATGCTGGATTAACATATAGGCTACAAAACATCACGCTCCGACCCACTGGAGCAGAGTAACGCGGGTAAAACCGCGGGGCGCAGCTAGCTTTATATAAAACGGTTGTAGGTACCTACTTAAAATATTATTATATAAATAGTAAGTAAAAAAGTAAAATACTCTTTATTGTACACCAGGAATTATACAAAATAAATTGTGCATAATAATGACAAAGTACAAGTGGCGGTCTTATCGCTCCTGCGATAGTACCTACAGTTTTATAATTAGAAAAACAAAGTTTCACGAAAGTCTGTATATTTTCATTAAAATATACAGACTTTCGGAATCATAATTGCTGGTGGATTATAATATATCTACTTTTAATTGCAATTTTTTTTTATCGCAAATCACCCGAACGGCATAATTTTCACCGCATTTTCAGTTTTAAAAAAAATTTCTTTGAAAATAATTCTAGCTCCCAGAAATTTATTTTAACACGAACATCTACATACATAATACTATATCATAAATCATTTAATAGCTTTCTTGTTGTGAATTATAAAGTGCTCTTCGTTACACAACATCACAAATTGTCGACTTTCTCCACTTGTACATCGCAGTCAGTTTTATTATCATTCTAGCTAAAGCATAAGAGTTACGTAAATTTATTGAACTATGATTCATTAAGAGAATTAAGTATGTCACTTTCTTCATTACGTGTAGGGTTAGACTGTACCTGCGCCGGAGTGGAATGTGACGCATTAAGACGTACATGTTGCAGTCAAAACTCTAAACCAGTCAAAACTACTTTTAACTAGCATAATCAGTCAAAACTAACCTAACCTAAAACTACTTTTGAATAATTTTGCTAGTTAAAATTACTTTTGACTGGTTTAGAGTTTTGACTGCAACATACACATGTATAACAATATAGGTAGGTACTTTGAAGATAAACCCGATGCCGCGATGTTTTACCTAGGGAATGCAAATCTCGCGAGATTGAAGCTCAAGCGAAATCCCGCGAGATTATGAATACCAATACTGCGAGATCTCGCCAATTTCGAGATCTCGCGAGATTGGTAGTTTTGTTGTGTTTGATTGGTAGTTTAGTTGAGTTTTTTTTGCAAATAATCACAATATTTGAATAAATTATGAGCATTATATAAGATAATCATTTATTTTCACGAATTTTTACTATATATTTTTATGACATTGTTTGTCGTATCTGTCTATATTTTTTTAATAAACTTCTCTTAGTAGTAAACTTATACGTACGTATTTATCAAATAAAAAATGAAAGAAACAACGAGTGTTATCTTCTAAAATCAAACATCGCTTCGAATAAGACAATTTTATGCTGGAGTGCAATCTCGTAATGTCGCGAGATCTCGCCCCTTTTTTCGTCCGAGATTATTCTCGCTAAAAAAGGCCGAGATCTCGCGAGAACGAGATTGCATTCCCTGGTTTTACCTGCGTAACGATTTAGTTTTAGTTTAGTTTTTGCGCATTTCTCTACTAATATTATAAAGGGGAAAGACTTCTAGAGCTCAGAAGCATAAGGTCGGATGTGCGATTCTACGTCAAATTATCGTAAACTGGCACTGAAAATAGTACATCCATACTTACGCTTCAGAGGTCAAGATTTGTATTACCTATTGTTTTATATGAATAAACTCAAAAACAAAAGAAGAAATAAAAAACGTTTTATTTCTATAACAACAAACACACTGGACCATTTTCAAAAATTCTTTACCATTTCAAAGCTACGTTATCCATTTCTCGTGGTAGATCACCGATCCGCCTGCCAAAGCCTGCAAAGCACCAAGTTTTGCAGGGAGAAATCGTAGGTAGGTATTATACCTACCTACCTACCTACGTACTATCTACATTTCCTTACGGCTGATTGTACTCACCTAACATTTGATGCGAATTTACTTTCCCTCGACTGCGGATATCGACATTTTGTGCATAACTCGAAAAATCAATAGGTGATATACCCTTGTTCATTAAAACACATTTTGGAACGGACTTATGAATATAAAGCCGTAAGGCTTTTGCTACTTTATCGGGTTCCAGGCTTATTTTTATGTTTCATGTGAGTACCTACCTAGGTAGATATTATGTTTGTCAAATATCGTTTTAATGTGTTCAGATGGCTAAATGAGGTACCTATAACTGAATAGGTAGGAACCTACCTACATAGGTTAAATTTTCCCAACAATTTAGATTTAATAAAGATGAAGAAGAAGAAGGGTCTACTAACCTAAGAATGTATTTTACGTAAGATTTTTTGTTACCAAAGCTTGTTGTCTCTTGTTTATTATGTAGTTACGCAATTTTAAAAATGGACTTCGTAAAAAAAATCGTCCGTTTAGTTTATAGTTAAAAAAGTAGATACCTAGGTATTTATCAAGAATTATAATGTCTTTATTTGCTGAATTAGTTGGGCACTAACCCACTTTTGTGTTTGTAAAGTAAATATTATGAGTTACCTACAAGATAATTGTTTAGAAAGCTGCAACCATTAAGTAGATCTTAACGGAACATTCTATATCTCGCAATCTGTCAGTTATTTACTAACGAACTTGTTTAATTAAGTTAATATAATTTTTAACTAATTAAACTCAGACTTTAGTCTAAACATTGCTTAGGTACCTACCATCCTGTTTTTTTTAAAGTTCACCTGAAGGTCTCAATCTATTTATATTCAATTCGGTATCAATACAAGGTCCTGCAGGCTATAGATTTTCTACAGTAGGTACATATTTGGCAATCGCGTCTAATTCAATTACTATTGTTCAATTTACGACTTAGAATATATTTTAAAATTTGACAATAAGCATGACGAACATCGCCATCGCGATTCAACAAAGAAATATTTTTATTATTGTTTATGTTGTCATCATTTTGCGTTTTCTCAGATAGGTGCTTCATTCCATGTCTGCTGACATGCGCAGAACATCTCAATATACATAGAATTAAATATCAGAATCTTAAACATATCCCACTACTACAAAATATACTTTCACTTTATTTAGTTACGCAACCTAAAAGTTGTCTGTTTCTCCTTACCTTTATTTTGTCATAAGTGTTATCTAGTTCCAGTTTATGAACGAAAGGGTTCAGTATTTCGGCGCGCATGTTGTCAGATGAGAAAGCGCCGGTTTCACTATGCAGTTTGCCATTCATTTTCACGGCAGAAATAACACAGTAATATTTCCACAAACTTAATTAAATTACACAGAACACAAACATTTTAATTCACTTTTTAACGAAAAATACAAATAAATACACTTTATTTTATATAGCTCGACGTATTTTAAACCAAGTATTTCGCGACGAATTCAGACATGCAATTCCCGTCAATGCAAAGTCAAGACTGGTGTTTTTCGAGGTCACTCGACAAGGCGTGCTATTGGTTTTTCATTTGACAGATAAAATCGACCTAGTAGCGAATAAACCAAACGCATTCGACTTCGTAAGTTATTATGAATGTATAAAAAATAATAAATATTGATAAAAGAAATCATACATTAATTAGAAATTATTAATCCGAATGCTATCATAATGCACGCATTTTATTTCTTTTCTATAATTTATCGTTTTAGTTGCAAACTACGTTTTGTTTCTATATACTTTGGGAGTTTGTAAATATAGCTAAAATATGTCAATTTTAAAAGCTATTGCAAAAATATGTTTATTAAATATCATAAATAAAAACATACTCTTTATTGAAAAACTTTATTTGAAAACATATTATATTACAATCTGTGGCATTTTAAAAGACCTAGAAAAGGTGTAGTAGAATGTTGTAGCCAGCCGTTGTTATTCAGCGTTGAGCGTCTCCATAAACTGTATATGACACTTGACAGTTTATTGACAATCTTAGTTTGGTGAACGTGAATTTTTACTTTTCTCGTGATCTGAGAAAACAATACTTCGTTATGGATTTTCTCGCAAATAATGGAAGCAAAAGTGCAAAAACAAATAATTGACTACTTCTCCTTTTTTGACGAATTCAATACTACCGTGAAAAGTAGTTTGAAAGATTGCCAAAACTGCGTTGTGTCTATAAATAAATGCATTAAACGTTGTAAGAACATAAAAGAGTGAGTAATCTGTTTTTTTTTATGTTTATTGATTTTGTTTTGTGACTGTAAATAATGTTTTTCGTCATTATAGGGCCAGTTTGAACGGTACACCATTAGAAGAATTTGTTGGCTTGCAAGGAAAATTGTGTGCTTCCATACATAACCTCATTTCTGAAGACTTGAAAGATATTCGAAGTAAATTGTAAGTAAAGATATGCTATTATTCGTTTAAAGTTGTTATGTAATGTACCTATTATGTATTTATATAATTTTAATACACAATAATCTTAAGCTTATCTGAATCGATTTATTTATGATTTACTAACGCATGTTTTATGAAAAGTGCTTGCTACTTGTGTTTTGTTTTTGTTAAAACGATAGCTACATTTTTACAAGCATAACATGGTATTTACACCTTGAGTTCTTGTGATAAACCTAATTTGTGTTTATTTTCTAAATGTCTTGTCACTTTCATATTGTTTTTATCAGTCATGTTTTGCTGATTAAATCTTCAGTATAAAATTATGACAATCATTTGAATTGTGTTTTTATTATGAGTGTAAAGAGTACTTTTTATTATCATATTTATTCTGATATAGAGTTTTAAGTACACATCATAGTAATTCCCTTTACTTGGTCTCATGAACTGTATCTTATTGAAGCTAAATATTACAATACTCTTTGTACATTGTTGGATTGCAATTGTAAGATTGCACTCATAAAAAAAAACTAAGTAATGTACAGTATAAAACTGTATATACTACTAGCCTTGCTACCTAACCTTTTAATAAAATGTAGTCCTGATTTATGGTAATAGATTTAGTTATCAGTCAGTCATTGGTACCACTGGGTCCTGTTCCTAACCCCTTAAGGGTGCCCCCAGGTGTGTGTCACTTAATTGTATGTTTTTACCAAATTTTTCTATATTGATCCACTAAAATCTATAATAATTAATGTGAATTTAAACTTATTATGACTAGAAGAATTAATGACCAGCTGATATACGGACTACTTTGTCTGTAATATCCTACAATTTGCTACCTGTTGTCTTTCTTAGTCTTCTCTAGTCTTTTATCTTTTAATGTTATTCATTTTTTATTATTTAGCTTTTCTCCCATAGTTATTTTCAGTACATTATTTATTGTCTAACACTATGGTCCCTGTTGAGGGTACAAGTTCATCTTAACCAAAATCTAATCATAATGAGTAACATGAAGTTATTAATATTTTACTGCTTACGTGCTGTAACATCTGTCTTTCTTATATTTCAGGTCTTCCATTGAAGATTTTTATGAAAAAGTAGTGACCAAAAATAAAACATTAAGAGAGTCCTGCAAGGATATTGATTTCAAGGAACAATCTGCACTAGTTAAAGGCACGCCTTTTCAACCGTCACTTAATCAATTATTAGAGTTTGCAGATGACACAGTGACATTTGGTAGTCAGGTGTGTGCTCAAATTGAGACATCACTTAACATACTATTGTTCAAGCAATTAGATACAGAATCTTTGTTTGATAACTTCCGTTATCCTGTCAATTGGCAGAGACGCATTGCAGAAATAATTTCATATACCTCATTTGTATTAGAAAACAAAATATAAAAATGGACTTACTCGATTCCATTCTTAATTCTATGCAAAAGCCACCAACTGCCAGCGAAGCACAGAGAGATGCTATGCGTAAACAAAAAGAAGCCACAGAACGTCGCCAGAAAGAGGAAAGAAATATGATTAACAGATTCAGAAAAAGAGCTGAGGAAAAGATTTCTAACTTTATCAAAGATGGCAAAAAACCACATTTGCAATTTGAACCAATGGAACAGATGTACAGGTCTATAATCAGAGAAGTAGCTGAAATAGCTGGATTACAAGTATTCTCCTTTGGTCAAGAAGGTGTAGATCGCTATGCAGTTGTATATTTAAAAGACAATGGGCCCACAGAAGATGAGTTAACAGTACGTAGAGCTGGTAGTGTTTGGGATGATGAAAAAGCTTTAGAAATGGCTCGACAGCATATCGAAAATCAGAAACAAGCAGCTTTAGATTTAGAAGAAGAGAAAAATAGGAAACGTAAGAGAGGGAAAGAAGAATTGAGTGGAACGTTTTATAAAGATAAATATGCTCATCTTATTGGTAATGAAGCTGCCCTCAATGCGGCTCAAAAGACCGGTGTTAACAAAAGCTATGGAGAAGTCCCTAGTGAAAATAAAAAGGATCAGCGATCCATTGAACAAACCATGGCTGATATTAAAGCTAAAAAAATGAAAAAAGCTGAGACTGAACGAGCTAATGGCGATAGTAGTGATCTTATTTAGTATTTCCTTAAGTTATTATTATGTAGCTAGATAGTACTTTCACATAGACTTGAATATGATATGAGAATAACACCATTTCTGTCTGTGTTATTTATGAATTTTAGAAATACCAGTTGACAAAACACATGCTATTTGGGCCGAATTTTCTCTTATATTTTTGTAAAAAGCAAGGTTTGCAGTCAATAAATGACAAGCATGCTGTGTACTTAAAATAAAAATAAATTCAAATGCACATATATATTTTAAATATGATGTCATCAGTTAAATAACCCGATTAAATTTATACAGCAAGAATGAAGAAAACAGGTTGTGTTTTTGACAATACTTTTTTTATCAATATGGCAATCGACCAATCATTAGTTGAATCATTTAACAACAGCTTAATAATACAGATTTTTAAATAAACTCAATGTGGAAATATTAATTTGATTTGCCATATAAAAAACTTACATTGATTTTTTTTTGTCTTCTTTCATATAAATTAGTGTTTATTTATGTAAGAATAAACTTCTTTTGCTTTAAGACTATTTCAAGTCTATGTGTGGAATATAGTTTAATTCTAAATTAATGTGTGAAATTGCTTTAATATGATAGGTTAGTAAAAATTTCCTTATAGATATAATATCACACGAACATCAGACAACACAAATTGTATATTGAAAACTAAATAACATTTTAAATAATTGTCTTAAAATATCATCATCAGCCCATATAACGTCCACTGCTGAATATGGGTAGTTGCAGAGGCAGTTGAAGCCGATTTAGTAACAAACTAGAGAAACACTACCGCCAATTAGTTGTTATCGATGATGTTATAGCAATCAAGACCCACGGCTTAACATGCTTAGGCACGAAGTAGTCCATCAACCCACCAGACTCCGAAATATTTGATTTTAAAATGTTTTCTCTAATTAATAATGTTTTGTAGCATGAAAATCTAATTGATTCAAAACTAATTTTGAATACAATTTTTCTTGAATTTAGAGACATGGAAGGTGTCTGAACTCCATCGACCGACCAGACTCTGAAAGAAATATTTGATTTCAATGTGTTCGTGTCAATATCACAGCTTTATTTTTATTCACAAGTCGCTTATATGAAAAGCATTATTCTTCGATTTATATGTAAAAAGATACCTATTTTTATTTAAGCTTGTAACAGAACTCCTTGATCTTTGGACTAAATTGTATATTCCAAATTCGTCATGCCCTTTTGTTAATAATATTAAGTTATTTCGTTTTATTAATTTTACATTTCATCGGAACTCGTATTTAAGTGTCGCCCATCGATTATTGTTAGCATATAGACAACTATTAACTTTATGATTGAATATCATTATATTGTTGACGAAAGTCCATTGACATTGGTTACAAGGAATCTAAATATCTAAAATTGATTCATTGTCATACTTAATATGTTATGTCATAGCAATAATGAGAAAGATAACTAATTCCTATTGATAGAACTGCCTTGTGTCGTAGCAATAACGAGTTTCTGCTTCATTTTTTACGAAGCGCAATTAATATAATATTTACTAGCAAATTTTAATGAAATAAATAAGCACTTGCTTGAACATATTGCACTTTATAACTAGGCCGCGGTCATGAAGTAGGCGACTTGCGAAGCGGCTGCGGTGCGGGCATTATTTGACCGGCGCTGATACTCGCCGCCCCGCAGGTCGCCGAGTTCGTGGCTTTGGCCTTATGTATAAAGACAAAGGTACTTTGCGATGTCAAAATCACAATTTTAAAGTCTAAAGCGTTTAGTCGACTGCGCCAAATTATCACATTCGATTAAGTGCTCCCAACGGCTAATTTGGGGCGTGTTGACACCGTCCCGTGTGTAACTACTCTTAAGGCCTCATGTACGGAGTTTAGTGGAACTTAAAATAGACACAGAAGGCTTCTACTCAAGTCAATACTTAGGTCATTATCTTACCGCTTCAACATGACGTTATACGGTACAGACAAACAGACAGTGACGTTTTAATAATTGGGTCTTGGACTTTTTTACTTGAGTTGACTTGAGTACTTTTGGCCGAAGTGTTTCTAAATATTGAAATGTACCTATAGTAATAAACTTATTTACAATGTATTCATTAGTTAGGTAGTTGAATTAAAAGCAATAATCCAATAAAGTAATTACATACCTCATATAAATTTAAATTAGTTAAGTACTTCAAAAGTAGTAAAAAGATAATATTTTTTTATGCAGCATACAATAAGACTGGGTTGATTTTCATTCAATTCTGGCTGTTATGAGACGTTCCTGATATATGCGTAATTTAAGGAAACTAATTCTGCTATCCAAACAAAATCGATATAAACCGTGACAGTTAAAATTAAACTCCATGAGACTGTTTTAAGGTTCATTTCCCTGCATCACAGCCGAGCGATCTATCGTATGCGGTAAATGCGACAATATTCGGAGTATGAGAATGTATGAAGGCGTTTCCGAAGTCAGCGACAGACACGCAGGGCTATCGACGGCCTCTGACTACTGTCGCATCAGTCGCATGCGATCATAAATAGAGGGCCCACTTAAAATGCCGGACTAGCATGGTGACAGTAGATTCTAATTACTCAAAAGACTATGATCACATATAAATCATCCCTCGTGTCCTTGAATTGATAATTCTATGCGATAGCACTGGTCTAACGCTGTAGAGTGGAGAGGACTATATTTCCCATGTTAGCTACGCTGGGGTTCCTATGACATATATCAGAAACGCACTCTTATTGGCCGGACCATTAGATAGTAATTCTAGTTGTAATTGTTTACGTTCAAATGTATCTTTTGAATTTAAATAAAATAATTTACTTAAGTTTTCTTTTTTTTGTCCTGATTTTCTCCTGGTTCTAATCAACAAGAGCTTTGGTTTACATTTACAAAACATACAATTTATTAATATAACCGATAAGAAATACCATTCAAAGTCAAAGTCAAAATTTCTTTATTCATATAGACACATTTAAAATATTTTAAATCATGTTCTTATGATGAGTCCCATTCTTTTACTACCACCAGTTCTGGACGTGGCAACTCTGAGAAGAACTGGCAAGAAACTCAGAGGAATCCTTATTTTAAAATAAATTTTATTTTACAATGATTAATAAAGCAGTATAGTTTCAGTTCTTTATAATAAGCCTTTTTACATAATTAATCTTTGACATATCGTTTAAACTTGTTTGTTGAAAGATCTCTTACATTATTAGGAAGTTTGTTGTAGAAGCGTAGATTGTCGCATTGATTGATCGCATTGTAGCGACAGATTACGATACGAATTCTATATCGCACAATAGAATTTCGCACGCTTCTTGAGGATGCAAATGAGCAATCGCACCGCGACAGAGGCGCCACTTGAGAATCCCTCCCTGGAGAGCTCGAACTCGCCGAGCGCGGAAAGGCCTGGTCGTCCCTACGGGTCATCCGTAAGGGCCAGATCGCGCAAGCCGCGCTATCCATCCTGACATAGACCACAGGCTAACAGGCCCCACGATACATGTGGCCTGAACTGTTACCCCCAGAACTCGCAAAAATCAAAACGAAAGATCTCATGACGACAATCGTACCGCGTTTAACGGGCACATACCACATCGCCAGAAAGATCTTCATTTTGTGCGGAGGCACACCAACATCCGTTCCTCTAAATACCTAAAGTGCGTTTCACTTTAGAAGACTTTACGGGGAAAAACAATGAATGCCACTGGTTTTATTCAAATGCCCTTTCAATGCCATACTGTTGACTGAAATACTTCACGGAGCGCTCTTATATCTCACTAAAGTCAGGATAATTTTCGCAAATAACAAACATATATTTTTTCAGAACGTTTATTTACCATCAACACGTTAATAGGCATTACTTACACAGAAACAACAAGGTCGCGATACGAGGTATCTTATCGCTCTAGAGGTATAGCTAAACAATCTATTTGATATGCTGCGCAATTTCGCGCCAAACCATCGATTTATATCATTTTAGATCTGACACGCCACCATTTTAATTTCTTATGTCAAATCAAGAAAGTTAATCAATTAGAATACGTCATTATTATAAATAAGTTGAAGTACTTTAACTTATAATAATGACAGTATTATTTTATTTATAATGAAATATTGTGTCGGACATCAGCTTGTAAAATGCGCATCAATAAAATAATTGCTTAATTTAATTTAATTAATTTGTAACCTTAACGAATGTTAGTTATATTATTAAGAGCAAACTTCAGAGCGCGCCTAACAGGCCAAGCAATAAAATCCTTTAACTATCGGATGGACAAAGTGTTTTATTTATACAGATTCTTTCTTATATTTTATAACAAAATTAATTCATTGTTCAGTGCCTTAGAAACGGGATCGGCTAGCAACCCGCAATTAGGTACCAACAATTTATTTTTAATATTCGCAATTTGAAAATGCACTGGACTAAAATGAGCCAAGTTGCAAGTTACACAACTCGTAAATAAAATAAGTTTATTTCAAATCTATGCGCTTTAACAATTTGATGTCCGGCTTTAAATAAATATTTAACTACAAATTCTTTTTTAGCTTTGTCTTGATTATAATAGACATTTGTTATATAAATTACAAACAATTGGTAGACCAAAACTATCCTAATGGCATCGTCTTAAAAAGGCATAAGTAGATCATATCGTTGCTTTTCTCTCATTTCTTCCATACCTACTTAATATACAAAATTTATTGTCAATCTAAACACCTATAAAGAATACAAGAATATTCATAAGACAAACATTATATAGATATACATATGTCTAACTTCAATTAAACATTAATTATAGTGCTTTACAATTAATTGATAACTAGCATATTTAAACTAAACAAATACCTATATGTATTGTTAGATACATAAATGTTGTGAGATATTAAACGAAAATCTATAAATTCTCATTCGCATTATTCTCGTGTGGTACACAGCCGGTCCTGGAGATAAATCAGGTAACGATATAACTATGACGCCAATAAAAATCTTATATTCATTTTAAGTACATATATCAATTTATTAATTCATTGTAGATTCAATAAGACAGCAACAATAACATATGAAATGTGTTACAATAACCGTATTTAAGAATTTTTTATCGTAGGTATAGTCAAATCGTTGCGTGATTAGCCTTATGCTCTAATTATGGTGGACAGTGAATACTTTTGACAGGCGAGTTGGTGAGCACATGTCCCTGAAAATCGCTGCTGCTAGTGCCGGATCAAACTACGGCCTCATTTACGGAGACGCGAGACTATTGAAAATCATATCCCTTCTCTGTAAACGCACACATACAACGTCATATGTTTGTATTTAGTGCGGCCCTCCCAATAGCACGCACGAATTCCCACGTCTCAGTGAATACTGATTGCTCAGCAATCAACGCCGGTAGGTCTTACTATCCATAGTTATCTTCAAAATTCAATATTTTCAAACAACATTTACTATTTAGTGTAGTTTCTACCATAAGCATACATACAGTTTAATTTGCTTATGGGTTCGGCAGCTGCCTTTTTCCTGGTTTGAGACAGTTGACGTTACTTACATGGCCAACTGCATTAGTCTCATACAAAACTTAAATAAATCAGATAAGAGTATACTATTAACAACAATAACTTGTAATTCGCAGCTTTATAGCATTTCACACCAGACTCAGATTACAGTAAGTAATTGACTTCAATGGAAAGCAGCTATTGTTTTACTATAATAGGTACGTGATCTAATTTTGTAAGTAGGTAGGTTATTTTCTCTGCAGACTGCAAAGTGAACGATTTCAGATAACATGTATTTAAGTAGGTATTTTAAATACGTATGCCACGTATTTATATTAGTAGTGGTAATAATGAAACATGGCCAGGGGAGGCCTGAGGTCAGATTTAGGTTGGCGAGGTTAAATTTTGCCGTCCCTTACACCTACAGATAACGTGATATGAAGGAAGAGAATCAAAGAGGCGCTGCATTTGTAAAAATCTCGCCGAATGACCCCCCAGACCCTTGCCAACTGGTACGACCAAGGCCGGACAGGCGGACCCTGTCAGGCCTACCGTGTTACGAGACCTCTTATATCAATTAATTTTTTACATGCGATATACATGCATTATAATTCTATTAGTGTCTATGCATTCTTATGGGGGCACGGCAGTGCTATCGCCAAGTTGATATAATGTTACCACTACCAAATTAGTTTCGTCTGGAAAAGGTGGTTCATTCAGAATTCGCAGTCTGCGGGTATTTATAATCATTAGACTACCGACAATTTTCCCAGCTTAGATACACATAGGTAGATAAGTAGTTAATATATAGCAATATATTAAGAGTATCTTAATTAGTATATGAAATAACAACATCGATTGGCGTTATTTTTTTGTGCATACGGTTTGTGAAAATACCAACAAGTTATAAGTACGTTTAATATTCGTAATAACTACAGAACCTATTTACAATTAGGTAATTATTACGTTTAATAACAGTTTAGGTGCTATGAAAGTAAATGAGTTTGTGCATTCATTCATATTCAGATCGTTTACGTATATGGCAAAGTCTCTAAGTCAAAGTCAAAGTCAAAGTCAAAGTCAAAAATTCTTTATTCAAATAGACACATTTAAATATTTTAAATCATGTTCTTATGATGCGTCCCATTCTTTTACTACCACCAGTTCTGGACGTGGCAACTCTGAGAAGAACTGGCAAGAAACTCAGAGGAATCCTTTTTTTTAAATAAATTATATTTTACAATTATTAATAAAGCAGTATTGTTTCAGAGCAACTCACTCCCAAGCAGTTATGTCATTAACATAATCAGAAATTTTATAATAAGCCTTTTTACATAATTTATCTTTGACATATCGTTTAAACTTGTTTGTTGAAAGATCTCTTACATTATTTGGAAGTTTGTTGTAGAAGCGTATACATTGCCCCATAAAAGAATTGCTAATTTTGTGGAGACGTGTAGCATGTAAAACGAGATTATGCTTAGATCTAGTATTAACATTATGAGTGTCGCTTTTTTTCTTAAAACTATCTATATTCTTATGAACATATAAAAGATTTTCATAGACATATTGTGATGCGACTGTAAGAATATTAGTCTCTTTGAATTTCTCCCGTAGGGAAACCCGCGGACCAAGTTTATATATAGACCTTACAGCTCGTTTCTGTAGTACAAAAATGGTGTCAATGTCCGCACAGTTTCCCCACAGAAGAATTCCATAAGACATTACGCTATGAAAATAACTAAAGTAAACCATTCTAGCAGTATCCAAATCAGTGAGTCGTCTCATAGTTTTAACAGCATAGGCCGCAGAGCTAAGTTTTCCTGATAGTGTCGCAATATGTGGGCCCCATTGCAATTTGGAGTCAATAGTTATTCCCAAAAAGACAGTTGACTCCACTGGCTCCAACCGAATACCATTTATTTGCACATTCGTATCAATTTGTTTCACATTAGGTGTAGAAAATTAAACTCTCTCAAAGGAGGTTTATGATCAGCAGTGAAGGTTATACGGGCCGACGATGACAATGATGTACATTGTAAAATTACCTCAATAATAATTGTAATTATTACTATAGAGGGATAGGAGGGATAGATAACCACAAGAAAACGTAGCATTATGACAGGTAGGTACTGCAATTCCTATGTATTTCAACAAGAATCGTCAAAAATCTATTGAATACGAGTGAATGCAGAAACACCTAAGTCTTAGAATAAATGTGTATAGAACACATTTGTTCTCAAATATGTAATAAATATATACATGACAGCACTGCCAATAATTACTTAATACTTATTTGTTTTTATTAGCTATATGTATATAGAGACGCTACGATATACTACGTAATATTATTGTCTATTATTACAAATTGAATTACATAAAAGCTATAAAACAAAGTACAACGACTTAGTTTGTTTAAAGGAAAGTAATCTAGCAATAGTCAATAACAAACAACAATGTAGATTATCACATAGATTCTTCCAAGTTAGCATATAATATAATCATTAGCATATTTTTGAAAAATACCTACTCTAATTTCTTGCACTAGTCTGTAGGAAAAACACATAATGATAAGGGAATTTTATCGAATATTCATAACCAGAAACACTTATCTCAATATCTTCACCTAAACAAACTGATAGACAATAAGTTGTATTTTTTGTATACATTCAATATGTTTGCGAAATATCTTAACATATCTACTACATATATTTTTCCAAACACTGCAACCTTATAGGCGGTGACACTATTCAAAATCTTCTCACGGAGAAAAAAAAAACCTAAACAAAACAAAAAGGAGAAATAATTAGTTGTAATTTATGAAGATTTAGGAATGTATATCTTTTGACCAAGTATTTTTAGGCATCAAGTAACTTTCAATCCTATATAATATTTTCACAAAAGAAAATTTATAAGTATTAAACAACCGCATCACGTTTTTATTTCTTTTTTTTATAAATATTTATCTTAATGTCATCTGCTGGTTCGCACAATTCAATACATTTCTAAAAAATTTAATATATTTTTAAACACTACTAACAACAATTAGAATCAAATATATTTACATTTATGAAGCAGCTAAATATATTATTATTCTTATAAAATACTTATAGTCTATACTTTATTGTTTTATTTTATTGTCGTTTAGTTTATAAGACCATAGTGACTTTATACAGAAGCCTCAATTTTTTATATTCTGTTATAAATTCATTTCAAATAAATAATGCATTATGATTATCTATAAAATATAATCATTTTTTGCTTTGGACGCATCTTAAAAATTAATGAAAAGAATTAAATTATAAATAATATCTATGCGACATCTATTTTATTGTCATGTTTTCCTTAAAACTTCGAAAAGTTACAATTTAATAAAAAAAATAGCAGTCTTCAACCTTAAAATATATAACAATATAAATATTACTATAAAACAATTATTGTCATAATTATTTCTTTTTATTATTGTCTTTATTCATGTACTGGCAGAATAGAGCAGGGGTGGCGATTCTTTATGCATCAAAATGCCATTTTTCGCAAAAAGTCTTTCAAAAAACCATATGATTTTGCAATGATTAAGGTCGTAACTTCGACTTAATGCTTCATGGTGGCATGGCCACAATATGACGCCACGTGCTATAATGACACGCATGCCATTGGTTCGCCATACCTAGACTCTAAATACTATTACAATTTACGGCTACTATATCGCCAGTAGTAAACTTGGCTTGATACACTGCCATGTGTTTAGATTATTATGCTTTAAGAAGACGTTAATACCTATACAAGGTATTTATATATTTATAATTTATTATGTAAAATTTAACAAAGATCATATAAAGGGCAGGATATAATGTTAGCTAAGTATAAAGTTATAGTAAACATTTGTCTAGTTTTAACAAGTCTACTAAATTTTTGAGATATGTTACTAATATGTAGGTATTTTAAAACAATATGTGTAGGATATGTAAATGTTAGCTGCCATGAATTTGGGACATACATACCTATGTATATTTTTTCCATAATCATGTAATATTGTCTTTAAATAAATCATTTTAGAATATCTTCTAAAATCTTTACTTTTTTTTTTAGATTACGTTCAAGAATCACTTTTTGCTGTCATTAATATGTTTTTTATAACCTTTCATAAACTGTGTTATTAAACATGTTTATTTTTTTGTTTTAATTATATATTAAATCGGCTCAATATTTTTAGATTTTAAAACCATTTTATAGTTGCGTGACAGAGTGGACAATACATGTCTGTCACTTTTTGTATTATCCATTAAAAAGAACGGCCAATAACCACATATAATGTGGACTTTTATATCATCTACACAGGATCTTCAAGCCCTATTTCAATTTCGTTACTACTTTATACAAACACGTTTATTGCACACTTGGCAGGAATACGTTCGTATTTCATGTAATTCCGAAGTTTTCATTCATTAATTAATACATTTTAAATATTTGAAAATAATAAACAAAAAAATAGCATTCAAATACTATACTTGGATATTTTTTCCTATTTTCGTGAACTTCAAAAAGGCTATGTTTACTCTTCATCATCGGTTTCACAGAGTCCTGGCCAGCAGCAACTTTCGGTGCCATCGGGTCTGGTACAGAACAGGATGGTTTCGGTTGTGGAAACAGGTCTAGGTTCTATTCCGTGGAAGTCGCGTAACTCTTCAGCGGGGAACCATGCGCGTTCTTCGTCGTCTATGATTGGTATGCCGAAGTATCTGAAAGCAGATTTTGTTGATGTCAGTACTTTACTTTAGCTAAGTAAAGTGGAAAGTATTAAATAAAAATATTATACTTTCCAACATTTCTATTTTGAGCCATTAATAATTTAAACCTGCTGATTTAAATTAATCCTAGCCTATGAAAATTATAGTAGTGTGAATTATACAGAAACGACGCAAGGCGAAGAGGTCCTACAGACGCAACGCTGACAAGATGTCGTTTCAAAACGTTTTCATACAAAGTGTTTGTAAGCGACGTGTCTTGAATTACACACAAGCGCCTTGATGCAGGTGTGGTTTAATCGTCCGTACCTCATCCGTCTCGTGTATCCGCTGCGTCTGTTGCACGTCTTCGCCTTAGTCTTTACCTAAGAGTTTCAGATATATAACAGAAAAGTTCCCAATTCGTAAAACAGTCTACGTTTTCACTCCCGGTTAGTTTTAATATATGTACATAATATGCATTCAATAGCAACCAAATCTACACAACTCTACACAACACACACACTCCAGTAGGGTAAACCCACATTGGGCAAGCGCGATCCTGGAGCAAATGTCACAAGCGACGGGGTCAGGAGATCGCCGCTAGCACCGTTCTGGTAATATGCGAACTCAATGTCGGGTCAGCTTAACAGCGTATATAAAAAATGTATGGACATTGGTATCTCATGAAAGCCGAAATTTTTGACTTTATTTATTTTACAGGTTGCTTTATATTTTGACTAAAAACAATGTACGAGTATGTATGAGAAGTTCCTGGTTAAGTAGATTTGGTAACTGACCTGCACACCGCTACCACTGGTATCCACAACACGGAGGCTAGTACCAGTACCAACACAAGGATCACTGCCCAAATTGGCCACGATTTCTTCTCGGTGTCTCCCAAAGTCTTGATCCAGGCGTCATAGCCTGATCCCTCGGTCGCCAGTTCCACGAACGAAGAGACGAGGATGGACAGCATAGCGAGGGGGGAGAGGTACTTCCAGCAGATGAGCCAGTATATTCCGGGACGTTGACCGGTCATGAGCTGTATATCGTCAGCAAATCTGAAAATTAGAAGGATATTGGTAAGTATGTCTTGTGTAGAAAAATATAATATTGAATACATCAACATCATTATCATTTCAGCCTTAAGACGTCAATTTATTAAGTTAATGTAGCTTCAATAATACAGTAACAATAAATTAGGACATGCGTTACAATAACCCGACAGTAATAAAAACATTTTTATCGAGGTCATACATTGAATACGTGATAGCCATTACATTAAATTAACTCTGAAAGTACTGAACTTTCAGAGCTTATTTAATTAAAACAAACAAGGATCTAATCGTTCCTCTTTATATTCATCATCACCATCATCATCAGCACGTACACCGTCCACTGGTGAACATGAGCCTACCGGAGGAAGGGTTTTGTCATAATCACCACGCTTGGCAGGCGGATTGATGACCGCAGTATTATGTTGTAATACACAGGGAATTCCCTGGTATACGCTTGTTATAGATGATGTTATAACAATCGGGACCAACGGCTTAACGTGCTTTCAGAGGCACGGAGCGTAGTCCTTCAACCAACCAGACCCGGAAAGATATCTTAGAATTTACACAAAGATTTCTTGTCCGGTGCGGGGATCAAACCCACGACCAAACAACTGAGATTTAAAGCGAGCCAAATACCGCTACGCTACGGAGGTTGCCTCTCTATATTAAATCGTTTATATTCTCATTCCCGTCGAATAGACTTAGAAAGTACCAATCAAACGCGGAAAAAGCCGCGAGTCACATCTGTATCTGATCTGATCTGTCAACACACACTGTCATCTGTCAATAATACTTTTTACTTGAATAGTTTATTTTTTGTCGCGAGCAATAGCAATCAGTTGTTACGAGTCAGTCAGACGCGAGAATCTCCAATGAATGGATTGCGTTGAAATTTACCAAGCAAATATTTTATTATGTTATGATTTTAGGCATCCGCTTAAAAAAGGAATTACCAAAATTCAGCCTCTAAGATCAAAATTTGTATTAAGAATTCAAAATCTACGTAAAAGTATTCGCCTGAAAAAGCGAGTCTACTAATAAATAATGTTTTATTAAAAGAATCCGTTACAAAGAGCAGTCATTTTACATAAAAGTCCCATTGCGCAAACTGCTCGGCTCGTAATGTCGTTCGTTTTTTGTACCCCTAATGTTAGCATAAGGCAGTGGGCGTTCCTCGTGTAAAGAATGAAAGGGTTACGTAACAATACTAGTGTCGAAGGAAATATTAGGCTTTAGCTGGTGAGCTAAATTGCGAAGGCAGTTTTAGCTAGATAAGTTGGTATTCAATTTGGGGTTTTGAATTTATAATTCCACATCTCTAGCTACCTTTGCTGTAGGATCTTGTTAATTGAAAAGTCTTTTTTAATACTGTATGATATAACTTTCAAAATATGGCGAAAGAAATGTTTCATTATGTAGTTTTTAACTTTATCGTTCCGATTATATATTATAGACCGTCGCGTCGTCCTTGTAAAAGCCTAATTATTGATTTCCCTAATTATTATTTATTATCATCACAATCTCGCACAATGTCAACTACAGAAAATACAAAAGATAGGTCAATTTTGGAACCTAATTTTTCAACTAAAGCTTCGATACGTAACCAACGAATCTAAGAATTTTTATTTGTAATTTTTTTATACTATCCGTTTTTGCTATCAATTTTTTTTATTACAATAGTTCTTTTTATTTCAATATACAATAATTATATCAGTAAATTACAAAAGTCTATAACTAAAAGACATGAACAATGACAAAAAGTAACAAAAGTTGACAATATTTAACAAAGGCTTGTTTGTTACAAAATTGAGATTAATAAACTTTTAATAAACAATTAATAAATTATATGGTAAACTTTTCCGTAAAGTATTCAAAAACATTTAAAAATGCTTGTTTGTTTTACTACATCTAATTATACAGGTATAGCTGTCCCTTTGACTGTTATACAACAATGTTCACTATCGCAGATGTGCAGTCAATTCAATTTACCTACAACACTGTACAGGTTAATTCATTCATTAACTTAATTAGATTTCCGGCCGTTCCCTTAATAGGTAAGGAAACTAAGTGCCATCTGTATATCGTGCTAGTCAATGTAGATGAATTAAGATTTTCTTCTACTGAATTTTAATTTTATTTCAAGTCTTAACATGATACAGAGATTAAAGTGTAAGCAAAGATTACAATTTTGTTTTATTTTTAATATTGGTAGTACTGCAAGTCTAGTACATAAATATTATTTTTATTCAGTGACACTAGATGGCGTTCTTCAAAAAAGTTGAAAGTTGCTTTTAGAGATTCTCCGACAGTCCTTTTGTTATGTTAATATTTTGAGACAACTGAGAGAAATGAACACCATTACCTGGTGAGACTAGGTGATGTTGACAATTTCTCTCAGTTGTCTGTTGTCTGACGACTTGTGACTTCGGCCCTGTTCAAATATATTTGTTTTCTTCTTAATAATCTCGTTATTCTTAAACTGCTCGAACTCAGAGAGGCAGTTGAGAATTACACATCAAGAACCTCAAGCAACCCTCATAAAAGATTTCTCGAAATCTCACAATCAACTTTATACGTTATTGATAGTTGGTGTCCAAAATGTCACGCTTGGACGGCTTCCAGTGGACCAATGTTCACGGTCGACCGCTCGAGTAACTAATCAACTGCGAGTCATATCACAAATTTATTTTTCCTATCTTTTTCCCACTACTTCGACAACGATTTTTCCATATAAACTTTTAACCACCGTTTCATTGCTTGGAATAAATTTGGAAATCTTAAAATTGGATCTTTCATTAATGTTTGTCTTAGGTAACCTATATTCTCTAACAGCTTTGACACACCCTTAAGAAAGTACTTGCGTATTTTTATATCAAACTTTGGATTTAAAATTATAACATGCTTGTCGGACATTCTGACTGACAGACTCATGGCTTATTTGTAGGTAAATGAGTCCGTAGAATCATTGGCTTAATGTACTTTCTGAGGTAGGGTAGTTTCAGAACCAACCAGCTTAGCTTAGCTTGTTTTAATTGTGGAATTAACAAGCATGTCTAGAGCTCAGAAGCATAAGGTCGGATGTGCTATTATAAATCAGAAACATTCGTATGTGCATTTATCGTAAATTGGCACTTACTACCAAATGCTTCTGAAGTATAATAGTACATTCGTCATTATGCTTCATTTGTATGTGTTTGTGTGAAGTGTCTACAAAGAAGAAGGTCGTAAGTAGAACTAGTATTGATGCTATATTGGAGATAATGTATGTAGCGTCAATACTGGAAACGCTCCTGTAGGTAAATGTATAACCTATTTATAGACTTGATTGACTAACCTTTTCTCCGTAGTGACTTGACTTCAAGTAACTATTAACATAACTAAGTTAGGTACACTTAGTTGTTCCCAAACCAACTTTGTTTAATACCGCATACTGTTACGTAAGTACCCATAAGGTTGATTCTACACCCTTTGCAAACATGACAGTTTGCTTAAGTGAAGACACACGCTAAGACTGGTAATATCTATTATCATCATATTTTAGCTCGTATACGATCCACTGTTGAACATGGGCCGCGGGAAAGTTTTGCCATAGTCACCGCGATTGGTAGGCGGGTTGGTGACCGAAACGCTGCTGCCCGTTCCCTGGTATACGCTTGTTATAGATAATGTTATAATAATCGGGACCTTTTAAAATAGGTAGACATATGTTTTTTATAACAAAGGTTTCACAAATTTCAAATGTTTCTTTAACCATTATTATGATAACTTAACATTATATCCAGAATATAATGTAAAGTTTGACTGCACCGGTGGCTCAGTTGTTACGATAGGTGCCTCTGAGACCTGGTGTTCTGGGTTCGATTTCCACCCGGGACAATTATTTGTGTGAACCACAAATAGTTGTTCTGAGTCTGGGTGTTCTGTGTGTCCGTGAAATGAATGTTTGTAAAGTCCCCTGCGACAAAGGGATTTATTTACAAAGAGCGGGAGTTGTCTTTTTAAAAAAAAAAAAAATGTGTATGACGACTAAAACAATCTTTTTTGGTTCGTCAGTTAGATAGCCAAAAAATATTTGACAAAAACAAAGTTTAGCAGAGGTTTGCTTGTGACGTCACTCACTGTAGATAAAATTGTAACTAGAAGTGATTTCACATACAATTTCAACGTACAGCGCGTTCTATCGCATCGCGATATTCGTCATTTTTTGTTTAAGAAACGAAAATAAAAATATGTGTCCAATATTGTTTGGTAGTCTAGTCGGACCAAATATAATTTTTAGTTGTACCTACAAACAAAGGCTCTATTTTATTAACCTTCGGGAACGGAAGGACTTTGCAGACAATTGAAAATTGAAATATCATAACGGGAGTAAAGCTGCGCAGTCGACAGCGGTATATAAAACATCGAATTTCATACACATTTATTGTTCATAAAAGAAATGGACCACTCACCTTTTAACACCATAGACGTACGCGATCCCCACACACTCGAAGAACGCGATGATTAGCAGCGGGAAGTTCCCACTGTACATGTCGAACAGCAAGAAGATATAACTCCCAGAGCCATGGGCAAAACCCATAGATAACAAACAGCACAGCAAGCATAACCCCCCAGTTAAATACTCCTTTCTCAAGTTGGGGAATAGCTTCATATCCACGATGGAGGTGACCACTCCTTCTAAAGTCCCGAACTGGGAATCGATTCCTAATGTGAACAGCATTAGGAAGAAGAGGACGGACCAGAACTGTGCGCCAGGGAACTGGTTGATGGCCTCCGTGAAGATTATGAAGGCTAAACCGGTGCCGGAAGCAGTCTGAAACAGAAAAAAAATAAGGTTGGTTCTATAAATGTGACAACTTCAGCAGCGTAGTAGTGTAAGTCTCGTTTTAAAGACTTAAAGGTCTCGATCCGTATGTCAGACAACAAGTTCTAATGTAAAATCTTAGATTTACTTTTGATCATGATTATACCCCATAATACTACTAAAATATAAATTAAAATAACTGGACCTAAACCTCGCGCAATTGTCCGTTTAAGTATGATCCGCCGGACCGTCTCATGTGGGCTGTGTTGAAACCGGTGGTAGAGTAACCCACTCGGTTTGTTTTGCCGGATCTTCTCAGTTGGGGGCATTGGATCCGGTGGTAGCATTAAAGCGCATCCGTCGTTATATGCTCATGGTCCACCCAAATAATGACAATTGTTTTGGCATTACATAGACAGAACACGCATTTTGCGTCGCTAGCGACAATATAAATTAATTACAATAATTAATTTCATTATAAATAATTATAATAGGTTTATAAATAAATAAGAAATGAAATAAATTTAAGACTGATAAATAATAATTCATTTTCAATATAATGTTTGACGATTAACAAGTGCCTGTAATTGGTTTACGTAAATAAAAATGATTTTTATTTATTTAATAATTCTTATTAAGATTACAATACATTGCAGTTAAAGAGGTACACTAAAACGTAACTCCACTGGGTACAAAAGCCACAATGTTACGAGTATTACTGCGGTTACCTTAAATCCAAGTTTAGTGGTCATGCCTGAATCAACTAAGGGCCACTGTAAGAGGTTTAACCGTGTACTTGCAGTAATACTCTTTTGACCTCAATCTACATTATTTTTTTATTTGTCGGATTTAGCTACGCAGCTTTTGCAACTTTACTATGATTATTTATTTTATGTGTTTATTTTTTAAATTATTTATTTTTAATGTCGCAGGAGACCTTACAAACACTCAATTCCAAGACACAAAGGGCATCTGTAGTTCACACAAATATTTGTCTCGGGTGGGAATCGAACCCAGAACACCGGTTAAGGAACCACCGGTGTTTACATTAGCGATGTCTTTCGTTTATTTTATTAGCTTTTATACGCCTTCATGAACTTTTGAGTTGAAACAGACAATTTCTTTATTTCAATTTCAAAGCCGTGACTTTTAATATCGTTGCTAATTAGTATGACAATAAAAAACTAAAAATAAAATGTTATAATAAACATGTTTGTTTAAAAAAAATAGCAACTCAAGTAAACTGCTTTTATAATTATTGTACGTGGAAAAACGAGCTCCAGTGAATTACAATAAAGATAATAATCTAGGTATTTTGTGCTACCCATAAATAATATTTAGTTATAAGTTTATAAGTACGTGTAAGAATGAGTGTATAGAGAGACTCACCGACCCCACAGTCAAACCATTACTACGGTTTTGTGGGGCTTTAGTTTATAAGATTACTTACAATTAAATATAAATAAATATGTATTAAAGATTACTTACCATTAAATATAAAAAAAAAATAAGGTTGTACTAACAAGCGCCACTTATAAAGATGTGTCAACTCTATTTGACAGTCTAGCTTAAACCGAGTTAAGCTTAACTCGAACCGACCTGTTTTAATAGTTATTCTATCGAGCAGGCGGAACGAAACTGATCGGTTATCGAGATTTAACATAAGTTTATTTAGCCATTCATCCAATCCAAATATGGCATAACGCACTCTGTGGACATTATGGCACTACCGAAACGGCGCACAATCAAACCCGACTGGCTTAATTCGTAATTTAACTTGATTCGACCCGGACGGGTTAAACCTATAACTGCAATATGCTTAGGGACTCGGTTTGATCAACCCGGGTTGAAACCGGTTTACGTTTAAAATCGAACCGTCTAACTCGGTTTGTGATATTATCAAGTTGGCACATCTCTAGCCACTAACACAGCCTCGAAGTGATTTTGAATTGAACATTTTAATGCTATTATAAAGTATATACATTAAATCACATTTATTAACAAAATGAAATAACGGAATTAATGTAATTAGTTTTATATGCTAACATAATGAGGTAAAGCATGAAGACGAATGTATGATAACTCAAGATTTTAAACATCTTGCAAGCAATTTATTGCAAAATATCACTGCTTCAAAAAAAAGGCCCACCTATAAAAATATAATAATGTATAAAAAAACTAAAGTAAGCAGAATTGGTACGATTTTTGCACCAAAATTAGTAGTAAAGAACAGTAGAATGAGCTTTAGTTGCGAAAATCTAGTAAAGCCAAAAAAATGCATATTGAACTCAGCATTCCAAACAGCGATGTTCGAAAAAAGATAAATACAAACGAAATAAACGAAATAAACGATTTTTATTCAGCACTTAGGTATTTACATACACTTGTACTTGTCAAGAAAATTAACAATGCATATAACATTAATTATAAATAGGTAACATTTACTATTAAATTATATTTAAATTTATTTCAGGTGTGCAGAAGCCTGTCAGTCCTGTGTTAGTAAATAAGCTCTTAATATCAACGTTAATATCTATTTACTATATTTATTTCATTCAAACATTTTATGAATAAAAATAAAAAATATATTAAAGCATATTTTAGAGTGCAATGACCGGTCAAGTGGCGAGATCAGACGTCCTCAGCCAAATTCCATTAAATTTAAGCGACACACGCCTGCGGGCACCCTTAAGGGGTAAGGAACACGACTCAGGGCGCCGCTAAAGCTAGAAGTAAAGAGAAATAAAGAGGACGTGATCACTGACACGGACTACAGGCACTGGATCACACGACAGGGGCAGGGATCAACGCGGTCTTCGGTCTGTCCGGCGAGGATCCTAGCCTAGCTAACCTGCAGGTTTCTCTAGCTACCTAAGTGGACGGCCCGGAGAAGAAACTCAGAAAGAAACTCCGGTTTATTCTTTTCCGTCTTCTTTTGTTCTGTATCTTTTTTTTTATGTATAATCATTTTTGGTACAGTTTCAAAAGTATGTGGATATATACATTGAATAGCTGTCGACATTCACAGGTTGAAATTTTAATGCATATTTCTACGTATCTGAATTCTAGTGGTGAATCCACAAATGATTTATATTGTATGGAGGGTAAGGCCGCTTCCTGGACGCCAGCAGGCGGAGCGGGCGGCGCGGGCGGTGCGCGCGGTGCCTAAGGAAAACCTGCCACCCGAACCGCTGTCGTCGTGAACAGCTTCACACAAATCTATGAATTTTGATAAAGACGCGCGTGCCGTCGACCGCGCCGCCCGCTCCACCCGCTGGCGTCCAGGACGCGGCCTAACCTATGCATATTCTATGTGCATCTGTTATTTATTTCTAGGAAACTGTTCTAAATTTCGTATATCTTTCGAAATTGTTTGGCTAGCTTTAGGTAAAATAATATATATTGCTATTCGATACTCTAGAGCTGAGGTTCAATTGGTTTTAGTGCGAATGAGACAAATTTTGAGAAAAAATAACCAAAAATACCTTCGCGGTTTAGATTAAATTGCCATTCTTATATAAATTTAGTGTGAGGTTTTGTAGGCTTTATGTTAATCTGTGGAATATAAAGGCTAAATGATGATGATGAATTATTGCACTATCGCTACCTAATGATGACAAGTACACAGATATAATATAAAATGTTATCCTACCTCCTTCTTTCACGCAAAAACTACAGAATAGATTTGGCAGAAAGCTTGCACGCGGATAGCTGGATATAGGCTACAAAATATCACGCTCCGGCCCATTGGAGCAGAGTGACGCGGGTAAAACCGCGGGGCGCCATGTGCCATCTAAAGTCGATTTTATTATTGTTCATAAACAGAGGTTACACAATAATACAGTAACAAACATCCGTGTATCAAAACTTATACGAATTAATGTTGTATGTATGTTTAAGAATACTTCGCTCAAGTGCTGCAAATTCTGAGTTCTAGCATTTTTTTTAAATTATGCAAGAGGCATTGGAGATTAATAGTTCTTTTAATTTCAAAAGCACAAAAGGAATATATAAGCTCTGCGGCTGAGCGAGTAAGTGTCCGGCCTTCTGTCTCATAAGACAGCTATTTCAATAACAAGGTTCTTTTGAGATCTTACTATAAAAATATCTCAAATAAAACTTTGTATCAATAAGCTTTCAATTTTCTTAAACAAATCTCTTTACAACAGATTACTCGTACGGCTCGGCATCGTAGCTGAGTTTGTTTACAATAACATGTTGAGAGAACATCATGTATAAACAAAATCTGAATTGCAGATTGATGTTCAATATTTAAGTAAAATAAAGTCTTAATACGTTACAAAGATATCAAAATATTTACATAGCTTTATTTATACTTTTACGTTTACGTCCACTGCTGAACACGGGCTTCTCTTTACCAAACCTTGGCAGGCTATGGTCGTTGTAGGATATCGCCGTAATCACCACACTTAACAGGTCGATTGGTGATCGCAGTAAGATGGGTGTAACTTTGAGCTGTTAGATGCTGCTGCCCAGCCGTCATATGTCTCTTAGTCGCTTTTTACGACACCCATACTAGAAACAATAACGGTTCAATTCTTCAGGGGAGCCCAGTGGTATAAAAAGAGGGGGAAGGCATAGGAGGACATATGAAAAGGGGCGGCGCCGTAGTTCTCTCTAATCAAGCCCGCACATAAGCCAGCAGGATCGCACGGCGGCCCATAGCCAACGTCACGGTTGCTCCTTACATTGCGTCGCAACAATGCGTCCTTTTAATTTAATCGACTTAGTGACGCGACGACTTAATGACTTTTCGACTTTAAGCAAAGTCGCTGCACTTTGTACTTGAGCATCGTTGTTAACACACTCTTAAGACAGCGTCGAGGCACTCATAAGACAGCGTCGCGGCGCTTCTGACTTAGCATCGCAATACTCTTAAGACTGCGTCGTAACTCTAGTAAGACGGCATCGCAGCGGTCCTTGTTTACGAGTATTCTCGTCTAACTTAGCGTCGCGGCGAAGCCTAACTCTAAGCTTGTGACTACACTATTTATTATTATTGAATTTATAGGGCAAATGTGAACGGAAGTGTAGGAAGGGAAAGACCAAGGTGGACTGCGTTCAAATTGGAAACTGAAGGATATGCTTGAAGAGATTAATGAATGTGGAGAAAGCGAAAGTGTAAGATCGTAACCCCTATGGGAAGGAGGCGTGAATATATTTATGTATATTTTTATTCGTTAGAAAAACTTAATGCTAATTCATTTGACGAATTTATTGACTGATAATTTGAAAAAAATGGGCGGCAAATGACCATGCCTCTGAGGGAATTAGTGTAGTGAAGTGTTACTTGACTTTTGCGGTAAATACTTACACACTTGAAACTTTCACTAAGACCCCAGACTCATAAAAAATAACGATTAGTTTCTGTTGTATTACACTTTATTTTCCTTCTATATCAAAGAATTTTATTTCGTATCTCAAAGCTAACATTAAATTCGAATCAGATCTAAATATCCCTAACAAATGATACAGATCTCATATCTGTATCATTTTCAAAGTTGACATTTGGTTTAAGTATTGCAGTTCTAGAGACAAATGGTTTAATGCGCGACGATGGTAAGAGACCCGACGGCATGACTTTAATTCCCTGGAAGATGGGACGGCCTTTAGTTTGGGATGCTACATGTGTAGACACCCTTGCACCGTCTCATCTTTCAGAGACTGTTAATTTGGCAGGTGGTGCTGCTTCAGCTGCGGAATCCCTCAAACGTCGTAAATATTCTAGCCTTGATAAAGGCTATCTATTTGTGCCGTTTGGGGTGGAAACTTTCGCCCCTTGGGGACCTGGTGCACTCGAAATTTTGAAAGATTTGTCGGGGAGGTTAAAAGAATGCACGCATGACCAGAAGGCTGGCCTGTACTTCGGACAAAAGGTGAGTCTTACTATCCAGCGAGGCAATGCGGCCAGCATTTTGGGCACGTTACCAAAAATTAGAGATTAGATTTTAAATTTTTGTAAGGGTTTTCTTTTTTCCAGTATATGTATGTATATATTTATTTTTTTGTATATTCCTAGTTTAATTTGTATAACAATTGTGTCAATATTTTAGTGTTGTAATTTAATATAGACTATGTTACTCCGTTTAAGTATTTCGGTCATTGTTTGCATCGGGTTTCAAGGTGAAACGGTCGACATGTCAGTGGTTTTGTGAATGTTTTGCAATGAATGTCTTTCATAGTTTTCTATATATCGTAGCTTCGGAATTATTTTGAAATTGATATTACTTGCGGATAAAATTTTGCAAAAACTATGTGAATATTGCAATATTTTCTTAGCATATTTTTTTCGAAAATGTTATAGTTAAATCAGTTAAAATAAGGTAAAAAAGGTTTCAAACATTTAACTTTCTCAACCGAATATTTCAAGACTTGATGTTTTGTCACGCTTTAGAAGCGAAATGGGAGGGAGTTACATCGATATTCGGGCTGTTGAAAATACTTTGGCAAAATCTTTCATCGAAACAAGCCTATAGCTAACATTGGACGTACTCTCACTATACTGTTATATAAGGGTATCTTTAGACATACAAAATACTCACATTATCCAGTTCTTTTTGAAGATCGCACTCAGGTAAATGTGGCATCACAAAACTAGTAAAATTCCCATTTATGTCCACCGTCACTGGCTGTCCCGCATCTGGTAGGAGCGTCATTGATCTGTACGCTGGTCCAAATACTCCCAGTAATGTTTCATTTCTGACATCTAAACATTTTTCATACACCATCGTCGCCTTAAAACCGATGATGGAAAATACTACAATACCAGCGAACATGGATGTCAAACAGTTGGTCATAGACACCATAATTGCGTCTCTATAGCAGTTATTGTCCACTGGGTTATATGAAGAAAATGCTATCAATCCTCCAAAAGCCAGGCCAAGGGAAAAGAATATCTGTGTGCCTGCTTCCAGCCATACCACAGGGTCTAAAATCCTGTGCCACTTCGGGGTGAATAAATGGATTAGGCCATCACCCATTCCTTTTAGTGTTATGCCTCTAAAGAAGAATATGACGAGGACTATATAAGGGAAGGTGGCTGTGACGTAGACGACTTTGCCTGAAGAAGCGATCCCTTTGATCATGCACAGGTAGACCAGGATCCAGGCGATGACAAGTGCTAGAGCGATCTTGTAGTTAAATGATTCCGGGTAGTTGATGTCGTCGGTGATCTGGAGTGTTGTGCGGTACCAGAAGTATTGTGTTGGACTGCTTACCTGGAACAAAAGAATATTGCATTTAGTTAACCATCAAATTATTCGGCATAACAAATAAATGCCACCCTTTTGGTGGCATTTAATTCACCAAAAGTGATGTGTCATTATAAAATACGAGCTTCCCGTGCGCGGTTCACCCGCGTTATTCCCGTTCCTGTGGGAACTTCATAATTAAACATTACAGCCTATGTCATCCGGGGATAGTGTAGCTTTCCAACGGTGAAAGATTTTTCAAATCGGTCCAGTAGTTTCGGAGCCTATTCAATACAAACAAACTATCAAATTTTCCTCTTTATAATATTAGGTAGTCTAGAAAATAAATGAAAACTTTTTTATTTATTTTAGGTATTTGTAAATAGACAAAACATAGTTATTGCACGACTCACAATGCGAAGCATTAGAGAGTTCTCTACTACCGAAAAATTCGTTTTGCCTCGGTTCCGCGACTATTTAATTAATTTCTCGATTGGTAATCCACGTAATCTCCTCAATCTGCGCACAATTTTATAGATAAATTAATGGAGAATAATTCTGTCACTAGTAAAAATTTATTTAAGATTACAGAACCGGGAAAAAATATAGAAATAGAAAAAATAAATCGTTAATCAACATTTTTTTTCGTTTGAAACACGGATAGCTGGCGTAAAAATTAAATAATCTAATCATTTTTAATCGGCTTAACGTGCTTTCCGAGGCACGGAGGGTAGTCCCTCGTCCAACCAGACCCGGAAAGAAATCTTATTATTTACACAAAGTCCGGTGTGTGGATCGAACCCTCGACCTCCGAGACTTTAAGCGAGCCAAATACCGCTACGCTACGGAGGCTACCATTCACATCTCTTAAAGTAAATATCAATTCATTTATTGCTGGCCTCATCCCAGGATATCATTTATTATTAAGAGCGAGAAATTAATTGACACAATTATATCTTATTGGACAAGATGATGAGCACAATCCGGTTGCTGTTCAGTCGAATTGTCTCCCCCATCTTGGCTAATAAAACCTTTCTAAATAATGTCAAGCCAAAAAATGGCCGTAATTTGTGTTGAAATGGCGATCATTATGGGTTGGGATTACTCAAAGACTAAGTGTTCTTCTAATCCAAGTAAGACGAAATATTTTAATATCATTCGATAAGTTTGCACTTTTCTACCCTTAATGGCACAGCGATGATAAGTACGACTGCGTGCGTAAGTGCTTCAGATACCTACTTTATTTGATTACCGGATCACTTATTCGTCGAATAATGCCTAAAAGAGGTTTTCCGCATTATATTAACGGATCAAGTAAATTGGTAATGTATTCAAATAATACCAAGAACAGTTTAAAGTTCCTGGGCTAAGCGTTTCGATGAGGCAAAAAAGACATTTCGATATGAAATTGTCTACGATAGTAGACAAAATATTAGGGAGGCTTTTTGCCTATCTTCAAAAATAATCAATTAGATATTATGCATTATAGCATGCCTCCGCAATTAAAATTGCCGCGCTTGCTCCCCGCGACACCATGCAGAAATTGTCTGTGTTATCTATGCTAGAGCTGGTGCCGCGGGAATCAAACGAACCAATCATAGACCGGCCCGCCGACGCTTTACCCCTCCCTGGATAAGTGGCAGCGCGCCGCGGCGCCGGCGGCATCATGTTTCTCTCTGGTATGTACCATACACGCTATTGTGAAAATAATTTGTAAAACTGATTTTATACTTGTGCCGTGTCGTTGATTAATAAATACGTAGTCGGTACGTTCGTTGTTTAGAATCTACTACCCAAGAACTCTACAGCATACATTTACATGAACAAATTTTCACAACGGTATTACTTCTGTTAATATTAACCAAACGTGTACAAACAAATTGGCAACACCACGTTGTTTAACCAAATATTAAAATGTAAAGTTTGTCAATTAAAAAATTGTTTCAGGTGTTCACAAAATGTACGTAATTCTGTCAACATGTACGAATGGAGTTGGCATACAAACAACCACGCCGCCTCTTTAGCGAGCTAAAAATAAAAGCCTGTAATGAAAACGAACGGTAGACCGCGCAGATGGGAACTGTACGGCGCATTACTGTTATGAACGTAATACGATGTTATAACAGAAGTATTTTTAATAAATTACATAAAAAGAAAGCAAACACATAAGTTAATGGCACTAGCGTTTCAATTATAATATGTCTACATGACACGTATTAAAGGAAAAAGTTACCACAAGTCGGGGAGGTCGTGGATATGAACCCTACGCCGTGCAAGAAGTCCCCGCTTTGATCCCGATTATTATAACATCATCGTCTATCCATTGATATGTACCAATGGACAATCCTCCACAGATACGAAACTATTGCCGAAAGGAAGAGGCTTTTGTGGGCTATATGGAAGGGATGTTAAATATACAGGAAAACTGGGCTATGGATTAAGATCGAACATCTGACCGAATATCCTCACATATGTTATATTGGCAGACGACCACTCGCTGCTGGACGATAACCAACGGGTTAGCTTCGGTCGGCACCCTATCAATAGCCACAACATGGCGGCTAGGGCAGCACTATGTCAACAGCTAAAGTTGTCGAGAGGTGAGTCAGCGGGGTGTAATATCCTTTTACAGTCCAGTACTCCCGCGCGTTATGACATTTTCACTTCCAACCTGGAGCACTCTTGCAACTCCACTCTAGCTGGCCAGTTAAGGCCAGCTCGGAAGCAAAGTGTCTGTCACTGTGTGTATGTGTGTGTAGTGTACAATTCTGAATGTGTCCCTGGGAGATAGGGTCCGTGATGTCGCCATTCACCATCAGCTCGCCACAAGCTGCCGCCAGGTTACTAATTGCACGGGATAAATCAGAGGGCGATGGGTTAGTCAGATCCCAACGCCTTTATTATTATTGTTATTTTCTTTCCGTGTTACCATTGTTAAAAAGTTTCATGCGGAAGCTTTTAGGCTTAGTTCCAATTTATCAAAGTGAGTGTTAGGTATTATTAATCATAGCGTATCAAGGGCTGTGCCGACATGTTGCCAGGAGTTAGAGACTTACTTTCAGAGTCGAGCGAATGAGAGCGATTATTTTTCTTAGGTTCATTTTTACTTTACTGTAGAAAATATTTCGACAAATAAAAAGGTTAATTGAGATAAGCGACACTGATATTGAATTATATGTTTTAAGTTATCCTTTCATATAGTGTGTGATTCAACTAGTTTCCCGCGCGCGGTTTCACTCCCGTAGTTACCATTCCCGTGGGAGCTTCATAATAAAATATAGCGTATAGCCTTTTTCGATAAATGGGCTATCTAACACTGAAATAATTTTTCAAATCAGACCAGTACTTCCTGAGATTAGCGCGTTCAAACAATCTCTTCAGCTCTATATCTTAGTATAAGATATCGTTCATGGTGTCGCTTAGCTCAATAAGCAATGTTGAAAGAGCCATAAAATATTATTATAATTAATATTGAGGGGTTTTACCCCTCGATATGACTTTGTGGATATTTTGAACAGTTGCGATTATTTAGTTTTTACTATAACAAACATTCGTTAGGCACAAATCACTTTAACAGTGCATGACTAAATAAGTTTTTATTTATTAAATCAAGTATATATTATCAGATTTCACGTAAGAGTTATTCTCTATGAGTCTACCACGGGGTAATGCACAGACAATGTAGGTGCGCTGTAAAGATACTGTAAATGAGGAGATACAATCTATATAAGATTTATTTCCGGGACTGGTTGGTTGGTAGTCTCTGTCCAGCAGTGGATGTTAAACGAGGTGACGATGGAGGTAAGCAAAAGGAACACAATCAATTTCACAATATTGAACTAATCTTTTTGTATTTTTTTGAACACAGTCCTACCTCCGTAGCGTAGCGGCATTTGGTTCGCTTTAAATCTCGGGGGTATCGTGGTTTTGATCCCCACTCCGGACAGGAAATCTTTGTGTAAATTCTAAGATTTCTATTCGGGTCAGGTTGGTTGAGGGACTACCCTCCGTGCCTCGAAAAGCACGTTAAACCGTTGGTCCCAATTGTTATAACATCATCTATAATAATCGTATATCAAGAAACGGCAGCAGCGTTTCCTTGGATGTTACAACATAATACTGCGGTGGTGACTATGGCAAATACCCTTCCTCTGGAGGAGGTCCAAGAAGATGATGACGATGGTGAATCACATACTAAATTTTCATACATTTGGGAATTATAAATTCATATATTTGTATAGTTAAGTACCCGTATTTTCTTTCATTGGACCTAATTAAATAATAAATATTAGGCTTAAACCATTAAATGAGACTGGAGGCCTGCTAACCATTATGCGCGGTAAAGCAGCAAAGTATGCGGCTAACTACGTATCCGTCCGAAAAAAGGGGGACCCGCAATCGTCGTGTGTCCATCCAAGGCCCTTACAAGGATAAATACGGCTCTGTTCGTTGAACGTGTCGCATAAAATAAAGGCTTCTTGCTGGTAAGAGGTTCTTAAAAATAAAGAAAAAGAAGTATTGAAATCCACCTTTGTACATACATATACATACACGACATCTTTTATGATCTACACTTCAAACATTCAAGTATAAGAGAGGCCGAGAATTTTGTTGTTATGACCGAAAAAAATGGAATTGATTCTTGGGAAAAGGTCACGCCAAAACTTACTGCGAAAGTCAAACATATTGATGATTTATGCGGCTGAATATGTAAATTCAGTTATGAAGTGGCTTAGTTAGACTTGTCAGTGAGATACTCTGAAACTTGCTTCATTAAGAACTAGCTTGTGGTCACGTCTTTGTCCGCGAGGAATAGTAACTTTGGGCTAACCCCGACTTTGAAACATTATTTATTGGTGCTCCGCTCCTATTGGTCTTAGCGTATATAGGCGATATCTTTTCTTGATAAATGGACTATCTAATAATGAAAGAATTTTTGAAATCGTTCTTGTGTTCGGCGCGTTTAAAAAAACAAACAAACTTGTCGGTAGTACTTGTCTTTGTTGTACTTTTTTTAAATCTTTTAAGCTCTACAAAGTGAACTTGTAAGTTGCGGTTAGTAGGTTGTTAAGCTGTATCGGATCGGTTTAAATCCGCAACCACGGAATGGAACGAAAAAAAAAACTCGGAACGAATCGAATTGTCCTAGGTTTTAAGGCTAAGACTATTAATATTAGAAGGTAAATAAATGTATGAGCTTTCAAGTATTATGGATCATATTTAACACCTTTATTAAATAAAAGCTTCTCTCAATAAACAACGGTTACAAATTCAAGCAACTTTATATTATTCATCATCATCATCAACAGCCCGTTTACGTCCACTGCTTTTTTTAAATATTTTATTCATAACAGAAAATCAAAATTACAATTAGTTAAATTGTTCCTCGCCAAGCGACAGAGCTTGTAGGCGAGACGCGCTCGTTTACATAATATTAAAGATACCTATATCACAATTATTATTGTACTATTTACTAGAGATGGGCCGACTAGCCGCCGACTAGTCGGGAAAGCCGACTATTCGGCATCGTTTGTAGTCGGCGACTATTCGGCAAAATATGCCGATTATGATCGGCGCATAACAAATGAAATAAAACAAATAATTTGTACTTGTTTTATAATTTCTAAACATTACTTAGAGTAGTTATCTAAAGAAAAAATTACATAGGAACGTAATTAATCAGTCCTTCGGTAATTAAGCTCAGCGGCCGCACGATGACTAAGCCGATTGATGACGAAAAAAGCCCGAACACCTCCGACAAGTAGGTATTAGAATATATGCCCGGTGAAGTAGCAAAAGCCTAGTGGCTAACTACGTAAGTCCTTCCAAAAAAAATAATGTATATATTAGAATGATCGGCATTGCCAATTAGTCGGCCGAATATTCGGCATTTTGAAAACCGATTAGTCGGCTAGTCGGTTAGTCGGCAAATACTATAGTTGGCCCATCTCTACTAAGGCAGCAAGAGGAAGGACGTACATAATTTTAATACTAGAAACAAAGATAAGCTCATTACACCTTTTTTCAGAGTATCTAAGACAAGTAAATCGTTTCTTGGAAATTGTATAAGATTCTATAATAAACTTCCTCTAAATGTAACAGCTTTGCCGGATCATAAATTCAAAAAATATGTTAAAAAGGTCCTTATGACTCGCGGTTATTACAATATCAAAGAATACATGGAGGATAGAGATGTTTGGCGGATGAGTCCATCGGTTACATTGCGGCAGACTGGCACCTTTTAGCTATCACACCGAATTTGCAACTAAATTAAAAGTCTATTCTATGTAATTTATAAATTAGTAATTGTTAATCTATATGTAAGACAACTGATCAGACTGTAGGTATGTTCCAATTGTAAAAAAAAAAGAAATGTAAATCTGGAGGAGCGCTCCCTATACTCGATACTTACTTAAAGGTTTCATGGTTTCCGTCACAATATCCTGCTGCGAGTACCTACATATCGATGTATGGGGATCACTAACCTAGATACTAAAATGTTTTTAAAAAGATGTACAAATGATTAATCAAAGACTTTAAAAGATGACAAAAGAATGATCTCGGAGTTTCTTATAGTCTTTCTTCTCCGGGTGTCACAACGTAGGTAGATAGAGAAAGACTCGTAGGAAGCTAGGATAGGGTCCGGTCGTCCTTGCAAGGCGAGGCTCGCGACGCGTTCTATGCTTCTGACCGAATCCCAGCCCACGCTGGTTGATTCTAATTATATTTATAGTACGCGACTATCACATGCCACATTGGTAGATTTAAATTATATTTAATAACATGACTGTTGAAATGTATACTAATGAATTAGTCAAGATTTTTTTTCCCTCTTTTTATATTTGTATCATTGTATTTGACTTATAATAAGTACGATCGATTCGTCTACATTATCAATAAACGTTTTCATTTCATTTCATTTCATTTCATTTACTTAAATATTTAAATTCTTAAATCTATGTTAAAACTTAAACACAACAAAGAGAAAACATAATTACAACAAAACAGCTTATCTTAAACTAGCTGAACATGGGCCTCCTCTTAACAGACCTTGGCAAGCCAGGATCGTTGAGGGATATTGCCATAATCACTACGATTGGCAGACGGATTGGTGATCGCAGTAAGATGTAAACCTTGAGCTAATAGATGCTGCTGCCCATCCATCAGCCATGTGTCCCTTAGTCGCCTTTTACGACACCCATGGGAAGACATGGGACGGTCTATTCTAAGCCGGAAACCACACGGCACAATTGCGTTGCATAACAAACTTTATATTCATAAAACACTAAATGAGCTCGCCTACGCTACGCCTACGTTCTACGGCGTAGCAGTACTACGCTCTCTCGGTGTAGCTTTGAACTATACATGTAGTCGAACGCAATTCACTAAATAGTATAAAACAAAGTCGCTTGCCGCTGTCTGTCCGTCCCTATGTATGCTTAGATCTTTAACCACAAAACAGATTTTGATGCGGTTTTTTTTATAAATAGAGTGATTCAAGAGGAAGGTTTATATGTATGATACATCAGCATTGCACCCGTGCGAAGCCGGGGCGGGTCGCTAGTTTATAATATAATACAAATTTTCGTTCGACTACATACAGTTTATTCGGTCAATTTTTTGTTTACCAAATATATTTTCAAGTATATATAATAATATTATTATATTAAAAATAATATTAAATATATTTTTTTAAAAGACTTTGATCTGCCCTTGTTTAGAATGGTCACAAATCTTCACGAACTTTAGGTAATAAAGAATCGGCTTCATAATATAATGAAGTTTTATTTCCAAATCCAAATACTTAAAAACAAATTTCTTCAAATATCATCGTAAAATTCTGACATACTACCTGCTACGGCGTAGCACTTCTGTGACTCCGGTTCACTTAGTGGTTGCTACGTCGTCTACGTCGTAGCATATAATCCAAATTTTCATTAGATTAAGACGGAAACCTTTTAAAATTTTGCTTATTGGATTTTATAGACCTATTGAAAATGTTTCTACAGAACAAAAAAGGAGCCTCTTTGGAAATTAATTTTGTTAAAGCATTTCTACGTTTGCATTAATTGGATTTTATCTTTTAGTACTTTTATAAAAGCTGATATTTTCACTACTTCAACTAATCTTTATTCATATACACAAGTTGAAAAATGTATAATTCGCATTGAAGTTAATGTCCCTATGTTACTTCTAATACCTATAAGAATATGTGTACAAAGTTTCATGATGATCGGTTAAGTAGATTACGCGTGAAAGCGTAACAAACAAAATTACATTCTCATTTATAATATTAGTAGGGATATTTTTATAGTGTGACCTGTTTTTTTATATAAGCTATGGACGTGGTAAATCTGAAAAGAACTGGCAGGAAACTCCGAGGAATCTTTTTTTTAATAAATGTTTTTGTAACAATTCTTTCAGAGCATCTCACTCTCACTCGCATAAATATATATCTTGCTTTATGATTATGACTGACTGACAGATAAACCCACAGCCTTACTACTAATGTTAAAGACTTGAAACTTGGAAGGTGTATTCTCTGTATGACGTAAGCTTCGAGAATAAAAACGGGAAGCATAGTTTGTTTGCAGATATTAAAATCTACGTGGATGAAATGGCGCAGAACAGCTAACCATAAATATTTGTGGGTACAGCCCAAGTCCTGCATAGGAATCGAGCATACGACCTACAAGTTGGGAGCTTGGAAACATCCCATTTATTTTTAATCTATTCACTAACTGCACTCTAGTACAACCATTACGTTGAAGATCCAAGTCGTTAGAAAATTTAATCAAAAGTTACTTAGAAGTTTTAGTTCCAACTTTGGCGTTATCTTTTTGCTTGGTGTACACTACTTCCATCACTAAAAATACTTTGTTTGACTAGAAATTTATAAAACTTAATTGCTCTTCAATGTGGTCCAGGTTCCTAATCAAATCAGTTGAGTTTTTGCCTTTTAATGATTAATTATAAATAATTAGAAAAAATACATTTTGCACTCCAATTTCTCTATAATTTTGAATTGCACCGACCACCTGCGGCGATCAGTTATAATTACATCGATAATGTGCTCACATGCGAGGAAAGTGCGCGGATCTTTGCAAAAAAAAATGGATACATAAGCCACATGCGAGCACACGGACGGCAACTACAGCGGAGCTGAAGCAATCGCCATGGCCGAAATCGGTCGGATCGCATCATCATCAAGTGTGCGAAATATCATCTTGTTCCGTCCGCGCAATTTTCATAAAAAGTGGTACACGGTGGTTTTTGCTTCATAGATTATAATCTATTCTGACGAATTAATGCACATTCTGAATTATTTACCTTAGAGACCTGAAACTTTGAGGGTATTCTCTGTTTGAAGCAGGAATCCGAAGACAGAGGATTTCTTAAAAATTCCACCCACAATAATGATAAACAAAAAAACTCTTCAGTTTTATAGGTAAAGATTTAAATCTACCCGGACGAAGTCGTGGACACCAGCTTGTTTATAATTAAACATTGTTACAAAAATAATATGCATTTATTATTTCATAGTTACTAACAAACCCTCAACTCTTGATTTCATACATTTTTTTCATAACACGTTTTCCTGTAACGAACCCTCAATAAAAATAAACCTAAAGTAAATGTTTACATAACTAGCGCTTTTACAATTCAATCGGACTTTCATTCTAATTTCGATCTAAACTCATGTAGTTAGAGTCCTATTTCAAATACGCCTACAGCTAAATTGATTTAATAACGGCAAGTCTTACAGTTCGTTGTAAACTGTGCCTTATGTATTAGTAGCTAGAGTAGATTTTGGAAAAAAACTATCTTTATTGTAGGAAATAAGAGTATCGAACATTTTCTTGTTTAGTTAGCGACCAGTGAAAGTTTTTATTAAATAAATGTTGAACCTAGTGAATATTAAACTCAGATATGTTCTTACATCCCGCAGTTTTACCAGCTCGGGTGAGTGGAAGCGTGGATTTTTATTTTTTTTATTTAAGCGCAGGCTTACAAAATACCACCAAAATTCTTGATATGGGTGTCGTTAGAGGCGACTAAGGGTCATATACTTGATGGATGAGCAGCAGAATCTATCAGCTCAAAGAAACTTCCACCTTACTGCGATCCTCAACGACCCTTTTGCATTTACGCATTCCAATCGCCGCTGCAGCGTATTCGCTCGCTGGCGGTGGGATTTGTGGGACTCGCCCTCTCCATAGCGTGGTATGCTAAACTCATACCACGAGGAGAGGACCCTACACCACTAAAACCCTACGGACACTCCTTTGATCCGCCCTTGGCGGAGGCCGGGTACGCATGAGCCATCCGGCCCATCCTCAACGACCCCGGCTTGTTAATTATATTATTGTTGTTCTTGTTGAATGTTTGTTAAAGAGGAAGCCCACGTTCAACAGTGGAGTGGATAAAGTAAAATTACCCCTATGCTCCTAATGTTAAGTAACAGAGGGGTCGAAATATAAGATACTCGGTGCCAGTGCAACAGATGAAAACCACTAGCTGGCCTCATCCCGTCGGCTCAAAAAATGCTTCATCATACCATACCTCAAGGACCCAGGAGAAGGATGTTAAAGGAAGGAGGAAAAACGTGCGCTCGGAGAGAATTAAATTGTTTCAAGTCCTTCTTTAAAAAAAATCTAAATCTATACTGATATCTAAAAGTAAAGTTTGTTTGTTTGAAAAAATCTCTCAGTGTCAATAAAAATATTAGCACATTCACCGGAAGCTTTTTTCGAGGAAGGTTACAAACTATATATCATCACGACTACGATTGGAGCAAAAATGAAGAATGTTTGAAAATCGGGGTTAGCTAAAAGTAACTATTCCATGCGGACGAAGTTGCGGGCTCAAACTAGTACAACCATATTTTCAAAAAGTGGGATTAAGTACGTAAAAAACGCTACAGCAATTACGGAGCAGCTCAATGGAAAAACGTCAACACTAAGAAAATATCAAGAATTATTGTGATTTATCATTCTTCTGAAGTTTTAACTTTGGGTCGAACAGCTTAATAGATAAGGAGCTGCCAAAATATATTCCTTCTCTTTAACATGTGATAGTGTCACATTCCGTTCCGTTACTACAGATATTTTTGTGAAAAGTTAAAATGATATGGTGATAAGGGAACTTCGTTATTAAATATAGCCAATAGCCTTCCTCGTTAAAAGGGATATCTAACACTGAAGAAACTAATTTCTTCACTTAAAGTAATTAATCACTACATAATATAATTATTTCTACTATTAAAGGCATGGTATGTATTTTCAAAGCACCTTACATTTGATGAATTTCAAAACTTATGTGTCTAACAAAGTCAAACCTAAGCAATTTGAAATGATTGATGATATTATGATATGATATTTACCTTTTTTAATCGGCTTTAGAAGTTATGAGAAAAGATGAAATTAGATTGAACACTGATTAAACTTTATCTAATATTTAGTTGGCTGCGACAAATAAGGATTCCTCTGAGTTTCTCGCTAGTTCTTCTCAGAGTTGCCACGCGCCTGGTGATCGTAAAGAACAAGGGATGCATAATAAGAATGGCACCTTGGCACTGGGTCATCACGTTTGTCAAGCGGATTGCAGTAAGATGGTGAGAATCCTTGAGCTGATAGATGCTGCTGCCCTTCCATCAGCTGAATATCCCTTAGTCACCTCATACGACACATGGGAAAACCTGTGTACATTGTCTAGTCTAAATATTCGAGTACCTCCGTTCTTATTAGTATATGTCATATCTTACATTGGAGGATTCTCGTATAGAAAACCTTTACGTATAACTTCAACTGCCTGTTTACGTCCACTGCTGAACATGGGCATCCTTTCAACAGAACTTGGCAAGCCAGGGTCGTTGAGGGATAGATAGAGAGACTCGTAGGAAGCTAGGATAGGGTCCGGTCGTCGTCGCAAGGCGAGGCTCGCGACGCGTTCTATGCTTCAGACCCGATCCCAGCCCGCGCTGGTTGATCTTAACTATAATTTATAATAAGCGATTATCACATGCCATAAAAATTGGTAAATTTTATTTAATAACATTATCGTTGAAATGTAAACTTATTTAGTAGTCAAGATTGTTTATTGTATTTGACTTATAATAAGTACGATCGATTCGTCTACATTATCAATAAACGTTTTCATATCATTTCATATTAACGAAATCATCACGTTTGGCAGGCAGATTGGTGATCGCAGTAAGATGGTAACTAACCTTGAACTGATAGATACTAAAATAGATGTCAGACTATACGTCATATTTTATACTATTTTTTATTTATAGCGTAAAGTTAAGAGTAGCGCCTTTTATTCCAATATTATATTAGTGTGTTACAATAAGCCAGAAACAACATTAAGCTACTCGTATATTCATATAATAATGTCTTTGATAATAGAGTTGTGGGTTCATGCAAATTGTAGCAGAGTGCCCCGCGCATAATTTAACGAACAAATTACTTAATTAATCAAATAGCTGAAAGGGTTAACAGAACACGGTGATATTAAACTTATATTTAAAATAATGTGATATAAATAAAATAAGAGTCCTATTGAAAAATGAAAAAAAAAAAATACAATCATGAAAATGTATGTGGGAAGATAACTTAAAAATAAACGTAATTATAAATACAAAAATATAAAATAGATTCTAAAAGTAGGTATAGCACGTACAACAGTTAATTTTCGTTAAACTGATTCATCATAAAGTCTATTTTTACAAGCTTTCATGTATGTAATTTGTTCGGGTGGAATCTTGCAACTCAATTTTGAAGCATTTTGTAGGCATTTATGTATATCGCGTGACAATGCAATAATGCAAAAATATAATTCCGTCAAATTAAATTTATTTTTTACCTTTTAGCACGCGTTATTTTTTAATAAAAGCTTGTTTTTAAAAATGTTTTTTTTTATTTTTATTTTTAAGGTTTCTTTTGAACGCCGGGATTGACTTCTGATAGGTATAAATTAAAAAGATCTTGAACCTTAGATATGTTAAGGAAGTCAGCAATAAGAAAACACCGCCGCGATCCTATTATGAAATGGAAGGCATTTTAAAAGCCGTATTACTTAAAAGGGGCATTGTAAATAAAAGAAAATGATAAAGACAAAATGTTAAAGCCGTAGCCCAAAAAAATGGTATTAAACTGAAGAAATAATAAAGCCGTTCAACGCCAAGCGCTAGGCGTTGCGCGTGGCGTTGAATTGGTCATTATATTATGAAAATAAAATCGTTTATATGTTTGAATTCTGAAAACTGATTTTTTTCTTTTTTAATGATTACTAGCAGAGTTTTTGCTGTCTACTAGTATTCTTGTTAACCCCTCGTGCTAAGCTAATATGCTTGTGTTACGAGTGGGTTCACGTCGGTAATGCAATGGGTGGGGTTCGAACCGGCGACCTCAAGATTACAAGTCCGACGCCTTAGCCATTGGGCTACGGCCGCTTCAAATTGAATTTAGTACGGGCTACCGGCCAACGCCAAGCGCGGTACGCCGTTTCTCCTTGAATGAGGCCATAGGACGTCACTAACGCAGTCTCCAAAAAACGCAGTATTTTATGACCAGTGACAATGTAGCGTGTTACAAGTCCTTCAGTATGTCTAGATTATTGCGATAATGTTTTATAGGTTTATTCCTCTTTGAACACCTAGGTTTTGCAAAATGGAATGAACCGCTCTCCTCAAATCACCTAGGTGACCTAAAGAGACTTAATTATTGTCCTCTGGTCACCTGGGAAACAAATCACTTAGGTGTTCAAAGTGGAATGAACCGTTTTATATGCATGGTTGTTTAACCGAAACTCTAAGAAAATGATAAAATAAATTTGTTGTCTATTGAAACGAAAGCTCATGGACATGTGCATTCTCCCTACCCTCACCTATGGAGCGCAAACATGGTCACTCACACAGTGTCAGAAGTCCGCACTTGGAGTCTGCCAACGAGCTATGGAACGAAATATATTGGGTGTCAAACTTTCGGACCGCATCAGAAATTCCATGCTTCGCTGCAAAACCCAAATAGCTGATGTTGGCCTCACAGCTGCAAGACTGAAGTGGAACTGGGCTGGCCATATCTGCCGCATGCCGGAGGAGCACGAGGCTAAAATATTCACTCTATGGAGTCCAACTGGCAGGAAGCGTCAACGCGGCAGGCCCAGACAAAGATGGCGAGACGAGCTGGACTCATTTTTAAAGGATTGGCCTACAATCGCAGCACATCGCGAGAGATGGAAGGAGGGAAGGGAGGCCTTTGCTCTGCAGTGGGACAAAGTAGGCTCTAAATAATAATAAAATATAATCAATAAACACGCCTATACATCGCAGGAATCTCGGGACCGAGTTTTGAATCTTTGTAAATTAACTTACACCTTCTACCACTAAGCTGACTTAATAACCAAATGTATTCCTCGTAACATAATTTTAATATATTCAATTAGCGGGTTGAATTAAACGCGGCATCATGGAAATATTATAACGCTTTCAAAATTAAAACTTTGTTTGGGTTGATATTAATCTCTCCTCATTCAAATTACAGAATCATTAGAACAAATGGAGTCTCAAAAGTTGTCGAAAATACCCCGAGAGCCAGACACTTATCAAATGAACATCAAGATAAAATGCAACGAAATTTGAATTAAAAGCTTTACTTTTAGAAATATGAATAAAAATGAGTAATTCCGGACTTGTCTAAATGCTGGGATGTACGTACATTTTGCACCGCCCTCCCGCCCGCAAAAATTATGCACAACTGACTTCCGCGCTCAGTTTTACTCACTGTTACGCGGTACATAAAAACTTCATAATTAAATATAGCTTCATCATCATCAGCCCGTATAACATCCACTGCTAAACATGGGCCTCTTCCCGGGGGATTTGCCATAGTCACCACGCTTGGCAGGCGGGCTGGTGACCGCAGTATAATGTTGTACCACACAAGGAAACGCTTAATACCTATAGCTTAGCGCGTTAATATATATAATTAATCGAATAGCAAAACCTTCTCCAATAAATGGGCAACCTAACACTGAAATAATGTTTCAAATCGGACCAGTAATTCCTGAGCTTAGCGCGTTCAAGCAACATAGTACAAGTATATTAAGCTAAAGAGTATCAACTCTTTAGCTTTTTATGCTTCAGACCCGATCCCAGCCCGCGCTGGTTGATCTTAATTATATTTTATAATAAGCGATTAATTACGAACATGCCATAACAATATTAATACATTTTATTTAATAACATTATTGTTGAAATGTAAACTAATTTATTAGTTTAGATTGTTTTTTTTTTTTCATTATCTTTGTATTTGACTTATAATAAGTACGATCCATTCGTCTACATTATCAATAAACGTTTTCATTTTCATTTTCATTAGCATAATTATGTAAAGATTTGTATAGATATAGTGAAGATAATTTATATCTTGAACGCAAGATAGTTTTATTTAATCAGCTCGTGCTGAACATTGGCATCCTCTGAACAGACCTTGGCAAGACAGGGTAGTTAAGAAGCCGGATTGCTTATTACCCGGCCCGCCAACGGCGGATCGAAGTAGTGTCCGGGGGGTTATAGTGGTGTAGGGTCCTTCCTTGTGGTATGAGTTAGCATACCACGCTATGGAGAGGGCGAGTCCCACATATCCCACCGCCAACGCGCGAATACGCTGCAGCGGCGGTGAGAATGCTTAAATGCATTTCCCCGCGGTCAGTAAAAAAAACAATGATAGTTAAGAAATCCTTACTAATATTATGAACGCGAAAGTTTGTGAGTATGGATGGATGGTTGTTACTCTTTCATGCAAAAACTACTAAATGGATTTGGCTGAAACTTGGCTTTGCACGGGGATAGTTAATAAGCTCGATTAACATATAGGCTACAAAAAATCACGGTCCGACCCACTGGAGCAGAGTAACGCGGTTAAAACCGCGGGGCGCAGCTAGTATTGCCATAATCCCCTCGATTGGCAGGCAAATTGGTGATCACAGTAAGATGATGAGTATCGTACAGATAATAGATGCTGCTGCCCATCCATCTGCTGTATGTCCCATAATCACCTCTTACGACACCCATGGGAATACATAGGATGTTTTTTTTAATGTTTTGAACACTTTATGGAAAAGTTTACCTTATACTATATTTCAAAATTGAGATGAATAAAATTCGACTACCAGCATGATTCAAACCTCCATCTTAGGTAAAGCCCAACCAATTGTTACTGAAACTTTTTTATCTCGTATCACAGTAATTTTTAAGGGGATAAAATATAATGACCACCAAAAATATATACTTGACACCAGAAAAATAAAGTCTAAAATTATAATAGTACTAGCTATTTTAGTCACGACTGCACTTCAAATTGTATTCGAACACCAAATGTAGTTAATAATCACCAAATCTTAGCGAGCAAATTATTGCGCTATTTCTACCTTAATAAAATCAATGAAAAATGACAATCGGTTAGGTTAGGTTAGAGCTGCGGCCATACAACGCACGAGCCGAGCGAGCGAATCGAGCGGTGCCGCGGCAGCGGCCGGCGAGTGCCAGAACCGAATAGTAAATTAGTAAAACATTTAGGTACTTTTGGTGATCATTTACTACTTTTGGGTTAACAATGATTTATTTGGAGTCATTTTGCTTAAATACGATAGCGAAATGTTAAAACTTTGGTTACAATTTTACATTAAAATGCGGGTTTAATTTTGGTGATCATTTTTACTATATCTGATGGTAAGTTAAACATAAGCCATTTTTAAGTATTGTTTATCCGCTCATTATTATTTTTAAATTGAGTGTATTCCTCATACTTTTTTTTAATCTTTATAACGATCGGTCGTTGTAAATGGGCTAATGCCTTAACCAATTAGGCTACGGTGGAACCACAGCCGGTGGTCGAATTTTATTAATCTCAATTTTTAAACATAGGATCTTTATTTATAAGATGAAATCCCCAGAGCGATATATTTGCTTATTCATCAATCCTAAACAATTCATAACATTCATCATATTCATTCCTACCGAGCCAATTTAACACAACGACATCTTCATCCCTTGCCTTCATAATTCATCCCTTTGTGGGTACGCCCTTATAAAATCTATAAATCAAGATATAGCGGTCACAAAAATAGAATACGAGTGGTTTTTTTTTTGTACTTCTTACATTTATACATCTTTAGAATAATTATTATCTCTTATCTCTTAGATAGACTACCCTCCGTGCCTCGGATAGCACTGGTGGAGGCAAGTCTTCAGAGCCTCGAACACCGTAGACGAGTAGCCTGCCTATCGGTTTTTTATCGGTTACATTTCGGGGAGTGTACGGAGGTTCTACATAACCTGATACCCCCTTCACCCTTCCATCACCGGACGACTAGGCGCGGCGAGCGGTTTCACCCTTTTGTTGTAGACATTCCTTCAATACGCACGAAGCGATTTGCTTCTTCTTTCATAATGCGGACGGCTAAGGAGGGGAATTCTCTGCCGGGGTCAGTTTTTCCGGAACGCTATAATCTGGACATCTTTAAAGCTAAAGTGAACAGACACTTTCTAGGCACGCGCGTATCATCTTAGGCCTTATCTTCGCCTTCCATCAAGCGAGATTATGGTCAAACGTAAGCCTATATTCAATAAAAATAAAAAAAAAGTTAAGCCATTGGTCCCGATAGTTATAACTTCATCTATAATAATCGTATATCAAGTTTTTTTTTTTTCGGACGGACAAAATATTTCGTTAGCCCTGAGGCTACTTCACCGGGCATAAAGGCGAGCAGAGCTCCAGCCTAGATAAATGATTTAAACACTACAAACTATAAGCAACCTGCGCAAGAGGGCGTCCCCTGAGGGACTTGGACCTCGGCTCAGGGCGGTCGCTGACGGGGAGATTGAGGGATTATGGCTTTTAGTTTCTTTAGGGGAGTTTTGTGCAACTGTCACTCTACTTTACAGTTCGCGGGCCTCTCGGACTTCGGGTCTACGAGGGCATCGGAAGGTCGTATATCAAGGAACGGGAAGCAGCGTTTCCTTGGGTGGTACAACATAATACTGCGGTCACCAACCCGCCTGTCAAGCGTGGTGACTATGGCAAATACCCTTCCTCCTCCTCCCTCGAGAGGAGGCCAATGTTCAGCAGTGGACGTTATACGGGCTGATAATGATGATCTTTCAGTTTAATTCCCATTAAACTAGTCCAGTACTAAAGTCACTTACCTCGGCAAAATGTATAGACAGCTGATTTTTTTTTTCGCGATTTCTGTTTTGGTCCCATTTTAAAAGTTGTTTATAATCATCAGCACTTAAACCCCCAGAAAGGTTGTTGGTGTTTTAAAAATAACCGTGTATAAAGCTGAAGAGTTTGTTTGCATAAAAACGCTAATCTCCCGAACTACTGGTCCGATTTGAAAATTATTTCAGTGTTAGGTAGCACATTTAGCGAGGAAGGCTATAGGCTACATTTAACTATAAATTTCCTACGGGTACGGTAGTCACGTTAGTATATATTATAATCGAATATATTTCGATTTTACCTATCCCTATTGTTAATGCAAAAACCATTAACACATTTTAAAAGTAATAAACCACATTTTAAAACGAAACACAAACCATAAAGCCAACCGAAAAGCGCACGAAACGAAAATTAAAAAGAAATGAAGAAGAAACAAATGAAGAGAGAATCGTCTGTCCCGACCGCGTGCAACACATTTTGCATATTTTAAATAATTAGATATTTACTACCAGCAAAAAACCTATAATATATACAATTCACTATTTCTTTCCACCTGGGCCTTAACACCTATGAAATATTTCATAAAATTTCATCAGGCATTTTACCGCAAAATGACCCACAGTATGACAGGGAAAACAAATTGATTTTCCCGGCACATATACAAAGTTAGGTACGCTTTAGGAAGTAATTTTGTAAGAAGGGTCTACTCGAAAGGGTTATGAATGCCATACGGACAGGTAGGTAAAATGTAAAATGTTTTGTGATAAAAATGTTCATTTTTTGAGTAGGTACGTAGATTTTCTTGTGTTAAAGAGTTATTTCGACAAACTCTGTAGCGTAGCGATATTTGGCTCGCTTTAAATCTCCAAGGTCGTGGGTTAGATCCCCACGCCGCACTATGGGCCAGAACGGTGCGTACCGTCTCAAAAATCTGTAACTTTTTTGTTGATTGAAGTAAATAGCTGAAATTTGGCACGTAGTATCTCCAGAGTATATAGAATCCAATAGTGACACATTTATTGTCAAAACTTTAATTATAAATATTTAAAAAATAAAACAAAAATAAAAATGTATTATTTTAATATTAAACCATAGTTTGTTTAACTTATTGAATTATAATTTTACAGTTTTATGATATTAAACCTATTTTCTTTTATTTTATAGGTATTACATATACAGCTTACATTTAAATAAATGACAAATATGATATAAATCCACTCTAAAAATATATTTTACAATTAATGTAGGTACGTAATTACTTCTATTTAAATAGCTAAGAGGCTCTTAGCTTCGTCTAACAATTCCTTGGAAATAGTGACTGATGGTTTTCTGATATTGATATACCTATAAGGATCTGACGTAAATAGAAGACCATGAAATACGTCTTGATTCGTTGCGGACCTAGAGCATTTTCTAGCGTGATGCAATCTGAATTTTTTGTAATCTTTATTACGAGATTCTTGGGCATCCTCAGATAAATTACCAATGGGCAGAACAGCAAAATGTCTTATTATACTTTCCCCATGTATTAAGATTTTATGTACTGAAGAAGGCATATTATACCACATATATTTTGTTACGTATAGTTGTGCGGTTGCGCGAGTATACTCACCAAATATTTCTGGATTTACAGCAATACCGGATGCCAAAGTTTGAAGAATAACATAGAACCTTTTAATAAGTTCCTCGTCAACTCCTGTAATTTCTGAAGCGCAATAGTAGTTCTCGAATTGTACCTTAAATTCACCGTCTAACCATGATGTATTTTTATTAAAGAAACGTTCTTTAGTTCGGTTAGATTTGGTCCACCGATCGTTAAACGCTGTTATAAGCCATTTTTGAATACGGTTCACAACTAATTCACTTTTTTCAGACGACAAATGGTGGTGTTCTTCTAAGTATTTTTGAATATCTTCTGATTTTGTTCCATGATCAATGAAAAATTCGCATAATACTCGTCGAGGCACAACAAATTCACTCATTTTGTTTTTACTTCTAACTACTACTTTTTTACAGAGGTTGGTGAAGACTATATTATGTCAAAGCACACTAAAGTACTGGTAAATGACAACGTAAATAAATAACTTTTATACTGAAATTTCGTGTGAAAAAATATTATTGTCTAGTGCATTATCACGTTCCTAACCACTATCTACGAAGGTGGTTAGTAGTACTGATATAATGTACAATAACAACTTTAACTACCATTTCCTCCCTTTTCCTTCACCGCGATAGAGAAATACATAAACTACATGATAAACATGTAATTCACACAGTGATAACAAAACATTAACCACATCTGACCGAACGATAAAAAAAAATACATTACCTAAGACTCCCACCTTACCTAAAGATTAAGTAAATAGATCATTTTAAGAAAAAAGTAATCTAAATATCCAAAAATCTCATCAATCACAACTAAAATCATTTTTGGTATATTTTGTATATTCCCCCCATCAGGCATTTTTCGTTTCATTTCAAGGGGGGCAGATTCGGGCAATTTTTTTTTTTTGCCCTTACTTCTTTATTAGCTACTCTATGTGATGCTATCAAAATTACGACATGGGCAGACATTGCTAACTGCCAAAAGTCTATGTAAAGTTTCTAATAAGGATAAAATATTAGGTTCTGAAAACTAATTTATATACCTCCCCCGTTTTCACATAATGGTCCACTTAAATTATTTTTAAATAGAATACTTCATAACCATTCTAACCTTATATCACACTTAAAAATTTGCTGTGAAAATAATGAAAATATGACCATGTAAACTGGTGAAATTGTGTTCTACATAATTGACATAACTTTGAGCGTCAACTTGCAAGCCTTAGTCTAATAGTAAAAATGAGAAATAGTATATTTTAACTGCTATATAATATGCATTGGACATTCAGTTAGACATGTGCATTAACACAATATTCAATATAGAACATTACGAAAACCTATTTTTGAGACGGTACGCACGGTTCTGGCCCATAGTGCGCCGGACAGGAAATCTTTGTGTAACTTCTAAGATTTCTTTCCGGGTCTGGTTGGTTGAGGGACAAAAACGAAAGCACGTTAAGCGGTTGGTCCCGATTGTTATAACATCATCTATAATCATCGTGTATTAAGGCACGGGCAGCAGCGTTTTCTTGTGTGGTACAACATATTACTGCGGTCACCAACCCGCCTGCCAAGCGTGGTGACTATGGCAAATAGCCTCCCTAGGGAGGAGGGCCATTTTCAGTAGTGGAAGTTATACGGGCTGATGATGATGATGATGAAAGAGTAATTTTAGATATAATACAATAACATCAGTTATATTTTAGTGAATTAAAATCAAACCCATATATCGATGAAATATATTCATTTTTGTGTACTAATATATTATATTTTTTCTGCTCACTACTAGTATCCTTGTTAACCCCTCCTGTTAAGCCAAAATGCTTGTGTGGCGAGTGGATTCACGTCGCGTCGGTGCAATGGTTGGGGATCGAACTGGCGACCACAAGATAGATAAAAGATTTTATTGTTTGTTTGCATTGAAAAGCCTCCGGGACGATACGACCATTTAAAAAAAAAACAACTTTACAAAACTACATTATCCAGGAATAACATCCTACTAATATTATAAACGCGAAAGTTTGTAAGTATGGATGGATGGATGTTTGTTACTCTTTCACGCCAAAACTACGGAACGGAATTGGCTGAAATTTTGCACCGGGATAGGTTATACGATGGATTAACATATAGGCTATCAAAAATTCACGCTCCGACCCACTGGGGCTGAGTAACGCGGGTAAAACCGCGGGGCGCAGCTAGTAGGCTATATAAATAACAAGAACGGGAGCTACGCGAGTGAGGCCGCGTAGCTCCCGTTCGCCGTTGTTGAACACACAACAGTAAACATAAAATAATAATAACAAACATAACATTATCATCATCATCATCATCAACAGCCCGTTTACGTCCACTGCTGAACATGGGCCTCCTCTTAACAGACCTTGGCAAGCCAGGATCGTAGAGGGATATTGCCAAAATCACCACGCTTGGCAGACGGATTGGTGATCATAGTAAGATGTACACCTTGAGCTAATAGATGCTGCTGCCCATCCATCAGCCATATGTCCCTTAGTCGCCTTTTACGACACCCATGGAAAGACATGGGGTGGTCTATTCTAAGCCGGAAACCACACGGCAGCCGGAAACATAACATAATAATAACAAAAAAACACGAATAAACATGATGAATTAAATAGTAACAATTAATAACTTATAAGTACCAAACACAATTTATAAGTTTTAGCGATACGAACAAGTAGTGTGTTCAAATGGCCAGCAGTTCAGCATAATATTACAGCCGCAAGGCGATCGTAACGCTGATTTTCAGCTGCCTTTCAAAGTGAATCACAGATAGGTAAATAATAACATACACAATTTAGCTTATCTAGATCAATTACAAATGAAAATATAATAGCCATACCCAGACTAGCTGATTGATGACGTAGTTGGTAATGACTTTTGGTTTAGTCCACGTTCAACCCCCACAATCTCTACCCCCGGCCATATTCAACCCCTAACCGTTGTCTACGTTCAACCCCCAGGGGTAGAACGTGGACTTGAATACATTTGTAATTTTTTCATTGTCCATATTCAACCCCAAGATATTAGGTATCTAATATTAAAAATAAAGTATTAGTGAGAACAGAAGTGTATTTATTTTCGGATAATAATAATGGTTCCGAGAAACAAATTAATCTCCAGCGATCTGTGGCCGACTATTATTCTTATTAACCAGCGTTATAATGAATTACCGACAAAATAACACAAAACATACCGATTTTTTTTTAATACGAGCATGTTAAAATTCCTTTTCTCCTTAAAGAAAATTGAACTTCGAATAACAAAACTAAACTTCCGACTAAAATACTGAACCTCCGACAAGATTACTAAGTTACCGACAACAGAGCTTTTATCAAAATAATCACACTTTTACGATTGCATGAACTGTTTTAATACTATTGTTGGTTAACAAATATATTTTTTAACTCTCAATAATTATGAAAATGCAGCTTAGGTTAGCGAGGAGCGAAGCGACGAGCGGGTTAGGTTGATATAAGCACAGCAAAGAGGAGAAAATTTTGAAAAATGTCGGGTACTTCTACATCATTTGCTCAAGCATATCTGGTTTTTTAACACCTACCGCCATATTCCTTTTCGTATATAGGTCAGACTTCACCTTTTTATACGACGAAAATTCTTTTATAATGTCATCACTTGCGTCTTTTAAAGAAATCACAGCTTCACGATATACGGATGGGATAGTCTTCTTGAAATCTTCGCAAACTTAGCCTTCCTGACTTCATTTTTCGCAATACTTTCTTGGCATTTATGTAATGTTGATTTCATGATTTTATTTTCTGTTGGTATAATAGAAGTAGTTCCATGACATTTAGACCAATTAATACACCGCCAGTAAGAAGAACCATTCTTATTATTTTTTTTGGTAATATTGATGACCTTCTAAGAGTACGCGTAAGAATACGTCCTCCGCGCTTCGAAGTCACAAAATCAAAATGAATCTAACCACCACTCGTACACGGAATATCAGCCATTATTAAAAGAAATGACAAATAAAGTAATGTACTTGATAACGACGGAACAACTATTGACGGAATGTAATTCACTCATAGATATTATAGTAGAAATATGGTACAAATAGAGGGTACTTAAGGTAGATCTTAAGGATAGCAGAAATAAATTGAGGGTAGATGAGAAAAAACTTTTGTATTTCACTGTCCATTGAGGGTTGAACATGGATCAAAAAACCTGCTAGATAAAATCCACGTTCAACCCCTAGGGGGTTGAACGTGGACAACGTTTAGGGGTTGAACATGGCTGGGGGTAGAGATTGTAGGGGTTGAATGTGGACTAAACCTGACTTTTAGTTTACTCGTTGATTAATGAAATGAAACAGGTCATAAGTAATAATATCTTTTAGCAGAGCTTTAGTTGTAATATAAATGTTACTTTAAAACCTCGAACTACGTTAAATCATAAGTTATACGATTAAGTCTTAGGATCACCGACGTGACTCAATACTCAATACAGTAATACCCCGGACTTACGCGATAGGTGGGACTACGGCATAGCCGTGTAAGTCGAATTCGCGTAAGTCGGGGTTCAAGCTTCCATATAAATACAAACATAATATGTTTGTGTAATCGGGACCAGAGTCTAAAAAATATCACACCATATAATTATCACACCATAATTCTAATATGGTTTCCCTCTAACCGATAATACCGTGACGTTTGAATTCAAAGAGAAAGATTTTCACAGCTTCCTTATTATTCCGGTCGATCAAATACCTTTGCTAATTCCTTTTTTTTTTTAGATTCAAAGTCCTTTCAAGTTTATAATTATATTATTAAGTTTACAATCCAAAAGACAGTGTTTTTCGTTTCTTGTGAGGTTAGGTTTGCAGTTAGCAGTTTAACTTGCAGTTAACCTAAAACGCCGATGTGCGTGGTGATCAAAAATAAAAACCGCGTATCTCCGAATTCGCGTAAAACGGGGTAGCGTAAGTCGGGGTATTACTGTACTTTATTGCGTTTCACAATGTGTTTACAGGTGTTTTAGTATTATAGTGGTATCAATTATGAACCCTCTCGGGCACAGCAACATAGTTAAATATAATCTAAATTAATATCATAGGAGAGAGGAGCCTACTTACCTATATTATAATGCACAGTCAATTATTAATTGCGATAGATGTAAGGAGACTTGGTAAATGTGTGGATTTTTGAAAATGGGAGGATTTTTTCGGGTTTTTAACATTAAAATGTAGTATATGGTAAGTTATCCTAAGATTTACAAAGTGAATGGTGACTGTCCGGACTTTTTATTTGAAATTTGGTCTTCATGATACAGGCTTGCCTAGTGTGACGAACACCAATTTAATGGTTTTGTTTTCATATATCTTTCAGCGATTATGTTTTTTTTGTGTTAATTCAATTTGTTAATATGTATGTTTAACGCAGCAATATTTATTTTAAGATTTAACACTGGGAAATCTTAGGTTTTACTGAAAAATCTTAGAATTTACCGAGCTTTTACAGTAACATATATACCAACATATACTGCACGTTGATTAACATTATTCCACCTACTGTGAATCTTATGTGTGTTAAAATAATAGTCAAACGCTGCCTCTTATAATACAGGAATACCTAGTAGGTACCTATTACAAGACAGAGTTATAATAATTGTTCAGATTCTAGAAATATAACATCTGAATAATGCGCCTTAATGTTACTTTTAAGTCTGTATTTACTTTTGAAATAAATGAATATTATTATTATTATAAACACCATACAACTACTGGAGCAAAGCCAAAAGAGCGATTGACGATTCAATCATCGATTTTAACATACAAAGGTCAAAGGACAAATAACGTATAAGTAATCATATAAACGTATATCAAGCAAAGCATTCTATTATCCGGCTCGGACACCTAGTCCGGACAATATTGATTCCCGACAACAAGCCACGCGCCGACCCCGGATCAGAACATAATCACTGGCTTAGTTACGTAATGGATTTTGCACTTTGACTTGCTTATATACATAACAATGGCGGATGAAACCACGTAAGCTTGTATCACGATCCCTACTTTAATATTAAAAATGTGAATTTAAGTTTGGTTGTTATGCTTTCCGCGAAAACTGCTTAACCGATTACCATGAAACTTAGTACACATATTCTTGGAGGCATTAGAAGTAACATTGGGACATTGGCTTCAAAGCGAGCGAAGCCGCATTGCTGCTTCTTCAGGTATAGAATAAAACAAAGTCGCTTCTCGCTATCTGTCTGTCCCTATGTATGCTTAGATCTTTAAATTTACGCAACGGATTTTGATGCGTTTTTTTAATAGATAGAGTGATTCAAGAGGAATGTTTGTATGTTTAATACATCAACATTGCAACCGTGCGGAGCCGGGGCGGGTCGCTAGTGATAAATATAATAAAAACATTCTCACAATTTGAGTCGAAAAAAACATATTAAAAAAAGCAATAGTTTAAAACTATCTTTCGCATCATTTATTTTATAAATCATCAAGGGTTATAAATTTAAATTAAGATAATAATAACATAAAAGCTTATAACAAATAAGAAACTTTTCCAACCCCAATTTTAAGTATTCAGAATAAAATAATATTTTAACTATAGAATTTTTATTTAATCAATTCTTTTTTTTTAATCACAGCTCACTTAATAAAGTAAACTCAAAAAACTGCCTCAAGAAACGAACTGCGGCTCTAAATAATTAATTGAAAATGTTTTATTTATTGCAATCTAAAATTAAACCAAGGGATTTATATACAAAATTTAAAACTAACTATTCTAAATTTAAAAAAAATCTGTTAGGTGGAAAAAAAATACAAATAGGTAATAAATAAAAATAGATATATTTAATAAACTCGCTATCATTTTATTAAAAGTATCAGTTCATAATAATCTACCTAACACGTTCTCTGTGAGCTAGTTGTTACTGCACATATTAAATTCCCATAGAAAATTCGAGACACATTTTAGCGTTATACTCTTCTCGTTTATTGCACTTTAACATTCATTGCATATATTATTAGAAAAAGATTTTTCTGTGCGTTAGTTTTATTTAAATAATTTTAGTAGATACTATTAGGTACTTAAAACTTTACATTTTATATACTTTTAAGATTTTTCTGTTACAAACAGACATTTCACTTTTATTTATTTGTTAATATATTATTTATAATTATTTTATTGTAATATTCGATTTGTTTTTTTCAACTTTTAGCGTGAATCTTATGAATGATATTTTTTTTTTTTTTTTTTTTTTAAATGTGTGCCTGTTTTTTGTTTTTATCACAATTATTTTAATGTCTTAATTTAACATGTTTAATATTTGTAATTTTAAAATCCTACTTATATTTGCATACCTCCTCGAGGTTATAATACAGTGGACTTGTAATATATAATGTAACATCTTTATGTAAACTGTTTTATGCAAATAAATACTGATTCTGATTCGGTTCTTTAAATTTCTGCCGTAAAAAAATATGTAAAATTCTTTTATTTTCGCTCATGCAGTCTAAAATCTGGAACTGTGCCCAGTCAATAAAGGCCGGTGCTCTGTAGACCAACACAGCTGTTGAAATATGGCTACGTAGATACCTACCTAAATTGTTTCATCTGTAATATTATCGTGTAGGTCTGTCTAGTGGCTACGACCGACGCGATATATTATATTATACTAGCTGACCCGACAGACGCCGTCCTGTCTTAACTATGAATATTGAATTCGAATTCGTAATCATAAACGATCATATTATATTTTTTAATCCTCTTTGACATTATTTGCAGCACCTGTCAATCATACGTCAAACGCCATAAGGTTACATTAAAAAAAGTTTAAATACTGTCAAAAGCGTTAAGGTAACATTAGAAAATTGAAACGAGTTTTATAAAAAAAAAATAAGAAAACATTTTTTTTTTATTTAGCGCATAATTTTCTTTATTTTCTCTTTCATAAGAACCTTCTCCTGACAATAACACACACAACAACAAAAGAATTAACGACGAATCCCTATTTCCCTTGGTCACGCGTGATGCCGTGACCAAGGGAAATAGGGATTTATTTTTGTATATATGATATATTAATATCAAATGTTATCATAAATTAGACATTGGCCTTCACGCCAGGGAGGGTTTTGCCATAGTCACCACGCTTGGCAGACGGATTAGTGACATAGTGACAGCAGTATTGTAATAAAACACACAAGGAAACCCAGCTGCCCGTCCGCGGGTAACTGATTGTAATATTTTATGTTATAAATAACGGGACCAACTTCTTAACGTACTTTCCAGCACGGAGTGTAGTCCCTCAACCAACGAGAACCGGAAAGAAATCTAGCAATTGACTCAAAGATTTCTAGTCCGGCGTGGGAATCGAACCATGGCCTCTGAGACTTGAAGCGAGAATTATTCCGCTACGTTACAGAGGATGTCACTATGACTATATTTGCCCCTTATATTAACTTCATACAATAGGCTAGTTGACACATATGAAATAATGTTATATATGAAAATTATTTCTAGTTAAAATATGAAAATTATTTCTAGTTAAAATATGAAAATTATTTCTTTTGTCTATGTCTTTAACTTTCGAAAACGCTATCAGCCATTTTGTGACGTCATACGTCTAGTTAAAAAACATGAAGGCGATCCTTTACTATTACACTTTCTGAGTCATGACGTCATCGATCTTGAACACAGATAATGTATATAGACCAACATTGCTGACATCGTTTTCATTTATAAATGTCAAGCCAATTTTAAAATATTTATTTTAGTGCCTTCTAGATCTCAAATAAATGCCATATTTTTTTCTTGATCTAGTAAAACCATTCAACCATATAAAATAATTTCAAGAAAGTGTCAACTAGCCTATTACAAAATCCCCCCGCGCCCTCCCTACACTTCATTTGCAAAGAACTTTCCGATGTCCTCGTTGTCCTGAAGTCCGAAAGGTCCGCGAACTGCAAAGCTGGAACCCTGTCCCCCTTTATGTTAAATAAAATAGAAAAAGTTTAAGCCTCGAAAATAAACGTAGCAATTTATTTGATAATACTATTTTTTTATGGAGCATTATAAAGGCATTATAAATGGCATTATATTAAGATAAAATACATTTTCAGACAACTTTAAATTGACCCTTTCAAGGAGAAAAGGACCTTCTTAGGTATTATAAAGTTCGTTAGCATTACAAATGGACTAAGAGCTGACAACCGAAAAGGCAAGGTAATTTGATCATTCATAAAAATGATTTATCAGCTTACCTGGAGCATTCTAAGCATAAAGACGTCGACCTGGCAGGATTCGCGTGGTGGATGTGGGAGTTATGGGGTGGGAAAAAAAATAAAAAAAAGGTAATGTGATCAGGATTACTTTTTATGCCAAATGGTTTGCCTACCTCCCCAAAGCACACAAAAAAAATCTGGCGTCATTTGGTTGGTGGAAAGGTAGCGCCAGGCTTAATTAAAGTGAGGAAAATAAAAAATATTTTTAGGTAATAAGAACAAGGCTGGTTTTTTTTGTGCTTAAAGTTTATTATTCCCAGAGGCTAGGAAAAAAAAGCCAGCCAATAATATTGGTGGGAACATGTCGAAAAAAATAATTGAAAATTTATATTTTAAATTGTATTTTGCTCGAGAAAGAGCTAAGGAGCATGAAAAAGAGCGCGTGGAGGGGATACACGCGACGACGGCGTCCGTGCTCTCTCGGTAATGTGCCTGTAATTGGTTTACGTAAATAAATATGATTTTTATTTTATTTTATTTTATTCAAACAGATTATAAAAACACGTCCACGCGCTGTGAAATAGACGCTAAACTGAAACAGCTGGCGCTCTGGAAACGTTCGGCTCTTACCGCTCAACGAGTGCGATGAGACCAGCCAGGCGCGTTTGGTTTACCGAACATGAACGACGCGCCGAGAGAGCGTGTATCCCCTCCACGCGCTCTTTTTCATGCCCCTTAGCTCTTTCTCGAGCAAAATACAATTTAAAATATAAATTTTCAATTATTTTTTTCGACATGTTCCCACCAATATTATTGGCTGGCTTTTTTTTCCTAGCCTCTGGGAATAATAAACTTTAAGCACAAAAAAAACCAGCCTTGTTCTTATTACCTAAAAAAATTTTTTTTTTCCTCACTTTAATGAAGCCTGGCGCTTCCTTTCCACCAACCAAATGACGCCAGATTTTTTTTGTGTGCTTTGGGGAGGTAGGCAAACCATTTGGCATAAAAAGTAATCCTGATCACATTACCTTTTTTTTTAATTTTTTTCCCACCCCATAACTCCCACATCCACCACGCGAATCCTGCCAGGTCGACGTCTTTATGCTTAGAATGCTCCAGGTAAGCTGATAAATCATTTTTATGAATGATCAAATTACCTTGCCTTTTCGGTTGTCAGCTCTCCGTCCAAAAGTACATTGACCTAAGTTCTACGCTAAATCTGCTTTCTTTATCACAACAATTTATCGTTATGAGAATCAAAAGCCGAAAATAATTTTTAAAATTTAAAGAATATTGTATTTTTTTACTTTATACATACTCTATTTTCTGCACCGTGGCAACCTACACACAATAAGCCACAGTAATGAAATCGTCTAGTTTATTTAGTTAATTAATTATTATGATAGACTATAGAGCTTCTTTGGTACGCACCTGTACCTGAGATGTCAACGATGCATGTGGCGATCATCATTTATTATTTTACAATTAGCTGCGCCCTGCGGTTTTACCCGCGTTACTCCGCTCCAGTGGGTCGGAGTGTGATGTTTTGTAGCCTATATGTTAATTCAGCGTATAACTTATCCCGGTGCAAAATTTTAGCCAATTCCGTTCAGTAGTTTTGGTGTGAAAGAGTAACAAATTCACAATTACAAAGCAGACTAATGCAATTTTTGAACGGTTAAAATAACTTTGTCTCATCGTGATACGGTTTCATTTTTTTCTGAAAATTTAATTGTAGTTTTTGTACTTATACTTTTGTATTTTAATAGTAAACACAGGTAAGTATTTAACATCATTTTAGATGTATGTTAATGTTGAATTAAAAATACTTAAGACTACATACAACTCATTATTATTCTATATTGATAAAAACAACGTCGGGTTAATTATGTAATTTATAAGTCGAACAGCTAGACCGATTACAATCATGTTAGATTTTTTAAATCTGTTTGCATGCGGAATATAATATCTACATATAAGCTATTTAAAGATCGTCATAGTCCACAGTAGTGTTGCCTATCGATAGTCGACTATCGATATACTATCGATAGTCTATCGATAGTATCGATATTAGTGATAGTATCGATATTAGTGATAGTATCGATATTAGTGATAGTATCGATATTAGTGATAGTAACGATAGTTTTACATACTATCGATCGTATTGATAGTTGTAATCATTTAATGCAACGATACTATCGATAATATCGATAGTATTACTTCAAAAATATCGATACTATCGATAGTATTATAATGTAATAGTATCGATACTATTGCTTCCAATCAATAGTATTAGTTAATTTGTGATCGATAGCATTATCGATATTGTTACTATTTTTCGAGGTAATCTATCGATACCGAAACTATCGATAGTGGGGCAACTCTAGTTCATAGTAAAAATATTATTATAAAAATGTTTTTCTCATACATTTTATTTAGCAATGTATGAGAAAATTAATTGATGATCATACTGATGTCACAGCAAACATTTTCAACGAGAATGGTGTACTAGGATACAGCTGAAATTATTGACATGTAGGTACAAAGAGTACTTTTATTTTAGAATAAGAATTGTCTTTACGCAACAAAAAAATAATAACACAGATAAAAAGACGAGGTTTTTTTTTGTTGGGACTTACTTTCGTAGTTAGCCACGAGCCTTTTGCTACTTCACCGGGCATAAAGACGAACGGGCTTAAAGACGTTTTGTGCAATTGTCACAGCGCGGTATACCTATACTATTTATTATGGTCATATAGAGTAAAGCTAATCGAGTAAAACCTCGATGCTGTCGCAGAAATTTTAACCGTTTAAAAAGGTCAAGCATAAGGTAATTTTCCACCTTATTTTAAACGATACAGCTAAAATTCCATAGCTCATAAAACCAGAGTAATAACAGAAGAAACGTGCCAACTTATTGAGGTATTTTCTTTTCCGCTCAGTAATAAAAGTTGTATCCAAAGCTCACCGTATCTACGACTCCTTGATGATTGCTTCGTCGTAAAAAATAAAACGGTGGAATTATTTAACCTTGTGGCCATTTTGTTGGCTTATAAATTGTAGAATTCAATACGATACCGTTTACTGGCTTTTGGACTTATTTTAGAAATGTTTTCTCACGTTTAAGACTTAAATAATGTTTTATTTAAGAAGTCACTTACGATTCAGCAGTTTAACTTACGTGTTAGAAAAAAAATATGTTTTCTTTTTATTTATGACTTATGTATTAATAGTTATACTGCCATACCTAGTTTCGTTTTTAAACAAATATTATAAACTAGCTGCCTCGCGGTTTTACCTGCGTCACTCCAGTGGGTCGGAGTGTGATATTTTGTAGCCTATATGTTAAACGAGCTTATAATCTATCCGCGCGCAAACTTTCAGTCAAATCCATTCAATAGTTTTTGCGTGAAAGAATAACGTTTGTTACTCTTTCATGGATATTTATCCATCCATCCATTCTTACAAATTTTCGCGTTTAATATAATAGGATGACTCTACTAGACATATGTTGTCCGCGAACGGGCTTTTTCCAGTTATCACGTTTGGCAGATTGTTTTGGTAAAGTCATTATTCTAAGCTGAGGTCCAAGTCTCACGGAAAGCTCCCTCTTGCGCAGGTTGCTTAGTTTGTAGTTTTTCAACCATTTATTTAGGCTGGAGCTCTGTTCCCCGAAGCAGAAGCAGTCTCTCTCTCTGTTAGCAGAAGTAGCAAAAGCCTCCTGGCTAATTCATAAAATCCATTAAAAAAATGTGTTGTGTTGGTGGTCGCTGTATTATGTTCTTATAAACCCCATTCTCTGAAAAGTTGAAGATTAATATAGATGATAATATAACCATAGAGACTAAATGACTCTTGGTATAGATCAAGAAGTAGAAGTTACTTGTAGTTGTATCTTTGTATAGACCAAGATACTGCCCTGCTTAATGCAATTTTTTCTCGAAATCGCGAATTTGCAAGAACTGCACTTGCGCAATCACGATTTCGAGATAAATGCGGTAAACACATTTTTTTTATATCTAAACAAGAAGTCTATGTTACACGAATTTTAAAATGAACCTAAAAATAAGAAAAATACATTCGATTAGGGTCCTGAAATGTCATTTTCGCAATAAAATATCGATTACTGAAAGTACAATTAGCAGGGCAGGATACAGCTACTCGACAAGAGTAAGTATATCAGGCTAACAGTTATTACGCCCAAACAATCTTTGTAAAACGACTAGATTATTTTATAGTCTTGCAAATTGGACTTTAAAAGAAAATGGCGCATTAATTCCGTGAGAAGAGCAAAAAGTAAACGAGAAACTGGTATTCAAAGTTTCCAGACTAACGACATTGTAGATGTAAGTTAAAAGTAGTAGGTTAACTACGGAAACTTTAAATAGAATTCTTAAACGAGATTTTACAGATTCACGATTATAGTTTTAAAAGTTCGATGTACTATGGGTAAGTAGTCGAGTAGCGGGGCAAGACTTCAATTGTATGTGTGCACCGGGTAAGTTACATTTGTAACACCGCAAACGGGGTAAAAGACAAAAATGTTGAATTGAAAATGTATTTCACCGGAAAATAATAAGAATCGTAAGTTCATCAACTTTCGAGTTAATTCATATACTAACGAGGTTTCGGGTGGTAAAAAAACCCTAAGATTAAACCTACCTAAAAAATGGAATTTAACAGGACTTTGATTTTGAAGTTTCTTTTGTTACAATGGTCTCGTTTGGTCAGGTTATGTCTGTCATAATAATTAAGTAAATAATAAAATAATTATGCGCGTTTACTGAAACTGGCAAATAAATTTAACAATATAAGTGGCACTAATATTAATCAACTTTACGATTCGTATTATTTTCTGGTAACATATATATACACACTACATAAGTTTTTAAATATTTTTGGATAAATTTCTGCATATCTGTATTCTGTTATAGACTAAAAATACACCAAGTTTTACATAATTCCTTTGAGGTCGGACGCCCCTTAAGCCGCGATGTCGTAGCCCATATCGGCCACAGTAAACTGCCGCCTTAGGTACTTACTCGTTTCCAACAATCTATCTATGTTAATAATGCAGTAATGTAATAGTCCATACTCCCAATTAATGGTTAATAGGGTTTAAATCGACGTACCATGTCTATTACCCATTAATCAGGTAAACTATTATGCACTAGATTGAACATAAGCATGGTTAAATCAAGAACCCATATGATTATTTCGAAATCTCCCCGCTAACGACTGTCTTGAGCTGAGGTCCAAACCCCTCACGAGGCGCCCTGATTACGCAGATAGCATGAATTGTTTTTTTAATCAAATTCTTCTAAAGGTTTACCTTTTTGCTAGTTAAAAATAGCAAAATGGCATGACTAAATACAAAATATTATGTCTGTGTCTGTCCGAAAATTATCTCCAACGTTTTTCCACGTCTTAACCTGTTTCTCAGTGCATAGTACGGACGCATTGTTCTCTTTGCATCAGAGAACGAAAATTGATTCTACATTCAATATGACAGTTATTGAGGTCAAACGTACTACATATCTGTCGGAACACAATGCGCAATAAAAGTAAAAATCGTATATATTCAAGACTATTATTGAATAGCGAGGAAATAAATTGCCTTCTTCCTGTGAAGAAGCTATTTGTAAACGACAAAGCGTCTAGTGTAAATACAATATGTTTTATGTTTAGAATTTCAAAAGTTTATTTTATATTCATCATCGGCCCGTATAACGTCTAGCAGACTCCTCCCGAGCAAGGCTTTTTGTCATAATCACTTGTCAGGTAGGTTTGTGACCGCAGTATTTTGTTTTAACACACAGGGAAACGCTGCTGCCCGTTTCCTGGTCTACAATTACTATTGAAGATGTTATAATAATCGGGAACAATGACTTAACATGCTTTCCGAGGCACGGAGGGAACTCCCTCAGCCAACCAGACTCGGAAAGAAATCTTGGAATCTGGGCCCATTTTAGTCCCATGTTCAGCAGTGGACTTTGTACAGGGCGATAATGAAGATTATCTTTCAATCATGTTATAATACTAGAGGTTATAACAGTTCTTGCGGTTGTGCCTCTTCATGACAACAAGAATATGAAAGTGCCATCGAAATACTCGTATTCTGCTGATCATCCTTCATGATTGATGACAGCCATTATTATCGGAATGTGACGAAAACATTAATAATGAATACTTGACTGGATCGCGATTTATTACGGTCCGAGTGAACATTTAGTGGTTCGTTATACAGGTTGACCAGCGCGTGAAGTTATTGAAATTGTATTGGTTGTGTGTTTAATATTTCACTACAGATTTTTAAACTTATCTGTGCTGAATGATTTTAAAATATAATCATACTATAATATGTAATGATAATATGAAGAACTAGCTGCGCCCCGCGGTTTTACTCGCGTCACTCTGCTCCAGTGGGTCGGAGCGTGATATTTTGTAGATTATATGTTAATCCAGCTTATAAACTACCCGCGTGCAAAGTTTCACCCAAATCCATTCTGTAGTTTTTATGTGGTGAAAAATTTTGAATAGTGTCGCACGCGGAGGAATGTGGGAGGGGGGGAGGAAGGAGTGGGCGGGTATCCCCTCTCCCCCGGTACCACTCCCATGAAAGGGTAACGCACCGTTTTTGAGAAAATCAGTTATTTGTAACCTAACCTCAAAACACTAAAATCACCTATTATGGTCGGGAAAAATCATGTGCGGGTCTAAATTTGCTTCCAATCAATAGTAACATAGGCGTCGTCGACGGAGCCCTGCTTTGCGGGGCTCCTACTTCTGATAGTTAAAAAAAAAACACACTAACCTAAGCTAACCTATCCAAGTCGGGGTGCCCCAAGTTCCAAGCTCACTCTTACATACTAAAGAGGTGTGACACTGTAGTAGACTCCTCATCTATCTAGGTTGTTATAAAAATAAAACAATAACACAAATGACACATGACGCAAATACCATAGAGTTTTTTTTTTTTTTTTTGCTTTCCCTTTCTCCAGTTTTGTATGCCATTGCACTCCACAGACACAGACACTAGAACACATTCAGTTGTAAATCGTCCATTTTAACTTTCCGTTTCACGTAATAACGTTGACAATTCGCTTTTTATCTGATTTGAGGTTAGAAACTATTTTTGATTCAAGATTCTTACTCAAAAACTTCTGCATAGATTTTCATGTAGTCTTCAGCAATTAGAGGGATTCTTGAGGGAGGGTTGGGTATACAATTTAACAAGGTTTTGGGTTAATTAAGTTTTATACTATTAATTAAGTTGTTTACTACCTGTGTGGAGCCAGTGCAGGTCGCTCGTTATAAAAAAAAGTTCTTTCAAAGCTTCGGTCTGTGCGCGATAAATTCATAAATTACTTTACGGATTTTCATGCAGTTAAGACTAATAGATAGAGTGATTCATGAGAAAGGCTTAGAATCATTTCTACACATGCAAAGCCTCGACATAATCTTTAATTAAAAATTTGCTCAAAAAAAGGTTTTTTTTTTTCATTTGTGACCCGATGTGCAGCTATGTTTTCTTTATTGTAACGAAATCACTCACCTTCCACTTTCACTTTAATTAGTTTCACAGTCATAACATTTTTAAACTCTTTAATAATCATTCAAATAGATTTTACTAAAACGCTTGTTGCGTATTCGAATATACTTTTGTTGTACTCAATCTAAAGTTAATACAAAAACATAAAACGTGAATTTGAAACGTATTGGAAATATAATTGTATTTTCGAAACAGGCAAACCGACCCAGTTATTGACGTACTCAGCGCCGTAAAGGGTTAATCCTAATTAACGAATATAGGTCTATATTGCGCCTATTTTCCCTTGGTAACAACCCGGAATGTCAAACTTGTGTTGGCGCTAACAAGACTATTTCGAGGTAACGACTATCGGAGTTAATAGGTAACTATTTTGAATTTAACAACCCAACTCAACTTTGTTTCGGTGTCTTTAATTAGTAAAAGTGTTGTTATTTGTTGCAATATTTTCTTTTCATTAGATATGGTAGCTAAGAATAGTTAGAGTCTTGGGGAACCTCTCCTTCCAAAGACCTAATCAGGCTTGATTTGCATTACCATCCAGAGGTGGCACTTCCTTTATGAAATTGTGGCGGCTCCACGCGCGGACCTGTGCAACGTCACTCATAATGCTTTGTCAGTGCCCGAGTTCTGGTCTTCTCAAATTTGAACGCCAGGTCGACACGGTAAGAAGATTAGATATGGTTTTTAAACGTGCTCCTTTTTGTGATATGTGTGTAATATAATGTGATATGTTCTCGGTCTACTTTATTACTATATTATTGTGTAGTAGGACAGACAAGCAGTTGAAACTTGATACAATTCGTCTGTAATCAGATTGCCTCACCACCTTCTACTTTAAGGTTAGTGGCCATTGCCCTCATCTGAACATAGTCATATCCATACTAATATAACTAGGCGCAAAAGTGAAAATATGTTTTTTTTTATTTGTACTTAGTTCATTGTTCAATAGAGTACAAATACAATAATTAGATTTCAAAAAAAATTGGGTAAGCGGCTGTACAATAACTATAAATACCTATCTAAAATCTGAACATGGGCCTCTTCTTTAACAGAACTCGGCAATCCAGGGTCGTAAATATTGCCGTAATCCCCACGCTTGATAGGCGGATTGGTGATCGTAGTAAGATAGGAGTATTATTGAGCCTTAGTCTCCGCCTCTTACGATAGGAAGATATGGTCGATGGTCTATTTTAAGCTCACGGTAAAATATATTAGAATTATGTAAATATGGTTTCATTATCTTTTGAAATTTACTTTAGTTTATATAATTGCGAGTTCTTTAGTTATATTATATTCACGTACCCATATATATACCCAGCTTCGACTGAACGAAAATTAATCTCTTAAAGCTTAAGTAATGTTTTGTAATCAGTATCTTGTCAGAATTCCGAAGATCCTTCGCAAGTAAATGAATACATTCTTTGTTAGAATTGCTTTGGATTCTAATTTTAGTAATTATTATTAGATATTTCGTACTTATACAGATTAGTCATTTTATTGTCATAGGAGATTTAAGGTTTGTCTCCAACATAGATTATGGTATCCATACACTAATAATTGAAAACATTTTGTATTGATTTTTTTTTTTTTTTTTATTGTTGAAAACTTTGTACCTATAAAAGCTTATAAAAAAATATGGTCCAATTTTGCTCCAATAAGAAGAAGCAAAACGTTTACATTTATATAAAGATCTAGCTTCCTGCACGCGGTTTTACCCATTGTCGGATTAGCCCGGATTGCTACGGGCCCCGCGATTTGGGGGCCCGCACATCAAGATACGTGCGCAAGCAATAGGATCCTCTAGAACTGCAATTTTATAAACTTTTATTAAATAATCCTTTAGCGTTGCCTATAGGCCTAAAAAAAGGTCTTTGTGCGACCTCTGAGTCATAACGAAGAGACAGACACACACACACTACATATCTCGCTAAACGAGCTTTGTCGTGATGAAACATTGAAATACACTAAACTTGAGAACGTAAAGCTAACCAAGGGCCCCCGGACACAATTTGCTACAGGCCGCACTGGCTTAATCCGGCACTGGTTTTACCTGCATAGCTTTCGTCCCTGTGAGAACTTAATAATTAAAAATTGCTTATATTACCCCTGAATTACGTAGCATTCTAATGGTAAAATATTTTTTCAAATCAGACTAGTATTTCCTGAGATTATCACGTTCCAGCAAACAAACTCTGCTTTATACAAATTTACCAATTTGTAAGATTTTTGCATTAAAAAAGGATTTATTTTTATATTTGTAGACCGTGGTAGTGATATCGTCGCTGAAACTACAGTACCGCGTAAGTGACAATAGCTAATAAGGTTGAAAATCAAATGCAGTTAATTGATTTTTGCCCTTTAAAAGATATATAACGAAAATATTATCGACAGATGAAATTTAACCTTAATTGCACCTTTGACTCACCCGGTTTTGCAGTCAAAGTCAAAAAGTCAAAGTCAAAAATTCTTTATTCATTTAGACACATTTAAAATATTTTAAATCATGTTCTTATGATGAGTCCCATTCTTTTACTACCACCAGTTCTGGACGTGGCAACTCTGAGAAGAACTGGCAAGAAACTCAGAGGAATCCTTATTTTTAAATAAATTTTATTTTTCATGATTAATAAAGCAGTATTGTTTCAGAGCAACTCACTCCCAAGCAGTTTTGTCATTAACATAATCAGAAATTTTATAAGTGTTTTATAATAGTTTAAACTTGTTTGTTGAAAGATCTCTTACATTATTAGGAAATTTGTTGTAGAAGCGTATACATTGCCCCATAAAAGAATTGCTAATTTTGTGGAGACATGTAGCATGTAAAACGAGATTATGCTTAGATCTAGTATTAATATTATGAGTGTCGCTTTTTTTCTTAAAACTATATATATTCTTATGAACATATAAAAGGTTTTCATAGACATTATTGTGATGCGACTGTAAGAATATTAGTCTCTTTGAATTTCTCCCGTAGGGAAACTCGCGGACCAAGTTTAGGTATATATAGACCTTACAGCTCGTTTCTGTAGTACAAAAATGGTGTCAATTTCCGCACAGTTTCCCCACAGAAGAATTCCATAAGACATTACGCTATGAAAATAACTAAAGTTAACCATTCTAGCAGTATCCAAATCAGTGAGTCGTCTCATAGTTTTAATAGCATAGGCCGCAGAGCTAAGTTTTCCTGATAGTTTCGCAATATGTGGGCCCATTGCAATTTGGAGTCAATAGTTATTCCCAAAAAGACAGTTGACTCCACTGGCTCCAACCGAATACCATTTATTTGCACATTCGTATCAATTTGTTTCACATTAAGTGTAGAAAATTTAATGACTTTGTGGCCCGACAATATGTATTTTACAATCACAGATTCAAACCAATTTTAATACGTATTTTTAATGCTATTGAAAAAGTATTTATGTATTAAATATTTTAATATAAAAAATAAGAAATGGATAATTTCTACTACAGTTAAGTATATGGGCATAAATGGGCACTGGTTTCAGCATTAAGCTACTTTAATAATCTTAAAGATCATTGCGGCAGCGCTGGTTTTCTAGCCAGTCCCAGTGTTGACGCCACGCATGCCAAACATCAAATAAAAAAATAAAAATAAAGTATACAGACAAAAATTGGCAATAATACATTAAGAATTTAAATAAAAAGAATACAAAAAAATTTCATCATCAAATTAATATTATTTTGTTGAAAAATTTACCAAAAAAAAACAAAAAAATTAAATTATATAAATAATGACACTAATCAGAATTAATTAAAAAAAAATACATATAATAGATCGATTGTAACGACAAAAAAAACATGGTATATGTTAAACAGAGTTTTATCGTTGTATCGGATATATTGAAAGCTCAAATCCGTCGTTCGTATTCATTGACCCGGTTGTAGTATTGATCCTAAATGATGCGAGCACAATATTTCGTGAACCCACACGCACTGTTAAATAATAATCACTGTCTCGCAACTCTACGTCATACATTTTAAAATATCTCCAGAACTACTGAACCGATTTCAAAAATTATTTTACCTTTAGGATGCTACGTTATTCAGGAGTAACAGAAACTATATTTGGTTATGAAGTTCCCACGGGAACTAGAGCTACGCGGGAAACTAGTAAATCTATAAAAGGTTAAAGCCTTACAACATACTGTAATACATTTTAACATGTAAAATTAATGGATATGCCTTCGGATCAATTCCCTTGGTCACAGCACCACGCCTGAACGACTAGACCGATTTCATTAATTATTTTTTTGTTGTGTTCGTTATTGTCTAGAGAAGGTTCTTATGGGAGAAAAAATAAGATAATTGCGCGAAAAATTTGAAAATTAATAAATACTTAACCACCATACAAAGTTTTCTAATGTAATATTAGGTCTTTTGACAATATAAACTTTTTAATGTAATCTAATGACGTTTGACATAACTTTGACAGAATGCGTACAGCTTTTGTGTACATCACGGTTAGATCGGAGCTACCACGCCTAATATTAAAAGTTCAATTTAATACAGTTTTAGTTAAGATAGGATAGCGTCTGTCGGGTCAGCTAGTGTGTTAATAAAGTTGAGCTTGTTCAGTGCTATCGTCATCATCATCATCAGCCCGTATAACGTCCACTGCGGAACAAGGGCCTCTTCCTGGGAAACGCTGTCCGTTCCCTGAAATACACTTGTTATAGATGATGTTATAACAATCGGGACCAACGGCTTAACGTGCTTTCCGAGGCACGGAGGAGTAATTCCTCAACGAACCAGAAAAGGAAAGAAATCTTAGAATTCATACAGAGATTTCTAGTCCGGTGTGAGGATCGAACCCACAACCTCCTAGACTCAAAACCGTTCAGTATTTCACAGACTATATTTTCACTCCCTCAAAATTTCTTAAGCCGACATTTAGTTCAAAATTAATTATCTCACGAAAGAAGCTGTGAATTATACGTAGGTCTTGTACAAATAAAGTTTAAAATTAGTTATGAAGGCGTAAGTTTATAAGGGCTCAGTTCAAAAGTTGGGCTTAAGTGTCCAAAAAGCTGGGGTACTGATTTAATTGATCACTACATAGTATAAAACAAAGTCGCTTCCCGCTGTCTTTCTTTGTATCTTTAAAACTACGTAACAGTTTTTTTTTTTTTTTTAATAGATTGATAGATTCACGAGGAACGTTTATATGTAGGTACTAGCTGCCCCCCGCGGTTTTACCCGGTCACTCGGCTCCAGTGGGTTGGAGCGTGATTTTTTGTAGCCTATATGTTAATCGAGCTTATTAACTATTCCCGTGCAAAGTTTCAGCCAAATCGTTTTTTTAGTTTTTGCGTGAAACAAACACACCTTGTTTCAACCCTATATACCTTGTTTCATCACTCTCTAAGGTCGTCAGCAGATAATGAATAAGGCATTAAATCACCAAGGTGAAAAATTACCAAGGTGTGGTACAACATAGGTTGAACCATTTTTTTCCCTCTGTGTTTATTTGCAATCAGTCCCAGAACTAAGTATAAGCAAATCTTTTCTGCGATGCTGTCTTGCGGAGTGGGTTCCCATTGTAAGCTTCTACTCATAAAAGATAAATAAAAATAAAATAAATATTACTAATATTATAAACGCGAAAGTTTGTAAGTATGGATGGATGGATGGTTGGAAGTTTGTTACTCTTTCACGCCAAAACTGCTGAACGGAATTGGCAGAATTTTGCACCGGGGTAGGTTCTACGCTGGATTAACATAGGCTACAAAACATCACGCTCCAACTCACTGGAACAGAGTAACGCGGGTAAAACCGCGGGGAGCAGCTAGTAATAAAATAAAATTACATCAATTAATTAATTGATAAATTGAACTCCATTACTTCGGAAACGTTTTAATCGAATTACGATCTTTCTAAGCCCCATATGCATACATATCTATTAAAACTAAAGCTAACCAATGCCTCCATAAGGGTAGGCACATAGATTTATCTCGAAACATAGATCTCCCACCATGCTTTGATACCCTATAAATAAATTACAATATGAACGTAGTTAGGCAACGCTTTGAAAATTTCTTTTTTTTAACCTTTTATATTACTGTGTATTGATCAAAGCATATAAAAAAACATCATTTTGCGACTTCTAAAATAATGTTACATTAAGTCAGTATTTTTTGCAACCAAATCTATACTTAATATTATAAAGCTGCAGAGTTTGTTTGTTTGAACGCGCAAATCTCAGGAACTAGTGGTCCGATTTCAAAAAATCTTTCAGTGTTGGATAGTCCATTTATCGAGGAAGGTTATAGGCATATATATTTTATTACGAAGTTCTCAAGGGCACGTGAGCTACGCGGGTGAAACCGCGCGCGGGAAGCTAGTATAAGAATAAAAGCGAAATCATGGGACAAACTAGAGTTATTACAGACTTAATTTAATTGTAAAAGACATTTTGATAATTTTTATACACAATCTAGCTTCCCGCACCCGGTTATACATGCGAGTTTTTTTTTAATAAAAATTACTAGCAGTGATGTGCAGTCTACTAGTATTCTTGTTAACCCCTCGTGCTAAGCTAAAACGCTTGTGTTAATTGGTTTTTTTTTATATACTTTGATGAATACACAGTATAAAATCAGGTGTTAAAATACCTACGCTTGAATCCATAATGTTTTATGATGGCTATGAAAAATAAATCGACACCAATCATTTTTTACTGACTATAAAGATTAACCCAAAAACTCGTTTTCACAGAATTATAATCCCAGCGATAATACTTAAAATAAACGTAAAATTATGTCGTTATATTCTTAATGATTGTGACCTTAAGAGCGGTTTCGCACTACGTCCGATCCGAATCCAATCCGAACCCGTGAAAATATTGGTCTAGAAATTTGGAATGAAATCGGATGACGGATCTCGGTAGTGCGTAAATTACCATAGAAATAGTTCTGCGTCTACTACGGACCATATTTTCACGGATTCGGATCGAACGTAGTACGAAACCGCTCTTAATCTAGAATCTATGATAACTGAAAATTTGAAAAATTATGCCAGTTGATCTTAATACCGTATTTAAGGTTTTTTTTTCATTTATTTCATTTATTTAAAAGTGTTTTTTTAGACTCCAACAGTTAAAAGCACTTTCCAAATATGAAAGATTCCGCATAAAATCATATTTCAGCACATTAACCTCAGTAATTACGCAATATGTTCGAAATGTTTTTATGTGTAATATCTTGTCTGTTTATTTATTAACTTCAGTACATAGGCAAATTTAATGCCAAAGGCATTCCCTACCAGTCAACGTTTAGATGGTGCAGAGACAATGATAGTAGGTGTACTAAAATAATTGCATCAGTTGTTAAGAGAATAATTCATATATAGGAATAATACTATATTATTATATTATATGTGTGTTGTGCTGAATTAAATGTTTTTTCTTTCTTTCATTATAATTTATTGAATCTAATTTAATGGTTTTTATTAATTCAGCGATTATCATGGCACAAGTATTATACAAAGGAGAACTCAGTAACCATGTAATCAAACTCTACAGAGTCGAGTCTTTGAAATAAATATTTCATATAATATGTAAGTAAGTGTTTCTACATTTACATATAAATATTTTACACCTACTTCTGTAGTAGAGCAGCAAAAATCACTGTTTAACAATGTCATTTGGTACAGTTATTAGCACTCTGTGCAAGAACTCAGTTCCACTCGCTTTTAGACTGATTTTTCACTTTTATTTTTGGTTGTAAATTATTTCTTGTGTTTAATAGTTTGTGACATAGCCAGAATCTTGATCAGATCTGATAAATAAATACCTAAACATTAACATTCAGATTCCCATACATCCCCTATGTTTAACTGAATGACAATGCATTAATATTTAATTAAAAGCCTTATTACTTAAATGGAATTTGAAATCACCTTTTAGATTTCATATATCAGCAAGAGCGTCACCTTCGCCTGTTCGTCCACTTATGAGCCTGTGTCTGCAAATCTATAAATGTAATATAAGATAACTTACAGCACATTCCGGTTCCAGAGTATAAGATCCATTGGTAAAGTATTTCTTCGGACACTCCGACCACGGCAGCTCCGCTTGGAAACTCTGGGCGAAATAGAACAGGCACCACGCTATTATAGAGTTGTAGTACAGCGCCACGTTGAAGGAGACCACTGCAGAAGATATGCCGATACCCCCGAGGTACGGAGACACTTGATGCCAAACCCCTATAGCACCTTTCCTCAACCTCTGACCGATCGCCAATTCCAGGTAAAATATAGGGATGCCTTCAATAGCCAGCATAACAAAATATGGAATCAAGAATGCTCCTCCGCCGTTCTTCTGAGCTAGGTAGGGGAACCTCCACACGTTACCCAATCCTACAGCGTAACCGACCGTTGCTAGAAGAAAAGTGAGCTTGCTGTCCCAAGATTCTCTTTCAGCTCCAGGTTCGGGCTTAACTCCTGCTCGTTCTTCGACGGAACTTGCTTTACTAGTTGGAGTTTCAGAGGACCGTCTATTAGGGCTAGTGTCTTCAAAAGCCTCATTAGTAGCTCCATACATGACGTGTGTGCGGTGCGACGGGTGGCCATTTTCCATGGTAACTAACCTGCCCCGTAATTCCTTCATCTCCATCCGATCTATAGAATGCTGGTGGGCGTACATATCCCGCGAGCTCTGTCGCCTCATCAAATGCGCTGTGTTCGCCATTTTTTAATTAACAAGAATGAATACTGTATTATTTTATTGTCGTATATTCATTGTTTGGATTTAAATTTAAAACGATTCGTCTTCGGTATCGTGGCACATAATGAAAACTAACAATGTACATGTGAGAATGATACCCGTAGTTATGTATGAGCGGAATCGTGTTTGTATTGATTTATTAACGGACATTTTCAAACACACATTCTACACTTTTTTTCTATTCAACACTGGCACAGGTCACACTGGCGCGATTTTAAAATGTTTCATCTTTTTTTTCTGGTTTTCGACGAGACACAGACACAAACCCGCGCACCCTTGGCGGGAAACTTACCCGGAATGGGGTAAAGAGGTGGGATGGTGTGGAGTGATACGCATGCGCGATTCTGGAGCCCTTTCATCGTATAGAAGCCCGAATAGACATTTTTCAATGAAAACTGATATTAATCTGAACAACTGCGATAGCAAACAGAACTTTCTGGGAGGTTACGTTAAATCGGCGATGGCTTTTTGGAGATCGAGTGCTCAATAGTACTATAGATAAGGATAAGGTTCTGAAATACAATATCTAATAAAATAAACTGATTTATTATTAATATGAAACCTAATGACTTTATAAGGTTACCGCGAAATGGGAGATCGTCCCCTTCCTATTCCACGCACCCATTATCTTAATGCATTTATAAATACATATCAAAACATTATCATCTATCTGTTAATAGCAGGCTTAATTAGCCAGTCAATTAACCTACTAGATTTGGATGAAGGTGTTTGCCACCATAGAGTGTAAAGTGAGGGACCATGATAGCTCTCCTACATTATTAAGTCCTTTAATTTTTCAGCCCATTGAGATGACAACCTCCATAGCGGTATTTGGCTCGCTTTAAATCTCGGAGGTCGTGGGTTCGATTTCTACGCTGGACATGAAATCTTTGTGTAAATACTAAGATTACTTTCCGGGTCTGGTTGGTTAAGCCGTTGGTCCCTATTGTTATAACATCATCTATAATAATCGTTTATCAAGGAACGGGCAGCAGCGTTTCCTTGTGTGGTACAACATAATACTGCGGTCGCCAAACCACCTGCCAAGCGTGGTGACTATGGAAAATCCCTCCTCTGGGAGGAGGCCCATGTTTAGCAGTGGCCGTTATACGGGCTGATGATGATGATGATTCATTATTTTATTTAAAGGGTCATAATGCAGAGGGCCGAAGCCCTTAAAAAAAATTACAACATGATGATTTAGCAGAGTGCCCTTAAGAATTTGCCCTTAAGAATCTTAAGAATTTGCCCCGTGACTCGGACGGCATAGTTACGGCACTGGCGAGACATATTATTATTATGCTAATTTACTAGATATCGTTTCGCATAGAATCACGTAAACGGGAGAGAAATCCTTTCTTTGTGTTCCAGCGTTCGTTTCTCTTTTATATACTGTAATTGTTATAAATGCTTCAGATGTAAGAGTACAATGTGTTTAGAAAGAAAGAAAGAAGAAAGAAAATATATTTATATCAGCACAACATGCAAGATAATAACATTATCAGATTTATAGTAAACTAGTTACGCCCCGCGGTTTTACCCGCGTCTCTCTGCTCCAGTGGGTCGGAGCGTGATATTTAGTAGCCGATATGTAAATCCAGCTTATAAAATATCCACGTGCAAAGTTTCAGCCAAATCCATACTTTAGTTTTTGCTTGAAAGAGTAACAAACATTCATTCATCCACACATACAAACTTACGCATTTATAATGTTAGTTTAATAGAAAATTAAAAAAACAATAATATTTGTAATCTCGCATGCTCCGCCGAAAAGGTCGCCACCTCAACATTGGCTAGGCTGACACAGTAACACCTGGATAAAGTAGTATACAAATTTCCCTTTTTATTATTTTACGGCAATGGCATACAACTCAAACAATGGGCATGAGGACTAAAAAAATGTATTTAGTCCGTCAGTTAGATTACTAAAAAATATTGGACATGTATTTTTTTATTTATCAAATCAATGAAAATTGACAAAGATACAGAGCAAAAACAAACTATAAAGTTCAGGAGAGGGGGGCTTGTGACGTCACTATTAGGTAAAATTGTACCTAATAGTGACGTCACACGAAATTTCAACACGCTGTATATTCGTCATTTTTTGTTTGAGAAACGAAAATTTTTAGGTAATCTAACTGACGGACTAAATATATTTTTTTAGTCCTCATGCCTATTGAAAATATCAAGGAGCTGATGGAGTTTTGAGAGGATGACAACAAAGACCCACCCTTTATGGTTAACCTGGTTTAGGTTGTATGCACTCACCTTCCAAAATGTTATCAGCCCCTTGATATGTTCAAGAGGATACGGAAATCTTATTCCCAACTTACGAACCAGTCGCATATTAAACACTAGCTTCCCGCGCGCGGTTTCACCCGCGTAACTCCCGTTCCAATGGGAACTTCATAATTAAATATAGCCAATGTTAATCAGTGATAATGTAGCATTCAAATGGTGAAAGAATTTTTAAAATCGGTCTAGCACTTTTTGAGCCAATTCTTTACAAACATACTTACATACAAATCTTTTCTCTTTATAATATTAGTATATATAAACTTTGAGAGTAATAATGTCTTAAGACACAAGACAGATAGAGTAAAGAATGAACTCTACAAACTTTCTCTATTACCGAATTTTACTTATTTTTAGTTGTCACGCCCTATTATTGTTGTAAGTACTAATGTAATTTTATTAAATTTTTCTTAGTTTTTTTTTTGCCCGGTAAAGAAGCAAAGGCGTTCAGCTAATGACACATGCCGTGTCATTAGCTGAGCAAAGCTTTTGCTAGGAAAACGCTAAGAAAAAATAAATGAAATTACACTAGTTCATGCTTATAACAATAATAGGGCGTGATATGTATATGAAAGAGATATCTAAGGCATAGTTATTTTATATTCATTTTATACATTATTTTTTCTGACATAGAGTGAAAATCGTAACGGTAAAAATGCGTACTAACTACCTAGTTAGGGACGCTGTTTCGCTCACTCTTTTCATTCATGTGTGATTGCAATCTAGGAATTATAGGCACCTATTTTATTAATATGTATGGTGTTTTTCTTTTAAGTAATTTATGAAATTTTCGAAATTCTAATTACCGAAATACTAGTACAAATATACTGTGGTCTATAGATTCTATTCCACTTACACAACACACCATATTATTATCAAGACGGGTAAAAAAGCCACCCAATATATGTATATTTTGAACACTTTTTTAATTACTTTTTTAATATTTCGCCTATATTATTATTTTACTGCTATGCACTAACATAAATTAAATTGATGCTGATTCATTATTGTTTACAAAAATAAAAACAGTAAAAGCGTAACAACACGCAATACTGGCGTGAAATTATGAAATCTGAAGTTGAAACGAAATGTCGAAGAGACTTGAAGTCACTTTGAAGTTCGAGATTTTTTCTTTTACATATTTCGATAATGGCGTAGGCGGGCCGTAGGTACCAGCTGCTTGTTTGACAGCTCTGATTTATGACACATCAGTTACGTAAAAGAATCGACAGTAGGTATACCTACCTATATTCTACTTTATTGGAAAGCTGTTCAAGGTCAACGCCAGCAAGGAATTAACTTGTTTTTCCCTATTGAGTACCCATGATATACATGTTATTTCTGAATACTTACGTAAAAGTTTATCGCATTGTAAATTTCAATATTGATATCAATAAATTAAGACCACCGGCAAGAATCCAACCCGCCTCTCAGGCCCTGAGGCCCCCAAGGCCTAAACCATTCGGCCACGTAGGAACCCAACCGGTCAGCTAAAATTGACGAGAAAAAATGTGACGTTATAATGACCACATCAATATAAAATTAATATTGATATGGTTACTATAAGACGTTGTTAGGTCAGCTAATTACGTAATAACTTAATACAGAAGGTCTCTTATGTAGCCGACTTGGTATTACATGGATCTCATACTTTTTAGGATAGCGGAACTAAGTTACGAGATTTTGTTTTTTTACGTGTTATTGTAAGCCATCAATATGGAATGGAAAAAATGTCGTAAGTAGGTATATATTAGGTTGGGGAAAAAGTCTTTTCGCATTATAGTATGTATGAACTTGTAATAAAATCTCTTTGGCTATACTATTTGTACCTGGCTGGTTCTGGTATCATTGAAAGTTTAAATTTTAAAGCACATCATTCCAAATTCAAATTAGGAAAATGTGTGATTTTCATTTGTTTTTCGTACTGTCAACATGAGTGAACGTAATGAAGAAATTCGATACATTTTAAAAATTTACTACAAAAAAGGTAAAAATGGATTGAAAGCCGCGAAAAAAATTTGCGATGTTTATGGACTTAGTGCAGTGTCTGTGAGAGTAGCACAAATTTGGATTAAGCGTTTTCAATCCGGAAATTTTGATGTCAAAGATGCACGTCGCTCTGGTCGCCCTATTACAGATAACATGGGTGCCATTTTTGAAAAAGTGGAGCAAAATCGGCATATCAGTAGTTACGACGTAGCTGAAGAACTGGGAATTGACCACAAAACAGTTTGGCGCATTTGAAAAAAACTGGGTACACAAAAAAGCTTGATATTTGGGTACCTCACGAGCTCACTGAATGAAACCTAATGAACCGTGTACTCATTTGTGATTCTTTATTACAACGTAATGAAACCGAACCATTTTTGAAGAAGCTGCTAACTGGTGATGAAAAGTGGATCACGCAGGACAAGAACGTGCGAAAAAGGTCGTGGTCAAAGGCCGGTCAGGCTTCACAGACTGTGTCGAAACCCGGGTTAACTCGCAACAAGGTGATGCTGTGTGTGGTGGGGTTGGAAGGGCATTATTCATTATGAGCTGTTACCACCAGGCAGGACAATCGATTCTGAAATCTACTGCGAACAACTGATGAGATTAAAGTAAGAAGTTGAGAGAAAGCGGCCAGAATTAATCAACAGAAGAGGTGTGGTTTTTCATCATGATAACGCTAGACCTCACACATCTTTAGCCACTCAGCAAAAATTAAGAGAGTTTGGCTGCGAGGTGTTAATGCATCCGCCTTATAGTCCTGACCTTGCACCTTCAGATATTTAGGCAGTGTCAGGTTAACATCACGAGAGGACTGCCAAAACCACTTGTCGCGATATTTTGATCAGAAGTCTCAAAATTTATATAACAATGGGATCATGTCCCTAACTACAAGATGGCAAAAAGTTATATATATATACACCGTGAAATTTTAATGGTTGTTTTCCCGAAGCAGAACAACTTGCCGTCGGTAGTACTATCGAAACATTTTTTTTTTTTTTTTGAGACGTCTTTTGGATTTAAAATTATTAAAAAAAATATTAGACAACTCGAAAGCGTGATAAACAGTAGTAACACTAGACGGAGTGAACGGACCTTGTAGGTACTACTCGAATCGCACGCGCTGCTGACAAAGTAAAGAACGATCCATAAACGTTCAAACAAAATAAGAGCTCAATGGTAGTTATACGGCATAAAATAGCCTGCACGCAAGAATCACAAACGAGCCGACTTCCTTTGTAATTAGCCGCGCGGCGCCGACGCCGGAACGCCCCGCGCTCTCCTTCGACTCCCTCCTTCCTTAGTTGTCCCGTGAACGTCGGAAGCGCAGCACGCGTTATCTTATTACCTACTTTATTAGTATTATGGATCGACATTACAGTTTTAGTAATTTAGAGTACGTCGCTATGGTGCAACTGTACGCTAGGGCTAATTATAATTCCCATACTGCCTGGCGTCTTTACGCCGAGCTGCAACACTTGGCGTCACTCCGTCTTCGCGGAGTTCTGAACCATCAAGTCATACAGGACCGGACGATCGTAGCGGCGACGGCTACTCGATCATGGGCAGTTCCAAGTGCCAGCACATGCACAGGGCAGAGGTCGATCGGCCGTTCTTTCGCCAGAGCTCGACGAGGAGATCATCGAGTACTTCGAACGCGATCCTCGCCGAAGTAAGCGAATGGCGGCAGCTAAGTTTGGCGTAAGCCAATACTACGTCTGGAAACTACTCAACTCAGAAGGACTGCATCCATATCATTTCCGCGGAGTTCATTTAATTTTTCATTTTTGTTAAATACGCCTTAAATACTTTATTAGGTAGGTATCTAATTCAGAAAATTATTGTTCTTAGATAATAAACTTGTTTTAAGTTACGTTTTCTGTAAGTTATAGCTAAAAAGGTATTGGATAAAGCTTATTATTATGATTGGGTACTGTGTTACATTACCTAAGGTGTAGGTATCAGCTGATTGACTAACACCCGGGTCAATGAACGCGCGACCGAGCGACGCGAGCGCTAGGTATCGCGAGGTATTACTATCGGTTCGATGTCACTTTCGAGTTCGGTTTTTCACGATTGTTAATCGGCCATTTTTGGTTTATAATATTTAGTTTTTGTATAAATTGAATGTTTAACTAAGACCAAACCTTTTCGCTGCGGGAAAACAACCATTTAAATTTCAGCGTGTATATAGTATTAAGTTTTGAATTTTCTTAAAAAATGCGAAGAAACTTTTTACCCAACCTGTTATTTAAGTATCTAACAAATTAAAATTACAGTAAATTCGTCAAAAAGGAAACATATTCTTTTTTTAACCTAGCTGTTGTTAAAAATTATGTAACACATTTGTTTTAACTGAACATAGGCTTACTTCTAATCCCTGATTAATTGGTCTTTGCTCTTTTTCGGGATAAACAAATGTTTTGGGATTAATACCCTCGAGAAAAGGATTATTTCCGAGTTTAAGTACCTAACTTTAAAATACCGAATTAATTTCTAGTAGCAAATTCAGACACCAGCCTAACCTAGTTAAATTATACAAACGTAAACTATAGGTATAGGTCAGGGATGGCAACTTTTTTTTGTTTTGTTATCCAGGGGGAAATGCATTTACGCATTCCCACCACCGCTGCAGCATATTCGCGCGCTGGCGGTGGGATATGTGGGACTCGCCCTCTCCATAGCGTGGTATGCTAAACTCATATGACGAGGAGTGGACCCTACACCACTAATACCTCCCGGACACTCCTTTGATCCGCCGTTGGCGGGGCCAGGTACGCATGAGCAATCCGGCCCATCATTGATGGCACCTGACGCAATATTTTGGGCATTGCGTGCGTGCCTATGAAATATAGTTAATATGTCTAAGAGCGAACGCGATTGATCAACGTCCACTAATGAACATGGGCCTCCTCCCAAGAAAGAGTTTTGCCAGTATTATGTTCTAACACACAGGGAAACGCTGCTTTAACAATCGGGAGACAGATGATGTTATAAGGATCGGGACCAACGGATTAAAGAGTTTTCCGAGGCATGGAGGGTCGTTCTTCACTCAACCAGACCCAGAAAGAAATCTTACAATTTACACAAAGATTTTGTCCGGCATGGGGATTGAAATCACGTCCTGTGGGACTTATACCTCTACGCTACGGAGGTCCAAGTAACTACGAAGTCACAATTATTTCATGGCACGTCTGCAGTTTTTTTTATTAAACACTAGATTCCCGCGCGCGGTTTCACCCGCGTAACTTAAATATAGCCTATGTCAGGGTGAATGTAGCTTTCAAAGAATATTTGAAATCGGCACAGAAGTTTTTGAGTTTATTCATTACAAACATACACACAAAAGTACAAATCGTTCCTCTTCATAATATTAGTATAGATATAGATTTATTTAGAAAAATTGCACATCGGTGCATAAAGGTTCGCCATCCCTGGTATAGGTACTTAACCTACATTCCACTTGAAAATCACTGCAAGATGGGCTAATTTAACTTTTTTTATATAAACAATTGCTTATCAAATCAAATCAAAATATTATTTATTCATATAGACACGTTTAAAATATTTTTAATCATGTACCTTTGTCGTCCCTTTATTTTCTGCCACCAGTTCTGGACTTGACAACCCTGAGAACAGGCATGAAACTCAAAGGAATATTTTTTTAAATTCATGTTTTTGTAAAAGTTATGAATTAAGCAGTATTGTTTCAGAACTACTCACTCCCAATGAGTGTTGTCATTGATATACAATCAGAAATGGGCGTTACGTATTGGCATTAAGGTTTTTTTTCATCGGATGGACATACGTAGGTAGTCACGAGCCTTTTGCTACTTCACCGGGCATAAAGGCGAGCAGAGCTTCCAGTCTATGGCATTAAGGGAAATAAATTACATGTTAGGTAAAGTTGTTTGAAAATCTTGAAGTTTACTTATAGATAGTGGGGTCCAAAGGAGTAAATTTTTTAGGGCGTTCTCCCAAAAAAAAAAAAAGAAAAAATACGACTGTCCGTCCCCTATAGTTCCCTGATATAGGCTTATAGGCTATTTTACAAAATAAAAAGGAATACAGGTTTATTTTTAGGCGCTTGTACTGAACTACTACAATAAGACTAGAACTACAGTTCAAGTGTGTGCAAATTAATATCATGGTACATATACAGGGTTATTTTTAAAACACCAGTAACCTTTTAGAGGGTGAAAGTACTGATGATTGTAAACAACTTTTACTATGGGACCAACCCTGAAATCGCGAAAATAAAATCAGCTGTTCCATACATTTTGTCGAGGTAAGTAAACATATATAGGGTGACTGGTAATTAGTGACCGATACCTAAACACATGATTGTGCTCATGATAACAAACAACATTTACTATGGCACCAAAACTGAAATCGCGAAAAAAAAATCAGCTGCTCCCTACCATGTTGACGAGTTATGTGAACATAAATGTATGGAACAGCTGATTTTTTTTTTCGCGATTTCAGGGTTTGTCCCATAGTAAAAGTTGTTCATAATCATGAGTACTTCGATTCCCCAAAAGGTTGTTGGTGTTTTGAAAATAACCCTGTATTTACAACATATTATTATGTGTTATAGAAAACGAAGTTGTTGAAAATGAATAATATAGCAAAAAAAACACGAGAATTTTTGCTATTTACGCGATTATGGAAATTAAGCATTAAGTCATTCTAACGACATTATATGAAATACAAGTATGGCCCCCATATAAAATTATTACACAAAACTTAAAGCGAATCGTATATAGGCAGATATACGATTCGCCTATATTCCTCCATTCTAAGCAAGATACAGTATTACAGCGTAGGCTTAGTACTCTCATCAAGTTTAATGTGGATCTATCCTAATATTATAAACGCGAAAGTTTGTAAGTATGGATGGATGGATGTTTGTTACTCTTTCACGCACAAACTACTGAACGGAATTGGCTGAAATTTTGCACCAGGATTGGTTGTACGCTGGATTATCATATAGGCTACAAAACATCACGCTCCGACCCACTGCAGCATAGTTAAGCGGGTAAAACCGCGTGGCGCAGCTAGTTTACTATACGAATACAGAAAATGACACAATTGAATGATACAATTATTTTTTATTTGAATGCCCTTTTAAAGCCTGATCCAAAACTGAGATAGTAAAGTCGACATCGTGTACCTTTTTTTTTTGTTTAATATATAGTACTTTTGTCAAATTCAGGAAAAAAATTATTACACATTTATTTTAAATCATTATTTATTTTCCCATGTGTATTTGTTATAACTCTTTACTTTGGTCTTTTTACCTTTACCATAATTAAAAGAATCTGTGTTAGATCAATGTTAGATCCATATTAAAATAAATTAACAATTCTTTATTGTCTTAAGCGGCGCTGAGGATGCCTTAAAAATATTAAAGTTAAGTTAAGTTTGGCGAAAAAATATATTTATTTTTGTCGATACTACTTGTTGTGATTGTTATAATCACAGTACAGTTTAGGACCGGTAGCGTTTAGGTCCATAATGAAAATGAAAAAAGGGACGATTAATGCCCAAATTGATTTCTCATATATTTTTCGTCATTGTCCCATACATAACAGTGGTCGCCCAGCTCGAGCTACATTTCGTAGAGCACAAAATGATACATTATCGACTTAAAAGCCTAAAGTATTATAACACCAAAACTAGTAACAAACGTCATCTGTCAAGCTGCTGTCAAAAATTAAACGCAAATCAGACGGAATTGCATCTACATTTTTGAGCTAATCGAAAAATAATGAAGTTATCACAATCATGTCGATTGCAACACATAAACTAATCTACAGTAGTGCTACACGATAGTATTCACTTCGGTACGCGCACTCGGCGCCATGTACTGTTTACAATGGCTAATCCCCGTACTTCTGATACCAAAACCTGTGAACCCGGCGTTGATCAACACACATGTAATGTTCATGGTGTTATATTTAATAGGATTTTTCCTAGAAAGGAAGCCTTGTACCGTGTGCAGTGTCGTCTTCCTCGCAGCAGTGATATTAATATGTTATAGCGGTATCGGAAATTGTTTGTTCTGGGCCAGCTCGTGTGAAGGAGAAAAATACGATACCTAAAACATGGGTATTACTTCCAGAGTTACCTACCAAAGTGCTCAAAGTGCAACACCATTCACGTTAGCGATTGGCGGGAAATCAATCAAATCAAGACTTCAACATTATGGTCACTGCCAAATGCAGTGAAAAAAGTTGTTGTTTATTTTTGTAAATAGAACTTTTGTTTTATTATTTAATCATTGTAACAATACGTAATTATTATAAAGTTCTCCATATGGAAACATGTGCCGATCTGTACTTAGTGCTCCATTTTTCTGTTGATAAATTTAAAAATGTGATGATAATGTACAGTTATTAGAAATTAATTATATTATAATGTGTATAACAATTTGGGGATATTTACTTTTGATTTTTTTTTTATTGTTAACAATGTTTGTGACATTTTGTTATGAAGTTGCTAATTTGCCATGAAGTATGAAGCATAACATGAAATTAATACAATGAAACATGTGAAAGAATATTGCCTGTTGTAATGTACAGGACACCAATGTTGTTATTTATATTGAATAAGTTGAGAAATATATTTTCTATTTGTAATTAAATTAGTTCATTTTATTTCTGAATTGGCCTTTAGATTATTTTATGAAGAGCAGCAATCACAGTATGAGGGTTCATAATAATTCCATGTAGTGTCCAAATATGTAAGTTAAAATCTTTCTGACGCCTTGATGCTTGTTCATTTTCAAAGATTAATCCCTCACTTGGGAAATGAATCTCTGTGTTGTGGGACACTTTCAAATTCTTGTTTCAAAAATACACCCTAATTCTACAACCATATAATACATAAATTATTGTTCTGCATGGGATTTGAACCCAGAACATGGGGACTCGGAAGCAACTACCATAACCACTGAGCCACTAGTGAAGACAAGATTATTTGTAAACTAGATCCTCATATGCGGTTTTACCCACGTAACTCGTTCCCATGGAAACTTCATAATAAAATAAAGCCTATGTTACTCCTGGATAATGTAGTTTTCGAATGGTGAAAGAATTTTTGAAATCTTTTCATAATAATAGTATAGTTAAATATCTATTTATCACTTTGGATTTAAGTTACCTCGTTAGTCACTGTCTTTCATAAATTTTATCATTATTTGTTGATTTTTACTAGACAGATATATTTTCCTCTAATCTATACTAATATTATAAAGAGGCAAGATTTGTATGTAAATTGTAAGTATTTTGTAATGAATTAGCTCAAAAATTAAAGGACCGATTTTAAAAACTCTTTCACAATTTGAATGCTACATTATCACTGATTAATATAGGCTATATATAATTATGAAGTTCCCACGGAAACGGGACTCACGCGGGTGAAACCGCGCGCGGGAAGCTAGTTAGCTATAAAAGATTTGCCTCAATCTCAATCATACTATGGGAAGGCAACATAAAATCTAGTAAAAGTACCTGAACAATAAGGAAAAACTGAAACATTTTACTTTGGACTTTAACCTTGTCTACCTGACTACAAGGATGTTTCCTCAACAATATTTTTAAGTAGTGTAGCAGGTTAGTTTCCGTGGTTAAGGTAGGGGAGATGAGTAAGTCGGCATAATATATCAGGTAAAGCCTAGGACCTAGAACACTGCCCTAAGGTACTCCGGCGTAGATGACAGAAAAGCTTGCAAAGGTCTTCTCCGCACTAAACAAGTAAGTTGCGTTTTCATCGGAGAACTTTACAACTGATTATCTATTTTCGGGAACATGTTGAATGACTTTGTACAGCAGGCCATCATGCCACAAGCATTGTAAATTTTATTTAAGCTTACTACACAAGTGTTTACCTAAACGTTGCAAATGGAGAGGGCGAGTCCCACCCCACCGCCAGCGCGGCGGACCACTACCGACGTTTACCCACTCGTAGCACAAGCATATTAGCTTAGCATGGGGGGTTAACAAGAATACCAGTAGATTGCAAAACTATGCTAGTATTCTTAAAAAAAAAGACTTAGTATTATAATGCCTACTGCTAATAATCATAGACTTTTCGCTACTGATTTATGAGTATGACGCATCTTGCATGATAGTAGTTCAATTTTGCTATACCTAATAGAAAGGTATCATAAATTCACAATTATTAGTTGTTATCAAAGTAGATAATGTAAATACGTAAAATTACTACATACACTGTATTTAGCTAAGAGTTTTAGATATTGCGGGGCCTAAGGCATTTAAGGTTACCTTTGTTTAATAAAACTATTTGGTCAGCGTTGGTACTATTGCGGATACTGTAGGTAGCGGATAATATACCGGATAGAAAATTCCTAAGGCATTTAAGGTTACCTTTGTTTAATAAAACTATTTGGTCAGCGTTGGTACTATTGCGGATACTGTAGGTAGCGGATAATATACCGGATAGAAAATTCCTAAGGCATTTAAGCTTACCTATGTTTAAAAAAGCTATTTGGTCAGCGTTACAACCTATATCAGTGTTTACGACCACAGTAGTAATTAACTAATTTATATTAATATATAATACACCTGAAGAGTTTGTTTGTCTGCTTGAAGGCAGAAACTACTGGTCCGATTTGAAAACTTCATTCATACTATATTTTATGATGAAGTTCTCTCGGGTGAAGCCCAACGAAGAAAGCTAGTACAATTATATATTACAAGTCTTACTAAGTAGGTATGTATCACAAATATTAACAATATTGACTATAGTAAAATACCTCATATAAATAAAATTGATGGTATATAGGTATAGCTGACAGAGCCCATACTCGTAATTTGTGATTCTTTCTTAAATCCCATCTATGTAAAATTTAATAAAAAGGTACCTTTTAAATAAATAAATAGGCGTGCACATTGCTTGAGTGTGTCATCATCATCAGCCCGTATAATGTCCACTGCTGAGCATGGGCCTCCTCCCAGGGAGGGTATTTGCCATTGTCACCATGCTTGGCAGACGGGTTGGCAAATGCTGCTGCCTGTTCCTTGATATATGATTATTATAGATGATATTAAAACAAACAAGACTAACGGCTTAATGTGCTTTCGAGGCATGGAGGATAGTCCCTCAACCAACCAGACCTAGAATGAAATCTTAGAATTTATGCAAAGAAGTGTGGCAATCGAACCCACAACCTCCAAGATTTAAAGTGAGCCAAATACCAGTACACTATGCTATCTATAAAAATCCAAAGGAAATATAAGCAACTAAGGACAGGGAACAAAATGCAAAAACAACTGGTTTCAGAATAAAACAAAGAAATACACTGATAAGTTGTTTATTCTGTGTGAGAGTACATTGAGATGGTCATCTTTGACGGTTTCTTAAGTTAACACAAAATTTGGATAGATGTTACATAGCGAGCCTTAACCTAGAGTGTATGTTGGACCTGAAACAAACAAACACAATATTAGTTTCATTATAAAATACAATAATATTGAGATATATACTATGAAATTACCAAAGCTACCAACTATACTGTTGTATATAAGTTATATTAGGGAAAATAGAGGTATCATAAAATTATACTGGACATATTGTTAATTTCATTGTAACTAATATAAATGCGAAGGTCATTGAGTTTAAAATGTACACTAATAATGAAGTTACACTAATATAAACATTCCAAAAAGGTTTATGGTTATACTTATTTAATATTTGTACCTAACTTATAGGCAATCAAGGGAAGCACTTGAATCAATGATGCAAATTTATGGGCAATAAATACTAGAATATATTGCTTTGGTTGTTAAAAAGGTTACAAACATTGGCAATAAACAACACTACATCTAATAACAGATAATGAAAGAGGTTACACTTCGATTCTACAAGAATCCGTTAGCCGCTACATAGCTACAGGCGACCTAACCTGTAAAACGATATTTGAACAAAAACGCTACTTAAATGAGTCCAACTGTAATAATATGTGTAGTTATGATATTTACCGCTTATCGCAGTCTTCTGGCTTCACGCTCAGACTCGAGAAGGGTCAGGATGTCCCCATCACGGACGGGTCCCTTCACGTTCCTGATGATCTGTCGGCTGGTTTCTCCGATGAACTCAACTTTCACCTGGGTACACTGTCCCTGGGATCCAGTACGGCCCAGAACCTTGACGACACGAGCGAGAACATTGGGTTTATCCATTTTAGCTTAGATATCGAGCAATTTGTGAAAAATCACACGTGCACCGCGAATGGCGTGTATCGAAAAGAAATTGACAGGACTAGTGATGTACCTTCTCTAAATTAACTAAGTTGTATATAATCGACTAAATAAATATCAATTTGGCTTCTTTTGTGTTGTATCAATATCCAACAGAGTTTTTAATATACGGTTTTTACTTATTTGTGTATTTTGCTTAAGCAATGCAATGATTTAGAATACCGAAAATTAACCAAAATGAATGAAAAATAATGTGTAACCAGGTGGCTACACATTATTTTTATACATATTTTTTATATTTGATATAAATCAATCAATTAATAATAAATTTATTTACATTTTGTGCAATAAATAATACCGATTGCTAAACGTAACTGGTAAATGATAATTGAAAACTGAAATCAACATAAACATAGGACAAGTATTTGATTGATTATAAAACATTTACTACGGTAAGGTTTCCGTATATAATATAATAAACATTGTGCTACTCGGAACTCTAAATACATTTAAAAGAAATAGCACCCTTTAGAAAAAATGGTGTCTAAATCTAGGCGTGCTCCATTTTCGTCACCAGACCTTATCTATATTTATCAAACAAAATAGTCAGGTTCCTTGCCTGATTTAATTAATAACTTTTTTTATTGTTTATGATACATTCATTATTATTATCCTTTTAAATATCGATTCAATTTTTCAATGTTACCAAGGAATTAGAATATATTTACACTACAATTTAATATATTGCGTAAATGAATTAAAGCATCATTTAAATAATAAAATATTACGGTAGTAAAAATTATTTTTACTGCTACTTTAAAATAAAAGGAAAACGACAATTCTTTAAATGACATATTTTTATCAAAGTTGAATTTCCAAATTTTCATGTTGTTATTACTGTTCATTAAAACATTATTTTATATTTATGTTGAATAACTAATCAACATAAATATAAACTACAAGTTGAATTATTTTACCCCACTTATCGGTTTTTGTAGTACTACGTCCCTAGTGACATAAGATTCCACGTCAATCGAGTTGGAGAGAAAATTGGCATTTTGCCTCAAGTTTCTTGCTCCGTTCGGCTGTTTGTTACAAAAGTGAATGGCCTACTATCTAGTTGTGTAGTCGCCGTCGTGTTTTATATATTTAGAAATAGTTAATTACAAATTAAATCAAGATGAAGTTCATATATTTAGCCTTCCTGGTTCTCCCAGCAGCTCTCCTGTGTTTCCAAGACGGTAAGTACTTATTAAAAATGATAAATTTTCGATTTTAGCGGGGTTACGTACGTGGCATTATATATGTTATACTTTATGAGTGAAAGTATTATAATTTAATGTTTAAATATGTATTTTGTCATCAATTTAATCATGAATAACATGAATACAAGCCGTATTGGTAACTAATTGTAATAATTTTATTGTGCTACATTCTGTTGCATACTTCTGTAAAGTGTAATCAACAGTAACATTATTACGTGTGTAAGTATGTTAATAACTGTTAGAAATCACATATTGATGTAATCCTTGGCTCTTTATCATTGTGTCTACAAGATCTAATTAGAATAACAATTCCATACTGTCCTATTGTAGATTTGCCTTATATTGTAGCTATCATGATTATACATGAGACTACAATAGCATACTCTTAGCATCGCCTGTATTGCTTGCCAAAAGTATATAGTGAATGCTGAAATTGTCAGTACAACTAGTTATTCATTATCATGTAACTTTCTAAATCAAACATATGTTGCCAAATGTTGTTCCTATGTTTTAGTTCGAACAGTTCTTGTATCTTGTACTGTACTGAAAAATGATCTAGTTAGGTATTTAAAAGTATATGCAATTGCATTTTATATATAAAATGAAGCTTTGTTATATTTTATTAATAGAACAAAGCTTCATTTTAGAAATTTTATTAATATTCAACAGATAAAAGTCAAGGTTAACGAAAATCAGTATATCTGGATAGTATTATTTCATGTGATCTGTGACATCATCAATGCAATGCTATCTATACACATTTATATAAACATAAATAATAAAATTTGTATGTTAATTTTATACATTTTATGATGCATGTTACACATTAACATTTGTTGTTTAAAATTGTAAATTAAAATTAATAATATCCTACTAATATTATAAACGTGAAAGTTTGTAAGTATGGATGGATGAATGTTTATTGCTTTTTCACACCAAAACAACTGAATTGGTACTGGGATAGGTTATACGCTTGATTCACATATAGGTTACAAAACATAATGCCCCAACCCACTGGAGCAAAGTAATGCGGGAAAAATTGTGGGGCGCAGCTAGTAGTGCTATATATTTACTATAGGACAAGCAATCATAATTAATAAGAGAAAGTTAAATATCTGTACATAAAACTTACACTGTTAAAAACTTGTTATAGTATAAATTAAAAAACTTGGAACAAATTGTAGTACTAATTTTGGTCTTCAGGATACAGGCTAGCGTGAAGATCAGAGATTTCATAAATTTAGTTTTTTGTTAGATTTATTTATTTAAAACACCTTATATTATAGTTTAAATTACTAACTACAGTGTTTCATAAACCAGAGTTGGTATTTCTTATAATTTTAATTCATTTGTTAAACTTTGCAATAAATTATTTTTTCATTGTCAGTTTTTTAAGTATGTATGTTTTATAAATATTGTTTTCTTATGATTCCAGCGAACACAATCCTCGCTAGAGCCGAGGAGGATGAACTTGATGATGTAGTAGACATTGAAGGTGAAGACAATCAGGTTGTCGGTGAGGATGCTCTCGGAGAAGATGGTGACTCAGTAGTTAAATCATCGCAAGATGTAGACACCACAATCCTGTTCACCAAACCTCTGACAAGCTTAGGAGATGCTACTTTTGGTTAGTTTATTTATATTTCAATAAATATTACACTTTGCAATGCAAAAATTGTACCAATGCTAACAGAATTGGGACAATTTTTTTGCTTTTCATTTGTGACTCTTTTGTTTATTACATCATTAAGCATTTTACACAAGTAGTCATGACATGACACTGGCAGATTTCAAGTCTGCAGATTGCCATTAAAAAAAACTAAGGTATGTATTGTATGTAAAGATGTGTATCTTTGTACCTGGTGAAGTAGCAGAGGTCTTGGCCTAACTGCATCTATTTGTATTTGAATTATTCATCAATTGCTCATAACTGAATAGTTGCTTTGGTTTCATTATCATAGATACATTTACTTGTCTAGCTGATTCATTCCATGTGAAATTTATAAGTAAAATAATACTACTTACCTAATTATGATTTTACAAAGTTATTAGGTAATTGAATTGGATAATGATATAATGATTTAGAAGTTTTAGATTTGTTCTAATTAAGACTGCGTCGCGCAAAATAATACAAAACGACCGTCACGGTTAAAGGGATATCATCAATACTATTGCCATAATTACCATAAAAATATGTTTTGAGCAACACAATGAATGTGTTAACAATTCTTCGTTGGCAAAAATTATAATTATTGTCTAGTTTAAATAACAAAAATATGTAAAAATGGACCAAAATGTTAAAATAGCATGGTCGTATTTAGTTGAATTTTGATAGTAAACTGTTGAATTTTTTCACAAACGTTAATTCATATCAATGTATAATAATCATACTACAATTTGTCGTTTTAACATTTTCAAAAATGTCACTTGGTTATTTTAGACATTATTTTGTTTAAAATTGAGCCATTGCGCGCGCTGTTTTGAATCATACGCAACGTACACCGGTCGAGAATTCAGTCGTCCTCGAGAGCTCGGAGAGTGGTCACGTCTCTTCGGAGCGTCACGCCGCTAACGATACTTCGCGATCTTTTGTGTACCTATACCTTGCCAAACGCAAACGCAAACGGTTGAATAAGGTAAGTCATATTTTTTATTTTTTGAGTTCATAATGACTTATTTTATTGTGCATAAATCTAATATTTACTGTTTAATTCTTTTAGTATTCTATACATATTTTTGTAACTTTTTTTTTTAAATATGTGTTTTAGTAAAATGGGAAAGCGTAAGGAAAGATATTATACGAAGAAAGTTGGCGCTAATTTCCGAAAAAAAATGTGGTCTCAGAAAAAGTACGTATTTCAGTTTTTTTTTATTATATTATTTCCTTTTACCTTACATAATGGCGGATGTAATCTCTTATATTCAATATTTCTCAAACATTCGATATGGGTATCGTGTAATAGGTTTTTGGGGGTGGCGATTGCAAATCTGACATTGATTTTAAAATCCAAGATGGCGGATGCTAGTTTTTGTCAAACATTCGATATGGGTATCGTGTAATAGGTTTTTGGGGGTGGCGATTGCAAATCTGACATTAATTTTAAAATCCAAGATGGCGGATGCTAGTTTTTGTCAAACATTCGATATGGGTATCGTGTAATAGGTTTTTGGGGGTGGCGATTGCAAATCTGACATTAATTTTAAAATCCAAGATGGCGGATGCTAGTTTTTGTCAAACATTCGATATGGGTATCGTGTAATAGGTTTTTGGTGGTGGCGATTGCAAATATGACATTAATTTTAAAATCCAAAATGGCGGATGCTAGTTTTTGTCAAACATTCGATATGGGTATCGTGTTATAGGTTTTTGGGGGTGGCTATTGCAAATCTGACATTAATTTTAAAATCCAAAATGGCGGATGCAAATTTTTGTTAAACATTCGATATGGGTATCGTGTAATAGGTTTCTAGAGTGTCATTACTCCACCCACGACGATGGAACAATATATTTCTTTTTTTTATTGCGAATATGCTTTATTAAAAACTTTGGTCGTAGAAATACTTGTAATTTTTTCTTTTTTTTTGTAGATGTACTGATGTAAATAAAGAAAATGAAACTGGAAAATCTTCCAACGCGGTAAGTTAAATTTATGATACGTAATAACAAATTTGAGTTTTGGTCAAAAACCAGTGTTGCCTAAAAAAAGACTGATGATTAAAATTTGACCCACGAGACCTCAATCACGAGCAGGCGAGCACTTAGTCACTGAGGTCACCACGAAATCTTAAATTTATTTATCGTCACTATGTCTGCTGGCAACTAAATACTTAAATATTTGCCCACGTTAGTGACTTAGTCATTAAGTATTTTGTAAACTACACTTGCGGGCAATACTCTGGAATCACGTCATCGCTAATTGTTTCAGACCTTATTTTGCTTCTGTGGCTTCTGTAGGTGTGGTTTCCATTTTCTTATAACTTGAGTATTCCCAGTGACGTGAAATATTGGACTGATGAGAAATATGCATAAACGTCCAGTTTTATAGGAGTTCCAAACAATTGATGTTTCGTTCCGAAAATGTTTGACTTTCGTTTTGACGTTCCATGACAAAACGTAATCTATTTTTCGTTATTATATCAAAAGCGGTTGAAAGTTAGTAAAATCACATTTTAAATGATATATCACAAACCATAGTTCGGTACATAAAAAAAATAAAATTGTATCAAGCTGTAATGAAGTGATTTCAGTTTATTGTTCGCAAGTGTATAGTTTTTTTAGTCTGTTAACAGCATTTTAAGACTTAAGTTGTTAATACATCTGATAATTACGTCAATTTAATCATTTTATTTAAATACTTACAATAACATTATTACTTTTTAGGAAACGCATACCAATGTAGAGCCTCGCCAACACGTTGGTGAAGAACCTTGCCTATACATTGGTGAGGAACCTTCAGTTAGTGATAATATTCAATGCAACAATCTCGAAGTAAGTTAATTGTTCCTAAATTTATTTTTAAATGTGTCTTAGTTCTAGGCTTAGGGACTTCTCACGATATTTTTATCTTATTTCAGGATTCTTTAAAACATACGGATTCATATTCAGAAATTTTAATAGAAGAAGAAACCAAAGATAAAGACGAGATCATAATACATGGAAATAGAATAGTCAATTTCGCATATTTCTTTAAACAACTGCAAGAAATTGCAAATCACAACTCCCCACTGGGTTGCAACTTGAGTTGTTTAAAACTTATTAAAGAGGTAAAAAAAGGGTTTCTATCGAAATTCTATTTTACTTGCAGAATGTGTAGAAAAAGACTAGAATTAACAAATTGTAAAGAACCAGATAGCCCTAAAGACCTCAACTTGAACGATAATGCTGTAAGCAGTTTTATGTCCATAGGAGCGGGGTTTTCTGGTTTAGAACAGGTTTCAGCTTCCCTTGACATTCCCTGTATGTCCGACAAATTATACGCCAAGTGCCATACCAAGGTCTGTGGACTATGGGAATTGGCTAAAGAAAAAAGCATGGAGGAAGCAGCTAAAGAAGAATACGATCTAGCTATTCTCAACGGGGAAGTGGATTTGAACGGAGTGCCGATGATTACTGTGGTTGCTGATGGCTGCTGGTCAAAAAGATCGTATCGCAAGAATTACAATGCTTTGTCGGGTGCCGCAGTAATAATAGGCTACAGGACAAAGAAAGTTTTATATATGGCAGTCAAAAATAAGTATTGCATGGTTTGTGCTAGAGCGGAAAACAGAAAAATTACAATTCCCGAACACACTTGCTTTAAAAATTACACAGGCTCTTCAAGTGCCATGGAATCAACAGCTCTGGTTGAAGGTTTCAAAACTTCAAAAGACACTCATGGACTAATTTATTCAAGATTGATCGCTGATGGTGATGCAAGTACACATAAGAATATAGAAAAATCAAAACCGTATGGCAACATGTTAGTGGAGAAAATTGAATGCACTAATCATTTATTGCGAAATTACTGCACGAAATTAGATGAGATAACTAGAAACACAATCTACCCATTAAGGTACCGAAAAGCTGTCCAGAAGAATATACTGCGTTTAAGGCGTGCAGTTACTGGCGCTGTAAAATATATAAATGCGCAAGATGACAAATCCTTTCCTCAAAAAGTTCTAGAACTGAAGCAGGATTTGCTAAACGGGCCACACCATGTGTTTGGAAATCATAGCTCATGCAAATCCTACTACTGCAAAAAACTGACCGAAGGGGAGTTATCGACAGAAGAAAATCTGGTACCAATGATGAGAAGTAAAGAGGGTGGCTTTATTTTTTCAGCCATATTAAAATTTACTTCAAGATTAGTGAATAATTCTACTAGCTTGATGCATAACGTAAATAGCAACATTGCTGAAGTTTTCAATAGTATCATAGCAAAGTTCATTGGCGGAAAGAGAATAAATTACTCAGGCAGGCAGTCGTATGCTGGACGATGTGCCGCATCAGTGGTCTCATTCAATTCGAGACAACCACTGTCATTCCTGAATAAAAAAATTTTACTCAAGAGTCCAAACAAACTAATAAAACGTCTCGAAACCAAGAGAAATCTCAAAAGATTGGCATCAGCTAAACGCAGAATACACAAATCGTTTAATAAAATAACGAAGAAACCTACTATTAGTGGAAACGACAAAAATTATGGCGAGTCTTGCGAAAAACCTGACATTAGTGAGGCCGATTTTGAGTTTTCAAAGAGTGAACATATGAAAAATATAACGTTAGCTGACAAAGATCGCCAAGCACTAGAAAGGAGAACCATTCTGCAGGCCGATTCAATGGAATGGCGTCAGGAACGGAAACTGCGGCTGACGGCATCTGTTTTTGGGAAAGTGTGCAAACGAGGGCTTATAAAATGCGGACCTTTGGTCAAAAGTATCGTGACTGAAAAAAATTTAGATCACGTAAAATCAATTAAACACGGTCAAAACAATGAACACCTTGCGCGTGATCAATTGGAACTACACCTCGGAATGCCCATACGAACGTGTGGTTTATATATTGACAAAGATTTACCATTTCTAGGAGCTAGTCCGGATGGTATTGTAGAAGAGGACAAAATTGTGGAAATTAAATGTCCTTATTCAGCCAGAGACATGAGTGTTGACGATGGCATAAGAGCAAAGAAAATTATTTTTTGGAAAAGAGACAAGGAAGGTAATATCAATCTAAACAAAAATCATGATTGGTACTTCCAAGCACAAGGACAACTTCATATTACACAAAGAAAAACATGCATATTTGCCGTTTGGACTGAAGTGGACATGAAGGTTGAACTTATTAAGGAAGATAAAGAATTTTGGTGTAAAATGGAAGAAAAATTGAAAGCTTTTTATTTTGATTGCTTACTGCCTGAAATCCTTGATTCTCGGTTAGATAGGCAAATGGATATCAGGGAACCTAAATATATTCTTGATACAATCAATCAAAAACATTCAAAACGGAAATTAGAATCCAAAGATATAACAAAACGCAAAAGAAAAGCGTCATAAATCACATGAACACATTCTTCCATTATGCACCAAAATTCGTAAGTTCAAGTTCAGTCTTCAGGCCGATACGCAAATGTGCATTTTTTTTGTATAATGTATAGTTTATCTTTGTGGTTGGAAATATCTATTACGTTTTTTGAATGAGATTGATATTACCATTCTTGTTTCTTTTACAGTTTTTTTTATTGTATTCTCACACAAATTTTGCTCAGCTGATGACAAATTTGGAAAATCAGAATTATTTTTTGGGAAATTAATGCCTTTGAGTTTTCTTGAGTTTTTTTTTATTTACATGGGCAGTAGCAATTTTTATAATAAGACCACACCTCTCCGTTACACCCTGTATAATAAATATAACCCTGTATAATATATTCTCTGCGCTTTAGTATGTTTTTGTAAAATTGTAAAACAAGCAAGGTTTTACAGTAGGTAGTATTACATTAGGTAATTATAGATTTTTTATTACAGACTGGTTTTATTATAACAACCTACCCATCTATCTCACCTACTTACTCACATAGCCAACCTACTTACGCAGTGTAGTTCCAGGGCGTTTAATCCACAACGCCACATAGTAAGGGAACGGACTATATATTACTATAGTACAAACAAATACAATTTTTTATACATATAATATACATTACTAGCTGTTGTCAGTGGTTTCAACCGCTACAACTCGAAAATTATCCCACGGGAAAATCGAGATAAAAACTATCCTATGTGTTAATCCAGATTATAAACTATCTGTGTACCAAATTTCATCCAAATCCGTTCTGTAATTTTCGTGTGAAAGAGTAACAAACATTAATCCAAACAAACTTTCACGTTTGTAATACAAGCTTTCACGATAATAATATTAGTAGGATAAGTTTTATTAATCGGATTTATGTACCTACACAGAACCGTCTAAATATTCAGTATCCGTCTTTTCAAGTCATTCAAATTTAAAAAACCCTAAGTAACACTCGGCTACTCAAATTTTAAAAATCCTTACTTATCTACTTTTGCCATGCAACTCAAGCGGGCACCGAGCGAACTTGTCTTTGTGTGCGTGACGACGCACACGACTAGCGCGCCGCAGTAAATACCTAGTTTCCGCGCGCCCTGTTCGCTCGACGCAGTCTTAACTTAAATTACTCAAGGTTCCTTAATGGTTTGTTCCTATAAATTTTTGTTAACAATCGCGATTCCTGATGTAGTGAATATAAAAAATTTGTACAATTAACTTATGTGAGCCTTTCACTTTGTTTACGTTGAGAATAATTTCAAAACAAATTCCTTAGTCAGTATTATGTTATGAATTTATAAAATACTAGCTTCCCGCGCACGGCTTCACCCGCGTAACTCCGGTTCCCGTGGGAACTTCATAATCAAATATAGACTATGTCCCTTAGGGTGAATGTAGCTATCCAATGGTAAAATAATTTTTGAAATTGGCACAGTAGTTTTTGAGTTCAAACATACACACACACTAATATATAAATGTTTCCTATTTATAATATTAGTTAGTATAGACAACAAAGTATGAATATTGCATATAACAGGAAATGAAAACCATGTTGTTGATATTATTACATAACACAAATTCTATATTCAATTTGAAAAAATGACGAAAAATTGGGTGTTTCTCAGAAAGTCCCTTTTCTTTATTTGTAATCATTTCTAAAATTCTTATCCAAAATTACTTCATACTTTACCTTTCTGTATTGGACTTATGAGAATAAACTATGTCTACCCACAGACCTGCAAGCTGGTTTCCCTGTGGAGTTCTTGGTTGGTTTCATCAACAAGGGCATCGAAGACTATCTCGTAGAATCAATGGAGGCCTCCTTCCGTTACCCCATGGACTACACTTACTACATCCAGAACTTCACCGCTTTGCCATACAACAAGGAAGTCAAGCCTAAGCAAGAAGCCACCTTTGCTTACTCTTTCATCCCTAATGAAGCTTTTGCGGGCAGACCCTTCGGATTAAACATTCAGTTGAACTACAGAGATGCCAGCGGAAACAACTACCAGGTATATAAATGACATTCAATTTATTTACTTTATTCATTTTCCCACTGGCAATATTTTTCCAAATGTTTAAAGTAGATTCTTTTTAATATAGCAGACATAGGACTTTTTTCCATCAAAACATACAAGCTCCCAAGGGATAGTACTGCATAGTCCCTGGAAAAAAAATAGAACTCGAGAGACTAGCTGCAATAACACATACAGTGACCCAATATTCACTTTTAAAATCATCTTCTCTTTTTCTTAAACTTCATGTTTATTACAACCCTACGGAATCTCAGAATATTAGCTTCCATAGCCTGCACTTCTCTCAATTTCCAGGCAATAAAAATCACAATTGAGATTGTGGTGGGTTCTCGGAGGATATTTTTTCATGATTCTGGGACATTTGTCTTTTATGCACAAAAATCTCTTGTCAGCCTTGATATCTAAATGGCCAATTGTGAACGAGTACTAAAATGTTGAACAAAATCTTTTGCATAATATTCAAACAGCAACTACCTAAAAAATTGTTTTCCATGATTGTAACAATATACGTAAAACAGGATCAGGAGGATATAAGCAGGCAACTAGGATCAGCCCAATCATTTTGCCTATCTACTTCTACTATTATATTTATAAATTTCATATAGATGATTTTCATTGGGCATAAAAAGTTTTAGGCATACCATTGTATGGGTAGACCTGGTGTTCTAGTTGGGATTCCACAAAGAGTTGCTCGTAGTCAGTCTGGTTGTGGTTTTGTGTCTGAGAATAATGTGTTTGTAAAGTTCCCCGCATAGGGATGTAGTTCTCTAGTGCAACAATTGTCTATGAAAATAATAATGTACACCATAATTAATTCACCATAATTTCCTCACCCAACAGGAGGCTGTCTACAACCAAACCGTGAACATTGTGGAAGTGTCTGAAGGTTTGGACGGAGAGACCTTCTTCCTGTACGTGTTCTTGGGTGCGGCCTGCGTGTTGGCTCTGGTGCTCGGTCAGCAAGCCCTGTCCTCACTGGCCCGTCGTCGCTCCCCTCGTGCGGCCCCCAAGCAGACTGAGACCGGCACAGCTAACGATGTCGACTATGATTGGCTACCAAAGGAAGTTGTCAACCAGCTCAGTAAGTTGATTGGTTTTTCAAGTGTTCTGATGCAAAATGACAACTTGTCAAAATGTTAACATGATGCAAAACGCCAACTTAGCACTATAACTACACTGCATAACAATAATCGTGTTATTGGTATGTGGAACAAGCTCCCTGAAAGTGTCTGTTAAATCTGTTAATGTTTTTAATGTTGTTTGGATAAAAGGTTCGAAACAAAACTATAACCAAAGCTAAAGTCAGAAAAAAAATTATGACAATTTCAAAATATTGGACAATAATGTATCATACAAAAATATCATCACTTCAGCAAACTCTGCTGCTCGTTTATAACAATAAATAAAAATATTAATTGAATATTAAAAAGATATTATTATTTATTGATACTATTGTAAAGTAATAATTCAACACTGTGCAGAATGTAATTGTTAGTAAAATACATGACCCTGAAATAAAACCTTGCATATCCATCTGTTGAATCACATATGTACATATACTATAAACTTAATTAAATTATATGTTTTTTTACAGAAAAATCTCCCAAGTCACCCAAACAGTCGCCACGCTTGAGGAAGGCAAAGAGATCAGCTGGGGATGATTAATTCCTTCATAGCTTATCATCAGAGTACATGAGCACATTCGCGAAGTGCGCATCTTTCGCGATAATACTAAAGTAAAAATAGGCCAAATGAGGCATAATGACAATAACTTTTGCCCGTTACTCAATAAAAACTAGGCATAACATTTAACCTTTGTCTAAAAAACAAAGGCATAGACAATATATTTAAAAAGAAAATTAGTGATGTCCTTAGGCCTATTTTTATTTTAGTCGGTTTTTTATATACAGACTGTGTGGTTTGTAGTTACTAAGTTCAGTGTGTTGTGAGAGTAAATTATGGAACAAACTGTGTGGAGCTTTGTAACAACGTGAGCGACAATGAGAATTTAATTTTATTTAATAAAATGTTAAATTTTTATGATGTTGTTTTTATTAAGATATACTAATATTAGTATGTATGTTTATTTGAGACCTACGCTCACTATCCGTCTTTTCTTTTTCGCATTTCCTCTTGCGAAAAAGAAAAGCATTAAGCAGTACCTTTGTACAATTTATCTCCTTCCTTTAACTTTTGTTGTGTATTTGTATATAAATTAATAACAAAAACGAATTTGGAGTGAACACCCATTATTATCGATAACTGCCCAATATTATATCTGTAAGTAAAACTAAGAAATAATTTCAACTCTATCTGTATGAATATACGGTTTGAATTGTTTTGTTGACGAGTTCATACCCGCTCTTGTGACACGCCGCACGTGCCGACTATGAGCCCTTTGACTAATTTAATGACGCTTAACGCTCCGCACGCGCTACCTCGCGAGTCGACGTATTTTTAGTTGTGCTATTTTGTCGATACAGTTACTTTTTTACAACTTATTTTAATTAAACAAGTTCAAAATGAACATAAAGATATATAGGTAATCTTTACCGTAAACTGTATGAAACTTACAGTGCAAATTACGCTGATAAAAAACAGCATAATAATTAGTGTCCGACCGAAGGTGCAATTCTGGCCGAAGCCGAAGCCGAAGCCGATTAATCGGTATTCACCAAAACCTTCGGCCGAAGCCGAAGCCGAAGATGTCATTGACCTTGAGAAATACGATAGTTACTTTGATCTCAGAATATACTAGATAGGTACATATTGTGAGAACTTTAGAGATTTAGCCCAATAACGAGCCGAGTGACCAACATATACAAGTAGGTAATAAAATATTGTCTAAAATAAAAGTTTCAAATATACAATGTTAATTAAATATTTATTTACTTAGTAATTTTAACAAAAATAATCAAATAATCAGTCACATTTTTTTAATTATCAGACTAACACAAAATATTTCTATAAAATAATTGAGCAAAGTTTAGCGCCTATATCCTATCGGTTTAGGTAGTTAACTAAAAGTAAACAATCTTCACATGTCTTTTTATCTAAAAATTGCATAAAAAAACATACCAACATTGTTTCCATTTAGTTTCCTACCTAACGTTAGATAACATAAAATATTTTAAACCAGACAATACTTACGGTTTTTTGGTTCTTAGAGTGCCTCACAATAATGAACGTATCACCACAGGTACTACTCACAGTAATAAATAAAATAATTTGTAATAACAAATATGAAATATTTAAAAACAAAACACTTATTAGAATTTTAAGACGCGCTCTCAAACTTGTTTTGACTCGTTTAGTTTACTAAACGTTGGGTCGCGGCCCAACGGATGGCCGGTGCGGCGGCGCGGCGAAACTCTGCTGCTCTGCACACTCTCCGTCTCGCTCTAGCATCGTTCAGTAAATTTCAAATATTGACAACTAGCAAACCTTCGGCTTCGGCCAAACCTTCGGCAAATTTTTGGCCGAAGCCGAAGATTTGGCCGAAGGTGCTTTTTTGGCCGAAGGTGGCCGAAGCCGAAGCCGAAGCCGAAGCTTCGGTCGGACACTAATAATAATATATACAAGAAGAAGTTAATTCCATATTATGGAATTGAAATATGGAAGATTTTGAAAAGTAGTGAAAATATTGAACGTGATGTGGAATCTAAAATCAAAGAGCTGCAAATACAAATTACGAAAAAAAAGCGACTGCATTGAATTTTTTTTTAAATAAAACTAATTGTGGAACTGCTGCTTTAATTTAAAAATTTTAGATGTATTATTGTGACGTCACACTAGGGAGGGGGGGTCTCACAAATGTGACCACCTGTGACAAGGGTCTAAAAATCATGAAATACGTATGACGTACTTTATAGATAGCCCCCTAGGAAATAAAAAAAAATACAGGATATCTGTCACAGTGTAGTTACTTGATACTTTCTTCTTTACTTAAACCCATTTAATTATTTCTTTCCATTAAAATCGCCACCTGCACTGTGATGATCAAATACGTCAACAGACTGTTAGTTGCTCATTCAGTTTATCAGGCGACATCATAATATTAGTCTCGTAATATTTTTTATGCTTTAATTAAAGATCGCGATTAATATGTATTGTTTTTTATAAACCATAAATTCGAAACCTTTTTTTTAAATTATATAGCTTAGTAGACCAAATAAAAAGTAGGTACTTAAGACGTAATTCTGCAAGAGATTTTTTATTATCTTAGTGACCACTCTATCGGACCCACCTGAGCAGAGGCCTCAAACGCGAGACGCGAAACTCCTTAATCTCCTGACATCCGAGAATTCTGCGAATTTCGCAATCCCCATGCTAGCGACCACGCCGTGAGCCGAGGTCTAAGTCACACAGGGCGCGCTCTTTTGCCGTACTGTTTGCTTAGCTTGTGGTAAAAAATTGTATAATAAATTAAAAAGCTCTGTACTATTTGGTGAACTAACAACAACATATTATTATTTCTGTACCTACTAAACCTTCTAATAATAGGTACTCTTAACAGACGTTAGCAAGCCAGCGTCGTCCAGATGGTGAGGATCTTTGAGCGGATGGATCCTGCTGCCCATCCATCAGCTGTTCGTAGAGACAAACAGCTGCTGATGGACGCGATTGAGAGCAGTCGCCTCTTACGATACCCGTGGGACGACGATTGGTCTATTACTATTTAGCACTGCCGTAAATAGCCTTTTCCGCGACCTATGCGAGCTTCTATGACTGTGACCTTGATTTTTTAAATAGGTATATTGGACCTTTCGCCTTTTATATCTACTGGTGTCTCACTTACTAAAACTAAAATGCGTTGCCCACCCTATTAGGAGCAAACCGAAAAAATAATAGTCCTGCCTGGTCTAGCGCCCCCCAGAGTACTACGCCCTGTGCCTGGGCACCGGTGGCACCGCCCTATTTACGGCACTGCTATCCGGATACCATACAGCTAATTATACAATAATATATAAGTTAATAGTTTGCTGCGGTATCCCGATGTTTCACGGTACCACTTGACTTGCAATCTTTCGCTAGGATAGGTTCATGTGATATTTTGTAAGACTGCATTGTTTGTGTGTACAGTTGGTAGACGATTCATAACAAAAATTAACTTAGTATATACAGCTGTTTGCCCAGATATTATATAAAAAATCTTGAATGTAATGGAACTTTCACATTACATATTGTGTTAATATAAAAAAATGGTTTGCACATAAACGAGTCATAGAATATTTATCTCTCTTTCTTTACGCGAAATTGATAAATTTTGATAATCTGAGGTCTGTGAGCTTTATCGTTTTATTTACCTACAAAATTATGATTTAAATCCATAGAATTTTGAACGGAATGCAATAAACTTGATTAGTAGGCTCTGATGTTCTGTATAAAATAACTCATATCAATGCAGTACCTATACAATGTTTTTTTCTCATCAACTAAGTAGGTACTCGTATATTTGTATACAGATCGCATCTAAACTGTTGCCACATGGCGATATCAACAACCTAAATATATCTTCGGCAATCAAAGCATATATCAGTCCATTTTTAAGATAAACTTCGCGTGTAGCCTCGATTAAATTTAAATAATTTTGATAAAAATAATATTAACTGATAAATGTGACTAATCGTGTATTCACACTTGCGAGTAACTATGCAGCTTAAAAACTATTAGTTAGTTATAAAAGGGACTATTAAACCCAGTTTCAAATAGTTTCTGAAAGTATAAATAGATCCTAAGTAACTAGGTACAGTAATATCCCGACTTACGCTACTCCGTTTTACGCGAATTCAGAGATACGCGGTTTTTTTTTATCACTACGCGCATCGGCGTATTTGGTTTGCTGCAAGTTTAACTGCTAACTGCTAATCTAACATAACAAGAAACGAAAAACACTGTCTTTTGTAGTGTAAACTAAATAATACTAGTAGGTATCATTATAAACTTCAAAGGACTTTGAATCTACAAAAAAAGGAATTACTTAAGTAGGAAAGGTATTTGATCGAAGCTGTGAAAATCTTTCTCTTAGAATTCAAACGTCACGGTATTATCGGTTAGATGGAAACCATGTTAGAATTATGGCGTGATAATGTAAAGATATTTATAATTTGACGTAATATTAAACATGTTTCTTCTGATCTATTGTTTTTTTTAGACTCTGGTCCCGATTACACAAACAATATATGTATTTATAGAGAAAGTTGAACCCCGACTTACGCGAATTCGACTTCACGGCTATCCCGTAGTCCCATCTATCGCGTAAGTCCAGGGTGTTACTGTATTTTGATTCGTTTATTGAGTAAGTACCTATACAAGATTGAGGTAATCTAGAATCTATTAACTATAGTAATTTTAGATGCAGCTAGTTGTAGTGAGATAAGTACGTAACGAATCCTACATCGCGCAATAGAAGTTAGCAGTTGCCTTAATTGAGGCTATACAAGCTCTCAACACGAACAACCATTTATTAAGGCTGGTGCTCTGCTCGCCTTTATGCCCAGTGAAGTAGCAAAAGCCTAGTGGCTAACTACGTAATACATTCCGAAAAAAAAAAAAACTCAACACGATCTATTGGACTGCAGTCACCTGGCATACCACCTCGCTAGGCCAGGAAATTCTTCCCTTTGTGTGGAGGACATCTGCGATTAAGATGAACAAACCATCACCTTCCAGTCTCGGAGGGGGAGTGGTGTTGTGACATAACTAAATTAGCGTCAGGCGAGGATACATCGCCCAATGGAACTTCGCAAGCTACTTGAGGCTATATAAAGTTCTCAATACGAATAATTGTATCGCGGTCACCTGGCATACCACCTCGCCCGGCCAGGTATATCTTCCCTTTTCGTGGAGGAACACCAACACCTGAATGTACATAGGCATTCGAAGACTGACCTTAATACATGTTTCTTCAGAAACTGATTTGTTTTGACGTTAATGTTATCTCACTAGCAATGTTAGTTGACGTTAAAGAAGCCGGGTGTTTAAATAATAAAATATAAATGATTGAAAACTTAATAGGAATTCAATTCGCATTTTTTATGACTTACATCCTAGTATTTTAAGTAAGTTATCACTTTTATATAAAATATTTGACAGCTCATTATTTGCCTGGAGTTATACTTACACAATAATATAAGCAGTTATGTGAACGCCATTTTATAACAGGTAGGTATTAGAATTAAAGAAATACATTTATTCATGACTGGGTCATTGCTTATTCATTGTAAACGAAATCAGTTGAGTTTTGTTGTTGCAACGTTCAACACTATGGCCGATAAAGGTGACAAATCAAATTATTACTTTTAATGAAGAAGAGTTCACTAGTATATTAAAAATAATTGCAAATAAAAAGTCTATAATAATTTATATCTGCCAATATTTGCGTTAAAAGTGAATTTAATTAAAATGGGATTCATTAAGATTTGAATTAATTTTCAGTGGCAAAATTTTGCTGCAATAATTTAATCAGGCGCTATGGTACTAGCGCTAATCTGCCCACTTGTGATTTCGTACCGAAAAAGTATGCTGTAAGTTTCTTAATATTTTTTAATAATGTTTGTAAATTTTATGCATCATAATCTTAATTAAATTGAGCAAGCTCAACTTAAAAGCTGCTTGGTTGGGGTGGCATAAGCATTTCCTAATGCTCGGGCGAGTAAGTACCTAAGTAGGTATAATAAATGGATAGTGGGCAGTGGGCACCTTTGTACCGTAGCGGTATTTGGCTCGCTTTAAATCTCGGAGGTCGTGAGTTTGATCCCCACGCCGGACAGGAAATCTTTGTCTAAATTCTAAGATTTCTGATTGGTTGAGGGACTACCCTCCGTGCCTCGGAAAGCACGTTAAGCCGTTGGTCCCGATTGTTATAACATCATCTATAATAATCGTATATCAAGGAACGGGCAGCAGCGTTCCCTTGTGTAATACAACATTATACTGCGGTCACCAACCCGGTTGCCGTGGTGACTATGGCAAATACCCTCCCTTGAGAGGAGGCCCATGTTCAGCAGTGGACGTTGTACGGGCTGATGATGATGTTGATGAGCACGTGAGGGAGCAAATGATCGGATTTAATGCCGTGGTACTATTGCTTCTCCTCTAGCGACAGAATTAATAAGTATCATCCAATTATCGTGTAGCCGAGTGGACCGCGCGCTGCCCGCGAATGATTCACGAAAGGACGATACTAGGCGATGCGCCGATTGTTAACAGACTACTCGAAAATTCGTGGACCAAGCCACGTTCACTGGTTGACCGCGCGACATTTATTGGTGATAACGCTGCGTCCACCCGTGGACCACCTGCCGACAACGAGTGGACGCCGTGCGACAAGGCGGTGCGGGGTGGGTGCCGGGTGGCTGTAATGAGCTGTGACCTTAAAGCTGGCAGTGCTGCGTAGAACTGCGTGCGAGCTCGTGTACGCAGTGCCGTGGTGCTGTAGCCGGAGTCGATGGAGCCGTGTTGCGGAAGCTAGTTGCTTGATGGTTGTGGAGCTGGATGAGGAGTAGCTTGCTGGAGTAGCCGGTTGCGTGCTGTTTTCGGGGTTCCACAGAGAATGAAGATCTGCTTTGCCGGGCGAGGTGGTTTGCTCGGCGACCGACGGCCATTTGTTACTGTTTGGAACTTGTATATGTTCGAATTGGCTTGCGAACTTGTATTTCGCGATACAGGTTAGTTGGGATGCTAGGTGGTAGATGGCGCTGCTCGTCTTATTGTAGTTCTTTTTGTGCGGCTATTGAAGATGTCGCTAGAGGTACCTACATTGGGTATAGTGAGAATTGGGGATAGTGAGAATATGTCTCATTGACCCAGTCTATCAACCAAACCTACGTACTTTCTGTATAAATAAGAAAAAAGTAATTCAAATTCAAATCTTTATTGTACGTTACGTTACTTACGTTTAACGTAAGGGTTATAATTACGAGTAGGTACGTATTTAATGTATTTATTCATATATTTTGAATATTAGCATATCACTTTGTCAGTTTAAGTACAAAATGTAAATATACTTACAACTAAGTATTTAAATACCTACACTAGCTTGTTAAAAATATCAGAAACAAATAGTCAATGAATAAATAAGTATAAAAAAAAACTAACGTGAATTTATCTTCCAATCAAAAACCTTCGTGGTCATAACGTCCAAAAGGAATTAAGTACCTAATGTAATTTGGTTTTGCTACTCAACAATACAAAAATTATATGGCAAAAATGGGACAATATCGGTCAATATTATATTTATAGGGAGTTAATAATATTTTTTTTTCCCTTTCAGGGTCCTTCTTTCCAGAAGACCGATCAGTTAAAAGCGTCTCATGTGCCCCCCGCGGTGTATAACATATACAAACGTCCGCTGCTGATACACCAGGGACACATGCAATACCTCTTCGACCACGAGGGCAGGAGATACTTGGATTTGTTTGGTGGCATCGTGACAGTTTCTGTAGGCCATTGTCACCCGTAAGTTAATAAATATATATCATTTCATATGGTTTATTCCACTTTGAACACCCAGCTAGTATCACCCAGGTGATTGAAAGAGACTAAATTGGTGCCCTCTGATCACTTGGGAAACAAATCACCTAGGTGATCAGAGAAGACTGTTTCTATTATGTGCTGAACCTTGATCACCCGCAAAAATCCAGCTACAAACTTGTAAATCACTAAAGAGCGGAGTTGAAAGTGTAGATCGATTCATAGAATGAAGATTTTTGCTCGACGAGAATCGTCATGTTGAAAACATTGTTTTGTTTTTCACAATGTACGACCAGTACATGCAGACCACGACATTATACTACATGGGCATGCGGGTCTGGCAAAGGACTTCATCAGCGTCATCTTTTATTGTATTCATACATTAATATTGCTGGCAGGCAGACACGTAATCGTAATCATGTAGTGTTGGTCGTATCAACTTGATCACGAGGGAAGTAGAAAAGGCCATCAGGCTTTAGGCTATTCTTGTATTTGGCCTCTTATTGCGTCTCTCTCCACTCAGATCCAGCGTGATTTTCTATATATAGCCTGCAAATTTGTTGCTATTCAGCTTATAAACGATGTCTGTGGCAAATATTGGCAGAATTGGTCCAATAGTTGTTGCGTGGAAGAGAAACACACTACCAATCATACAAACTTTCGCGCTTATAATATCTATAGCTTCCCGCGCGCGATTTCACCAGCATAGCTCTATTCTAGCTAGGCTAAATATAGCCTATGTTACTCCTAGATAACACTGTGTTATAATGATGAAAAAAAATAATTAAATCAGTCAAATAGTTCCGGAGACTATTCAATGCAACGAAACAATCAAATGTTTCCTTTTTATATTAGTATAAATTAGTAGGACGGACACTATTGTTGAGATTAATGAGGTTTAATGAACTATACTCGCATATGTAATTATATAGGTAATAGCGGTTATATATGTAGGTGAACTATCTGAACATTACTTGCACAAAGTACATAATGATTAAATTACATTATGCAATCTAAAAGTCAAATCCAACTGCGACTAAATACTAAAGGTCAAAGGTTGGGACGTAAGAAAGTTTGCCGGGTACGTCTTCAGGGTTTGTTTTTCAATTGTCAATACAATATTACACCTAATTAATTGGAATTAACTTTGAAGTTGACAGATATTGTATGGAGATTCTGTCAAAATTCAAACTTGTACTGGGAAGTGGATTTGGGAAATCACTATTCCAGAGACGTAAGTTCAGTGTAGAACTTAAAGTTGATGAGTTTTTTCACCGAAACCGTGTAGAAGTTGTTAAAAGTGATGGTACAGATATACAGTAATACCCCGACATACGCGAATTCGGAGATACGCGGTTTTTATTTTTGATCACCACGCGCATAACTTGCAGTAAACCGAACACGCCGTTCGGTTTACTGCAAGTTAAACTGCTAACTGCTAACCTAACCTAACATGAAATGAAGAACACTGTCTTTTGGAGTGTAAACTAAATATTATCATTATTACCTTAAGAGGACTTTAAAGCTAAAATAAAAAAATGGAATTAGCAAAGATATTTGGTCGAACCAAATAATAAGTGAAAATCTTCCAATTTAATTCAGACGTCACAGTATTATTGCTTAGATGGAAACCATGTTAGAATTATGGTATGATAATGTAAAGATCAATTATAATTTAACGTACTAATTAACCATGTTTCTTCTGATCTATTGTTTTTTTAGACTGGTCCCGATTACACAAACATTATATGTATTTATAGAGAAAGTTGAACCCCGACTTACGCGAATTCGACTTACACGGCTACCCCGTGGTCCCACCTATCGCGTAAGTCCGGGGTATTACTGTATAATTTAATACGTAGCGGACTCTACAATGGCCGCTCAAAGTACACCAAGGTGAGCAGTGCCATCTCGCACCCAGCATCCCAACAAACCTGTATCGCGAAATATTATTTCGCAAGTCAATTCGAACGTATACAAGTTCTGAACAGTAACACAGGGCCGTCAGCCGCCGGGCATACCAGCTCGCCCGGCAAAGATTTTCTGTAAAGGAACACCACTAACCGTAATCAACCGTTCATCTACAAATATAAATGATCGACCGATCGACCGAAATGTTTTCCTAAGAACTAAACTATACTACTACCTACCTTTATGTACCCAATTTAATCAAGATCAGGCGTAAAATTGTAACAGAGAGACAGATAGGTACCTACTTTCGTACTCGTAATATTAGTAACTAGGTAATTATATGGGTGGGGTTTTAGTGGTGTAGGGTCTTCTCCTCGTGCCATTAGTTTAGCATACTACGCTATGGAGAGGGCGAGTCCCACACATCCCACCGCCAGCGCGCGAATACCCTGCAGCGGCGCGGCGGTGGGAATGCGTAAAAGTAATGATATGGGTGGGTTTTAAGTTAGGTAACTACGCAGCTACATTACATTTAAATCACTATACTAGGTATACTTCACCTACTTTGTTTCTTTCACTAAATTTAACAAAGAAGTGTGCTAATGAATTTTAATTGTTTTGTTTAATCCATATAATATGTACTTTAGTTTCTTATGCATGTTTCAGTAAAGTAGTGGGCGCGTTACAAGAACAGATCAACACGTTATGGCACACTACGAACATATACCGACACCCCAAACTCTACGAGTACATCCAGCAGTTAGTAGCGAAGTTCCCTGGAGACTTGAAGGTAAAACATGGCGTATACAGGGTTATTTGTAAAACACCGGTAACCTCTCAGGACTATATTACTAACATCATAAACAACAACTTTTGTTCTACGACTTATTACAAAACATAATACATTTACCAAAAAAAACCTTCAATATTTCGTTGTCCTATCTAACACATTTCAACTCTGTATTCCCCGCTCCCCTCGCTATTGTCGGTACTATCGCTTTCTTTTGCTTCGCATAGACTTCGTAACATTTAGAGCGTTGAATTTAATTATTTTTATTTTTGTGTGTAAATCTGATGAATTAAAATATGATGATTTTTTAAAAATCATAGAACAAAAATTGTTGATTATGATGTTAGTAACGTAGTCCTGAGAGGTTACCGGTGTTTTACAAATAACCCTGTATACTTACCTCAATCTTGTAATAACTACACGGCATGTCAAGTCTACTTTTAAATACAAAATTCATTGGTGCCTGATTCGAATTCTGGTTTCGTTATGCACCCGGCACATCTTTTTGTGTGAAACACGGATACAATGATCTTTTTCCGTAATGTTAAAGATGTCTTAAAACTCCCCATCAATGTTGTCAGCTCCAAATTATATGTTACAAGAACACTTATCAACTTCGATTTCAGGTGGTGTACTTAGTGAACAGTGGCACCGAAGCCAATGATCTGGCAACCCTCTTGGCGAAGTCTTACACTGGTAACCTCGACGTGGTTTCCTTACAAAGCAGTTACCATGGGTACTCCAGCGGGATTATGGGACTTACAGCCACGCAGAGCTACAGGATGCCAGTACCAGTGCCATCTGGTTTCTATCACGTAAGTCAGCGCATTCTTTCAGCGATTACTGGCCCAGTTTATATTTATATTCTGTTCTTTGAAAACTTCTAGCTTGCTTGATGATTGAAATAGTTTTCACGTACCTTCAGGAAATTATTACGAAAAGTATTATACTTGTATTCACTATACTCCACAGACCATGCTACCGGATCCTTACCGCGGTATCTTCGGAGGTTGCAGAGACTCACTGTCACAAGTGCCGGGCGCCTGTTCTTGTCCGGGAGACTGTGTTACTACAGACAAATACATCCACCAATTTAACGAGGTAAATGATTAGTGATGACACTTTCTAACATAACCAGATTTTCATAATTTTGTTTACTTTTTTCCACCATGAAATAACATCATTTTTTTTTCTTTATAGCTTCTAGAAAACTCGATTCCAAAAGGGCGACTGGCGGCTCTGTTCGCAGAGTCCATCCAGGGTGTGAATGGTACCGTGCAGTTCACTAAGGGCTACCTTAAGAAGGCGCACCAGTTAGCCAAAAAGTACGGCGGTCTTTTCGTCGCAGACGAAGTAAGTACAAATACGAAAACTTTAACTGAGAACATTTTATCTTGACATATTTTCTGGATTGCTAACTTGCTTGTAAGTGGTGGTCAAAAATGCTATTGACCATTGGACTTTATACGAAGAAATTTTCCAATGCGGGAATCCAAACCAATGCTTATGACTCCAGTGAAACAAGGCGAATCTATTGTTACTGTCTAAACTTATTTTCATATTCAAAAGTTACTAAATTTGTTTTTCTCAGGTCCAAACGGGCTTCGGTAGGACAGGGGACAAATTCTGGGGTTTCGAGAACCACGACCTAATTCCTGACATCGTAACTATGGCAAAGGGCATCGGGAACGGCTTCCCCATGGCAGCTGTGGTCACCACCAAGGAGATAGCTGCTGCGCACACCAAAGCTACTTACTTCAATACTTTTGGTGGAAATCCTATGGCGTCAGCTGTTGGCAAAGCTGTTTTAGATGTAAGTTTCTCACCTCTCTCGGTTATATGCAGTGCGCATAAGGCCTAGGTCTAATTAGTTACACAAGAATAGATCTTGTTCATTAATTAGCCATCATATAGAGTCCTGAAAATCTGAAACTAGTTTGGGCAAAAAATACTTGTTTACACCGAAGGTAGGTAGGTAGAAGGTAGGAAGGTTTACCAATATGAATTTCTGTTCCATATACTAACTCAAATATCTATATTTTATATTACAGGTGATAGAAGAAGAAGGGCTACAGCAAAACTGTAAAGATTTAGGAAAATACTTTGTAGAACAATTAGTACAGTTACAAAAAGTGCAGCCATTGATAGGTGACGTGAGAGGGAAGGGTCTGATGCTGGGAATCGAACTGGTAGAGCCGGGCACTAAGGACCCACTGAGCGTCCCCGACGTTTCGGAGATACACGAGCACATGAAGGATCTGGGTGTACTTATTGGGAGAGGAGGGAGATGGAGTAATGTAAGTTCATTGTGTAGTTCCAATATTAAAGAATACTTGAGGACGTTGAAAACAAAACAGTTACGAAAAAGAGAGCATATTCAAAAAATCCCCTGGTGGCAAAAAACTTTGGTGGTCACAGTGAAAAAAGTGTTGGGAAATATATCAATATATACGCATCAATCCCTTGTTATTTTAGACAAGAACATGATCATCTTCGAAATAGACGCCAATAGGATTTCTAGACAAAAAGTCTAGAAAAGTTACATTGTCGTTACCTCATAGTTTAATAAAACATTTAACACTAAAGGAATGAATGTGAAAAATAAACCTACACTGCACTACTTCTGTTTCAGGTGTTAAGAATCAAACCACCGATGTGTATCAACAAGGAGGATGTGGACTTCACCATCTCAGTTTTGGACCAGGCTTTCAAAATATATTCGAATAAAAAATAATGTAATAAAAGAACTACGGGACTTTAATTTGTATTTTCTAAATAAGATATTTTCTGACGCGAATCAAACTTTAGACTGCACCGGTGGCTCAGTGGTTACGGAAGTTGCTTCTGAGACCTGGTGTTCTGGGTTCGATTCCCACCTTGGACAATTATTTGTGTAAACCACAAATAGTTGTTCTGAGTCTGGGTGTTCTTTGTGTCCGTGAAATGTATGTTTGTAAAGTCCCCCGCGACACATGGATTTGTTTCACGAGTGAGGGAGTTGTCTTTAAAAAAAAAAAAAAAAACCTGCTGTATTATATATGTTGTAGTCAAAACTCTTAACCAGTCAAAAGTACTTTTAACTAGCAAAATCAGTCAAAAGTAGTTTTACGTTAGGTTAAGAGTTTGACTGCAACATATATACGTGTCACACCTAGGTATGCTTAAATGCACTTTGACGACAAAAAGTAACTTCTTATTTTATGTCGCCAAGGTGCATTCAAGCAGGTTTGATTCGAGTCAAAAAATAAATCCGATACTAGACCCATTTACGTCCACTGTTAAACATGGCCTCCTTTTAACAGACCTTAGCTAGCGATCGTCGTTGAGCGATATTTCCGTAGTCATGCAGGCGGGTTAGTGATGGCAGTAAGATGGTGAATATCCTTGAGCTGATAGATGCTGTTGCCCATTCATCAGCTGTATGTCTTTCTTACGACACCCATAGAAAGACATGGATGGTCTATTCTAAGCCGGAAACCACACAAAATTCTACACACACTCATTTTGACTGTAGATATTGTTCTATGAGATTCGTTGGTACAAACGACAAACGCTCGTATAATGTCTACAAGAGAGATATGGGAAATATAACACTAGTGCCTGTGCAGCAGATGTACCTACAGCTACCCCTCCTTGCCATGCTGGCCAACTAGATTATTCTTCAAGCCTTGCTTAGAGGACTCCATGTCGGAGGACGAAAAAAAAATGCGCTGAGAAAGAGTGTAGAACCGATCCTTCTTGGGCTATTTGGGGGAGCATATCACAGGCTCGCACATGCACTTAACGGACAGACAACGGACAAACACACTCTTGCCAATAGCTCTCGTGTAACTGACGTGGTGCGCACGAGACAATGTTGGCTGTTTGAGGGTAGTTGACTACACATACACTACAAAGAGTTCGCTTTTTGAGGTGCGACAACAAGAAGAAAAGAAAGAAAAAAAGAATTCATAAATTTACTTTTTAGCGATAGAAGGGTAAACGTTAAAACTATGACTGTGAAAACCTCCATCGTACGTGCTGTGGTATAGGAACGTTCGAACGTTCTATCAAAAACATAGACCCATCTGCGGTTGGAAATCATTTGTACCAGCCAGTGCAAAAATATTATCAAGTACTAGCTTCCCGCGCGCAGTTTCATCGACTTAACTCTCGTTCCCGTGGGAACTTCATAAATATAGCCTTACTCGTTATTTTGGCTATTTAACGCTGAAATCATTTTTCTAATCGGGCAATCAAGCAAACAAACTGTTCGAGCTTATCTGTTAGTATAAATTGTATGATGTACTCAGTGCTATGCAGTTAAAAGAATTCTGTTCCTAAAGTGTTTATTTATTTTTTTTATTTATTTATTTTATAGGGCAGTCAACATAAACTTATACTACAACTACCCTAATCGTACAATCCAACCTTCATAATACTAACTTAACCTGATAAATGTATTTGGAAATAAAACTCATTCGCGTAGAATACATATTTTATTAAAAATAATAGGTAAAATATTAAATACTTAGGTACATGATTGTTGATTACTTACTCTCAATAAAATTCATTACGTAATATGGGAATAGGTCACTATAAAGCTATTACATTTTTTTATGTATTTATTTCATAAAAATCTCGACATAAACAGAAGTTATTCAGTGCATAATTCCTTAGGAATCTACTAAAACATCATGGTACCTTCGCGAGTGAAAATCTAAATTAGCCCTTTGAGTGAACCGAACCCCACAGATACTGCATTCAAATGGTTTTTCACCAGTGTGTTTGCGCATGTGATTATTTAGGTGTGTCTTTTGTACAAATTTTTTCGAACACAAACTACATGGATACGGTTTCTCGCCAGTATGTGTACGTTTATGATTATTTAGTTGAGTCAATTGTCTAAAAGCTTTTTTACATTGTTCGCATTTAAAGGGCTTCTGATTAGTATGAATACGGAGATGGTTATTCAGTTGAGTTCTTTGTGCGAAGGTCTTCTCACACTCGTCACATTTATACGGTTTTTCACCAGTGTGTATACGAAGATGATAATCTAGTTGATTCTTTTGTACAAAACCATTTGAACAATATTTACACGTAAATTTCTTCTTAATCTGACTGTTATTTTCATATTCCGCAGAATTATTTTTAAAATCCATATCACTTTCCACTTTGTGTTCTATTAAAATGTTTTTCGCGATTTGTTTACGCGAATTGTCATTTGTTTTCCCTGAAATTGAGTTTCGGTTAGTTTATTGGTAAATAAATTGATAATAGGTCTATAATATTTACGGTGAGAATGCTCATTAGACCGACCCGACACCTGACCGTCACCTCCTCGTCGCCTGGTATCCACTCATTGTCGATAGTTGGTCCAGGAGTGGACGTTGCCAGCCTGTAAACGTGCGCCGCGTAAACGCCGTGGAAAACGCACAACAAGCGTGTGAGTAATGGGTTGTAACCCTGTGACTCATCATCGATTCGATTCCTAACGCACAAGTGTGCGAGTAACAGGTTGTCACCATATGGCTCACTCGACGTCTAGCCTGCGAGCGATGTGCGCCGGAGTTGATGTACTTAGTAATCGAATACCTGCTCGTTATACTCCATACAAAGAATACTTGCTCCAGTTTAGATGGAGCTCATCGGGTGCCGGGTGGGTCCAATAAGCTATTAATACCTTTACACGTTAGTGACAAAAAATATTCTTAATTATGCAGTTTATGGTTAATTTACAAATATTTATTCGCTTATTCCTATTAAAGTGGTAGTATCATCATCATCAGCAGCCCGTATAACGTCCACGGCTTAACATGGGCCTCCCCCCGAGGGAAGGTATTTGCCACAGTCGCCACGCGAACCGCAATATTATGTTGTACCACACAAGGAAATGCTGCTGCCCGTTCCTTGAAATACGATTATTATAGATGATGTTATAACAATAGGCCCTCAACTACCCAGACTCGAAAATAAATCTTAGAATTTACACAAAGATTTCTTGTCCGACGTGGGGATCGAACCCACGGAGATTAAAAGCGAGCCAAATACAACTACCCTACGGAGGTTGTTGGAGATGTAGTAGATATACTAAAAATATAATAAAGAGAAAATATTTGTTTGATGTTGTCTAAAACCGTTTGCATGCGAGCAAAGAAAAATTTGGTTAACACCAATGATGTCGTATAAAAAGTTTGTTTTGTTTTGTTTAAACAACGTTGGTCCCTAGAGAGTAAACAGGACAGCATGAGGATTAGCGTGTGCAAAAACGAGACCGACATACGTCCAAGTGTGCCAATTAGCTTAGTTTTATAGTGCCATTTTCAAGCCCGTATCTACGTCTCTTTAATATAACATCATTGGTTGACACGATCATCGAACACTATGGTCGCACGTGCGCACGTGTGCATGCAGCCATGCAACCATGAACAATTTTTTGTGTTCATTATGTATTGTTCGATAGTGTGTACACATCTTACTGGGTAAACTAAAGAACTACTGAACTGATAAAAAAAAATCTTTCACCTATAGAAAAATGATATAAAAAAGTTAGGATATTCTAGTAAGGTGTCTCAGGGTAAATCCGTGATTATTATTAGGGAAATTCTGTTTATTTCAAGAATTTTTTTAAATAATACAAATTGTTTTCTGAAAATTTGTCGATCAATAAACTGAATGTTAGTTCCTTATTCATTTTTCTTAATGGCTTTACCTTTAACACACATTTAGCTTCACACATTATGAACATCATCAGCCCGTACAATGTCCACTGCTGAACATGGGCCTCCTTCGAGGGAATGAGAGGGAGAGGGAGAGGGAGGGTTTTGCCATAGTCACCACGCTTGGCATGCGGATTGGTGACCGCAGTATTATCTTGTAATACACAGAGAAATGCTGCTGTCCGTTCCCTCTGGTTCCGTCTGGTGTGGAGATCGAACACCCAACCTCCATGACTTAAAGCAAGCCAAATACCGCTACGCTATGGAGGTTTTCACGTTATACTTACTCGTTATATTTAATTATTTATATCTTTAAAAGGTACATTTTGTACTAACCTTTATTTCCATCAACTTTTGTGCCTTCCCAATTAGACATTTCTTGTTTTGCAGAGATGTCACTCTCAAAATTCAAAATTATTCTGATTAACCTATCATTATTTATTTTTGACTGGTCTGATCTCCCTTCTAATGGATCTTCTTCAAGCGACTGATCTGTGTAGATAAATAATAAAAAAATATATTAAAGTGATTAGAGGAGAGAGAAATTTGCAATTTCACAGTCACAATATAGAGGAATCGAACTCAAAATCTTTAACCCTTTAACAGGCAGAGGGAATATAAAACCTATTTTGAATTTTATGTACTTGTAATAAAGATCAAAACCTATCAATTCTAAACATACCAACGGCTTGGCTAAGAATTAAGGCTCGAGCACACCAAATGCGTATGCGTGATTACGGCGTAATCACGTCGTAGTCACGCGCGTAGTTACGGCGTAACCCAATGTCACACCCGGTTACGCATACGCTTACGCATCCGAGCTGACTACGCAACGCAGACGGCCTATTGCGTACCCGGCTGCGGCAGCCATATTTTATTCTGTTTTCGAAGGTTGTGTTGTGCACGATGTCTGACATGACGAGGAAGAAGCAATATTAATACTATTGTGCCAGAATAATCCTGCGGAATATATATATTTATAAGATGCATTTTTGTAGAATTTACTTTTTGGATTGTAGATACATTCATATATACGCACAATTTAAATAATTTTTTCTTTCTTATCTCTATTCATTATAAAAACAATACAAAACACCACTACGTGCCAGTATATTTGTAAAAAAATACAACTGACTGCAAGTTACGCGCGTAGGGCTACGCACAGCAAAGGTACGTGCGTGTACAAAATTGTTCGGTGTGACGTCCAATAAGGCGCGCCATTGAATACAACGTCATCATGCAACGTTGCCGCTCTGCTCTGCGTAAGGTACGGCGTAGGTCACGCAGTCAGTTTGTGCCTTGGGAGCTGCATTGCGTAGGGCTACGCGTTACGTCTAAGCGCACGTCTACGTTACGCAAGTGGTGTGTCCTGTCTCATACGGTTCCATACATTACAACTCAGCGGTACGTGCACGTCTACGCTTACGTCTACGCATACGCATCCGGTGTGCTCAAGGCATTAACTATGTATCACACAAATATCTAGTTGGTTTTGTAACCATATTCCATAAAATTGTGTATTATAACACAATTTTATGGAATATGGTTGCAGTCAATTATATGGGCCTGGCATGGGATCTGGCTAAATTGCCCACTGGCCCCATACTGCTGTTACTGAAATCTTAAGCTATCAGATATTATAAAAACATTTAATTTTAAACAATATGAGATTCTGATATAATCATTTATTAATAGATATAAAAATATTTCAAAAATTAATAATCCTCTACAAAAATTCTGCCAAAAAAGGTTTTTTTCTTGATAAATGTTGTTTTTTTTTTAGTTTTTGCACATTTTTATGTTTTTCTTATAAAATATAAATCAAAAAGCCCACCTTGTTGTACTCTGACATGGTTACTTGGGTCAATATCAATACAATCACTGTTGCATGTTGATTCTGTTTTCACTTCTTCATAATATTCATCGGATTCATCAATTTTAACAACTGACAACTTTTTTCTACTAGCCATTTTTTCAATATTATCCCAGTTAGGCTGTAAAAAAGCATATAGGTACTTACTATAAGTTATATTGGATGTTTTTATTTCACAAAAATAGTTGTCTACATGACAAGTAAGTGTGTATCAAATTTGCAAATGAAAACCCTTAAAATCCATGCAAATAAAATAAAAATGCACATAGACTGTTATAGAATGCCTCGGCATTAAGTCTGCCTATGTAATAGTTAATAGGGCTGAAGTTTTAAATTTAAAATGATAATGCATGCAAACTCAAATGTAAAAGAGAATGCACTCTCAGCCAGACAGAGTGCAGCTGGCATGTTGTGTCCTGTTCTATCACACCAACGTCCAAAACCCTACTTTCTCTAAATTGATGATAATTAATAAAATGAAAATTAGCCATGAACACTTTTTGATAGGCAAGTTATCAGAATATATATAGAATAATATTGACAAAAAGTATGTCTCATCTGGTTATCAGATGGATGAAGGTCGATCTTCCAAGGCTCTTAGACTTTAGAATCCTGATATTTTTTAAATATATGTTATTAGGTTGAATCATGCCTAGATTATAAAATGCTATTCATGGTCTTAGGAGAGGAGGAAGTCAGTTTTTATTTCATTTTAATCCTGGTGTTGTAGTCAAGACACCTGGGGTATGCAGATATTAACATTAATTATTGAGGTTTATTAACCTAAATAGCTTTACATACACCAGTTTAATAGATGTTCTTAAATACTGAGTGAATGAATATGAGACGCCACCCACAGACAAAACCATAAGAACCATTCTGGACAATGTCAAAAACTTTGTATCAATTTGTAATAAGCTTTCTAAAAACTACTGAAAATTTACTGCTACAATTTTTTCTTATTATGTTATTGGCAAGATTGTAAATTAATTTCTTAAATTGGTAAAAAAAAAATGTTAGCTAGCAGGAAATTAATTAGGCATCTCCTCCACTGAAGTGTAGGGTATGTGGATCTCCCCTCTAGATCACAATGGTATTCTAATCCCACAAGAAGGAGAGAGCTGCTATGATCTGGTACAACTGCAAATGTTAGAAACACTGGGAACTGCATGACATCTGGTGCAGGAAAGCTTTAAGCTAACTTTTATTTATAGAAATCTTATCTTATACTAAAATATTAAGCTGAAGAGTTTGATTGATTATTTGAACATCCTAATCTCAGCTACTACTGGTCTGATTTTAAAAATTCTTTCAGTGTAAGATAGCCCAGTAATCGAAGAAGGCTATAGGGGAACGGGAGATAGTCGGGTGAAAACGCGCGCTGAAAGCTAGTTTTGTAAAAAAAGACTCACTTGTTTGCCATCAACAATCTGTGTAAGCATCTTCTCAGTCTGATGACATTTCATCATAAGTTGGTGGCAATTCCTGAGCTGAGCGAAGCATACGTAACAAACCAACTGCGATCTCCCTGCTTGCGTAAACTGGAATAAATTGATTCTTGCAATAAATACTTTCATTTGTCTTAAATCAAGTTTTACTTTCATATTTTCTAAAACTTACCAGGTGGTCAGTAAGCTTTTCATACATATATTGAAAGCCCGTGTTAGCAATTGAATACATACGTATATTTCGAGCTAAACATATCCTACATACTTTTTGATCCATTTTTCAGAAAAACTGAAAGTCTAGTCTGGTTTCGGTCTTGGCCTTTGTAGCTAGCTGCCTTTGAAGCTACCACAATATGGCCAACGTCGGAGGTTGTAGGATACTGAAAATCTTATTTAATTGAGTACAGGGGACAAGTTTTATTTAATAATATTTTAAACGTTTCGATTCAAAACAAAACAGTAACTATCCGCAAAGTAGGAGTGAGCGTTGAATGAACGAACTGTTTTATTAGACTGTTTTCTTGGCGTCAACGGTTCGACTGGTTTACAGTTCACGAATAAACCTGTTTACGCATGAACTAGTCGACGTTCGCGACGACCGAACTAAACGACTGAACGAGTTAACGAGTGATTACGAAAATTGCCGAAGTCAATGCGACGTGAGGTCCGCCGCATGTTATTGTTTCTTTCTCGTTCTCACGCAGAAATGGACACGTATATAGACTCTATTACAATGCAATAGATACGAATATTTAAAATAAATATTTTTGAATTTTGTGTACGTTATTTTTTTAGTATTGATTGAAATACGTTTCGTGTTGGTCTAATTAAACTACTCAAATAACAAAAATAACAGATTATATAGTGTTATAGACATAGTGTTAAACAGATTGAATAGTTTTAAAGTGATTTGTGTAAATAGACGTATTTAACGACCTAATCCCGATCGTTCACTAAACTACGGTTGAATGAAATTAACGCTATTCCGTCTTCAACGTAAACTAGTCTAAAATTAAACTGTTTTTTGAACTAGTTTAACGTGAACGGTAAACCAGTCTCGTTGCGTCGACTGTAAAAACGTCAACGACCCATCACTACCGCAAAGAGTATGTAATTGTAATAAATACACAAACTTCAAAAAATTAAGATCACAGAATAAAAAAAAACACTGGCTAATGGCTATCTTTTTCTTCACTTTTTTATCTACTAACCAAGGAAATCATTACTATATATATCTGGATAGTGCACTGTGTTACCAACAATGCGAACCAAAAGAGAAGTACAGCTGTCAGCGTCCCTTATCCTAGAAATAGATGCAAAAAGAAAGACCAACTGCCATCTTTAAAGTGAACATATTTTTATGGCAATTTATAGTCCAAGATCCCAGTCACCCCAGACTTACGTGATTTTAGGAAAGATGAAATTTTTAGGATTGCTGGTATAACGTTGTTATGTCCATCGGTTTTATTTGTAAAGTGGGTAGGTAACAATAAAATTTGCGATGTGGGTAAGAGGAGAAAACGCGACGGTAGGCGGCCGGTATATGAAATGGGTGCGGCACATTGGCCTCCGTGATGTTCCATGTGATGGACTTAAAGAAATAGTTGTAGATAATATCAAATTATCGTCATAGATATTGTTGGTGTACCTGTTGTTGTGTGAGTTACAAAACAATAAGCGGAAGTATATGTTCGGAGTTCCGGTACAAAGGGGTAAGTGCTTAACTTATTCTAGGGTTTATGCCAAGCAGCCAATTATAAAGTGTGCGTTCGTAATGGTTGGCTTTTCATTGTTCTAGCTTATGGAAACGCCCTTTTGTATCTTGAACGCATCTACAAATCAAAATAATCCCTGAAGCGAAGGGGCCGTGGCTTGGTTTTGGCACAGTTCCTATGTCGACACATATTTAAAAGCTGTCCTGGCGCCTAACAAAATTAAACTTAGTTATAATAAGTAGATTATTACGATAGGGTTAAGTATTTTAGGTTGCATGATAATTATAAGATAGCTTAAGTGTATGGAATTGTATTTTGTCTTAGTTGTAATAAACACGTTACTGTGTCACGAATCCGTAACGAATCGTACATAATGGTTTTATTGTCTAAATGAACACAGCAACCCGTAACAACGTTAACTTAGAAAGGAATGGATACTCGCTAAGCTGAAAGCGGGTAGCGTAGAGTAGCCACAAGTTGTAAGAGAGATAAGCTATCGGGCTATTTTACATCATAAATTATTATGATATTACATGCATTGCCATGTTTAATTAAATACATTATATAGTTTCATATCATAAGACCCTACGCGACGTAGGACCTATATAGTTAAAGACACGTAAAAGGGAGGTGGAAAAGGTCGACTAAGCTTGACATGGTGATGAGAATAGTAATAAGTTTACTGAAATCACATTCAAAATCAAATATTAAAATCACGAATTATGAATATTGAAATATTGTATTGAATAAAAGTAATTTAAATGGAAATAAAACTAATGTTGGAATTACTGTTCCAATTTAATATTTTAAATAGGCATGAGGGAGTTTCACAAACGAATGTAATCTGTGACGTACCTTATGGATGGCCCCGTATGTCTTATTACACTATGTTTACTATAGTAACCTGTAGGTAGTAGTTTTTTTAAGTAGGTCAAGTGTAATGCCTACATCTTATGGTTATTTTTTTTGCTCGATGTCATGGCAACTGTCTAACTTAATAAGTGATAATTACAATCTTTCAGGTTCTTCGTGAATATTTATTTAGTATATATTACTTCATTATGTTTCAGGATGAAAAAAAAAGAAAATTAATATCTGAGACGACATCGTGTACTTTTATCGATAAATTAATTATTAGTAGAACAACATTAATCGTTGTATTAATATTATGTTGGTAGTTCGTGGGTAGTTCAGTCACTGTCACAGGTCACTTATTTTTATTTCGGTACTTTTCTATTTCTATGTCAGTATCTGTGACAGATCTGTCACTATCTGTCGGTGTTTTGATTTTTTGTTAAAAATATCCTTTTCTAGAACCCGTTTACTAATAGCTTAAGCTTTGATGGTTATCTCTTTGGTTTAGTAATAATAAATCTAGAATTTACAAAAATGGTGTTCAAGTGCCAAGAGGACAGTTTTTTAAAAGAGGTAAACAGAATCGATAGAATGTCCTCATGACAAAAAACTTAGTTTTCCCTGGCTACACAAGCCCTGGTTCTTGGCCACCTTTGTAGACCATGCCCATACTGCCCTGGATAGTAGGTTAAGCTGTATCTACCGAGCCTTCAATGGCTGATATATCTTAACCCTCAGACCGAATTTGGTCTGAGCCTAAAACATAAGTAACTATGGTTTAGGCTCAGACCAAATTCGGTCTGAGGGTTAGTATAGGGATAGATTTATGTGGTATACTAGTGCACACCACACAATGGTGGTATACTAGTGTACTAGTGTATATTATAATATCTAGGTAACTTTTTTTAAATAAAAAATATGTTTTTAATTTAGCAGCCCAGAAATCTATGTGTAAATTCTAGGATTTTCTTCTTGGTCTAGAATGTTGTGGGACTACCCTCTGTGCCTCGGAAAGCATTTTAAGCCATTGAATGAATCCATAACAATTGTATACCAGGGAATGGGCAGGAGCATTTCCTTGTATGTTACAACATAATACTGCGGTCACCAACCCACATGCCAAGCATGGTGACTTTGGCAAAAGCCCGGAGGAGGCTCTTGTTCTGCAGAGGAGTTGTACAGGCTGATGATGACATTTATTATTAGTTGTTTACAAACTTTACAAATCTTTTTTTTTTCTTTTCATTTTTATAATTTATTCAAATTTTAATTTACATTGCAGTTGTTGTAATGTGTTTATTGTTGTAGTTCTCTGCAAAAGTCATAAGATGTGAACCAACTAAGGAGCCCATCATAGAATATGGAAAGACCTCCAAGTTTGATGGTTATCAGGTTGTACTGGAGAACACAATACTGTTCCCTGCTGGAGGGGGTCAGGTATGTTTGATTTTTATTAAATTATTATATTATACCCTATTCATCGGGGCTTGAGACAAAGTGTAAACAAAGAAAACATTGTTTCTCAAACTTTTTTCAATGTTTTTTATTGCTATTTAATTTAATATAGGGTTTCCCATTTGTGTGTCTAGCAGCTCGGGTTAAGATAAGGTACTTAACTATGAAGATAATAAAATCATAAATCACTCTTATTGAATTAATTATTCGGAGAATTAGGAGGATTCTGAAGAACTGTCGCCATCGTGAATAACGAATCGGTCAACTATATTCAACTATCAATTATTCCATTAATTTTAAGCATCTTTTGCTGTTCTTTTTCACATTGTCAATGTACTTTTGTCAAGCCTCTACTGTTATATTTTTAATTGCATCGGCTAGTAAAATTTGAACTTCACTTAACTTAAAGCTTTTGTTATTCTCAGCAATAAATCCTTTAACTTGGGCCCATCTTATTAACTCAATAGGATTTAATTCACTATGTCCTTTTAGAACCTGTTTACAATGGCTTGCGATATTCCCATAATTTCAGTGGTTTAATTGATACCTTTGTACGGATACGAATCCTTCGACCACGTTTCTTTTATGAGTTTGAACACATTAATAACAGCCACCTTTTCCGTTGAATGCGTTGGAGTTTTCTTTGATCGCTTTTTCTTTGGCGAAGAAAAAGTGCAAGCGTTGCTTGGTCCAGGTGCACTCATGTTTTAAGCTCGAAAACGTAAATATAACAAAAACAAAACAACCAACAAATAACTTTAAACTTCATAAAAGATATAAATTCAACGAAAATATTTATAATAATAAATAAGCAGAACTCTCGTATCAACAAGTTGATCTATAGTAAAAATGCCGGATATAATCCGACCGATAACCAAACGTCACATTTTTATGTAAAATGTTCGGGAGTACCTGTGGTCTATAATTTAGTCGTATTAAAATGCATTCGAAGTTTGGGAATCAAGTCTTTTTTGGGTGTTTTTACATGTAAACGATTTAATAAATCATTATACTTCATAAAAGATGACATTCCTAGGGTTGTTAAGATTTAAACAAATGTCGATAGTAATTATCGACTTTTCTTACTATTATTGACGATAATGTAACAAATAATTGGGAAAAATTTAATTACAAACGTTGCTAAATTAAATAAATATTTTAATATAAGAGACATTTATACTCTCTGAAATCCAAAGTTTATTTTTAGAATTTGGATTTTATTTACTCACTCATTATTTTAGATCAAGTACGCGTACATATGTAAATTATATTATGATACTAAAATATATAATAAAATTTAATAATTTATTTATTTTTAAGTAAGTTTTATATAAAAATATCGATAGTTTATAGTCGATGGCCACGATGATTCATTGCCCATCACTTATTAGGTCGCCATGCCCATAAAATATAACATTGGCAGGTACTGTCTGTCAGTACTACTAAATTCAAAACTTCATAGGCGTGATGGTACTGACAGATGAAATAAAATATATTCACTTCATCAATCGTGACCCTTAAAGTACTCTTTTTATGGTTTGTTTACATTTAATCTCACGCCTCGATGAATACGGTATAGGTATATACAAATTACAAAAGTGTTGAATAACTCTTAACAAATTAATAGCGCAAGGTGGGTTAATAAACAAGCCAGGTGTCTGACATGTTTGTATGAGTTGAAACTATGCTCCATTATTATGTTATTTTGATTTATGCCAATAAATTTTAATGCAGTAATAAAATATTAATGATTCCTCCAATTAATGCTTCAATATTTATCTATGTTAATAAAAAGGGTTTTTATTTTTAAGTGATAATTTAAATCAGTGATTTCTGTAGTTTGTTTTGGTATCTATTATGAGTCATCCTTTTGATTAAGCCTGGTAATTACTATAAATCTATAGATTATAAAAAAAATTAAACAGCTCCAATACTGTCCGTATATTTGTGTTTATTCGGATATTTAACAAATAAATAATTACAAAGCACACCCAAATTCAAAACAAATATCTGTTTACACACATATTAAAGAGATATATTTCTTTAAAGCCACATGACATTGGGTCATTAAATGATATAGAAGTTCTACAAGTTCTGCGGAAAGGTGATGAAGCCTTGCATTTTACTAGAGAACCAATTGAAGAAGGGACAGTGGTTGAACAGAAAATCAATTGGGACAGAAGATTTGACCACATGCAACAACATTCAGGTAAGCGAATGTACCATAAAACCATAAAATTTACAAAATAAAAAGAAACTTTCTTTAGGATATTAATTATTTGGCATTTGGCCATAGCCTAATTTGGGGTCAGCAAGTGTTTACAAATAACCTACACACCACATTACACCTAAGCCGAGGTCCAAGCCCCACAGGAGCCGCCCTCTTGCACAGGTTGCTTAGTTTGTAGTTTTTAAACCATTTATTAAGGCTGGTAGTAGCAAAAGACATCTTGTATGCCCATCCGAAAAATAAAAACCATGCTACACATTATTGATAAAGTTGACCATTACGGTGGCTTACAAATTTTATTTTACCTGCACCTTGACATGAGAGAAATAAAATAAAAATAAAGTTTTAGTACTGGGTGCTATCTTGGTTTGGGGCATAGTGGGGGAACTTGGTAGTAAATTGATGTCTTTACTTTATCATGCATTTTTTTTGCATGTTCCACTCCTGGCCAAAGGTTTCCCTCCATTCCTTCCACTTTTCTCGATCTTGCGTGTCCTCTTGCTAGTTTAACTTGCCTAGCCTAGTTATTGGTTATAATTTAATCTTCTACATCTTTTCAGGTCAGCACCTTCTCTCTGCTATACTAGAAAATGAGCACAATTTACCTACTACCAGCTGGTGGCTCGGTGCCGACGAATCTTACGTGGAACTTGATTCTGCTAAAGTTTCTCCAGATGTGATAAAAACGACAGAAGATAGATGTAATGAACTAATTAGAGCAGCACTACCAGTTACTGTCAAAATGTGTAAAGCCAATGATCCAGAGCTGAATGAGGTAGAGTTTTCGATGTTTGTAACTGTAAAAGATAAAGAAAATCTTTATCTCTCCATAATATTATTCTATGGATTTTATTTGTTGAGTAATATATATAAATGGAAAATTAGAGACTTAAATATTTAAAATATTTTTACTTATCTGTACTAATATTATATTGAGGAAAGATTTGTTTGTTTGTTTTTATTGAATAGGCTCCGAAACTGCTGGACTGCTATGAAAATTTTTTTCACCGTTGGAAAGCTACACTATCCCCGGATGACATAGGCTATATTTAATTATGAAGTTCCCACGGGAACAGGGGTTACGCGGGTTAAACCGCGCGCTGGATTTATTAATATAATTAGTTCTGATGATAGAATATTTACCATGTAGCTCATTGTAGGTATTTTTGTCCTACTAAAAGTGGAGTAAACACGATTTTGACATATGTATGTTATTTACGAATTCTAGGCTTCAGCTTTGAATTTTTGATTTGCTATCGATTTGAGACACCAAAACAATAAAAAAAACAAAATTTGTTTTGGTCCTTTCAATTCAACTGCCAAATATGAATTATACCATACCTCATTAAGGTCACAATCAAGGTCACATTAAGGTCACAAGGTCAAAAAAGACATATGTAAAAAACGCTTTTACATCGCTCTATGTAGAGTAAAGGTCCTTTATGTCCTGACATACTGGATTACGTGTTTATTTTTTAATACATTTTTATCTAGAATAAAATTTGTCTTTCAAGGCACACACAAGAGGTTTACCACAAGACTGTATGGATAATATAAGGATAATTTGTATTGGAAATATTGATGAGAACTTGTGCTGTGGTACTCACGTCTCTAATTTGAGGTGCGTAAATTTGATGCCGTGTGGTTTCAGGCTTAGTATAAATCACCCCTAATCTTCCCATGGGTGTAGTAAGATGTGACTCTGGTCATAAACCTGATAGATGGGCAAACAGCATATAGCTGATAGCAGCTTAAAGATACTCCCATTATACTGCGTTCACCAATCCACCTGCCAAGCGTGTTGATACGGCAATATCCCTCAACGACCTTGGATTGCCAAGGTCTGTTAAGACGAGGCTCATTTTCAGCAGTGGATGTAAAAAGGCTGGTATAAAAACTAAATTTGATACTTTATTTATTAACATAAGTTACTACATTAACAGACTTAATGTCAGAGACATTCTTTACCAGTCTTTGCCCCAAGTGGGGCAAAGATAAAGTGGTCCTCTACCACTGTGTCTATTGGAATAGTGTATGGGAATAGAAGATTAAAACAAACCCGTTACTACCACCAAATAATAGGAAGGTAACTGATTTACCCAAATTATCCTACTAATATTATAAACGCGAAAGTTTGTAAGTATGGAAGGATGGATGTTTGTTACTCTTTCACGTAAAAACTACTGAATAGATTTGGCTGAAACTGGGACGGAGATAGTTAATAAGCACGATTAACATGTAGGCTACAATAAATCACGCTCCGACCCACTGGAGCAGAGTTACGCGGGTAAAACCGCGAGGTGCATTTAATAAAGACTAACATAAAATCAATTGTCTACAATTTGAATATTAATAAGTATAAAATATATATTAAATAGAAATTTAGTGTAAGAGATTTTCCTAATTAAAAAAGAATAATTTTCTTGGTGTAAGATCATATTGATATATGTTTATTTTATTACAGTCAACTCCAAATGATCAAACTAACAGGCATCGAGCCAGGAAAGAAAGGAAAAACTAACTTGAAGTTCCTAGTCGGCAACAGAGTAACCAAGACCTTCCAATTGATGTTAGATAGAGAAAAGGCCATCACAGGTTTACTCAAGTAAGTGCACTTTAATTATTTATTTACTAGCGACCCGGCTTTGCATGGGTGCAATGCTGATGTATTATACATATAAATATTCCTCTTGAATCACTCTATATATTTAAAAAATGCGTAGTTTTAAAGAACTTAGCATACATAGGGACAGACAGATAGCGGGAAGCAACTTTGTTTTATACTATGTAGTGATAACATAATATCTTAAAATACAGTGGAACACCAGTGTCGCATAACTTTAAAGCTCTTCACCAGTGTCGCATAACTTTTAAGCTTAAAAACGGAATTAAAGCTTAATATTACTGACTGACTTTAAAAATAACTCGACTGTAATACATTTCCGATTGCTATTCAGGAAATGTATACATTTATTTGTCATTTATTTTATTAATGTAAATTGTTAATGTATACATTACTTTGTCATAAATTGTATTAACGTAAATGGTAAATGTATACATTACTTTGTCATAAATTGTATTAACGTAAATGGTTAATGTATACATTACTTTGTCATAAATTGTATTAACGTGAATTGTAAATGTATATATTTAAAATGTGTCAATATAATTAATTTGACATATTTTCGGGCGTATTTTTTTATTATATACATTTCCTAGGTAGTGTATAAAATGACGTATACTTCTTCCTATTGCTACAATTCCTAGGACTTGTATAAATTGTAAGGACATACGATACAATTTCCGTTAAAAAATAACATTTACCTCCGTATGTATATTTTTACATCTGCTTAAGATTTTTTTTCTTTTCAGAAACGAAGCGTCCAAACACGAAGAATTAATCCAGAAACTGCAGAAAAACTTCAAAATTACCAACAAAAATCTACAAAATGTGCTTTTAGAATTAGCTCAGTGCGAAGCGGACAAAATCAAAAGGACAGAGCCAAAGCTAAAATATGTGTTTATGTGTAAGAAGGAAGCCACTCCGGAATTTAATCGGGCTTTAATAAAATACCTTGAAGGAGAGAATTTGTTTATGTTTTTGGTATCGGAAGAGCCTGACAAACCGAAAGAGGGACAGATTATTATACAAGGACCTGAGGAACATTGTAATGCTTTAGGACAAAAGTAAGTAGTGTTAAAGTTGTGGTGCTAGAATATAAATATTTTTGCTGCCAACTATCCTTAACCCTTAAACGGACAGAGGGTATGTTTAGAATTCATTGGTTTTGATCTTTATTACAAGTACATAAAGTTCAAAATATGGTGGGTAATAATTTCCCTATATTTGAATAAGGGTTAAATAAAGAATCGTAAATAAAAATATTCTTTATTCATCTGTGGTCATGTAGTTCTGTTGTTTTGGTAACAGAAGTAGATTTTTTTTTTTTTTTTGAATCACTTTTGTCTCTTCTCCGGGCTTAAAGGCGAGCACAGCTCCATCCTTAATAAATGGTTTAAAACTACAAACTAAGCAACCTGCGCAAGAGGGATTGTGACTTTTAGTATTTTAGGGGGTTTTATGTGCAACTGTCGCTCTACTTTACAGTACGCGGGACTCTCGGACTTCGGGTCTATGAGGGCATCGGATGGTTCTTGGCAAACTAAGGGTCGGGAGTAGGTAAGAGCTGGTTTCCTGCTCGCGATTCCCACTGGGGATAATTATTTGTGTGAAATATAGTTAGTTGTTCTGAGTCTAGGTGTGCTGTGTGTCTGTGAATTGAGTGTTTGTAAAGTACTCGGTGATTAATTTCGCGCGGAGGGATTAATTTCGCTTGTACCGTAATTAAAAAAACTAAAAACTTGAGAGGTGTCAAGGGACACCCGGATTGAACGAAGTTCCATTAAAAACATTTATACATTATTTAATTAATAGTCCTCCTTTATAAATCTTTATTCATTTGTATTTTTTTTATTTTTGAGTGGCTATAGCAAAAAGTGTCGTGACAACTTTTCGTAAGAATTTTTTCCGTCTAGCCCCCTTTCACAACGCGCGATAAGGAACTTCGTTCCAAAAAAAAAGATTATTTATAAATCATGTCGAAGAAAATAAGTCTTAAATTGTAAAATTACCTACATTGAAAAAACACTATACCTATAGATTCTTAATTGATATTTATTTATTTCTTTCTTCTTTCTATATATTGTTTCAGAATAACGGAACTCCTGAAAGGCAAGGGGGCGTTTAAAAATGGCAAGTTTCAAGGTAAAGCTGGCGACCTCGGCGGATTAAATCAATGCAAGAAACTATTAGAAGAATATTTCAGTAATATATCGTAAAAATGTATTTAAACCAATATTATTAATATATGCTGGACAAGGGATGATCACCTAACCACGCCACTGCTTGGCGTACTTAGGTGATTGAGAGCACTTGGGCAAGAAACTATTGCCCCGAAACTGTTGAGATTTTATCAATATTTATACATATTTTAAGAAGTTAACAATAACGTTTTTGCCCCCTCCCCCCCGAGTCGGGGCACTGCTCCGCCCAGCCCTTCGGTAACTACGCCAGTGAGGGATAGACATATAGTATGCTATCATGGCGCTAAACGTGTTATTGTGAATGCTTTCATATTTATAATGATGGTTTGTTACCTTCTTACATCTAAAACATTTAAACCAGTGATTCCCTAAGGGATCCAAGTGGAGCCCCAGGGGTCCACGGGGAACTCAATGGGGGTCTACTTTGGCGTAAAAGAACGTTCAAAGTGGTTCACTACTTGAAAATATAGTCTGCCGAACCAGTTAAGATTTTTAAGGGGTATAGACCCATTAAAAATCCTAACTTCTGATTTAAGCAAAGCAGCAATCCAGTGCGAGTAAAATCGCGAGGTACACCTTGTGTTAAATAGATAAAAGTGTGATGTCTTATAATGTGTGATATGTCTTATAATGGGGATAGATTTTAAGTGAAAACACTTTTTGTTGTTGTTTTGTTGATTTTTATTAAATAAATTCTGCATTTACAACTAAATTGTTTCAATTTAAATGAACACTTAAAATAACAGAATAACAATCCACTTACACTAAGGAATGAACCTTTATTACATAATAACATAAATATATTTTAATTATTGATTGCAGTAGGTACACTTTGATAACACCTTATCCATGATATATTGGATATAATTTACCTTTTTGTTAAATTAAACAAAAATTCCTTGCGAGTTTCTACTGAAAAAACATGCATAAACTTCGCCTTTATGTTATGTTTATTATCAATTGTGATCTATTATTTCGTTCAGGACAACCTGGCAAAATGGAACAATGGCTTGAAGGCTTAGCCAGAGTAGACTGGATGTTAAAGGCAGAGGACCAAGTGTTATAGCGCAAAGGGGGTCTATGTCATATATGTATATTCTTTTTTCCCCCGCATCAAGTCGAAGTCAAATGTCTATGACTAGGGTTCTGGGCATGCCCATTGTGGCCACAACTGATCCATCTTGGGCCTATGTCTTGTAGTGAACTTACTACTTAGACAGATTGGGTTGGATATACACTAGTATCATACTGTCAATAATTGTATGTTATAAATAAATGCTTACTAAAGAAATCAATAAAATTCTATATCTATAATATAATCACTCCCCACACTAAACCACGCCCTATACAAATACATGCTCCATAATATTATAAAAATCATGTAGATATTTTATCATACAATAATTATACTAACTCTGCATTTCTTTATAAATTCAGTACAGATTTTGTTAGGTGCCTTTATTAATATTGCACCCATGTAGTTATTTTACTATTATACGACTCTTTTACCTTAAGAAATGCTGTTATTTATATATTAATTTACCTATAATAAGTTGAACATTATCGATAGAGCTTGTCATCTTCTTTATCGTCAATAGTGTTTGAGGCATTAATGCTGGCGATTAGTTTCTCAATGCCAAGGTTGGTCCAGTCTTGGGACAGATCATCTAGGTAGTTGTCGAAGTCCACCAGGTCTTTTTGGACACCTCTTTGAAGTAGATGTGACACAGTTTCAAGGACATATGGAGATTCTGGGGACAAAACATATGTTATTAAGTTTTAATATATAAAAATGTACCTACTCATATTTCCCTTGGTCCATCACACATGAGCAGAAAGACCAATTTTGATCATTTTTTTGTTGTTTTTGTTATTGTCAGGAGAAGGTTCTAAAGGAAGAAAAGTTTTGAAAATAAAGCATGTAAGATTTTAAAATACTTATCCACTATATTCAATTTTCTGATGTAACCACAGTGCTTTTAACAATATAAACTTTTTTAATGGCATTTCACATAACATTATCAGAAAGCTGCCCTTAGTGCACATCACAGTTAATTCAGAGCTATTATGCCTAATATTACAAGCTCAATTTAATATAGTTTTAGTTAAGACCGAGACAACTTCTGTCGGGTCAGCTAATATTAAACAAAATATATTTTAAAATTTTAAGGGATCCCAGATTGCTTTTGAAATGAAATTTACTTACGGAACATAACTTTGTTAGCATCCTTGAGCTTCCAACGTCCTTCACTATATTTGTGCAGCTTGATAGCTGGAGTGTCCAGGTTCTGCATCATTCTTTTGTTGTCGACCTGTAATTGGAGTGTTAAAGATTACCGAGATAATTGCTGTATAAGAATATTAATAATTTTTATTTCTGACTTCTATTTACAAATATTCCTTAGTTATCAATAATTAGATAAGTATACAATAAGCAATAAAACCTTGGACTTGAATATTTATAGTTTTTTCGTTGGCAAAACTTAATATACATTTGCTTGTCAAAAGAAGGATTAAAAGAGCATAAATAATTGATCTTACCACAATAAACACAGCAGAAGGAAAATGTTCAGCAATTTTCTCTGCAATTTTAAGTCCTGGGCATTTTTCGACAGTGTTGTCCTTGAAGTTCTCACAAGCAGCGTAGTATCCCGCAATGACGCGGTTATCGGCCTGTGCTACAGTTTCAATCTGTTGAGATGACAATAAGACATATTAAAACAAAAATGATAGTAATACCTATTTAAATTTAAAAAAAAATTGTACATCGAATATTGGCGAACATTGTAGCTGCACTGCTGCACAGTTAAGATAATAAATCGCGATCAAAACATCATTTGATTGCTTTTGAGAAAATTCTAACCAACAAAATATACTTTAGTTCTAGACCATTACAAAAAGTAATTTCTCACTTGAGTCAGTGCTATTTCTGCCATAGGTGACAAGTAGTGGCCGTGGTGGAACAGAGGAATGGTGTCCACGATATCCAAATCCTGATTTTTAGCACCGTCTCTGATTTTGGACCCGTCCGCCAAAAGTACACCATTTACAGCACAGTGCGGATATTTGGCGGCATGTAAAAGGATTTTAGCATAAGCCGACGTTTCGAGAGACACTTCACCCATGTTTTTAATGGTATTGATCAATTACTTTGTGTAGAAAATTGCAAAATTAATTAATTATTACTATGCAGGAAATCGACTACGGATAGACTTAGTTAAGTCCTGTCATTTTTATCTGTCAGATTGACGCAGCATAGACTATTTGTCTATTCTCCAAAAAAAAGTATGGTCCACCAAGTCAAAGATTCAACAGTTGTACTATTTTATATCGATATTATTCATACATCACTATAGGCAGTCGTTCTGTTCATTCATTCATCAGCTGTCCGATTGCCCGAGTCAACTGTCATGCTATGTGACAGACATTAATGTACTTGATATTTTGGTTTACAAAACAATCCAAAATTTCAATGTATAGTTATTACAAATCTATGATAACACGTTGATATGGATAAGTACGATACATCTCAAATAACAGAATTCCCTCGTTTCGAACCAGAGTCAACACAGAGTGGGGTTTCAACGTTTTTTAACAAGCTGTGGAAGTTTCCTATATTTTCTCCTAGCGAAACATCGGAGAATTTGCAAAAGGCGAGTGAAAACGCTTCTGCAGATGAAAAGCAAGACTTAGAAGACGAGAAAACGGAAACGGGGTCGTATGCTGAAGACTTGGAGGGCAGGAGTTTGCCCAACGTTCTGAGGCGTATTAGTAGTTTGGTCGCCTCGGGAACTGGAGTAAGTACACTAGCAAAATATATATGCCTTGTACCTTTGTTAAGCATGTTGTTATAACTCATAATATATTGAACTCTATCTAATAAATACCTGTACTATGTATTTTAGTATTTTATACACAAATGCAAATTAAATATTAGTTCAATATAGGTAGGTAATTTAATTGCTTCCATTTTTATGTTTTAAAGTAACTAATTGGTGTGTTAGTCTATATTCAGTGTATACTTTAAATGGATTGTTTGAAGAAAACATATATTTTGAATTCAATAAAAACTTGCATTTTTTTTTTCTTAAATGGCCATATTACCTACAATATTGTGTGTGTCCCTTAAGTTCAGAATACTACTAAAGTTTTATTATTAACTAATTTATTGCTTTAGTTCCCCAGTTAATAAAGATGAATAAAGAAATGTAATTGTTTCATGCTCAATTCTAGATGGAACAATTATATTTTTTTTTCATCTTTGTTTACACTGATGAGGGTATTTGTAAAATAATCAAAAATATAATAGCTTTTTATGTTGCTTCATAAACATACACACATATCACACCTTTCTCACACAGGGGTAGGCAGAGATAAAGGAATACCACTGCTCTATTCCTCATCAATTTATAAATATTGTAAAAAAAATATCAAACACACATTTAGATGTTAGTATCATATTTTTATTTTTGAATGTCATAACATTATTAATATTTGCTATTACCAGCTGCGCCCCGCGGCTTTACCCGCGTTACTCTGCTCCAGTGGGTCGATGCGTGTTTAGCGTGTAGCCTATATGTTATTCGAGCTTATTAACTATCCCTGCCCAAAGTTTCACCCAAATCCATTCAGTAGATTTTGCGTGAAAGAGTAACAAACATACATAAATACAAACTTTCGCATATACAGGGTGTCCCAAAAGATTACGTAGCTGGGAAGGGGGGTGATAGGGATGGTCACAAGGGTCACCAGAAAAATATAAAAAATTCCCTCTGGGTGTTTAAAAAAATAAATGGCATTTTTTAAAAGACTAAAAATTTTACACCTTGTGCTAACTGTACCTACAAATATGGCTGTATTTAAAAAAAATGCTGTTATGTAATCTTCAATAACAACAAGGTCATCAACATCAACATCAAAAATAACAAGGTGTAAAATTTTAAGTTTTTAAAAAAATGCCATTTTTTTTTTAAATACCCAGAGCGGATTTTTTTTATATTTTTCTAGTGACCATTGTGTCCACCCCTGTCACCCCCTTTCCCAGCTACTTAACCTTTTGGGACACCCTGTATAATACTAGCGACCCGCCCCGGCTCCGCACGGGTGCAATGCTGATGTATTATACATATAAACCTTCCTCATGAATCACTCTATCTATTCAAAAAAACCGCGTCAAAATCCGTTGCATAGTTTTAAAGATTTAAGCATACATAGGAATATAGGGACAGAGAAAGCAACTTCTCATAACATGAAAATACATTAAAAAAACAGCATTTATATTCACAAACAATAATGTAACAGGTCCAAATGCTAAATATTTTTTCATAGTAATTAGGTATGGATATAGTTTACAGTAATATTCCTTTGCAGATATTTTGTTTTTACAGTTAAAATAAACTTTTACTTTGATGACAGCCTATAATTCAAATGTTATTTAATTTTTATTTTATTTCATTGTTTTTGTCTAATTATAATTCATTAATTTACTCCAGAGTGGTACAAGATATGCAGATACAGAGCTGGCCCGCTACTGGATGCCAGATGACATCTCGAGAGAATGCTACGAATGCGCCACTCGGTTCAGCACGCTGCGACGTCGACACCACTGCCGGGTCTGCGGACAGATATTCTGTTCTAGATGCTGCAGTCAGAGAGTGCCAGGTTCGTATACGTAACAAAATATATTAACAGGTACCACTGTTAACACATTCTGAGAAAAAAATTAAAAGTACATTATCATTTTAAATTGAAGTTATTGATCTCATCATCATCAGCCCGTTTACGTCCACTGCTGAACATGGGCCTCATCTTAACAGACTTTGGCAAGCCAGGATCGTAGAGGGATATTGCCATAATCACCACGCTTGGCAGACGGATTGGTGATCGCAGTAAGATGTACACCTTGAGCTAATAGATGCTGCTGCCCATCCATCAGCCATATGTCCCTTAGTCGCCTTTTACGACACCCATGGGAGGACATGGGGTGGTATATTCTAAGCCGGAAACCACACGGTCTATTGATCTCAACCACAATTAATTACATCCAGGTCACATATTCGGCTGCGCCGGCGGCTTGCGTGTGTGCAACTACTGCTGCAACGTGGTGCTTAGCTACTTGAAAGAAAATGATATGAACGGTGAAATACCGCCTGACTTGAGGACTTTGCAGGAGAACTTGCAGGCAAGTAGCAATTATTACAAAAAGAAAAATGTGTATTCTAAATAAGTAAGAAGGCGTTTTAGTGGGTGGCACAAAATTGCTCGCTTTATCTCTATACCCTTTCATCTGTCCGCAAAAACTGATATGGTCAAATCAAACTGACATAATAAGTTTCCTGTCTGTTTCTTTTTGCTTTGACTTTGATAAAATCTCACAACATATTTAATGGCCATTTCGCATCTAGCGTTTTAACTAAGATTTTACCCTACACTAAGATACTACCAATGGATCTTAGTGTAGGGTAGAATCTGATTTAGATATTTTATTTTGTGAACTAGTTATGAACTCTTTATTTTTTTTAACGTCCAAGCATGAACGCTTTTATTATTCTTTACTAGCTGCGCACCGCGGTTTTACTCGCGTTATTCTGCTTACTAAACTTTCAGATAAATCCGTTCAGTTACTTGAATGAAAGAGTAACAAAAACTTCCATCCAACCATAAAAACTTTCGCGTTTATAATAATTATTTAATTTACAAATACAGGTGAAATTTCCTGAAAACAAATCTCAGCACGGGTCCGCCAAAACCCGCGACAACTTTATGTTCGCTCGCGAGCAAGAGGAGCGATGCGAAGTTCGCGCGACACAAAAGGAAACGTTGCACGATGTTTTCCGACAGCTCTCGTTTACTCTGCCCACTCAACATCATAGGTGAGTCTATTTGTCTTTGGTAACCGTTGAGTACCCATTATGTGGGTCACGCTTAAGACAGGCCATGCTTAAGCTTTCACCAGACAGCCATAATTTTAAAAATACCTCGTTTTTGTTTCACAATTGTACAATGTACACAAATATATGATTTTAAGTGTAAGGCACAATTTTTGGACCTGTATATTTTGTAATTATTTTAGCAAATCACTATATGACTAATTTCACAAAAGTTCCGGCGTAAAAAAAAGTTTAAATCTGGTGGAGCAAACAGATAATGCTTAATATCCTATTAAAACAATTAAATTAATTATTAAATAATTAACTAATTTCTATACCATTGGTATTAAATTTTAATGAATTTAAAAATATTTAGTTATCTTCTCTTATTATCTCGAGTATTAAATCTTCAGATATCGTCTAGTACGATACAACGGCGTGTGGCGTGGGTGTGACATATTACAATGGGTTATGGACAACACTATTAATAAGACCAGGTTTGTTTTATTGTTAAGTATTTATAGGATTTAGTGTTATATTTGTATGTATATGTGATTATTAAAATAATCAATAAGGATTTATTTAATACACCATAGTACATAAAACACAATAAACAACAAAAGTAATATATAGATACCAGGATCTAAATAGAAAAACATTTACTCGTGAATAATGGGGAGAACACGAACGTCATACATCCTTACTAATATTATAAATGCGAAAGTAACTCTGTCTGTCTGCCTGTCTGTCTGTCTGTCTGTCTGTCTGTCTGTCTGTTACGCAATCACGCCTAAACTACTGAACCGATTTAAATGAAATTTGGTACAGATATAGTCTAGAGCCTGAGAAAGAACATAGGCTATATTTAATTATGAAGTTCCCACGGGAACGGGAGTTACGCGGGTGAAACCGCGAGCGGGAAGCTAGTAAAAAATAAAAATATAACAAAAATGAAATAAAATAATACGATTTCAAACAGCAAAGTGTACTATTAAGCATTATGTGCTACTTAAATCTACCGTATGTGACAAACATCATTCTAACAGTTTGTAGCACATCAGCCACATCCTATACACATTTTTGTTGAAGCACATTTTTCAATTGTATTATTTACAAGCATGGAATCAGCAACATTGTCTTTTAAAATCGATTCTATCTTTTTTAAGAAATCCAGCCTAATTTTTGCATAATATTCTAGTTAACTCCTCGTCCTAATTATTACATTGATTGGGTTCACGATTGGGTGACGAGTGGGTTCACGTTGGTAGTGCCATGGGTGGGGATGGAACCGGCGACCACATGATCGCGAGTAAGCCTCCCTAGCCATTGGGCTACGATCACTTAATTCTTTGTATTGTTTTAGAAAAAATCTGTGTTAATGCTTACTAATGAGTATATTCTTAGGGCTCAAGCTACATTGGTGTGTCAAAGCCTGTTGAATGCAGGATACATGGAATGCATGAGTGATCTACCACATTTCGCTGACTACGCTCTGTACAAGCCCATTGTGTTACCACCCCGGGCTACTGATGAAGACGATTCACGTAAGTTTGTATGATTGAAAATTATGTTAACGGCAACTATATGTACGTGCGTAACTCTGCGTCCTCGTAGGAACTTCATAACTAAATATAGCCTTTAGCTTTCCGCGATATGGACTATCTAACACTGTTTTTTTTTTAATTAGACCATTACTTCTTGAGATAGACAGTTTTATATATTAGTATTGATAGAATCGGGCGTTACTTTGCGGAAATCCATATTAATCTAAAAGACAACATATCTGGTGTTAAAGTTGTATTTGTAGCGGATTACCACTACGTATTTTGTCTTTTTAATTTAGACTGACAATTATCCCAACAAAATATTAAATGTTAAAGTTTGTACGGATGTCTGCGAGTCCTTCTAATAGATTTCAAGGAAAAAAAATACACATACATCGTGTATAATTAATATATCGATTAACATATATGCATATAGGATTTAAAAAATCTCGCAAAACCCCGCTAGATCAGAGTAGCAGCCTAATGCGGATAAAACCGCTGGACGCAACTAGTATTTCATATTTTATTGAGCTGATTATATAATTTGCAAATATTTGCCGTAGAATAAAAAAAACGTTCATTTCTATTTATTTATAGCGGAAGAAGCACCACGTCTAGTGGAAAGCGTCTCCTCATACTGCCTTGACTTGAATCTCGGTGAAAGCTCAGCGAGGTTAATCAAAACACCAAAAACAAAAGGTAATACAACAATAAAACCTTTTTATCATTATATATAATTATATTCTACTCATTTTTTAAATACTGATGATGATAATAATAAAAATACAAATTAATTAATTAAATAATAATTATCGTGTTGTTACAGAAAAGAAATCGTCTTCTAGTGAAGAAGAAGCACCTGTTATGGAACAGAGTGAAGGTAAATACAAATCAGTAAAGTGTATTTCTAATTAGTTATGAAGACCATAAAATATGATTAAATAGTTTTAATTTAAAGTAATAATTTAATCACGATTTTTATAAATTGATACACATATAGTTTCATCATACGAGTTTAAATAAAACTTAATGCATATACAGAATGTCGTAGCTACTGTCTGTATAATATTGGATATAAATAATTAGAATAATTCGCTTAAATATTGCATTGTAGATGACTTTTCAAGAGCTATTTATTTTGTATCGCATTTTTCATCCAGAATCCTGGTCATGGCACCACTTATAAAAAAATATTACTAATTAAAATATATATTTAACATCTCTTTGTCTCCATAGCCCTTTCTGACATGTCTGATTATTTTTTTTTTTATATGTATAGGTATTTCATAATGGTAATTATGGCTTACCCTTTTTTGATTATCTACTGCTATAATGTAATACATTTCAATGTAGATTTATTTCTTATGATATAGAGTCACATTACCTGTGTAAAGCAGTATCCGAGTCGGGTACAGAACACTTGCGGCTACTGATGCGCCAGTGTTTGGCGCGACGAGGCTTACCCGCCGCTTGGCTAGATGTGTTGTACCCGATATGTCAACATGCAGCGGAAACTATTGTGCTCGGTAAGTGTCTTTGTATACAGGATTATTGGAAATGCGACGTATTTTCGTTAGGATGTGACTACTTGCGATAATTTTATTTCCCATAATCCATTTGAAAACGATACCAAGTTTTTTGTTACATGTTTTTAAGATTTTCGAAATATGTCAAAAATGCAATATCAAATTTTTATAAAAACTGAATCACTTTAAATGTCATTTTGCCTTACGATTTATAAAAACCATTAAAAAATCAATATTAAACAACGATTATCGGTCGAAATTTAAAAATGCTATACGAAAATACGATTTCTATTGTTTTTGGAGATTTTTACTACTTAAACTTAAACTTTTAAACTTTATGAATCTTGGCTTGCACAATAAATACAAATTGAAAATACACACACGGTAGTGGATCCTGAGTTCTGTTGTTTTAACATACCACATGGTTGGGGAATGTCTCTTAATTATTCTTATTTTTTAACAGACGTGAATGCGATCGACATAGATGTCCGCAATTATGTTCAAGTGAAGAAGGTCCCGGGTGGGAATATGCGTGACAGCTGCGTCGTACAAGGAGTTGTGCTGACCAAAAATGTAGCACACAGGTGAGTCTTGTATAACCTATTTTCTACATTTTATTTAATTTTAAAAAGTCGATAAATCCTGAGGTTTTATTTTGTTGGTAATCGTTATTTTATCAATTTATTTTCAAGTCTTTTTTTTGCAGAGGTATGCCGCAACAGATATCGAATCCAACGATATTGCTTCTAGACTGTTCCATCGCGTACCAACGTGTAGAAGGAAAACTTACTTCACTTGAACCAGTGCTTATGCAGGTAAGCCAAACTAAGAATTGACATTCAACAATTCTTAAGACAAAGTTTTTACGTTTCATTAATATTTTCTATATCACAAACCTACAAGAAACTTCTTCTGAGTAAAAAAAAAAATAATAAAATTGCCAGGTGTTTTTACTACTTCACTGGACAAACCTCCGGACCTCTAACCTAAATAAATGGTTTATAATCTACAAACTAAGCAATTTACGCACGAGGGCGCCCCCTGTGGGGCTTGGTACTCGGCACAGGCCGGTCGCTGACGGAGGATTGAGGAATGATAACTTAAGACTTTTTGCAACTGTCGCTCTACTTTACAGTGCGCGTGCTCCTCGGACTTCGGGACTACTAGGGCACCGGAAGGTTCTTTGGCAAACGAATCTACTTTTAGTAGTTTGTTAGCGGTCCAAACTCCTAGACGCGGTATTAGCGAATACGGTGCGTATGTTATACCGCGCGTAGTGCTCGTAGCGGGCGGCGCGGCGCGCACCGTGCACGACGCGCTACGCGGCGCCGGCGTAGCGCTAGTGTTATTTGTATGTGTGATGTATAGGAGCAGGAGTACTTGGTACGTTGCGCGGCTCGCATCAGTGCGCTACGTCCGCGCGTAGTGCTCGTAGTGGGCGGCGCGGCGTGCACCGTGCACGACGCGCTACGCGGCGCCGGCGTAGCGCTAGTGTTATTTGTATGTGTGATGTATAGGAGCAGGAGTACTTGGTACGTTGCGCGGCTCGCATCAGTGCGCTACGTCCGCGCGTAGTGCTCGTAGCGGTCGGCGCGGCGTGCACCGTGCACGACGCGCTACGCGGCGCCGGCGTAGCGCTAGTGTTATTTGTATGTGTGATGTATAGGAGCAGGAGTACTTGGTACGTTGCGCGGCTCGCATCAGTGCGCTACGTCCGCGCGTAGTGCTCGTAGCGGTCGGCGCGGCGTGCACCGTGCACGACGCGCTACGCGGCGCCGGCGTAGCGCTAGTGTTATTTATTATAGGAGCAGGAGTACTTGGTACGTTGCGCGGCTCGCATCAGTGCGCTACGTCCGCGCGTAGTGCTCGTAGTGGGCGGCGCGGCGTGCACCGTGCACGACGCGCTACGCGGCGCCGGCGTAGCGCTAGTGTTATTTGTATGTGTGATGTATAGGAGCAGGAGTACTTGGTACGTTGCGCGGCTCGCATCAGTGCGCTACGTCCGCGCGTAGTGCTCGTAGTGGGCGGCGCGGCGTGCACCGTGCACGACGCGCTACGCGGCGCCGGCGTAGCGCTAGTGTTATTTGTATGTGTGGTGTATAGGAGCAGGAGTACTTGGTACGTTGCGCGGCTCGCATCAGTGCGCTACGTCCGCGCGTAGTGCTCGTAGCGGGCGGCGCGGCGCGCACCGTGCACGACGCGCTACGCGGCGCCGGCGTAGCGCTAGTGTTATTTGTATGTGTGGTGTATAGGAGCAGGAGTACTTGGTACGTTGCGCGGCTCGCATCAGCGCGCTACGTCCGCGCGTAGTGCTCGTAGCGGGCGGCGCGGCGCGCACGGTGCACGACGCGCTACGCGGCGCCGGCGTAGCGCTATTGTTATTTGTATGTGTGGTGTATAGGAGCAGGAGTACTTGGTACGTTACGCGGCTCGCATCAGCGCGCTACGTCCGCGCGTAGTGCTCGTAGCGGGCGGCGCGGCGCGCACGGTGCACGACGCGCTACGCAGCGCCGGCGTAGCGCTAGTGTTATTTGTATGTGTGGTGTATAGGAGCAGGAGTACTTGGTACGTTGCGCGGCTCGCATCAGCGCGCTACGTCCGCGCGTAGTGCTCGTAGCGGGCGGCGCGGCGCGCACGGTGCACGACGCGCTACGCGGCGCCGGCGTAGCGCTCGCTACGCACGTGCGGCCTCGCGCGCTACGTCGGGCGGCGCGCTGTGCTCGCGCTGATCCGCTGGCGTCTATCGATGCCAGAGTTGGGATGCCGCGGCTAGGAACTTGTAGTAATTTCTACGTAAAAAATTGTGAGTATAAAATAATTCTTATGAACTGTTGTTTCGTGATAAAAATAATATCATAATTTGGTTTCCAAATTTTGTCTTACCACTGATTCAAGTTGGGAGATATATGTATAATAAATTGCCTCCATCCTTTTTTTAAATAATTAATTGTTATTGCTTTAAGAGCGGCTCATTTAGTTTCACAAACACATTTAATGTTTCAATTGTATTATTGTTCTCAGATTCTAGCAAAACCCTTATGGTCCTGGAAGGCTGTGCAGAACCTAACTTGGGCTGTTGCATTCTCCTTCGCGGAGCTCCCTTACAAGAACTTATCAAAGTCAAGAAGGTTGTCAAATTCATGTTACTGGCCTGCTACAATTGGAAACTAGAAAAAGCATTTTTGGGTGATATTGAAGCTATTTTACCTGAACCGGGAATGACTTTTGATGATGACGTAGAAAGTGACGCAACAAAAGATGTAACCAAATCTGAAAATGAAGAAATGAAACGTAATGACTCAATCGAAGAAACAAGAAAGAGTAATGAAACGGATAGCAATGAATCTTCAAGATCTGATAATATATTTACTAATTCTAATATTAAAGCTACTAAATCTGAAAGCGTAGACAGCAATGTAGCAGTTAAAACTAACGATAATACTGAACATTCTACTGATAAAATTGAAAATTCAAATTCTACTGATAAAATTGAGGAATCAAATATTGAAGAAGATCCCTTACAGAAAGCTAAGCTGAGTTATAGAAAGACCGATAGCGATAAAACCCTAAGTTGCGGTGTTCCTATAAGAGACTTTAGTGATCCGTTGAGGTCTACTCTGTCGGTGGATGATGAAGTGTTTCTACCGAAGGAAGAAGCGAAATTGCAAGCTGATACTCACAGTGATAGGTAAGTTAAGTAGTTTATTTAATATAGGATTTACTGTAACGACAATAGTGTCTGATTTCGTTGTTTTCATTTATTTTCCTGTCGTTTTATGTTACTTTACGGCAGTACTGAGGTTCAGCATTATTCTATCTGTGGACATTATGTCTGCATGTTATTCCGTGACAGTTTACATCCCTATTTTTGGAATTTTTGTCGTGCTATCAGCGATTTTTTTTTTTTATTAGTTCTATCGAAGTATTTACATACTTGTTCACTAGCATTAAAAATTTAAATGACTTGCTACTTATGTAGTCACCCGTTCGTGGAACCTAAATTATCATTTAGTATAAGGCACTATAGCTCATTTTGCCATGTTTATTTATCCTTGCCGTCTCCTTGATGGCAACTGCTTTTGTAATAACTATTTTTTTTATTATGTTCCGTTTTGATAGAAATTCTGATGACAATTCATCCTGCCAATTATTTGGCACAACAAAAAAAAACACGGTTCATAATGTGGATTGATGTGTGTGGTGAGATATTCGACCGACGACGTGGATTATCGGTTTCTCCAAACATCACCATACGGTCGGAGTCGGAGGCGGGCGTCTCTGAATTCTTCCTCTCGTATATATTCTTATAGTATACAATATGGACGTGTTTGTGTAGATGGTCGACCGATGACGTGGTATTGTCGATGTCTCCAAACATCACGATCCCGGCGCCATATCTAGAGACGGAGGCGGGGCGTCGCTGTGCGCTTCGCTCGTTGTTCCCCCGTCCGTTGATCGCCCCCCGCCCCGCGCCGCACACCCCTCGAGCCCCCCACAGGACCGTGACTAGTGATAGCCACGCCGAACACGAGCTCAAGGTGAGGACTACTTAGTTATTACTTAAGGTATACCATAAACCTTATGTGGTGTGTCACAACAAATAGCTACAAGAATATTTACGAGACATAAGATGACAGGAAACTTATATTATATACTTATATATAGATAATTGTTGTAGCAGACGCGACGCGTCCCTGAGTGGTTATCGCGTCTCGGCAAAGGTAAGGTAGGACACCCCCCTTCAAAATGGAGCGATGACTTGAGTAGGGTAGTTGGAGTGGACTGGATGCAAAAGGTGGAGGACAGATTGTTATGGCACAAACTAGGGAAGACTTATGTCCACCAGTGGACTACGAATAGCTGATAGATGATATCATTACATCTAGGTCATTTCCATACCAGTAAACAATCTGCGACTACCTGTGCATTAAACTGCAATCCGACTTATCAGCCAGTTTACGTCCATTGTTGAACATAGGCCTCCTCTTAACAGACCCTGGCGAACGGGTTGCTGATCGCAGTAAGATGGCAAGTTACCTTGAGCTGATAGATGCTGCTGCCCATCTATCGGCTGTGCCTTAGTCACCTCTTACGATACCCATGGAAGGATATGGGACGGTCTATTCTAAGCCGGAGACCACTCGGTTCATGCTGTAACTATTACGCTCTCAATATGCCAAGAGTAGATTATTAAGATGGAAACGGGAACGATTTTTTTTTGTGATTACTAGCAGTGTTTTTGCAGTCTACTAGTATTCTTGTTAAGCCCTCGTGTTAAGCTAAAATGCTTGTGTTACGAGTGGGTTCACGTCGGTAGTGCAATGGGTGAGGTTCGAACCGGCAACCTTAAGATCACTAGTCCAACGCCCTAGACGCGGCTACGGTCGATTTAAATAAACTTAATTTAAAAAAATTCATACGTGTAGTATACTATGATAGAAGTGTGGCAACTAATCTTGTAAATGACTATATCCAGTTAGTTATAATGTTAATGACAATTGTATTCACCCTATTTGTTGTACGCGAACACAGGAGGTGCACCCGTTCGCCCAAATGGCCATATCGTCCCCGGCGGATGAGCCAGCACTGCGCTCCTCGTTGGCGCACTACCGGGCTGCCGGCGGACGACTCGTCAGCGACAAACATAGACGTGAGTGATTCTATTGTCCCCTCATACACGGCCAAAAAAGTTGGTGTTTCTGCGTCTCATCGCGCCGGGCGCCACGCCGACCGGTTTCAACGACTGCGGTCCCCACCTACGGACCCCCCGGCATTCATCATTGGATTCACCTGACCGCCACACGTATGTGCGCACGCATCGCGACAAGCTTCCATGTATCAGTTACCTATTTTAAATACAGTCACTAAAAATATATCAAGTCTTTTAATAGTTCACGACCCCCAGCCATACAACTGGAGCTTGATATTCAGACAGTTGGTGTGAAATCAAAAACTGTTTCTGAGTTTGGTTTTTTGAAGGACTGCCCTCCGTGCCTCGAAAAATACTGAAATCCGTTGGACCAGATCGTTCTAACATCTCCTATGACATCGCATCGCGCATTGTAGTTTCACAATTTCATCAGAATTATTTTTCCAGTGGAATGCCCAATGTACAGACCGTCCGTTGTGAAGAAAATCAAGGAGCCAGAACCCGAGACTAGTGAAAAGCAAGTAGACACCGAACCGATAGACCCCTTGGCACCCGAGCAACACCAGCAAATCAGTCTTTTGCTGTATAGTTACAGTAACAAGTCGGCTAATGTGCCCGACTTCTGTGTTAACCCGTGGTGAGTTTACTTTTTATTTTTATTTTATTTATTAAGACATCCAGTAGTTGTTACAATACACACACTTTTTTTTAAAATATTGTAAATAGTTGATAAATGCACAACACGTTAAGGTGTCACAACTTGCACACATATGATAACATTAATGTAAACATAAAAGAAAAACAAAAACATTGAAAAAAAAAACTTATTCTAAACATTGACTAAAATTACTTAATAAAAATAAATTAAACTTACCAAATAAACATAATGAGGAGACTATAATAATATAATACGAAAATAGAAAAAGGATATCTTGTCTACTTTACTTTACTTTTAAGAAATGTTATCAAATCCAATCCATCAGAATATCTCAGTCGACTACTGGATCATCGAACTGATTTATTTTATTTTAAAAGATTACTAGCAGAGTTTTGCAGTTTAAGCTAAAGCTCGTACTTAGCTAAAATGCTTGTGTTACGAGTGGGTTCACGTCCTGTTTACACCAGCTATCCGTTTTTAGTTATCGGTCCATAAAACTTTGAGAAAAAACTTTTTGGATTTGATTTTCCATGTTTTTGTCGTAATGATAGACACTTACATACATTCGCAAAATAAATAATCTATTAATTTAATACGCCAAAATACAATATTCGGTTAAATACCTAAATTAGAAACGTTTCACCTTAAGCTCTGTAACCATATTAGTGCCATATTTCAGGATAGTGAAGATGGAGATGTACGGCAAACACGACATATCTTTGGGAGCGTTTCTCGAAAAGTACTGTTTCAATGGCGACTACAAATGCACCTCGGCCAACTGTTCCGTACCTATGAACCAACACGTGCGCAGGTAACGATCACTTTACTTACTTTATCAGTCATTTTACGTTGACTGTTGAACTTGACGAGCTCCGTAGCGTAGCGGAAATTGGATCGCTTTAAATCTCGGAGGTCGTGGGTTCGATCCCCACACGGGACAATAAATTTTTGTGTTAACTCTAAGATTTCTTTCCGGGTCTGGTTGGTTGAGGGACTACCCTCCGTGCCGCGGAAGCACGTTAAGGCGTTGGTCCCGATTGTTATAACATCATCTAAAACAAGCGAACCAGGGAACGGGCAGTAGCGTTTCCTTGTGTGGTACAACATAATAATGCGGTCACCAACCCGCCTGCCAAGCGTGGTGACTATGGCAACTACCCTCTCTCGGGAGGAGGCCCATGTTCAGCAGTGGACGTAATACGGGCTGATGATGATGATGATGATTATTTTTGTAGGTTTGTGCACGGTGACGTGTGTATAACAATAACTTGCAACACTATCGGACACAGCAACGTGGACAAAGTGAAGGAGGACCAGAATAAACAGGTATCGTTTTATACGAATTAAACGATATTTATTCAGCACTTAGATATTTACATACACTTGCACTTGTCAGTTATACACAATTAAATATGATTAATATAATTAAATACAAAAATAATATAATTAGCTAATGACTTGTCTGTCAGTCCAGCGTCACGTCATATGTATAGTTACAACAATAATTACCTCTTTAATCAAAATCTTAATATAATTTAGCTCTATAGAAAGAGGCTCGTCTTTAAACAATATTTTTACGTATAAGCGACACATGCCTGAGGGCACCCTTAATGGGCTAGGACCACGGCTCAGGGCATCGCTAATGCTATGAGAAATATTACTGTAACAATAATAGTATAAAAAAGAGGGAGTGATCACTGGCACGGACTACAGGCACTGGATCATCGGATTGGGACAGGGGGCCAACGCGGTCCTCGGTCTGTCCGGCGAGGAGCCTAGCCTAGCTAACCTACAGGTTTCTCTAGCTACCTAAGTGGACGGCCCGGAGAAGAAACTCAGAAAGAAACTCCGGTTTTCTTTTTTCCGTCTTCTTTTACTTGATTAATCTTTTTTTTTTATATTCATTATTTATTACATTTAATTATTTACTTTTTAAAAGGATGTGGGCTAGTGCATGCTCAAAACCGTTACTGACTAAATTGTAATATAATAATTTATTCTACTCAAGCTAATAGGAAAACCTCTTGCATACTAAAATAAGAAACCAACGGCAATTGCACCCACCCAAATTAACAAGATTAAACAAGCTATACGAGATCAACCAAGACGACAACAATGCAAACAAAATTAAACAAAAGCAAATAAATAAATAACTCCAGCAACAAGCCGACCAGCCACCGCAAGCAGCACCCGTTCACGAGTATGACGTGTGACGCAGCCATCGCCTCCCTCGCCATATAAGAGGGAAGGAGACGACCCGCCCCACACCGCCACCGCAAGCCATGACATTCATTGGGAGCATGACGATCTTACAGCTAGGAGCACGTATCAATTAATTTATTGCCAGGTTGACCTTCATTTAGCACGTTTTTATGGTATATCGTTTCAGTTTACAATGTCAAGTACGTTACAAGTTAGGATAAAAAATAAAAACAATATAAACCAATAAGTTATACAAAAAAAAAAACACGTCAAAAAATACATAAAAACAATATAAAGTATGTATGTAAGTAACACTAGCAAAGAGACCCAATAACACATTGTACGGTCATCTTGGTTAGCCCAGCGACCAGGCATCATTATCATTTAAATAATCATTTATTGTATAATAAGCTTTTTTGATTAAGCATTTCTTTATTGCTAATTTGAATTTAATTTGAGAAAATTCCTGAAATTCCTTAGGAATTTTATTATAAATACGGATCGCTAACCCCACAAAGGAAGAATGCACTCTATGTAAACGATGATTTTCAGCAAATAACTTATGATTATTTCTAGTATTTAATTTATGAATATCGCTTCTCTTTTGAAATAGATTTATATTCTGTTGAACATAAAGAATATTAGCATATATGTACTGAGAAGGAACTGTTAATATGTCTACACTCTTGAAAAAATCTCTTAGGGAGAACCTCGAGCCCAGCTGGTAAATAGATCTCACCGCTCGCTTTTGTAATATAAAAATACTTCTCTATGTCACCGGAAAATAATAAGAATCGCAATTTGATGAACTTACTAGTTAGTTGATCAATTTCCTAGTTAGTTGATAAACTAACGAAGCTTCGGGTGGTTAAAAAAAACCAATCAAAGCCAATGGTGCTCAACAGGATTTTTTGAAGTTTAAGTTTTTTTGTTTTGTGATAACAGTAGCATAGTAAGGTTAGGTTAGGTCAAGTGTCATAAACTGTCATAACTGTCAGAAACTGGCAAGAAAAATTTAACAATATATGTGGCACGGAAGTTGATCAACTAACGATTCGTATTACTTTCCGGTGACCACGTATTTATATTTCTTTTCTTTTTTATTACTTTGTGGTTGTGACATACACATTTAAAATTAATGACAATATTTTTACATATTAGTTTGTTTACTATAATTATGTTATAGTGTAATTTTTAGTTAACCGAATAAATAAATAGATCAGTGATAAAAAAAATGGCGTAAAATAATGAAATTATTTAAATACGATATTAAGAAAATATAAAAAAGAATACAATATATAATGGAAGTTAATACTAAAAATACCATCGACATATTAATATACTATTGCGTATTTTAATAATGTAAACAAAATTATACATACCTACTTAAATATGCCATATATAAATTTATAATAATATTAACATTCTAATACACTTAAAAACGTAGAAAAGTGATGAACAGAAATGAACAAAAAGGAATGAACGTAGGAAAGGAATGAACATTTGGTTGAAAATGACAGTTCAGCATAAATTACAGTGGTAAAATTAAATAAAGGCGTAAAAACAAATTTAACGCCAGTTTTAAAAATGTTTAGTGTCTGAGAACGTCTTATTGACAACGGCAACGCATTCCGAAGAAATGCAGATTGGACGGTAAAGGATTTAGTATAAAACCGTATGGAATGCTTTGAATAAAATGCCTAAATAATTTAGGTAAACATAAATTATTTAGGTTTTCCAATGATCTCAGCAATTTCGTGTGGGTGTTATGCAGTTAAAACGTTATCTGAGATCATTTGGAGTGGAAGGACTTCACAGAATATTATAAAAAAGGGACAAAATACCCGAATTCCGGCGATGTCGAAGGGGAAGTCACTTGAGCTGGGAGTGCAAGCTGTTCCTCTGTTCAGTCAAGATAGCATCGGCTATGTCAAGTATAGGAAGAAGTAGGGATTTTGCTAGCACAGTTTTGGTGGTGACTGGTAAAAAATTAGTCGTAGTCGATGCATGGAACATGCTGAAGCAAAAGTTTGCTGCTTACCTCTTGCAGTTATGCGTGCCAGTTGCGGTCCTTATCGAAATAAACTCAATTTTTGATGTGCCACATGTTAAAACAGTTTTTGTAACGTTTCTGTAGGTAATATTCTGGTCTCGTTGCGAGTCGTGCGGCGCGTCGGGCGCGAGCCGGCGACTGTCGCGCGCCGCGCTGTCGCTGTCGCTCGCCACGTACGTGCGCTGGCGCGCGCGCGCCCCGCGCTACGTGCGCGCGCACACGTGCGCACACCCGCTGCACGCGCACGCGCACGCCATCGTCTCGCAACTCACCACGGCGTACTTCAGGTGAGACTGTCGCGCGCCGCGCTGTCGCTGTCGCTCGCCACGTACGTGCGCTGGCGCGCGCGCGCCCCGCGCTACGTGCGCGCGCACACGTGCGCACACCCGCTGCACGCGCACGCGCACGCCATCGTCTCGCAACTCACCACGGCGTACTTCAGGTGAGACTGTCGCGCGCCGCGCTGTCGCTGTCGCTCGCCACGTACGTGCGCTGGCGCGCGCGCGCCCCGCGCTACGTGCGCGCGCACACGTGCGCACACCCGCTGCACGCGCACGCGCACGCCATCGTCTCGCAACTCACCACGGCGTACTTCAGGTGAGACTGTCGCGCGCCGCGCTGTCGCTGTCGCTCGCCACGTACGTGCGCTGGCGCGCGCGCGCCCCGCGCTACGTGCGCGCGCACACGTGCGCACACCCGCTGCACGCGCACGCGCACGCCATCGTCTCGCAACTCACCACGGCGTACTTCAGGTGAGACTGTCGCGCGCCGCGCTGTCACTGTCGCTCCCCACCCACTTAAACGGTGCGACCGTTTAAGTGTATAGCAAAACCGACAAAATAGGTCAAATCTCTTCTTGTTGAGGGATATTGCCGTATCACTACGATTGGCAGAGGCGGATTGGTGATCGCAGTAAGATGGGAGTATCTTCCTTATGATAGATGTTGCTGCCGATCCATCACACCTAGTAAGATATGGGGTGACATATTTTAAGCCGGCAAGCGGAATTTCAAAGATTTTACGGCGTGGGGATAATACCCACGACTTCTGAGGCTCAGAGAATTCATTGTTTTATTATTTGGTTACGCTGTGTCACGTTATACGAGTGCTGTATATTCCTCTAAAATCTTTCCAACTCCTCCTATAAACTTTCTGATTAAATTCGATGCGGGATCCAAGACATTTAGGTGTCCCGGGACCAGCCTAAGCCAAACAGCTTAGAGCCTCTTTCGTGTATGCCGCTATTGATCCTGGCTTACAGGAGTTACAGTGGCGGGAGTGTGGGAGGGATTAGTCCCATTCCACTAAAATCTTCCCACATAAAAATTTAAAATTTTGCATACCCTGAAGTTTTTGATTGTTTGCTTATTTATGTTTTACCATTTTAAACGTAAAGGTATATTCTAGGTACAACAAAATAACTCCGTATGAAATCCGTCTGCCGCCTGACATGATCTCTATAGAGTATGACACGAAGCACATGAGGGACGGACTCATCGGACAACTCAACGAATTGGTGCAGAAAGGTAAAATAAAGACTTGTTATTATTGTGTACTACTTTATTTTTTTTTCGTAAAGACATTTGGAGTAAGCCTTGTGCTTTTGCTACGATACCGGGCGAAAGGCTATGCTCCAAATCAATCAATCAATCAATCTGACTATATATTTTTATTTATTTCAATCACCAATTAATCATTCTCACTCTCTATCTCCAATCTTCCTCTCTCCCACTCTCTATCTGGCTCTCCCCCTCTCCCCCTCTTTCTCCCTCCCTCCCCCTCTCTATTCTTCTCCCCCCCGGCCTCTCCATCTCCCCCCGGCCCTCTCGCCCTCTCCCCCTCCCCGTCCCTCTCTCTCTCCACCCATATACCTGTATCCCCCTATCTCTCTCTCTCTCCCTTCCTCTCTCTCTCTCCCACCCTCTCTCTCCCTCCTTCTCTATCTCTGCAGAGTTGCTTACAAGGCTTTTGCTGTTTTATTGTTCGATAATTCAATAAAATGGTAATGATTAATAATCATCACTATTTTTTAATTTATACTTTAAGTATAGTCGTAGGTGGGGTGTTGTGTTACTTGCTAAGTTATAATTTTAATAAAGATTAGTGTTTAAAATAAATATATTTTACAAGTTTAAACCACAATTTAAAACTTAATATCTTAAATAGACCATAGAGTAAAAAAAAAAATTATTGTCATAGTTATGCACATTTTTAGTTTCTTATATTTATAATTTTAAGAAGACTTACCATTGTTCTACACAATACAATTGAATTGTTCAGGGCACGAGATATTCAACGGTCTGTCAGACGGTGACGCAGAGAAGGACTACCAGACGTTCAAACTGCATATGGAACAGATACACCTGGCCCTCACGTCCGCCAGCCTACAGGAAAACAACACTGTCGCTGGTAAACTAGATTTACTTTTTTAGGGTAAAAACGGGACCTTATTACTAAGACTTTGCAGTCGGTCTTGTCTTTCTGTCATAAAGGCTGTACATAAAGAACCGCAGATACCAAGACATTTAATATTTTCACAAATGATGTATTTCTGTTGCCGCTAAAAACAAAATAGAATAAATATTTAAGGAGGGCTCCCATACAACATGCGTGACTTTTTTTGCATTTGAATCAATAACGGCAACAGTTAGGCACACTTGAAAATGGTACGGAACCCTTCGTGTGCGAGTCGGTCGTGTGTGAGTCCGACTAGCACTTGGCCGGTTTTTTGTATTTAAGGTGCTTCTAAAATATATGCCATCCTTTTCATAGTAGATAGTATCATAATATTCTTATAGTGAAATTGCATACATTTTTTATTTATTTTTTCTCAATAAATAAAATCCATTCTATTGTCACCTATAGCTTATGTTAAGAGTATTTAAACTTTGATACTGTACCAGAGACGAGTCAGTAACATCTGTATTAGGTTTTGTTTTCAAAATCTGTCATATTTTATACTGTAATATATTTTATGTCATTTAATATTCTATATGACATAAGGTCCTTTACACTTGATGAAAACTTTCCAAACTATGTTAGGAAATATTCAAGTATTTTTAAAGAAGTATGTATACAGGCTAAGTCACTATATATAAGGGATAAAATACAAAAATCGGATAATAAAATAAAGTCTACGTGGCAAATGATAAATACTGAAACTGGTAAAAATAAAATTAGAGATAGATCAATAACGCTAGATATTAACGATAATCTGGTTTCAGATAAGCATACGGTTGCCAATTTCCTCGCTAATTTTTTTACTGACATTCCTATAGATACTACCAAGTATCTTTCATCATCACCGAAGGATGCTGAAAGTCTTCTTAAAACAAATATTAGTTTAAATATTTCCAAATTCAGTTATCAAGAAGTTAATGATAAAGACATCATAAAGGCGTTTCGGACAATTAAAATGAAGGGTACTGAAGACTTATGGGGACTCTCAGTAAAAGCTATAGACACAGTTATACAAAATATTGCTCCAATTCTAGCGGCTATCTTCAATAAGTCTATAACTGATGGAGTTTTTCCTGACCTTATGAAATTAAGTAAAATTGTTCCTATATTTAAATCGGGTAGCTCTAATAACGCGACTAATTATAGACCTATTTCTATACTACCAACTTTGAGCAAAATCTTTGAAAAAATTATGCTCGGCCAAATGTTGGCTCATTTTAATACAAATGGGATATTGCACGACAAGCAGTTCGGATTCACAAAGGGTCGTTCAACTCAAGATGCGGGATGCGTTTTGATTAAGTCCATATTGGAGGCTTGGGAGGGATCGCAGGATGCCCTAGGAGTCTTCTGTGACCTCTCCAAGGCATTCGATTGTGTAGATCATGAAACGCTTTTGCTAAAGTTAAAATATTATGGTATTTGTGATAAATCACTTGAACTTGTAGTATCCTATTTATCAGATAGGAAACAGATAGTATCTATAGACGGCGTGAATTCTGAGGGACATGTTGTTAAAATGGGGGTGCCCCAGGATCAATCTTAGGTCCTTTCCTGTTTCTTGTTTATATAAATGATCTCCCATACCTAATTAATGAACTATCAGACATTGTTCTGTTTGCCGATGATACTTCATTGATTTTTAAAGTTAAAAGAAAAGTTACCGATGTAATTGACCATAATAGAACACTCGGTTTAATTGCAAACTGGTTTTCCGCAAATAATCTTTTACTAAATGCAGGAAAAACCAAATGTGTTAAATTTGTACTACCTAATATTATCAATTCTACGCCTGAAGTTTCATTAAATGGAGAAACATTAGATTTAGTCACGTCCACCGTATTTTTAGGAATTATCTTAGATTTTAAACTACAATGGGGCCCTCATATTGAAAAACTCGCTGGTAGATTAAGTTCAGCTTCGTATGCTGTGTGGAAAATTAGACAGTTGTCCGATGAAGCCACGGCTAAGCTAGTGTATTTCGCGTACTTTCATAGCATTATGTCTTATGGAATTCTGCTGTGGGGGTCAGCCGCCGATGTAAATACTATATTCGTATTACAAAAACGAGCGGTCAGGGCCATATATGGATTAGGTAGTCGCGACTCCCTACGTAACCTTTTTAAAAATATAAATATACTTACCGTGCCCTCTGAATATATTTACCAAAATATAATTTTTATTAGAAAAAATATTGATAAATATAGTAAAAAAAGTGACATTCATAATATTAACACAAGAAATAAGCACAAACTTGCTGTTCCAGGATTTAGAGTTAGCAAAACTAATAAAACATTTATGGGAAATGGTATTAGGTTCTATAATAAACTCCCTAGTTATATCACGGACTTGCCTGATACTAGATTTAAAACACATGTTAAAACTGTTCTCATATCGAAAGGTTACTATAGTATTCAGGATTATATTGAAGATAAAGACGTTTGGCTATCGGTACCATCTTGCACCTACCTCCCTGAGGACCATACAGCCAAGTACAGTAGTTGTAATTAGAACTGTATCTTATTCTGTGAACTGTCTGTAATTGATTTCATGGTGTACTTTAATTATAAATACCGCTAGTTCTGTCTCAATATCATTCAATCTTATTGAGTAAAACTAAAATAAATTATAACAAGACAACCGTTTGGGCATTAAATGTGTATGCCTACTAAAAATAAATGATATTAATTGGACCAAAACCCCGCGTATTTGTCCATTTGAGTATGTTTCGCCGGACCGTCTCATGTGGGCCGTGTTGAAACCGGTAGTAAAGTAACCCACTGAGTTTGTTTCGCCGGATCTTCTCAGTTGGGGCGCATTGGATCCGGTGGTAGCATTAAAGCGCGTCCGTCGTTATATGCTCATGGTCCACCCAAATAATGACAATTGTTTTGACATAATATAGACAGAACAAGCATTTTGCGTCGCTAAGAACAATATAAATAAATAAATTATAATAATAACATATAAATATATGATAATATAAAAATAATTAATTTTATACATATAAATAAATAACAAATATAATGAATAAATTTTTCTAATTAATGTTTGACTATTTACAAGTGCCTCTAAATGGTTTACGTAAATAAAAATGATTTTTATTTATTTTATTTTTTTTATTTTATTTATTTAATATAATGTTTATAGCTATAGTGCGTAACTTATGGAGCGTGTCGGACCGCATCATCTTGGGCGAGAAGATGTTACGAGACGCACAAGACAAGTGGTCCTGTCCGCCCGCTAAGAACAATAAACCACAGACTGAAAATACTGGTGGGTTTACTATTATTATGGCATCATCAGTGATCAGATATTTTTGGGGGCAACTCACAATCTTAGTATGGATAAGACAAGTTTTTCCGGATGCGGATCCGGAATGAGATATTAAGTAATTAAACTTAAAATTTTAAAATCAAACTGCCCCCATTAATATTCGATTACTGGCTATCATTTTTTTTTCTTAGTATTTTGTTCATGTTTTTATATATAGTACTACCTTCCCGCGCGCGGTTTCACCCGCGTAACTCCCGTTCCCGTGGGAACTTCATAAGTAAATATAGCCTATGTCACTCAGGGTCAGGTCACTCAGAATTTTTAAAATCGGCACAGTTGTTTTTGAGTTTATTCACTACAAATGTACACACACACAAACACAAATCTTTCTTCTTTATAATATTAGTATAGATATAGATTCACGCACAGCTCCTAAAAAAAATGATAAAAAAATATTTTAAATTGTCAGTTTTAGTTTTGGTCGAATATGTATAAATGCTGGGCTGTAATTGGTGCCGCCCTAGCCCAAAAACAAAATGAACTACTAGCTTACGCGCTCGGTTTCACCCGCGTAACCTTCGTTCCCATAGGAATTTCATAATTAAATATAACCTATAGCCTTTCTCAATAAATGAGCACTGAAAGAATTTTTCAAATCGGACCAGAGGCTCTCCTGAGATTATCGCATTCAAGCAATCAAACAAACAATCTCTTTAGCTCTATATATTAGTATAGATAGATATGCAGGAATGGCAATAAAAAAATGCAAAAATATCTACAATCACTAGCCGAAGACCAGGTAATTATTGGGCATAATTCTTATGGGCATTTAGACACATTTTTGAGCGGAATTAACACAATTTAGTCTTTTTAATATATGAAATAATACTGTTTAAAACATATGTTAAATAATTTGTAGATCTTTATTGCGTAACTGATTCAGTTATGTTTATCTTCACTACCTTCTTCTTATTCTTCTAAAAGAAACATATAAAAATAAAATCCAGTAGTTGTAGACTATAAACATATAATTATTTTCTTTCTACGAAATGTAAGGCCGAGGCGGAACAGATACAGTCACTTTAGTAGTGTGGTCTCGGTTTGTCTTTTTTTTTGTCTATATTTAGACAAAAACTTATACAAATTTATTGTTTCAGTTGAAGAAAAGCAAGAATTGGACGATTCGTCAGGTGATGATGCGAGCAAAGACAATGGTAAATATTAGTTTGCCTTATATATTTAACATTATGTACATGTAAGTCATAGTTATCAATTTATAAAAGTTAGGCATAAATTGTAGCCTAAACCATTTTATCCTGTTTATCAAAACAGCAAATGTTCTTGGTATAAACGGTACATTTTAATCAACGATTTAAATTTTTCAATCATTATCAAATTACCGGTATCGCCGAAGTCAACACCTCGACTAACAAAATTTTCATTTTCCTTGAAGTACCACTACTTATGGTTATTACCAAATGACCTCAATTTCATGTCGAAATCATAACATGGATATATTTAAGTACTGTTGTATACCGGTATTCCGATATATTTTAACTTATTGGTGTAATCTTAATATAAAATATTTATAGCTGAAAAAAAATCGGCAAATCCCATAACTAGTATTTTAAAAAGGCATAATATCCATGATACATCTACTTACAAATTCTACCTATTTGTATACTTTTTTTAGACGGGGGGGAAATGCTGTGTCAAAAGAAAGTATACAGAATAGGTATAAATAGGAGGACACATACCCTCCACCGCTACGGCATTCCCGCGGTGGCCGTGGGGTTTGTATTTTTTTGTCGGACGGACTAAATAATGCGTAATTAGGCTTTTGCTACTTCACCGGGAATAAAGGCGAGCAGAGCTCTAGCCTAGATAAAAAGTTTAAAACTACAAACTGAGCAACCTGCGCAAGAGGGCGTCCCCAGTGGGACTTGGACGTCGCGTCGGCTCGGGGCGGTCGCTGGCGGGGAGATTGAATTATGAATAAAAAATGTTATTTGGTCCGTTAATTAGAACTTAGATTACTAAAAAAAATATTGGACACGTATTTTTTTCGTTCCTCAAACAAAAAATGACGAAGATACAGCGCGTTGAAATTTTGTGTGACGTCACTTCTATGTACAATTTTACCTAGTAGTGACGACACAAGCCTCCCTCTCCTGAACTTTAGAGTTTGTTGTTGCTCTGTATATTTGCCAAATTATATTGATTAGATAAAAAATACGTGTCCAATATTTTTTGGTAATCTAACTGACGGACTAATTATATTTTTTTACTCTTCATATCTATTTGTGGGGCTTGTGGGACTCGCCCTCTCCATTGGCTATGGTATGCACGTATTCTGATCTATAAGTTAAAGCGTTCTACAAGTCCTTTCCCTTCCAGCTTTGTTTTGTTACCATACAATTTATTTGTCTTTTAAGTAGCTACCCGAGCGTAGTACACACGTCATATTTATACAACGTATTTATCTTTAACAGGCACGACCTATGTATTCGGAGAGAACAGCAAAGATGCAGAAAAAGAGCATACAGGTAATATCAAAATTTATATTAGTGATATTTTATTGAATTCCAATAGCTTTAGTTAAATTGTAGTTAAGGCAGAACCTAGATGGACACTATTATCATCATCAGCCCGTAGAACGTTCTCCCAAAGGTTATGCCATGGTTACCACGCTTGGCAAACGGGTTGGTGACCGCAGTATTATATTGTATTACACAGAGAGAAGCTGATGCCCGTTCCTTGGTTGGTTTTTCATAGATGATTTTATAATAATCTAAGAATCTACACAAAGATTTCTTGTACAAAGTGGGGATTGAACTGACGATCTCCAAGACTTTGTTATCCTTTTTATTACCAATTAAAAAAATCCTGACTAGTATAAAAAAAAATATTTCCTGTTTTGCCGTGGAATCCTTTTATGTTCTCACATTATATATAATTCTTTTTTTGTTATTGTCAGGAGGTTTTTATGAAAGCAAAAATTAAGACTATCACGCGGAAAATTAGAAATTTAAAGAATATTTAACCACCACATTAAATTGTCTAATGTAACCTTAGCGCTTTTGACCATATAAACTTTTTTTAATGTATTCTTATGGCGTTTGACATAACAATGACATAATGCGTGCTGCCATTAATCCATATCACGGTTAGTTCAGAGCTATCACACCTAATTGTACTAAAAGTTCAATTTTATATTTAGTTGAGACAGAACAACGTTTGTCGGGGCAGCTAGTTTATTATAATTCTATTTATTAAAACGTTACTTTGTATTTTGTGTAGGGACCGAAGAGGACGAGGAGAAAGGCGACAAGAAGACAGTGAGACAGATACTGTCTCAACTGTTGTCGAACAACCAACCTGCTAATCAGGTAAGGTAAACACAAATTATTTAGTGTTCATCATTATCATCGTCATCAGATCGTATAACGTCCACTGCTGAACATGGGCCTTCTTCCGGGAAAGGGTATTTGCCATAGTCACCACGCTTATTATATTGTGCCACACAAGGAAACGCTGCTAACCGTTCCTTGATATACGAAACTTGCTTAACGTGCTTTCCAAAGCACTGAGGGTAGTCCCTCAAACAACCAGACCCGGAAAGAAATCTTAGAATTTACACAAAGATTTCCTGTCCGGCGTGGGGATCGAACCCACGACCCCGAGATTTAAAGCGAGCCAAATATCGCTACGCTACGAAGGATGTCATTTTATTTAGTGTTAATCCGCTCAAAATTTGAGCGGAAATACACTATCATATATATTTGTTTGTATTGAATACGGTCCATAAAAAGTTGACCGATTTAAAAAATTCTTTCACTGTTTGAAAGCTACACTATCCCTGGATAACATAGGCTATATTTAATTATGAAGTTCCCACGGGAACGGGAGGTACGTGGATTAAACCGCGCGCGAGATGCTTGTAGGACATAAATCGCAAAGCGTTGCGTAGATGACGCCAACAGCACATAATGTAAGCAAAAACATAAACGGAACGTTATTTTTGAAGATAGTTTTAATATCACGAAAATATGCATGATGAACTTCATTCGAACATCCGAATATACAGCATTGATATTATTAAATTTTATAAAAAATAAAATTGGTAGCTCAAACCAAAACGCTTTGGTACATGACCTACAAAATATATCAGGAGTAATTATATAGGGTGACTGGTAATTAGTGACCGATACCTAAACACATGATTGTGCTCATGATAACAAACAATTTACTATGGCACCAAATCTGAAAACGCGAAATAAAAACCAGCCGCTCCCTATCATGTTGACGAGTTATGTGAACATGAATGTATGGAACAGCTGATTTTTTTTCGCGATTTCAGGGTTGGTGCCATAATAAAAGTTGTTTGTTATTATGAGCAAAATCATGTGTTTAGGTATCGGTCACTAATTACTAGTCACCCTATATACGTATTGAGCTAATGGCGTCTTTAGTGGTAAAGGTTTTAATCTGGATTTCTAAGGATTTGTAAAGAAGACATACACTTATTGAGAGCAATAAAATCGCACACATTGACTTTTTGTTGTTAAGGTAGTTTTTTTTCATGAATGTGAATACATATTAATATAAAACATACACTATTTGAATGTTTACTTCAGTATCCTTTCTAATGATATCAAATACAGTGTAAGAAAATACCCATAGGGTGTTTTAGGGCACAAAACCCAACATACCGGTAAAATTACCCTATTTCGCTTAAGAAAGAATAAAAATAAAACTCAATATTCTTGATCAAATTGTTTATTAATAAGGTGTTTTCCCTCCCCTAACCATAATTACAGCTCTTAATCGGTTTTTCATGGACCGTATTAATTTGGCAAGATGAAGCTCTAAGAGGCGCGTAGGAACAGGGCTTCTTGCTCTCTCTTCTTTTTAGTTCATCCCAGACATGCTCAATCGGATTGAGATCAGGACTACGAGCCGGCCACTTCATCGCGGTGATTTTCAACGTCTTTCATGTAGTCGCAAACTGATCTAGCTACATGCGGTCTGGCGTTGTCGTGCATTAAGAAAAAATCTTCTCCCATAAGCCACGCAAGCGGCCTCACATGTTCTTCGGACATGTGAGGACGTATCGTGCAGCCGTCAAACTTCTCGGTCTCGGACCGGTATTCGCTGTAGTTATGAATACAATGTCAATTTTAGTGTCCAACATTATGCCACCCCAAAGCATACACGATCCGCCTCCAAAATCCGCACGTTCGCTTATGCAGCATTGTAAAAATCGCTCTGATGAGTAATGAGTTTCTGTAGACCCTAGAGCGTCCATCATGACCATGTAAAGTCATTCTGTACTCATTAGAGAACATAACAGCCCGCCATTGGTCATATGTCCAATTTAAGTGTTCCCTAACAAATTGTAGCCGGGCTAGTCGGTGAGTCGCTGTAGTCAATTTGGGATAATTTGCTGAGCGATGTGAAGTCGGTCCTGCTTCACCCAGTCTTCTTTTAACTGTCCACCGACTGATACTGACATTGCAAACTTCTTAAAGCTGTTGTCCCAGAACCGCGTTGGGTTGCCGATTTCTCAAAGACCTTGTCACAAGAAAGCGGTCATTACGCTCTGATGTTGTCCGTTGCCGGACAGATACCTACTGGTCGCCGAATGAAGTCACCGGTCACTTGGAATCTCTGGTACACGACGAACAGAGTAGCGACTCAAATTTAGCCGTCGAGCAACTTCACTTTGATTTTGGCCTGCTTGACCAAGGTAATAACTTGAGTGACTTCTGCGGGCGTGGTATCCATATTTTTCCAGTAAATCCGTATGCTTCCAGTAGATATGTTATCATGTGACCTTCAGTATGCAAATGATTCAAAAAATAAAAAAACCGACCTTTTTATACCTGCGGCTAAGGTTCCAAATAGTGACAACGCAAACGCGTGAATTTGGGGAATTCGGTATACGGTCAGTTTTTCTAAGTTACGTGAAGGTCAATAATTTTTATTTTATTTTTTTGTAAGGCTAAGCTTGTTTGCTTTCATTTTGCCTAATGAATTTGACTTAATATCTTTAGATTTCAGAAAAAAATCTATAATAAACCAAATTACAAGGAGTGTGCGATTTTATTGCTCTCAAGTGTAGTAGGCATCGTCTAAAATACCGGTATTCTTATAGATTTATATATATTTTATACCTACTATATATTTTGATATACGTATGTTGCTCAGAGCGGTATAATCTTGTGGGATGGCGCAGTCCCGGTGTGCGTGCGCGCGGGGGAGGTGGGCCCGCTCGTGGCGGCCGCGCTCGCGTCCGCCGCCTACCGCCGCACGCGACACACCATGCGACACAGGTGTGTACACTTTACTACGCACTATCTATACTAATGTTACGGGGGAGGTGGGCCCGCTCGTGGCGGCCGCGCTCGCGTCCGCCGCCTACCGCCGCACGCGACACACCATGCGACACAGGTGTGTACACTTTACTACGCACTATCTATACTAATGTTACGGGGGAGGTGGGCCCGCTCGTGGCGGCCGCGCTCGCGTCCGCCGCCTACCGCCGCACGCGACACACCATGCGACACAGGTGTGTACACTTTACTACGCACTATCTATACTAATGTTACGGGGGAGGTGGGCCCGCTCGTAGCGCCCTACCGCCGCACGCGACACACCATGCGACACAGGTGTGTACACTTTACTACGCACTATCTATACTAATGTTACGGGGGAGGTGGGCCCGCTCGTGGCGGCCGCGCTCGCGTCCGCCGCCTACCGCCGCACGCGACACACCATGCGACACAGGTGTGTACACTTTACTACGCACTATCTATACTAATGTTACGGGGGAGGTGGGCCCGCTCGTGGCGGCCGCGCTCGCGTCCGCCGCCTACCGCCGCACGCGACACACCATGCGACACAGGTGTGTACACTTTACTACGCACTATCTATACTAATGTTACGGGGGAGGTGGGCCCGCTCGTGGCGGCCGCGCTCGCGTCCGCCGCCTACCGCCGCACGCGACACACCATGCGACACAGGTGTGTACACTTTACTACGCACTATCTATACTAATGTTACGGGGGAGGTGGGCCCGCTCGTAGCGCCCTACCGCCGCACGCGACACACCATGCGACACAGGTGTGTACACTTTACTACGCACTATCTATACTAATGTTACGGGGGAGGTGGGCCCGCTCGTGGCGGCCGCGCTCGCGTCCGCCGCCTACCGCCGCACGCGACACACCATGCGACACAGGTGTGTACACTTTACTACGCACTATCTATACTAATGTTACGGGGGAGGTGGGCCCGCTCGTGGCGGCCGCGCTCGCGTCCGCCGCCTACCGCCGCACGCGACACACCATGCGACACAGGTGTGTACACTTTACTACGCACTATCTATACTAATGTTACGGGGGAGGTGGGCCCGCTCGTAGCGCCCTACCGCCGCACGCGACACACCATGCGACACAGGTGTGTACACTTTACTACGCACTATCTATACTAATGTTACGGGGGAGGTGGGCCCGCTCGTAGCGCCCTACCGCCGCACGCGACACACCATGCGACACAGGTGTGTACACTTTACTACGCACTATCTATACTAATGTTACGGGGGAGGTGGGCCCGCTCGTGGCGGCCGCGCTCGCGTCCGCCGCCTACCGCCGCACGCGACACACCATGCGACACAGGTGTGTACACTTTACTACGCACTATCTATACTAATGTTACGGGGGAGGTGGGCCCGCTCGTGGCGGCCGCGCTCGCGTCCGCCGCCTACCGCCGCACGCGACACACCATGCGACACAGGTGTGTACACTTTACTACGCACTATCTATACTAATGTTACGGGGGAGGTGGGCCCGCTCGTAGCGCCCTACCGCCGCACGCGACACACCATGCGACACAGGTGTGTACACTTTACTACGCACTATCTATACTAATGTTACGGGGGAGGTGGGCCCGCTCGTGGCGGCCGCGCTCGCGTCCGCCGCCTACCGCCGCACGCGACACACCATGCGACACAGGTGTGTACACTTTACTACGCACTATCTATACTAATGTTACGGGGGAGGTGGGCCCGCTCGTGGCGGCCGCGCTCGCGTCCGCCGCCTACCGCCGCACGCGACACACCATGCGACACAGGTGTGTACACTTTACTACGCACTATCTATACTAATGTTACGGGGGAGGTGGGCCCGCTCGTGGCGGCCGCGCTCGCGTCCGCCGCCTACCGCCGCACGCGACACACCATGCGACACAGGTGTGTACACTTTACTACGCACTATCTATACTAATGTTACGGGGGAGGTGGGCCCGCTCGTAGCGCCCTACCGCCGCACGCGACACACCATGCGACACAGGTGTGTACACTTTACTACGCACTATCTATACTAATGTTACGGGGGAGGTGGGCCCGCTCGTGGCGGCCGCGCTCGCGTCCGCCGCCTACCGCCGCACGCGACACACCATGCGACACAGGTGTGTACACTTTACTACGCACTATCTATACTAATGTTACGGGGGAGGTGGGCCCGCTCGTGGCGGCCGCGCTCGCGTCCGCCGCCTACCGCCGCACGCGACACACCATGCGACACAGGTGTGTACACTTTACTACGCACTATCTATACTAATGTTACGGGGGAGGTGGGCCCGCTCGTGGCGGCCGCGCTCGCGTCCGCCGCCTACCGCCGCACGCGACACACCATGCGACACAGGTGTGTACACTTTACTACGCACTATCTATACTAATGTTACGGGGGAGGTGGGCCCGCTCGTAGCGCCCTACCGCCGCACGCGACACACCATGCGACACAGGTGTGTACACTTTACTACGCACTATCTATACTAATGTTACGGGGGAGGTGGGCCCGCTCGTGGCGGCCGCGCTCGCGTCCGCCGCCTACCGCCGCACGCGACACACCATGCGACACAGGTGTGTACACTTTACTACGCACTATCTATACTAATGTTACGGGGGAGGTGGGCCCGCTCGTGGCGGCCGCGCTCGCGTCCGCCGCCTACCGCCGCACGCGACACACCATGCGACACAGGTGTGTACACTTTACTACGCACTATCTATACTAATGTTACGGGGGAGGTGGGCCCGCTCGTGGCGGCCGCGCTCGCGTCCGCCGCCTACCGCCGCACGCGACACACCATGCGACACAGGTGTGTACACTTTACTACGCACTATCTATACTAATGTTACGGGGGAGGTGGGCCCGCTCGTGGCGGCCGCGCTCGCGTCCGCCGCCTACCGCCGCACGCGACACACCATGCGACACAGGTGTGTACACTTTACTACGCACTATCTATACTAATGTTACGGGGGAGGTGGGCCCGCTCGTAGCGCCCTACCGCCGCACGCGACACACCATGCGACACAGGTGTGTACACTTTACACGCATTTGTCTATACTTCCAATGCCCTCGTAGACCCGAAGTCTGAGAGGCCCACGAACTGTATAGTAGAGCGACAGTTGCACAAAATTCCTCTTAAAAATGTAAAGTCCCCCCGCCATCGACCACCTCGAGCCGAAGTCAAAGCCACAATCGGCGCCCTTTTGTTGCTTTGCTTTGGTTGGTTGCTGAGTTTGTAGTTTTAAATCATTTATTAAGGCAAAAGCAGCGAGGCTTTTGCCCAAAGGGTATGTTGTTAGACGAGGTTCCCATGTACATCGTGATCTTTTAACCGCAACTTATTGGATGGACGATTTGCTATTAAAAATAATATCGAAACGTAACATTAAAACAAAAAAAAGAGAGGATTTTCATAGTTTCCCAAAAAAAGACGATAATGATAAATGAACATGGTAAAATAAGCTCTAGTGCCTTACAATACAAAACACCGTATCCTTTTCGGTCACACTTAGGTCGTACCTGCATCGGCCTTCAGTCCTAAGTCAGTTGAGTGACTTTCACGTAGGTTAGGGAAGGAATAAACTATTTATATATAATAGTAATAATAATAGTATTATTTTAGCACACAATCGGAACAGGAAGAGAACGAGAACACGAGTTCTACGGGCAAAGACAAAGTTGACGGAGACAAGAACAAGCCGACCAAGTCCAATGAGCATGTCGAAGTTTTATTGAAGGTAACTTTTTAATTTGTAACCTTACAAATACTTGTGGTTTTAAGTCCTCGTCCAATTAATTATTGATCCATCTACAGAAGCGCCATCTACAACTCATGATAATTCTTCGTCGCACAATAAGTGTTCACGCCAAAACGAAGTTCTTTATTATTTATTAAGGATGTAGCTCTGCTCGCCTTTATTCATATGCTTTGAAGTAGTAAGAGCCACGTGACTACTGCATATGTCCGTTGGGAAAAAAAACATATACTCGCCGACGGAAGGAATATTACCAAATGGTCCTAACATAATATATCCAACAGGTAGTACAACAATACACACGATAATACAATGCATTACAATATTAATAATGTATTTTTGAGTTTATTCGTTACAAACAAACAAATCCTCTCTCTTTTCGTCTACCACTCCACATGGTTGTCATAAGAGGCGACAAGGGGCATACAGCTGATGGGCAGCAGCAACTATTAGCTCAAGGATACTTACCATCTTACTGCGAACGATCTGTAAAGTAGAGCGACAGTTGCACAAAACTCTCCTAAAATACTAAAAGTCATAATCCCTCAATCTCATTGCCAGCGACCGCCCTGAGCCGAGGTCCAAGCTCCACAGGTGGCGCCCTCTTGCGCAGGTTGCTAGTTTGTAGTGTTTAAACCATATATTAAGGCTGGAGCTCGGCTCGACTTTATGGCCTTTAGTATTTTAAGGGAGTTATGTGCCCGTAGAAAAAAAACTAGAAACTGAAAAAAAAAGGAGAACTGTCGCTCTACTTTACAGATCGTTCGCAGTTAACTGGTGAGTCCTGATCCTTGAGCTAATAGATGCTGCTACCTACGTTAATCCATCCTATAAAAAAAAACTGAGAACGATCCGCTTGGCAGGCGTGGTAATTATGGCATTCTCCCTCAACGACATTGGTTTGCCAATGTCTGTTTAGAGGAGGCCCATGTTCAATAGCCTCAAAGTAAAAACGTAACGTCTTCCTAAACAGGACGGTCTGGTGTGTCGCGTGTACTTCGCGTCGCAGTTCCAGCGCGTGCGCCACTCGCTGCTGTCCCCGCTCAGCGCGCAGGCCGAGCCCACGTGCGCCTGCTACGACGACACCAAAGACAAGAACGACAGTATGTGTTTATACTCAATACAGTTTCACAGTGAACGCGAATAATTATAATTTTATTTACTTAATTGTTATGACACTTGACTAACCTAACCAGACGAGGCTATGCTACTGTTGTAACAAAACAAAAAAGCTTCAACTTTTATGAGTCCTGTTGAACTGCATTGGTTTAGGTTTAGTTTATCAATTAACTGGAAAGTTGATCAACTAACTAGTAAGCTGATCAACTTACAATTCTTATTTTTTTCCAGCGACACATATCTATAAGAACATTTTATAAAAATCCATTGGAAGCACCATAGTTTTTATTTTTTTATTTATGTACACATAACACATACAAATAAAGAAAATACATAAAATGAACCCATGATACAAACGTACAGCTTATTTCAATAAAGAAATTTCTTCAAGCAGACCCACAGAAGGAGAAATTAAATAAAATAAAGGCCGGCATTTTGCGTGTAGGTCAATAATAAACTTATATACCAATATTTACATAAATACCTATTTACAGATATATCAACTAGAACATAACTATAATATACTACATATCAATAAATACATTTAGAATGATAAAGAAAAGTAATGTCCTTTAACTTTTAATAATTCATTATTAATGTTTTATTTAATAAATGTGTTGAATGTAGGTACTGACGTGTAATGTCCTTGCAGAGTGGGTGTGTAGTGTGGAGGAAGGGTTCGTGCGCTCGTTGGCGCGCTGCGTGCCGTGGGCGGCCCGTGGGGGGAAGTCTGGTTCCACGTTCTGCAAGACCACGGGTAACTACTTTAGTATATTTACTTTTTAATGGGACTTATCCTATCCATTTTCCCGCCACTTCAGCTCCTTCAAATCGTGGGACGGACATATTTATTTAGCCCTGAGGCTTTTGCTACTTCACCGGGCATAAAGGCGAGCAGAGCTCAGCAACCTGCGCAAGAGGGCGTCCCCTGTGGGACTTGGACCTCGGCTCAGAGCGGTCGCTGACGGCGAGATTGAGGGATTATGGTTTTTAGTTTCTTTAGGGGAGTTTTTTGCAACTGTCGCTCTACTTTACAGTTCGCGGGCCTCTCGGACTTCGGGTCTACGTGGGCATCGGAAGTTTCTTAGCAAACTAAGGGTCGGGAGGGGCTTTACAGCTCGCGGGCCTCTCGTATTTCGGGTCTACGAGACCAACGGAAGGTTCTTTGCAAACTAAGGGACGGGAGGGGTCCTTAGTCGCCTCAAAGACACCCATGGGAAGACGTAGGGTGGTTTATTCCAAGCCGGAGCCCACATAGTACAATATATTTTATTTCAGATGACAGATACGTGTTAAAAGAGATGACCAAACCGGAATGGCAACAGTTTTTGGAGTTTGCCCCTCATTACTTCGGCTACGTGAACAACTGCAGACAAAACAAACTGCCCAGTCTGTTAGGTATGTTACTGTATTGTCGTTCTCCCTTTTTAATTGGCTTGTGTACTAAATTTGAAAAGTTGGTTAATATTTTACTTCAAAACACATATTTTTTATTTAAAAATCAAACATTTTCATTATATATTTTGCGTTTTAAAATACCTATTTAAATTAACTTCGACAACGCTCCAGACTGTCATGGCGGCTTGGATGACGTCACACCGTGCAAAATTCTCATGTCTGTGTATGCCAGTTGTTAGTTATCTTTAATTAAAAATGATTTACTCGTATTACAAGCACTGTTTAGTGCCCCAGTGTAAAAGTACAACTATAGAAACACAAAATAAATAATTTATATATGTTCCAACCAACGAACAAATACGGAAAAGTTGCAAGTTGGTTAAAACTTGCAAGGAGGCATGATGCTCCTAGCTTATCAACAGATTTCAAGAATGTATTTCTGTGGAGATCGTTTTGATGTAAGTATTTCACACAACAAAATCTACACTAGTCACAAAAATTAAGGGATATAAAAAAAAATCCAAGGCAATGGCTTTTTGATTACGTCAAATTAAAGGGTATTAAATTTAAGAAAATGTCAACAACAAGAATGGCGTTTTGCACGGCGTGACGTAACACTTTCCGATCGGTGTTCACTGTCACGTGACTGAATGCCTAAATTTAGCAAATTTATTATCTAAAAATATATATAATCTTAATGTTTTATAATAAATAATAACGTTTTTAGTTGTCTCCATAATCGTGATTAATCATTAGAAACTCCAAAACATCCAATTATTTATTAGTGGACACAGGCCTATTACTACGGTTAAAAGCAGGTGTTTTTTGAGGTCTATTAATATCTGTTTTCTGTATTTGATTTTATTTATAATTATGATGTATCTCGGAGGTCGTTGGTTCGATCTCCACGCCGGACGTCTTCTTCTCAGGACACGGGAAATCTTTGTGGAAATTCTCAGATTTCTTTCTGGGTCTGGTTGGTTAAGGGACTACCCTCCGTGCCTCGGAAAGCACGTTAAGCCGTTGGTCCCGATCGTTACAACATCATCTATAACAATCGTATATCAAGGAACGGGCAGCAGCGTTTCCTTGTGTGTTACAACATAATACTGCGGTCAGCAACCTGTCTGCCAAGCGTGGTGACCTTGGCAAGAATACTCCTTCGGGAGGAGACCCTTGATCAACAGTGGACGCTATGCGGGCTGATGATGATGTAGGAACTCACAAAATGTGATTGTATATCTATACAAATACGTCGTGCAGCTCGCATCCTGGGCGTGTACAGCGTGGGCGGCGCGGGCAACGGCGTGCTGGTGATGGAGAACATCTGGTACAACTGCGGGCGCGGCGCCAAGCGCTTCGACCTCAAGGGCTCCAGCCGACACCGCCTCACGCCCGACACGCAGCCGCTCGCCGTGCTCATGGACGAGAACTTGTTGCACCGTGAGTCTGTCATCTATATCTATACATATAACATCTGGTACAACTGCGGGCGCGGCGCCAACATGAGAGTTGTCTCTAATGAGTGGTTGTTTGTGCAGTCCGCTGGGAGTGCCCGCTGTTCGTGCAGTGGCACACGGGCTGCGTGCTGTGGGCGTGCGTGGCGCGCGACACGGAGTTGTCTCTAATGAGTGGTTGTTTGTGCAGTCCGCTGGGAGTGCCCGCTGTTCGTGCAGTGGCACACGGGCTGCGTGCTGTGGGCGTGCGTGGCGCGCGACACGGAGTTGTCTCTAATGAGTGGTTGTTTGTGCAGTCCGCTGGGAGTGCCCGCTGTTCGTGCAGTGGCACACGGGCTGCGTGCTGTGGGCGTGCGTGGCGCGCGACACGGAGTTGTCTCTAATGAGTGGTTGTTTGTGCAGTCCGCTGGGAGTGCCCGCTGTTCGTGCAGTGGCACACGGGCTGCGTGCTGTGGGCGTGCGTGGCGCGCGACACGGAGTTGTCTCTAATGAGTGGTTGTTTGTGCAGTCCGCTGGGAGTGCCCGCTGTTCGTGCAGTGGCACACGGGCTGCGTGCTGTGGGCGTGCGTGGCGCGCGACACGGAGTTGTCTCTAATGAGTGGTTGTTTGTGCAGTCCGCTGGGAGTGCCCGCTGTTCGTGCAGTGGCACACGGGCTGCGTGCTGTGGGCGTGCGTGGCGCGCGACACGGAGTTGTCTCTAATGAGTGGTTGTTTGTGCAGTCCGCTGGGAGTGCCCGCTGTTCGTGCAGTGGCACACGGGCTGCGTGCTGTGGGCGTGCGTGGCGCGCGACACGGAGTTGTCTCTAATGAGTGGTTGTTTGTGCAGTCCGCTGGGAGTGCCCGCTGTTCGTGCAGTGGCACACGGGCTGCGTGCTGTGGGCGTGCGTGGCGCGCGACACGGAGTTGTCTCTAATGAGTGGTTGTTTGTGCAGTCCGCTGGGAGTGCCCGCTGTTCGTGCAGTGGCACACGGGCTGCGTGCTGTGGGCGTGCGTGGCGCGCGACACGGAGTTGTCTCTAATGAGTGGTTGTTTGTGCAGTCCGCTGGGAGTGCCCGCTGTTCGTGCAGTGGCACACGGGCTGCGTGCTGTGGGCGTGCGTGGCGCGCGACACGGAGTTGTCTCTAATGAGTGGTTGTTTGTGCAGTCCGCTGGGAGTGCCCGCTGTTCGTGCAGTGGCACACGGGCTGCGTGCTGTGGGCGTGCGTGGCGCGCGACACGGAGTTGTCTCTAATGAGTGGTTGTTTGTGCAGTCCGCTGGGAGTGCCCGCTGTTCGTGCAGTGGCACACGGGCTGCGTGCTGTGGGCGTGCGTGGCGCGCGACACGGAGTTGTCTCTAATGAGTGGTTGTTTGTGCAGTCCGCTGGGAGTGCCCGCTGTTCGTGCAGTGGCACACGGGCTGCGTGCTGTGGGCGTGCGTGGCGCGCGACACGGAGTTGTCTCTAATGAGTGGTTGTTTGTGCAGTCCGCTGGGAGTGCCCGCTGTTCGTGCAGTGGCACACGGGCTGCGTGCTGTGGGCGTGCGTGGCGCGCGACACGGAGTTGTCTCTAATGAGTGGTTGTTTGTGCAGTCCGCTGGGAGTGCCCGCTGTTCGTGCAGTGGCACACGGGCTGCGTGCTGTGGGCGTGCGTGGCGCGCGACACGGAGTTGTCTCTAATGAGTGGTTGTTTGTGCAGTCCGCTGGGAGTGCCCGCTGTTCGTGCAGTGGCACACGGGCTGCGTGCTGTGGGCGTGCGTGGCGCGCGACACGGAGTTGTCTCTAATGAGTGGTTGTTTGTGCAGTCCGCTGGGAGTGCCCGCTGTTCGTGCAGTGGCACACGGGCTGCGTGCTGTGGGCGTGCGTGGCGCGCGACACGGAGTTGTCTCTAATGAGTGGTTGTTTGTGCAGTCCGCTGGGAGTGCCCGCTGTTCGTGCAGTGGCACACGGGCTGCGTGCTGTGGGCGTGCGTGGCGCGCGACACGGAGTTGTCTCTAATGAGTGGTTGTTTGTGCAGTCCGCTGGGAGTGCCCGCTGTTCGTGCAGTGGCACACGGGCTGCGTGCTGTGGGCGTGCGTGGCGCGCGACACGGAGTTGTCTCTAATGAGTGGTTGTTTGTGCAGTCCGCTGGGAGTGCCCGCTGTTCGTGCAGTGGCACACGGGCTGCGTGCTGTGGGCGTGCGTGGCGCGCGACACGGAGTTGTCTCTAATGAGTGGTTGTTTGTGCAGTCCGCTGGGAGTGCCCGCTGTTCGTGCAGTGGCACACGGGCTGCGTGCTGTGGGCGTGCGTGGCGCGCGACACGGAGTTGTCTCTAATGAGTGGTTGTTTGTGCAGTCCGCTGGGAGTGCCCGCTGTTCGTGCAGTGGCACACGGGCTGCGTGCTGTGGGCGTGCGTGGCGCGCGACACGGAGTTGTCTCTAATGAGTGGTTGTTTGTGCAGTCCGCTGGGAGTGCCCGCTGTTCGTGCAGTGGCACACGGGCTGCGTGCTGTGGGCGTGCGTGGCGCGCGACACGGAGTTGTCTCTAATGAGTGGTTGTTTGTGCAGTCCGCTGGGAGTGCCCGCTGTTCGTGCAGTGGCACACGGGCTGCGTGCTGTGGGCGTGCGTGGCGCGCGACACGGAGTTGTCTCTAATGAGTGGTTGTTTGTGCAGTCCGCTGGGAGTGCCCGCTGTTCGTGCAGTGGCACACGGGCTGCGTGCTGTGGGCGTGCGTGGCGCGCGACACGGAGTTGTCTCTAATGAGTGGTTGTTTGTGCAGTCCGCTGGGAGTGCCCGCTGTTCGTGCAGTGGCACACGGGCTGCGTGCTGTGGGCGTGCGTGGCGCGCGACACGGAGTTGTCTCTAATGAGTGGTTGTTTGTGCAGTCCGCTGGGAGTGCCCGCTGTTCGTGCAGTGGCACACGGGCTGCGTGCTGTGGGCGTGCGTGGCGCGCGACACGGAGTTGTCTCTAATGAGTGGTTGTTTGTGCAGTCCGCTGGGAGTGCCCGCTGTTCGTGCAGTGGCACACGGGCTGCGTGCTGTGGGCGTGCGTGGCGCGCGACACGGAGTTGTCTCTAATGAGTGGTTGTTTGTGCAGTCCGCTGGGAGTGCCCGCTGTTCGTGCAGTGGCACACGGGCTGCGTGCTGTGGGCGTGCGTGGCGCGCGACACGGAGTTGTCTCTAATGAGTGGTTGTTTGTGCAGTCCGCTGGGAGTGCCCGCTGTTCGTGCAGTGGCACACGGGCTGCGTGCTGTGGGCGTGCGTGGCGCGCGACACGGAGTTGTCTCTAATGAGTGGTTGTTTGTGCAGTCCGCTGGGAGTGCCCGCTGTTCGTGCAGTGGCACACGGGCTGCGTGCTGTGGGCGTGCGTGGCGCGCGACACGGAGTTGTCTCTAATGAGTGGTTGTTTGTGCAGTCCGCTGGGAGTGCCCGCTGTTCGTGCAGTGGCACACGGGCTGCGTGCTGTGGGCGTGCGTGGCGCGCGACACGGAGTTGTCTCTAATGAGTGGTTGTTTGTGCAGTCCGCTGGGAGTGCCCGCTGTTCGTGCAGTGGCACACGGGCTGCGTGCTGTGGGCGTGCGTGGCGCGCGACACGGAGTTGTCTCTAATGAGTGGTTGTTTGTGCAGTCCGCTGGGAGTGCCCGCTGTTCGTGCAGTGGCACACGGGCTGCGTGCTGTGGGCGTGCGTGGCGCGCGACACGGAGTTGTCTCTAATGAGTGGTTGTTTGTGCAGTCCGCTGGGAGTGCCCGCTGTTCGTGCAGTGGCACACGGGCTGCGTGCTGTGGGCGTGCGTGGCGCGCGACACGGAGTTGTCTCTAATGAGTGGTTGTTTGTGCAGTCCGCTGGGAGTGCCCGCTGTTCGTGCAGTGGCACACGGGCTGCGTGCTGTGGGCGTGCGTGGCGCGCGACACGGAGTTGTCTCTAATGAGTGGTTGTTTGTGCAGTCCGCTGGGAGTGCCCGCTGTTCGTGCAGTGGCACACGGGCTGCGTGCTGTGGGCGTGCGTGGCGCGCGACACGGAGTTGTCTCTAATGAGTGGTTGTTTGTGCAGTCCGCTGGGAGTGCCCGCTGTTCGTGCAGTGGCACACGGGCTGCGTGCTGTGGGCGTGCGTGGCGCGCGACACGGAGTTGTCTCTAATGAGTGGTTGTTTGTGCAGTCCGCTGGGAGTGCCCGCTGTTCGTGCAGTGGCACACGGGCTGCGTGCTGTGGGCGTGCGTGGCGCGCGACACGGAGTTGTCTCTAATGAGTGGTTGTTTGTGCAGTCCGCTGGGAGTGCCCGCTGTTCGTGCAGTGGCACACGGGCTGCGTGCTGTGGGCGTGCGTGGCGCGCGACACGGAGTTGTCTCTAATGAGTGGTTGTTTGTGCAGTCCGCTGGGAGTGCCCGCTGTTCGTGCAGTGGCACACGGGCTGCGTGCTGTGGGCGTGCGTGGCGCGCGACACGGAGTTGTCTCTAATGAGTGGTTGTTTGTGCAGTCCGCTGGGAGTGCCCGCTGTTCGTGCAGTGGCACACGGGCTGCGTGCTGTGGGCGTGCGTGGCGCGCGACACGGAGTTGTCTCTAATGAGTGGTTGTTTGTGCAGTCCGCTGGGAGTGCCCGCTGTTCGTGCAGTGGCACACGGGCTGCGTGCTGTGGGCGTGCGTGGCGCGCGACACGGAGTTGTCTCTAATGAGTGGTTGTTTGTGCAGTCCGCTGGGAGTGCCCGCTGTTCGTGCAGTGGCACACGGGCTGCGTGCTGTGGGCGTGCGTGGCGCGCGACACGGAGTTGTCTCTAATGAGTGGTTGTTTGTGCAGTCCGCTGGGAGTGCCCGCTGTTCGTGCAGTGGCACACGGGCTGCGTGCTGTGGGCGTGCGTGGCGCGCGACACGGAGTTGTCTCTAATGAGTGGTTGTTTGTGCAGTCCGCTGGGAGTGCCCGCTGTTCGTGCAGTGGCACACGGGCTGCGTGCTGTGGGCGTGCGTGGCGCGCGACACGGAGTTGTCTCTAATGAGTGGTTGTTTGTGCAGTCCGCTGGGAGTGCCCGCTGTTCGTGCAGTGGCACACGGGCTGCGTGCTGTGGGCGTGCGTGGCGCGCGACACGGAGTTGTCTCTAATGAGTGGTTGTTTGTGCAGTCCGCTGGGAGTGCCCGCTGTTCGTGCAGTGGCACACGGGCTGCGTGCTGTGGGCGTGCGTGGCGCGCGACACGGAGTTGTCTCTAATGAGTGGTTGTTTGTGCAGTCCGCTGGGAGTGCCCGCTGTTCGTGCAGTGGCACACGGGCTGCGTGCTGTGGGCGTGCGTGGCGCGCGACACGGAGTTGTCTCTAATGAGTGGTTGTTTGTGCAGTCCGCTGGGAGTGCCCGCTGTTCGTGCAGTGGCACACGGGCTGCGTGCTGTGGGCGTGCGTGGCGCGCGACACGGAGTTGTCTCTAATGAGTGGTTGTTTGTGCAGTCCGCTGGGAGTGCCCGCTGTTCGTGCAGTGGCACACGGGCTGCGTGCTGTGGGCGTGCGTGGCGCGCGACACGGAGTTGTCTCTAATGAGTGGTTGTTTGTGCAGTCCGCTGGGAGTGCCCGCTGTTCGTGCAGTGGCACACGGGCTGCGTGCTGTGGGCGTGCGTGGCGCGCGACACGGAGTTCCTCGCAGCTCACGCCGTCATGGACTACTCGCTGCTGCTGGGCGTGGACGACCACACGCTCGTGCTGGGCATCGTGGGTACGTACGGCCTTCATTTTGACACACTAAACGAGCTATAGAGTATAAAATGGTGGTACATGGTTATACAAAGAAACCCGGGGTGTCTTGACCCAAAAAAATACACTATGAATTAAGTCGAAGATCTATATTTTATAAGTTTTACGATACTCATGATGAAAATCTTTGATGAATGATGAAATCCACATAACGGAATTCTAAAGATGGCGATCCCAAATAAACTAATTATTTTTATTTATTTTTATTGTAAAACATTCGCTATGAGATACATTACACCAGCCTAAAATAAATTCAACGGTTTAAGTTATATTTTATGTATTTTATCGATGTAAATAAATAAAAATAAAAAAATTAGAAAATCCTATTTAACGGTTTTAGTAATTTAAATTAGTTATTTCAATTTGTCTTAACTTTGGTATTTAACCACAACACACTATATTTAAAATTATGACAAATACTGTTTATTGACCACCATTTTTTTTCAATAAAAATATATAATTGTTCTTGTGAATACTAACATTTAAGAAGGCTCATTCATTGTGGAAAAAACATATATATTTTAGTATCGATTTTATTGCAAAACCCTCCATTAACACGTTTTGGGTAACTCTTACTACTTATCAACGAATCCAACGCTTAATAACAAGTTTATTTTATGACTTTGTCAATATTTTGTTTAACAATTACAAAATAGTACATAATAATATGAATTAAGATTTATGAATCAAAATTACCAACTCCGCCGTATTACTCCATCAGAATTAGAATTATAATCACGACTTGTATTCGTTCTCTTCCGCAGACTACATTCGCACGTTCACGTGGGACAAGAAGCTGGAGCACCTGGTGAAGAAGAACCTGGGCTCGGGGCAGCCCACCGTCGTGTCGCCCGACGAGTACAAGCGCCGGTTCGCGCAGGCCGCGAGGAAGTACTTCCTGCAGTGTCCCGCGCACTGGGACCATCTGTACGACACTACGCACGCCTAGTGACCGACAGTACACTACGTACACCTAGTGTAGTGTGTTCGAGCATCTGTGCTCCACTACATATACCTAGTGTAGTGTCTTCGACCATCTGTGTTCCACTACATACGGCTAGTGTAGTGTGTACTCCACTACATACGGCTAGTGTAGTGTGTACTCCACTACATACTAGTGTAGTTTATTCCTGATGTGGGTCACCCTGACACTATAATTTTGTGTCGAATGATAAGAAAACAGTTGTCAGCAATATTAACGTAATTTGTTTGTTCGGAAACATAAATAATTAGTTACATCATAAATAATTAGTTAGTAAGTATGAATAAAAAGTTTGTTTGGATGCAAGTATGCATGTAATGTAGTGCGCTAGATCTGCTATATAGATTTAAATAAATCGGCATTAGAATTAAATTATTATTGTGTTCATAATCGTGTAACTAAATTGCTAGTTGGCAATAATATAGATCTTTTTGCACTGAAAAATCTTTTCAAAATAAATTTTGGGCTGTAGTAAAACATACGGCTGAGTACCACAGATATTAACTATATGTAAAATATTTTAAGTATAAGATAAGATAAGATTATTAATAAACACATTCCTTGTTGAAAATTATATACATTTAATTAATTTATAAAGTTAAGTTTCATTTCGAATTCCCACTCGCAACCCACTTCTTCGCGCCCACTGACGGCACGTAATGTTATTTCTCAACAAGTTATTGCTATAATTATTTCAATAAAATTACACATTACAATGCCTCGATATGCAAGTACGATCCAAGTATGACGAGTACGATTCAAGTATGACGAGTACGATTCAAGTATGACGCGTACGATTCAAGTATGACGAGTACGATTCAAGTATGACGAGTAGGATTCAATCATAAAGTCGCATGCCGCGGCATGTCGTTTAAATTAATATAAATCCTAATCTTAACATTTTCACTGCCACCGTCGTTTTAACCTTGTCCTTAGCGATGCCGCCTACAAATCGCGGTGAACACGCAACGCGTGTGACTGGCACTGTAGTGCCGTAGTAGTAGATGAAATTAATGGTCACGCTAAGCGTGCCCACCGGCACTGTACATAGGGTAAATTGTAAATATGGTCATTAGTGTATTTTACTGTTGATTGCGACATTTGTCATTTGTATAGTGCATCTAAAAAATGAATATTCAGGGATCTGTGCACATAAATTGATGAATATGTCTGAAAATAAGATTAAAGGTAAGCAAGTTTCGTCATCTTAGCAGAAATTATCAACATTTTGTACTATTTATATTGATTTTCATACATTGTTTTAATTAATTCGTAGTCCCAAAAAACTTTGTAGTTGATGAGTCATCCGAGGAAGATGATTCGAATATGGAAGAATCTACTCACAGTTCTTCACCAGTTATAGAACATCGTTATGATGGCACCACTCCTGAGTTAAATTCATCAAATTCACCAGATCGCGATATAAATTATAATTGTCATTTAAAAATTAAATTAAAAACTTTTCAGAGTTATAAATTATAGTCAGAAAGCATGATTTTTTACGTCCGATATGGAATAACTTCAATATTTTTTTTAACTCACTCAATACGTTTTATGTTTAAAATTTCTTATAATTTTAGATATGATTAACTTATAAATAAAATTCTAAATAAGTTTGAATTAATTTAATTACACAAAAAACACACACACCATTAGGTATAATTATATGGCCTCTTAATTTCGGTATTCCCAATAATAATTGTTGACCTACCCACATGCCCATAGTTGACGATCTATGTCTACATCCGATAATTGACACGCCTAGCGTGTTAACAGCGTAGCATAGCGATTTATTTTTTATAAAATATTAAAACAGTCTCAAAACTCGAACCACTTCAAACGTTATAAATATATGAAGTTATAAAACTATGCTATCATATTCAGTAGAAAATACAGCAAAATTACTAAAATATCGATAAAATATTAAATACACCCCAGGAGTGTTGCCGGCACCTCGAAAAAAATTACGATAACACGACAGGCGTGTCAGTGGCAGTGAAAGTGTTATAAATAAGGTTAAAATAACTTAGCCGTCCCGTCAGTCACCTCAAGCCCTTACAGTTCATAGTAATAGAATAGAATAGAGTACTCTTTATTGTACACACATAAGTAAACAGGACAAAGAAAATATAATAGACACAGTACAATGGGCGGTCTTATCGCATAAAGCAATTTCTTCCAGACAACAACCTTTGGATGGATAATGGAATTCACTAGGTAAATGACGTAGGTAGATAGTGTGTAATGATCAGCTTTATTAAATAGTCTACACCACATTGTAGACTATTTAATAAAGCTGAAGACCTATGTCCAGTGTAAAAGCAAAATTCAGCTAACTAAGTAATTATAATAAAACCATCTGAATAAAAAATTGACCGGTGTATCTACACTACCGGTCATATTTAGCAGAGCTTAATACACCTCTTTATACATTGCAATTAAGCGACCGTAGCCCAATGGGTAGGGGCGTCGAGCTTGTGATCTTATGGTCCCCACCCATTGCACTACCGACGTAAACCCACCCACTCGTAACACAAGCATTTTAGCTTAGCACGAGGGGTTAACAAGAATACTAGTAGACTGCATAATTATTCAACAAAAATAAAACACATATTAAAATAATTAATCACAGTTTATTATACAATAACATTTGTCGAACAAACACATTTTTTTTTATTATTTAGAGAGTATCGGACTTTACATGTAAAACATTAATTTACAATTAAGATATGGAATCATTTAAACGGCAGGAAGAGCTTTTGTTCCAAACACTAAGCGATGATAACTACACAAACGAATACAGCCTCAATGGCACACAAAAATATATGATTTTGTCCATATTTACAAATTTAGCGAAGATCCCATATATACCAGGAACAACGGTAAACCATCTATGTAAATATCTTGTCCCAGCCAGTTTTATAAATAATTATTTTCCTAAGAATTAGTTTTAGAGTGGCTTGTGTCATTTTCATGTGTGGTAAAGCTTGTATATTTTACAGTCAAAACTTATAATCGGTCAAAACCACTTTTGACTGCAAAAATCAGGCAAAAGTAGTTATGACGGGTCCATATTGGCTCACATAAAATTCCAGAAACGAGATGCTCTTATTTATGGTAGAAGGTTAAAAAAAAAACTAGGATTCCAACTTCTGTAGGTAAGAACTGTAACCACAACGCACGATCTAAATTCCATACAAATTATTAATTAAAGCAATATGATCAGCAGTCAAAAGTGGTTTTGCCCAATTATGAGTTTTTACTATAACATAATTATATACATATTGTTGACCGTACAATCTTTGTGGTTTGACACTGAACTACTTTATCATGATGGAAGTGACACGAAACAATGTCATGTAATTTCTTATGAAAATTATTATTTATAACAAGCGACAGTTAGATATAATTCATAGCACTACGTAATACGCAATTCAAATGCGTTTTTCCAATCAAATGGTTCACCGATAGTCTACCTGATGTTACCACTAATTTACAAAAAGAAAATTCTGAACTAATTATTACTATTAGTTTCGTAGCAAAATAATGATTCTATAATTTTCTTATACATATTTGTATATGCCTAATTGTTGTTTCGTAAGTAATGTTGGTAACATTTAATTGTATTTCATGCATTCGATAACATTCATATCAAGCTGAGTCTCACTATCAAACATGTTTTAACATTTACTAGCAGAGGCGATATTTTGAACTCTATACTCTTGTAATATAGTTGAATTCTAATAATTCATAAACAAACCTATTACCAGCAAAAATGAAAATTCCAAAAACAAGTATTTCAGTATTTTTAATTAAAAAGGATGTCGTAGCCAAGGCCTTATTCAAATTTGCATCGCATAAATTAATACCATTTTCAAACATTAACGTCATAATTTTCTTTATTCACACAACACAATTTAATGGCCTTGCAGAGATTTTGAACAAAATTATCAAACTATTGGGGAAATTTGGACATTTGTATAACATTGTAAAACTCCATTCCATTCCAAAGCACATCAATCGTAATACCAAAAGTATTAGTTGAAGATATCTTAGTACTTAGTTAATAAAAAAAAACATGGAAATTTAATAGACATTAGAAAAAGAGGTAATTGGTGGTGGTTATTATTTCAACCCAGTTATTATTTGTATATAGTACTTCGTCACTTAGAAACTGTTTGTAATTTCATTATTTTTGTAACTGTTATTGTTGCGACAACCTTCCATCTTCAAATAACTAAACCGAAAGTAAGATGTTATTGTGATATTTACGTTCAAACAACGGTCCCAATACCCTTAAATATAAACGTATTTCAAGTATCTAATATTGAAGACTCTCTGGGAAATATAATACAAACTCAAGGTAAATTAAATTGTTCTTAAAAGACCAACATTCATATTTACTATTGTTTTATTAAACGAAAGCCTCAAAACAAAAATACTGTTACCTACCTACACCAAGCTTTACACGCCCCGAGATTTAAAAAAAACAATTTTACAAGCTTTGACTTTGAACAGTGAAAACGAAATTAAAAACTTTCTGTCTTGTGTTTAAAAAAAGTGTATCTTCAGTTAAGCTGCTGTTGGTAGGATTAGAGGTAGCCGACACTCATGTACGTGGAATCTACTCCAACCAGTTAAATAAAACCTTTATATCTACGTTGTGTCGTGTGTCGCACCACGTAAGCGTCAAGTTTGGGGGAGCCCTTATTAATTAAGAGTAATTTTATGTAATTCTTAGTACAACGTTTCAATAAAATGCCATGAAACACATAAATACTGGAATTTACGTTTTAAAGATTATATTATTCGTAGTGTAAAGCAGTGGCCGTCACACTTTTCTGTTGAGGGCCAGATATGATGATGTAGCCTTTCACAGCGGGCCGGATTTTTTTTAATGTTTACTGTGTGCTGCTGCAGCCGCATTACAGAATCCGTTAGCCGTAGTATCGTCCACGGGCCACATGCGGTCCGAGGGCCGCAGTTAGACGACCACTGGTGTAAAGTATATAGTAGAGGAGACGTGGATGATCGAACTTCACCCATCTGATAACCAGATGAGACATACTTTTTGTCAAATATTATTCATTAGCAAAGATGAAATTCATTTGGTTATCAAAAGAGTAAAGATGATGAAGTAACGTTAATTAAAAATAGTTCAGTGAAAAATAGCCATGAACACTTTTTGATAGGCAAGTTATCATAGGTGTGTTTGCTAATGAATAATATTTGACAAAAAGTATGTCTCATCTGGTTATCAGATGGGTGAAGGTTGATCTTCCACGGCTCTTAGACTAATAAGTTATAAAAAATAATACAAGAATTGGTAATGTTATAGATGAGACATTTTAATGGAACCTTTCGTCCCGTGTTCATGCTTTATATACTTCGTCTTTTAAATAAAATGCCGTACACCGCAATCCTAGTTGCCAATGTCAAAATTTGTGTAAAACTTAAAAATTAATTGTAAATTTCTCAAAATTGTTTGAGAACAAATCTAACCGCCATCTTACAACAACCTCACATTGTTTGTTCTCACAGATAATATTAATTATATAACGCAAGCATTCGTAATGTGAACATGTTTACAATAATTTACATTTTCGTTTATTCTTGTATGCGTTAAATTAAATAAATATACGTTTAAATATACATCCGACTATATTTCGAGTGAACTCTGTAACTTATTTATTATCAAGGGAAAACAAGGGTGAATATTAATTAATTTAAATTATATAATGTAAATGAATCTATATATATAAAAGAAAGTCGTGTTTGTTACAACACTTATAACTCGAGAACGGCTGGACCGATTGCCATGGTTTTTGTTTCGTTGGATTTGTCTCCACCCTGAATAGCAGAATACATTTTAAAAACAAAAGAAAGTCGTGTTAGTTACACTATTTATAACTCAAGAACGGCTGAACCGATTTGGCTGAAAATTGGTAGGGAGGTAGCTAAGAACTGGGAGAAGGACATAGGATACTTTTTGGGTAGGGGTAGGGTAGGGTAGGATAGGGTAGGGTAGGGGTAGGGTAGGGTAGGGGTAGGGGTAGGGTAGTAGTAGGGTAGGGGTAGGGGTAGGGTAGGGGTAGGGTAGGGTAGGGGTAGGGTAGGGGTAGGGTAGGGGTAGGGTATAAAAGTCCACCCGTGCGAAGCCGGGGCGGGCCGCTAGTATTATATAATTTAAATTTTGTTTTAACCTCACGAAAGATCTTAAAACCAATGCTAGCTTAATTTAGATTAGTCTTCTACAATATAGTACAATATTTATATGGAAAGGGAATACGCTTTCAGGTCTTACAACCACAAGAGCTGCCAACAAGATATTCAGATCGATCGATTTATTTATAGATCGTAGCAGGTGGCGTTCTGTAGTTTCTGCCTACCCCCATGGGAGAAAGGCGTGATTATATGTATGTATGTATGATATAAATTATTTGGTAATTACTTTTATATTTTTTTACAACTGATGCGAATAGAGCCGCTTCTTTGTTACATTTCAACTAGTATTTATTTTTACAGTAGTATTTTGTGCTGTGACGGACAGGCGAGTCCGTAGAACGTTAAATGGGTAAAACATTGTATTACTGACTGATATATCTCACAAATATAAAGGCGAATAAATTAAACCTAATACTCTGGCCTTCATTTGTCAACTTCAATAGCTTTTTAACAGCAATCAGTTGTTAAAGGCTCGAGCACACCAAATGCGTATGCGTGACTACGGCGTAATCACGCCGTAGACACGCGCGTAGTTACGGCGTAACCCGATGTCACACCGGGCTACGCATACGCTTACGCATCCGAGCCGAGTACGCAACGCACATGGCCTATTGCGTACCCGGCTGCGGCAGCCATATTTTATTCTGTTTTCGAAGGTTGTGTTGTGCACGATGTCTGAAATGACGAGGAAGAAGCAATATTAATACTATTGTGCCAGAATAATCCTGCGGAATATATATATTTATACGATGCATTTTTGTAGAATTTACTTTTTGGATTGTAGATACATTCATAAATACGCACAATTTCAATACGTTTTTCTTTCTTATCTCTATTCATTACAAAAACAATACAAAACATCACTACGTGCCAGTATATCTGTAAAAATATAGAACTGACTGCAAGTTACGTGCGTAGGGCTACGCACAGCAAAGGTACGGGCGTGTACAAAATTGTTCGGTGTGACGTCTAATAAGGCGCGCCATTGAATACAACGTCATCATGCAACGTTGCCGTTCTACTCTGCGTCAGGTACGGCGTAAGTCACGCAGTCAGTTTGTGCCTTGGGAGCTGCATTGCGTAGGGCTACGCATTACGTCTACGCGCACGTCTACGTTACGCAAGCGGTGTGACCTGTCTCATACGGTTCCATACATTACAACTCAGTGGTACGTGCACGTCTACGCTTACGTCTACGCATACGCATCCGGTGTGCCCAAGGCATTAAACTAAATTTAGTACAATGAAGGTCCTTCAATAACTAACCATATTGAAGGAACTAAATGTAACCATACGTTGGGAATATAACATAACTAATATTTATAGGCATATTCCCAACGGCGCCAATATTTGTATTTTCATACATTCAGATTAAATGAATACACGAAATTAATAATAAGATAGTAAATTATTTACAGGAGAGTTAATAGTTCACTCGGAATATAACACAAGTGTTACCCCTAAGGGGTTGGAGTGGGGCGACAGTCGGAGATCCATACTTAAGAGCCGCGTCATGGGGGGTCCAGCTGTGCACTTAGCGCCTTTAACTGTTCCAGTCCCGCAAGCAGCTCTCTGAAATAACAAAAAAAAATTATAAAATATATTTATTTATGCTTTTTATTATAAAAACTTTTTCATCATTAGCCCATAGTTCTTTTGGAACGAAGTTCCTATCCGGTATCCCTCGACACCACACGATTTTTTTTCCGGACGGACATTTATGTAATTAGCCACGAGGTCGTATGCACGGTGTAAATTCTAACCTTATTATCAAGTGATAATTTGATGCTTGAATATAAAAGACAGTGTAGTCGACTTAGCGTAGGTATATGTAACCCGTGCACGAATAGTTTCCATATGCGCTCTGAAGGTTATGTTTCAGTCAAAGATTACGCCTAAGAACTTGGCTTGCCGTTTCCAAGGGATTGGTTCGCCGAACATTTTGACCGCAGGAGTGACTGGTGGACTGTAAAAGAGTACCGCGGCACTATTTGTGGGATTGATTAGCCTATAGAACGCCCACAGCTGAACGCGGGCTTTCCGCCGGACAAGAAATCTTTGTGTGGATTCCAAGATTTCTTTCCGGGTTTGACTACCTTTTGTGCCTCAGAAAGTACGTTAAGCCGTTGATATTGATTGTCATAATATCATCTATAACAATCGTATATCAGGGAACGGGCAGCAGCGTTTCCTTGTATGTCACAACATAATACTGCGGTCACCAACCCGCCTAAGCGGGATGACTATGGCAAAACTCTCCCACAGGAGGCTAATGATGATGATCATTGTATAAAAACATTTTCGGACGGACATAATAATATGTAGTTAGCACTGAGGCTTTTCCTACTTCACCGGGCATAAAGGCGAGCAGAGCTCCACCCTAGATAAATGGTTTAAACACTACAAACTAAGCAACCTGCGCAAGAGGGCGTCCCCTGTGGGACTTGGACCTCGGCTCAGGGCGGTCGCTGACGGCGAGATTGAGGGATTATGGCTTTTAGTTTCTTTAGGGGAGTTTTGTGCAACTGTCGCTCTACTTTACAGTTCGCGGGCCTCTTGGACTTCGGATCTACGAGGGCATCGGAAGGTTCTTAGCAAACTAAGAGTCGGGAGGGCGAGGGGGGATAAAAGTAGTGGACCGTCTGCAATAGCACGTACCTGAGCGACGTGTCCGCGACTGCGCTGGCGGCGCGTAGTGCAGCGCCCGCGCCCGCCTGCCGGGACACGGACGACACGAGCGCAGCGCGACACATATAGATATAGTACGTACCTGAGCGACGTGTCCGCGACTGCGCTGGCGGCGCGTAGTGCAGCGCCCGCGCCCGCCTGCCGGGACACGGACGACACGAGCGCAGCGCGACACATATAGATATAGTACGTACCTGAGCGACGTGTCCGCGACTGCGCTGGCGGCGCGTAGTGCAGCGCCCGCGCCCGCCTGCCGGGACACGGACGACACGAGCGCAGCGCGACACATATAGATATAGTACGTACCTGAGCGACGTGTCCGCGACTGCGCTGGCGGCGCGTAGTGCAGCGCCCGCGCCCGCCTGCCGGGACACGGACGACACGAGCGCAGCGCGACACATATAGATATAGTACGTACCTGAGCGACGTGTCCGCGACTGCGCTGGCGGCGCGTAGTGCAGCGCCCGCGCCCGCCTGCCGGGACACGGACGACACGAGCGCAGCGCGGGACACCGACAACTCCTCCTGGGGGGGGGGGGACCACCAACATTACACCTGTTACTGAGCTGTCGAGACCTTATGTACCACAAAATGTTAAAGTTTTAATACACCAGGAAAAAATTGTGGTCTTCGAGGTCGGTCTTCGTATTTACATGACGTTCCATACGTTATAGTATCAGCCATTTTGGTTTATTTGTTATCTGTGATATGACGTCATTGCTGCAGTAAAGAGACGCCTAAGCTCTCAGAAGGGAGCGAGAAGAAAAAAAAAAGAGCCGCAACCCTATTTCACTAGAATGCATAAAATGTATCTGCTCGCCGCTAGATGGCATTGAATACATGGGTTAAATTTAAATAACGGCAAAATAAAAAACGGCTTTGATCTTTAATATCTTATTTAATATTGCACTTAGAACACTTTATAAAAAACCGATTTGTTCAGTTTTTTACCTGTTACAATTTTGTACATCATAAAATTTTCGTGAATATGCATATTTTTGGAGATATTTGCAAAACACCGAAGAAAAACTTGAAAAAAATCCGAATTTTCAATTGTTAATAACTTGAAAAGTATTGAGTTTTTTGAAAAACTTTATAGAACATTTTTTTCTTGAAATTTCTTGAAGGTCTTCTATCGATATCCGAGATTATTTTGAAAAAAAAAAATTACTGCACTGAAAACGGGTGGCAACCCCGGGTGCGGAGTTCAGATCATTTTCCCTTTTGAAGTTAAGGGTAATTTGAGCCTAATTCAAAAATTTCATGAAAATCGGTTCACAGTAAAAAAAATCGGACCAATAACGCTTCAATGACTGCACTATGATAAAAAGGAATTGATACGCTGAAGAACACAGCAATTTTGTTTTTATATTAAACTGTCAATAATGGCCAATAAAGTTTTCGGCGATTCAAAAAAAAAACAATTTTAATTTATTCAGCTTTATGAACTAAAGTTATTATATTTCTTAAGTCTCAATTACTTTATGAGTCAACTTATATATAAATTTAAATATAATAATATGTAAAATATTACAATGAAAATGTGTAAGTCATACCTTTAATTTTTTAATTTGATTTTTCAATTTCATTATTGTTGACTCAGCTTCTGCCGCCCGACTCTGAAAAAACAAATTAATGGTTATTATCAAAACCTGCGGAGATTGAAACAAGGTTTTATGCGTAGTTACGGTATCAGCTGTATATTATATATTGATACGATAACAGCAAAAAAAAAACGATTTTACTACCAAGAGTAAATAAAATTTTAGTATATGAGTAGGATCTCACCGCAGCATCAGCCAAGCTGTTCTCCGCCCTAGAGGCGGCCGCGTCTAGTTGTCCCGCGAACTCGTGTTCGCTTCGCCTCGCGTCCGCGGTCCGCGCTCGTAGCGCTGCTTCAGCTGCTCGCGCCGCGGCCGCCTCCGCTCGGAGCGTAGCCGCAGATTGACGAACGCTCGCCAATTCGCTTCGCAGGCTCGCGTTCGCCTCGCGCGCTTGAGACAATTCGTCTTCAACGCGGGAGCGACGCGAACGTTCCGCGAATAGTTCTGATCTGTGACAGGGATTTAAGTTTCTAGTTACTAAGAACCTCAACTGATAAATTTTAATACCGCGAATGTATTTTCTTATTCGTTTATTTTTATCTTCTACTACAGATGAGATGCTCACTGTCTAATTAGCTGTGTATCACAAACCTGTGCCTATATATTATGCTATAATATAATTAATCTATACCAATAAGACGACCTCCGTAGCGTAGCGGTATTTGGCTCGCTTTAAATCTCGGCGGTCGTCCCGGGTTAGATCCACACGCCGGACAGTAAATCTTTGTGTAAATTCTAAGACTTCTTTCCGGGTCTGGTTGGTTGTGGGACTACCCTCCGTGCCTCGGAAAGCACGTTAAGTCGTTGGTCCCGATTGTTATAACATCATCTGTAATAATTGTATATCAAGGAACCAAGGAACATCAATGATGCTTTTTCCATGTTTTTGACCTAAAGATAAATAATCAGATTACTTTTTATATTATTTTTCAAGTTTCTATATGACGAAGTGTGACTAATTGGCTGATACGATTGATCTTCCGATGCCCTAGCACAAATTTTCAATCTTTTTGATTATGCGACCCCTTTACAGGTTGCATAATTCTTACGACCCGCTTGTGCCATCGACAGACAACTAAATAATTTAAAAGACTACACAGAATTGAAAATAAGCACGATGTAAGTTGACAAAGCTTGTTGCTGGCGACCCCCCGAGGCTAGCTTTGTAATCCCCCTGGTGGTCGCGACCCAAAGATTGAAAAACACAGCCCTAGCAAATAGCATCAATATAGAACTCCACTGACGATATTATGCCTGGAAAAGTAGCAAAAGCTAATTAAATATGTCCGTCCGGAAAAAAAAAACTGGCGCTATATAATTAATGTTCATTTAAATAACTTTCACGTGCATACGAATGGTAAGCCAATAAAGAATACGAACATGGCGTATGCAGTACTTATATGAAAGGGAAATGACTACAGCCGGTAGGAAACAATCGATTGGAATACTAATTAGTTAACCACTGATTGTTACTATGTTAAAAATAAACATGAAGATACGAAATATGCGCAATAACGTAATTTAAATAAAGGTAAATACTATTAATTGACAATCTCCGTAGCGTAGCGGTATTTGGCTCGCTTTTAATCTCGGAGGTCGTGGATTCGATCCCCACACCGGACAGTAAATCTCTGTGTAAATTCTTAGATTTCTTTCCGGGTCTGGTTAGTTGAGGGACTACCCTGCGTGCCTCGGAAAGCACGTTAAGCCGTTGGTTCTTATTGTTATAACATCATGTGTAATAATCGTATATCAAAGAACGGGCAGCAGCTTTTACTTGTGTGGCGCAACATAATACTGCGGTCACCAATCCACCAGCCAAGCGTGGTGACTATGGCAAATATCCTCCCCCAAGGAGGCCCATGTTCAGCAGTGGACGTTATACGGGCTGATGATGATGATGATGAAGTACTAATAAAATTGGCTCGACGATTAACAGTATAACTATCGAAACTTAACTTAAAATATTTGAAATAGACTAAGTTTAAAAAAACAACAGTTGCTCTCAATGATTAATTTACACAGCAAAATGAGTTCTAACTATCAGTCTAGTGTCGTCTACTTTTTTTTTTTTTTGTCCGGGTTTATATACATTGAAGCATTCCCACCGCCGCTGCAGCATATTCGCGCGCTGGCGGTGGGATATGTGGGACTCGCCCTCTCCATAGCGTGGTATGCTTAACTCATACCACGAGGAGAGGACCCTACACCACTAAAACCTCCCGAACACTCCTTCGATCCGCCGTTGGCGGGGGCCGGGTACGCATGAGCAATCCGGCCCCCCGACGACACCCGCGGCCAATATGGTACCGCGGGATCTCCAGGGCCACACTAACAGTGGCCCATTTGCCCAATTATAGGGACGCCCGGAGTGTAGAGGCGTCCCTACTCCTCATGGGTCAGCCTCGAAGGGAGCGGGGCCAACACACCGTCTGCGAAGCGGGTGGGCGGAGGGATCTACTTCCCTCTCCCGCTCCGCGGCCTCCTTCTGTGACATTACTTGTCTACAGAAGGAGGCAACCGCCTCCCACGACCTCTCGCTTTGGACCATCTTCGAAATGATGATCGGCAGCGAGAGGTCGTTTCCCACCACGCCAACGAGCTCCTCCCGCCTGTTGTCGTCTACTACTGAACATAGGCCTTCATCGATTTCCAGCGGGAACGATTACTAGGCCTGCATCCACTGCCGATTTTTTGTGCAACTACTTTACAGTTCCTCAAAACACAGGACTCACCTAGTTTGAGAGTCAGAGGGCAAATTAAACCTGCTACCTACATAGCCTAGTTAGTTATGCATGCTAGAAATAGTTAGCTTCATAAGGATTTACTATGTGAACATCACATTGTTATTGTTACTTGGCTGAATAAATTATTATTAGTTCTCTCAGACTTCGGATCAACGAGGGCATCGGAAGATTCAATAGTGAACCGTTGGCCTAAACGTTATAAGTTCAGGTAAAAACATGTGTTACAAGAAATGATCACTAGAAAAAATACTAGGTTTTTACACCGATGCCTCGAATAGCACGTTAAACTATCAATTTTATTTTGTACTAGCTTCCCGCGCGCGGTTTCTCCCGCGTAGCTCCCGTGCCCATGGGAACTTCGTAATAAAATATAGCCTATAACCTTCCTCGATAAATGGACTATCCAACACTGAAAGATTTTTTTCAATCGGACCAGTAGTTCCTGAGATTAGCGCGTTCAAACAAACTCTGCAGCTTCATAATATTAGTATAGATACATATACATATAAGAAACTAGAATACCGCGCTCGGTTTCGCCCGCCTAGATCTCGTGGAAACTTCATTATTAAATCTAGCCCTTAAAGTTTTCTAATGGTGAAATCGGTTTTTGAAATCGATGCAGCAGTTCCCGACAATATTATAAATTAAGCTGCATACAAACCTGGTGCGTTCCAGCTCCGCGCAGATCTGTTGCATCTGTTCATCCTGGTGCTCGGGCTCCGGCGACGTGCGGCCGGGGTGCACCGGCAGGAAGTCCGGCAGACACATCGACTCCGCGCCTGGAATTACATTATCATCATCAGTCAACTGCTGAACATGGGTTTTCTGTCGAGAGAAGGTTTAGTCATAGTCCACTCTTGGTACTCGTATTAGTACACTAGTCACAAAAATTAAGGGATATAAAAAAAAACATTTTTGGGTGATTTTCAACGAGCTGTAACTCCGAGGAAAATTATCGTACAGCAAAAAAAAATGATAATTGTAGATTTAAGTGTCTAGTTTTCAGACATGACCATGAATATTTTTTATCATGTTTGAGTCTGGAGTACCTAATCCTAAGAAAAGTACAAAAAAATATCATATAAAATCTTGTTGAAAATCATGCTGAACATGGGCTTCCACCTGAGGGAAGGTTTTGCCATAGTCACTACGCTTGGCACGCGATTTGGTGACCGCAGTATTATGTTACATACAAGTATACGCTGCCAACGGCTTAACGTGCTTACCGAGGCACGGAGGACTATCCTCCGTGCCAAGAGATCAGGAAAGAAATCTGGGAATGTGTGCATACCTTATTATAGTAGTAATGGAATATTTACATTAGTAATGAGGTCAAACATCACAGTTAAAATATATCTTTCGGTCACCCATCTATCGTTAGCAGGACTTTTCGGTACTTCACCGGGCAAGAAGATGAGGACGGTTCTATCTATATACATATATTTAACTGACTCTACGAGGTCATTGTACTTTTTATTGCTAATTAAAGCTGACCCCACTTTAGGCTTGCGTGTGTCACTTGCGGACAACGGAGGTCGTAGCGGGTGTCGGGGACGGGAGCTAGACACTTGAGTTGTTTGCGTCATTTACACGCTCGTGGAACGCGCAAGCTCAATGTGTGGGTCAGCTTAAGGGTCAATAGAGCAAGTTTAAGGTCGTCGTGTTCACGCTAGTCTCCGTTGGTTGTACACCGTTACAGTTTATAACAGGACAGACTTTGGAGAGCATCTTGATTTTAAAAAAGGTTCTACACCGATTGGCCATTAAAAGCACATAATATAATTATTTGAGCCGCCTATGCCGATATGCTATCGCTAGCATATTTGAGAATGATAACACAAGAGTAATTCAGTTTTTTTACATCGATTGTTGGTGGGGTTAGCTCATCACTACATAGTATAAAACAAAGTCGCTTCCCGCTGTCTATCCGTCCCTATATATGCTTAGATCTTTAAAACTACGCAACATATTTTGATGCGGTTTTTTTAATAGATAGAGTGATAAACAGTTTTAATTTTTCAATCCTTAACTATACTCTTATTTCCAGACAAGTGGTCCTTCGAACATATTGAAAACATCGTTATGGCCCAAAGCCTTCAAAGTTTGGAGACCCCTGATGTAAACCAAGAAAGCATTTTCCAAAATTCAAGCCCAAAGTGTTGAATGGACAAAACGAAATCTAGGCGGGAAAAAAGCTATCCCGCAATTCCTACGGGAACCAACATAGCACAGCGAAACGTGAACAGGTCAGGTTAGTAAACATTATTCCGCGTGTATTGTGATATTGTATGTTAATGTGCAACCACGGGCGAGTGACGTTACCCGCGTGTCTCTTGTAGGTACCTATTGTGTTACGTCGACATACAACTAAATACTATGCTAAAATTATATATATGAAAACGTGTAGCTCCGTCACATTAGAAAAGATTGAAGGCTAAGATAATTTGATAAACCTAATATCCTTTTTTTTTCACCGCCGCTGCAGCGTATTTTCTCGCTGGCGGTAGGATATGTGGGACTCGCCCTCTCCATAGCGTGATATGCTAAACTCATACCACGAGGAGACGACCCTTCACCACTAAAACCGGACTCTCCTTCGATCCGCCGTTGGCAGGGACCGGGTACGCATTAGCAATCCGGCCCCCCGACGGCACTCGCGGCCAATATGCTACCGCGGGATCTCCTGTAAACCTAATATCCTACTAATATAATAAAAGCGATGGATGGATGAAGGGAAGGATGTTTATGACTCTTTCACGCCAAAACTACTGAACGGAATTGGCTGAAATTTTGCACTGGGACGGGTTATACGCTGGATAAGGTAAAACCGCGGGGCGCAGCTAGTATTAATATAAAGAGGAAAGATTGTTCGTTTGCAGTGAATAAGCTCGGAAACAACAGGATCGATTTAAAATTATATTACCATTAGAAATGTACGTTTTCCGGGAGTAACATAGGCTACCTTTATTTAATTATGTAGTTCTCACGGGGCGAAAGCTACGCGGAGAAACCTACGCAAGCTAGTATGTACTACGTATAATGAACTTATGACAAAAGGGGAGCTAAGTGGCTAAAATCGTGACCGTTTAATTATAATCAGCAAATGCTTTGCCCAGTAAATAGTACTTTTAAAAGCCTAGAAAATCCATTGGCCGGCCTTGGCCTAGACCAGGGGTCTCCACACTTTGAAGATTTAGGGATTTATTTATATTTTCAGTATGTTGCAAGGGCCAAAACAGTTTTTTTTAAGTACAACTCCCGCACTACGGAAATTAATCCCTGTGTCGCGGGGGTCTTTACAAGCACACAATTCACGGACACAAAGTACACCCAGACTCACAATCACTATCTGTGGTTCACACAAATAATTATCCCGGCTGGGAATCGAACCCAGAACACCAGGTCTCAGAAGAAACTCTTATAACCACTGAGTCACCGGTGTAGTTTTAGTTTTACTGTCCAAACTATACCTATTCGTATTTCTAGACTAAACTATTAAACATACATGATACTAGTCTTAAGCTGTCGCGGGAGGAAATTATCACACTGGAGGGCCGCATTTGGCCTGCCAGCCGTAGTTTGAAGACCCCTGATCTATTCTATATTCCACTGCTGAACAGCCTGTCCCTTCAGTCTCCATCGGCTTCCTTAAGATGTCGGTTTATCCGGAAAGCCCGCTGCCGTTATAGACCGTCAGAATTTCGAACTATGTGCCCTGTCTGCCCAATGCCACTTCAGCTGGCTAATCCGCTGAACAGTGGCGTAGCTATCGTAGGGCCAGGTGGTGCAGTGCACCAGGGCCTTGGACCTCAGGGGGCCCTCTAACCTAAGCTTTGAAAAGAGCGGGTCTGCCAACTAGCCAGCTCTTGAAACTATGCTGGGGCCCTTTTCCACCTAGCTACGCCACTGCCGCACAACTAAGACTACTCGGTCACATTATCTCGAGATCTGGCGTCGATGACGTCACGTCGCGTCGGCGCTCTGATATGGTGCGTCCGTGGCGAGCGCGGGGAGGTGAAAGGAGAACGGGGCATTCCAGCGAGGTCTCGAGATAATGTGACCGAGTTGTATGTGACTTGTCTTGATACAAAAAGAAAAAAAAACATGCCTAGCACACGCTTCATCGCACGTTGATGAGACATCGGTATAGTTTCCGTGTGACAAGTAACAGCTTGCGAGTAATTTATTTCCTTAAATGCGAAGGAAGTAATTGTATTTAACGAGCCGTCACGAGTCGCGACTGATTTACGACTTCGGCACAAAAACTGTGGGAAAAGGAAAGGGTTCTTTCAGGATATTGGAACACTAAAAGTTAACATCTTTATATATAAAAATTACGTGTCACGTTGTTTGTCCGCGATGGACTCCTACACTACTGAACCGATTTTAAATTTTATTTGCCCACCGTGTGCAAATCGACCCAACTTGAAAGATAGGATAGCTTACAATATTATTTTATTGCAAATTATTTGTCTATTACTTGACAGTCATAATTATCTGTTAGCTCCAAAGGATTCTAATAGATGGCGATATCTGTAGGGTAGGGGTAGGGTAGATGTAGGACACCGCATAAACGAACTCTCCGGGCCAGTTTATTTTATACAAATGTTTAGGTCTTTTATTTATCGATTGAGGCAGTACAAAGGCTGCCGGGTCAGCTAGTAATATTATAATATATAAGAACTTGAATGTTAGAGTGGACAAGTCAAGTTGACGAAAGACCCAAAAACAGTCAAAGTTTTAGAAGTTTTATTTACTGGGTGGTACTGACAACTTCCGTAGCGTAGCGATATTTGGCTCGCTTTAAATCTCGGAAGTCGTGGGTTCGATCCCCACGCCGGACAGATAATCTTTGAGTAAATTCTAAGATTCCTCTCCGGGTCTGGTTGGTTGAGGGACTACCCTCCGTGCCTCGGAAAGCAAGCCGTTTGTCCCGATTGTTATAACATCATCTAAAACAATTGTATATCAAGGAACGGGCATCAGCGTTTCCTTGTGTGGTACAACATAATACTGCAGTCACCAACCCGCCTGCCAAGCGTGGTGACTATAGCAACTACCCTCTCTCGGGAGGAGGCCCATGTTCAGCAGTGGACTTTATATGGGCTGATGATGATGATGATTTACTGGGTGCCTTTTTTGATCAGCTTAAGTCAGGCGGGAAGTGACTTTGTTTTATACTATGTAATGATATATGTAGATTGATTTACACATTGTTATTTTTGAAAAGTTCAATTGCCATTTTGCTTGAAGACACAAAGTCTTACAACAATAACAGAAATTCATTGAACAATTGTAACTTATGAATAAACAATTGGTATTATGTGTAAATTATATAATTATACAGATTTTTTTACAAATTACATTCGAATACAGTTTCTGTTAGTAATATGATGACCATAATATGATTACAAATTGTATTGTTTTCTGTTATTGAATGTTGAGGAACACATACAATAGGCATGAAATAAATAAATATAAAAATTTCATTCCTCATACAAAAAGTGGTGAAGATAAAGCACATTGAAATTACATGTGACATCACTTCTAGGTACAATTTTACCTAGTAGTGACTTCATAATCCCCCCTCTCCTTAACTTGTTGTTGCTTTGTAATTTTTTATTGATTTGATAAATAAAAAAATACAAGTCCAATATTTTTTAGTAATCTAACTGACGGACTAAATATATTTTTTTAGTCTTCACACCTTTTGTTTAGGAAAAATACAACTTTGCTGAAATAACAGTATGACGCATTTTTCTATGCTTAATTCTGATTCCAATAACTTTTCACTCATATTTTAGGAGTTTTCTTTCAAGGCTTTGGGGAACAGCCTTGATTGCGCAGGGGTGGTAGGTTACTACATTTTTTAACAGGACACTGCTGCCTAAATCAGCATCTGACCAACCTAGGAATAACGGATAGCCCACTATGCAGAGGATGCATGGAAGCTCCCAAAACACCGACACACATAATTCTTGACTGCTAAAGTGTATGTCAACAATGGGCAAACTTCCTGAACAACCCAAACTCAATGTCCTCAGCTCTTGAAAACATCAAGGGGCTGATAGAGTACTGGGAGGATTTAGGGTGGTTAAAATAATCTTTCGGACATTCACATACAAAGGCCTACTCAGGAGGCTAAGTGCGGAAATCCTTTTGCCTAACTCACTAACTAAATACAGCATTTTTACTGAATTTAGGAATAGGGTTTGCAATTTGTCAACAAGAATACAGTCTGATGCAATTGCTATAGAGTAGACTACAATGAATGAATCTAAATGATTTAATTAATACAGTAATAAAATTAACAATAGGATTTGTCAACAAATCAAGAAGACATTACTCATATGGTGTGGTATGGTGGTTATGGTAGTGGATTTTGAGAGTTCTGGTTCAATTCCCACCTGGGACAATTATTTGAGTAAGCATTGAATAATTGTTTTGAGTCTGGGTGTGCTTTGTGTCCATGAATTATTTTTTTTTTTTTTTTTTAAAAGACAACTCCCGCACTAGGGAAATAAATCCCTGTGTCGCGGGGGACTTTACAAACATACATTTTATTCATTCATTATGTATTTGTAAAGTTCCCCATGACTCAGGGATTTAATACCCTGGAGTAGGAGTTTTTTAAACAAAGAAATAAAAAGAAATTACTACTAACTACTTAACAAAATAAATTTACTTACCAGCATTTGGAGGAAGATCTAGAGGAAAGGTGCTTCTCGGAGACACATTCCTCCTGTCAGCCGGATTCACAGATTCAGTCAGGTCCAAGCTCAAATGTGCCGGCAAGTCCAAAGGCACTGGTCCAGCAGCCTCAGCTCCTGCTGGCAAGTCCAATGGAATCCCACTGCCAGCTTGTTGGCCTGACTCATTGGAACTTGAGCCAGCTCCCATGTACGATTCATAGTTATACCCTCTACCGCCATAACCACTATTATTCCTTCTACCCAATGATGATGAGGAACCCCCATTGTAACTAGTATTAAAAGTAAAGTCTGGTAAGTTATCCAAGTCAACTGATATTGGCCCGTTAAAGTTCAAATATGCCTGCTCAACCAGTATGTGGTCTTGCACAAAATCTGGTAACGAAGGCATGCCTAGTGGCTCCGAAGCCAAATTTGGTCTGTGATAAAACGGCACGTCATTATTGTCCGCGTACAAGTTATGCTTAGAATCAGAGTTATCCACTACACTAAAAGGTATTTCTACGGAACTATTTGAAGGTGTGTCGTCACTGGTTGGTTTGTCTTTGGCTTGTGAGTCGGCGCGGGCCTTGTCCCGGCGCGGAGCGTCGTGCACGTCGAGTCTGGTCGGCGAGTGCTGCACTGTGTTCGCGTACACCTTCGGACGGGCACCCGTGTTTTCGTACGTCGAGTTACCCGGCAACGACAGATCGCGCTTCAGGAAATGCCGGAACGAAAACGGGTTCTCGTCCTTCCGCGTCGCCCCCGTTGACTCTGCAAGAAAAACGAACAGTCGACGAGGAATGCCTTTATATTTAGGACAAAAAACAACTTCGTAAACTCACTGGATGAAGAACTTTTCGGTTCTGTGGGAGAGGTGTCGCCATTTTCATTGCTATTATACTTTGCCTCTTCAATTCCTAGGTCTGGTTTAGCCGCGTTCGGTTCATTTTCCTGAGAAGGTGCGCCGTTTTCCGAATTTTCAGGCGATTTCTTATTCGAAACACCATCTTCGTCTTCCGCCATGATAATGAGAAATGACAGGTGACATTACGTTTGGAAATAGCTTACCAAAACAACCGTCATGTTTTATTAAAAAATATTATTTTAAACAAAACGGGGTGAGTCGGTACATTACAATGATAAAGATCTAGATCCTTTGTAAATTTAAATACCTATTTTCAATACATCCTTTAGGTGTTATCTAGATTTGTAAACATTCAATGAATCTTATAAAGACAGGAAAATATTCTAGATCTTTTGCATAGATATATAACTATTGCAACTAGGTACCCAAATTCTTATTGTCATGAGCTATCATGAAATTATTAATCGTAGGTACTATTAGAACTAAATTCACTATCTCTTTACAAGTAAGGGTGGAAGTTGAGCCTTGGACTAACGACAACTTGTACAACTGAGGGCCTTTTTTTCAAAAAGAACTATAATAACTCTTTTTGATATGGTATGCTATTCCAATCACGATGGCGTTCCCACCAAATTCTTCGGGTGCTCTTACAAAAACCAATATTGGGGACTCCGGAAACTAAATCAGCATGACTTCTGGTAGATAACCGAGGAATTAAACTATTTGGCGTTATCCTCCACTTTAAACAACAATAATTGAATAGAGGCCCTACACGAGGCCATGGCCTGCAGCAAAATGCCTATAAGTAGTTCCACCCGTCTTTACTAGTGATAATTGGATAACCAATGTAGCATACGTAAGCTTATATATTATAGTCATTACCGCAAAGTACCTAATCTTGTGCGCTATTTAATTACTGCACCGTTGTGGGGTTCAGTATATGGGAAACTTTTCCGTAATGTATTCAAAACATATAATAAATTGAAATATGGGCGGTGTCATCGTTTAATATTTATACCAAACTAGCTGGCCCGGCAAACTTCGTACCGCCTCAAAATCTACGCGGTGTCCTACATCTACCCTACCCTACCCCTACTCTTCCCCTACCCTAAAGTATCCTATGTCCTTCTCCCAGTTCTTAGCTACCTCCCTACCAATTTTCAGCCAAATCGGTTCAGCCGTTCTTGAGTTATAAATAGTGTAACTAACACGACTTTCTTTTATGTAAATAGATGTAACTTTGGAGATATTAGTCGAAGTAATGCGGCTCATTACCGATAGATGGCACTAACGTCCCCCTTAGAGAAGTGTTACAAAGATTCGATGAGCGACTATGGTTCCACCGTAGCCTAATTGGTAAAGGGTTCTAAACCTTAGTTGCGGGTTCGAATCCTGCCGGTGATTACCGAACGAATTTTATTAATCTCAATCAACCCCCGCCGAACAGGACTTAATTTCTTTAGTGGCTTTTATTATAAAAAATATTATGTTGAACTATCGGTACCAAAAAGTGGGCAAAAACTCTTGCCGCTCTATTTATGTATCTCTATAATACATAAATACGACGACAAGAATTTTTGGCCCCTGTTTCACAAAGTTTTAAACTTTTATGGAACTGAAACTGTTGTTTGTATAACAACATAAAGAATAAAACAACACACTAATAGAGAAGTTTTTATTACATCTATAATAAGGCTCCTTTTTACCGTTTCATATTGTACAATATCGAAGTGTTTCGCTACGTACTTTACAACAAGTATTAAAAATAATAACAATGGGATTTATTAATAAATTAACACAAAATAAATTCGTTAAATATAAATGCATAATTTTAGACTATAATATTATTAAGTATTTATTATAAAAATAGTGAAATAATTTGAAAGTTCTGAGCATAGTTAGAATATAGTAAGTAGTATGTAATATCAAGCATCACACGTTTATAAATAGTGGATTGATTAATATTAAATTATAGGTTATGACCATTTCACATGGAAGAATGGCTATTAAAAGTTAGATTTTAGCGCCAACTTCGTTTAAAATTTTGACTAATAGCCACACGGAAGCTTTTCGGAGAAGTACTTTTTCGGCCAGTTATTTTCAATCTAGGCCACATTCACTCAGTCAAGTTTACAATATCGATTCCCATGAATTGTTAAAAATATTAATTGTTATAATTATTAAGAACTCCATATAAAAATTCTAACAGATAAACATCAAAATGTGTTTCACGTGGCTAATATTAAATAGGTCGCATGCAATAGTCAATCATAGTTAATCTGACTACACACGAAAGTTGGTATATATAGAAACACGCGTTATAGTAACGCATATTAGAGTACGTTTAAATTCAATGAATTCAAACACAGGCGTTCTTTAACACGGATCTATAATACCGATATTTTACTAATTTAGGAAGTAAAACGGTTTTTAAACAACTTTTAATCGAATCTCGCACTACATTTCGTTGATGCAAATTACATTTTTTTTAATTAGTGCCAATTTCAATTAAAACTAAACATGTTAACAATAAATAGGAAAATCGAAAGCTACATAAAACGTAAGTATTCAGTTAGGCCAATCTTTACACACATAGGTATTCTCGCATACGAAATAAATTTACAATAGAATCGCAGAAATATTTTGGCCACGTTCCAAATTTGTGTAATGTCAAAATAAAGCATATTTCTTTTAAATAATTTGGCACAGGCTTATAATATAAAGGATAACAATATGGAAACTGCAAATTTAACTGCAGATTTAAATCTAAATGAATGAAATATACTAATTTGTTTCGATTTACGGACTACACATTGGAAAGTAGTATTTATATTTAGTTTAAAGTTGTTATAGTGCGATTAACAACTTTAGGAATTGCATTTTATTTGAAAAATAAAATGTCTATATCCTCTCAACTGTAGAGACGCAATATGACGATTTTAGGGTCGTCTCGTCGTCTGTGATCCAAAGTTTGAGCACATACGTTTATGGCCCCGCGGGGGCCAGCCCACAAAAGTGCATCTGACATTTTGGCTCCGACACGGGGGCCTGACCACAGTTGAGACACAATAGTGTAGGCTACTTTTAACATCAAATTATACATTAACACTATTAATTTTAAATCGCCGCATTATTAACGCACATGCGAATGAGCGCCTGTGCTTAAAAATAAAAAGTTTATACCTCCCAATGTGTATGTCAACCGATTTAAAAAAAGCATGAAATAAAAAATAAAGTAAAAATAAATAAAATAACTTTTAAAATTTGAAAGAATGGCACCAATCGTTGTAGCAATTAGATTATTATTATTAAATTAACATAATGTATAGAAATAATTACAAATGCTGTAATATTAACACATGTTAGGACTATGTACATTATTGTACATATAAAATTCATATCAAGTTATATACCATACTAAATATCACTAAATATAAACATAAATTATCTAATTGTTATAAATTTTACGAAACATCGACTACATAAATTTAGACATTTGTGATTCCTTTAAGTTCTAAACTGAATTCTAGATAGTTCGACTATTTTGTGACTAATTTTACTAAAGTTATGGGCATAACTAATGTTCCTCTGACGTCATGATTTGGAACGTTCTAGAGTACAGCAAAGAATGTATTTTATACAGCATTGTTAATTTTAAATTACATTTAATAAAAACTTATTTCCATTTTGAATCAAGAAATATTTGAAGACAAGTTGATACGATACAAAAACACTTTTTTTTTGTAAAAACAGTTGTAATTGTGTGATGCTTCTACAATATGGGTAATAATGCATTTATTCAAGTGTCTAATAAAATAAGTACAATACAAATAACTTACCCATTAAAAAAGGTTAATGGGTAGTGACAATATCTGTTATTGCCATCATATTTTGAACCGTATGCAATTGTAATAGAGTTTTTGTATCGAATTTATTGAAACTTGTATAAAAATAATAATCGGGGTTCAAACAAACAAATCTTTTTTGTCTTAACATTGTATTGTATATTTAAAAAAAATTGTTGTGTGACGTCAGAGGTGCTACTTTAGAATATTCAGCCCACACTGCGAAAACAATTACAAACAAAATTCAGTCTTTAGGTAGTAAAGGAAGATAAATGGGTCCATTATTAAAAGTATTACTTAATTTTATATGTGTACATACAGAGGCGCATGCGCAGTGGCAGCCAAAGCCCTTGGGGGGTATATTCTCCTCCTGCCCCCCCCACCACTGCGAGTATTATACTCGTTGGGTTGTATGAAATAATATCATATAATAATAAGTGGAGCGAGTAAGTGCGAAAAGATTTTCTTGCATTTTAAGTGGTCATATAGATTACATATAAAATGGGACCCGCAATGCGATCGCAATTTGATATCTGGACACTATCCAATGAGTTTTTTGAATTCTCAATATAACGAGTGGAGGATACTAAAGATGCAATGAATAACGTCCCACTGTCACTTCGCGATTGGGTTGTTGGTCGCTAAGCATGCGTTATTCCCGCCGCAAAATAGCATACACCCTAATGGAGTTTACAACATTATCTTATTAATAAATTACTATACAAGTGTAACGAAAATACGTAGTCATATTTAACGAGCTTAGGTTCGGTCAGAAGTCTTTTGTCTTTGAAACTTAAACACAGGAGTATTGTAAATCAATCTAGCATTTCAAAATGTACCTAAAAATAAAAATAAACCAACCTTAAAAGTCGTTCAATTAAATTATGTGATATAAAAGATGCGCTTCTTTACCAGAACCTTAAGAACAATTGCATTGGAAGAACTTCATCATCACGTAATACAAATAAACCAGTTCTTTATGGCAACTTTAAGCTCCTTAATAATGACTACAAATTTCTTTAACACACTGTAGTTTTCTAAAAACAACAAATGCTTTTTATTTCATAAAATAGACATCAGGCTTCATAATAGTCGTAACATTAGCTTTTTAATAACAAAAAAAAAGATGAACACAAAACATTATCACTAGACACATTAAATTCTTAAACAAATGGTTAGCATACAAAAATCACAATCTCATTTTAATATTGCACTCCAAGTATTTTTATGTATTATTAGTTGATGTACCACTTATTAGTAGGAAAAAAAATCGTGAACACAACAATAAGCAACAACATTAAAGAAAACACAGAAATTAATTTACAATTCTAGACATGACAGCCAAATAGAACTTCGAAATTTCTATGCGCATCTGCAAAAGTCACAGCCGCTGTGATTTAGCGATACGATACACCAGCTGGAGTAAGTTTCGATCCGCACGTATGACAACAACACCACAATACAAATTTATAAAATGTAATCATTACAGATTAATAATAATTAATACAAAATTATTGTTTTGACTATTTGTTTGCAAGTGACGTAAATAAAAATGTTTTTTCTTTTTCATGTGAATAGTGTCACCGGAAAAAATTGTAATCTGTATAATTCAATTTCAAACAAATATTTTGCTCCCGCACGTATCACACGTAACTACAGCACAACACAGTCCTGTGGTTACGTCATTGTTTGATCTAAATCTGCAAAAGTCACAGCGGCTGTATGTTTTGTAGGATACACCCGCTGGAATAAACACGTAAGTCAATAAGGTTTAATTAAAGTGTAATAATCGCCTGTATCGTATAACTTATGTTTTAGCTTTGACTTGAGTGCTTTAGCCTTCCGTGTCTAGAATTAAAGTACCAGTATAACCGTTTATAACGACTATCAAAGAACTATTAAATTAGCGTTGTTATATCCGGTAATTTTACTCCCATACGTTAAGCAAACAGACGGAATAAAATTTCGTCATAATCGGCAGATCCTTTTAAGTGAAGTCGTTATAAACGTTTTTTTTAATCAAGTACAATATAGGTACTAAGTGTACTTTATGTACAGTCAACAAAAACGATGTCTATACAATATTCATAATTATAGGATTATTAATATTGGATGAAAAATAACTTTATGAACAAAAATAAAATCTCATATTCGCGTGGGTTACTTTAATGCCAGTGTATAGATTTAGATATACGACGCTTAAATTGTACCTTGTCTGTGTAAATAGCGACCGGAATATGCTATCATTTTATATAGTTAACTTATGCAATATTTCACACCATATAGCCTCTATAAACGGTGAGAAAAAGCTATTGTAAAAAAAGTTTTCACACAAGAAAAAAAAACGGCTTCGGTAAGCGGCGGAAAAACTACGTGAATTTACATAAAAACATATAACATTACAACAATGTGTCAATATTAGGCCAAATCATGTAAAAAAAAACAGCTAAATCAGCTCTTTATTCTCAACTATAAAAACTAAACCAAACACAAGAATTGAATAATACACCTATGCCCTTGGTTGTTAAACTGCAGCTCTCGCATGTGGCCTGTGGACTAACTACATAACGCTACTTTAATGTGATAGTAACACAAAACCAAATGTGTAACTTTAGTATAATTAGTTTTATTCCTTGTTTTACTGTCACATAAAAGCTGCAATAAATCTGTCCGGAAAAAAAAACTACCATCGATCTGTCGATCGACGTCGACGAATGCCTTCTCATCGATCAATGTATTGGGTAACACCCTGACTTGTATTCAGAAATCGTCCCTTTATTTTCACAGACAAGGCATCTTACACTAACATGTATTACTTATACTGTTCTTAACTCCACATGTTTAGTACTTACACGTTTATTAAATACAACAATCACCTACACAAGTTCAATAAATAATCGCTATCCGCGACAGTACTTAGTCTCGATTTCATAAGAGTTAATGCCGAATATATTTCTTTTAATACATATTATTGGCATGGGCGTACCGAAGGATGTCGGGAGAGGGTTACTGCCCTGCACATGAAATCTAATCCAGTACATACTATTGTCATATATTGCATAGTCCGTATCGATAGGAAATATCTCCGTTTTGCTTTTCCCTGCAACAAAAATCTCAGTTTTCCGCCCTCCCCGTACCCCCTATAAACAAAGTAGAATTTTTTCTAAAGCTGGGTACGCCCTTGAGTATTGGCATCCAAAGAATGCGTACAGTCACATGCAAAAGAGTTCAGCATAGCAGCCCTAAGAATTTGTGAAGCGATTATTTTAATTAGTAAAGTGTGCTAGCGTGTGTTTAAACTTGGTCATGTTAAGAAGTGAAAAATGGGAATTTTTTACCGCTTTAAGTACTTAAATGTAGTACAAAATGAAAAGTTATGTGGGGAAGTACAGTCGAGCGCACGCAAGTCACGCTATGAGATCCACGAAATTGATGGTTGGTAGGCGACTGGTGCGAGTGTAAATTTGTTAGTTATTTTTAAAATAAACACTTGGAAACGCGACGTTCGTTACTATTCGTTTAATAGGCCTACATTCAAGTTGCTAGTTAAATATTTGTATGAAATTGTACATTTACTAAATAAAATCGGACTAAATAAATAAAATAAAAATTGTAATGTTTGTTGTAACAATGCTGAACTCTCTGACACTAAATTAAAATTTGGCAACAATTTTAATACTATAACACTACCAATACAAATCCCGAAAAGTATGTTTTATATTCTGCTGAATAAACCGTTGAAAAATAAATTGTCAAACTTTTGTATCTGATTGGAAAATCTACCAACTATGTACACATCATACATTATTTGGTAATCTTAAGCTATTGTAGAATAGAATGAGATAAGTGGAGACATCTCACTCTGACCTTAGGCTTAGCCTTTCTAACAATGACCTTGAAAAATATCCTATATAAAAAGTATTATTTAAATTTGAAAAATTTAAAATAAAATACTGGTGAAATTCACTGCACATATTTATATTAAATACACTGGATTTAATACCAAAAACCGATTATTCATAACTTTATTTGAATATTGCTTTTATCTAATAGATGCTAAGATATGAGTTGTGTTTAGGTATTATTGATTGAAACTTATAATTTCAAGGTCGCAGCCGCTTCTTTTGTCAGAACATCGATGTCAATGAGACAACTTATGTGGAACGAGTGAGCTATATCCACTTATTTCAACAAGCTAGCGGTTTACTTTAATGTAGTTTTTATTAACATAGTCATAGAGTGCATAATTAAATGTGCAGACCACTTAAGCTATTTGGTTCCATCGTAAAACAAAACGCTCTGACCTTCACGCTTCATTTGCAAATATGTATATTAACAGATTGAACATATTTTTTATGTATTTTTTTTTTAATATTTTTGTTAAAAAATTTCTCGGTTAATAATATCAATACTGTTTTCTCACTAGACAGTTTCCGATTTGAGCATTTTTTATTATGAAAAAAATAAATCAGAAAATATGGTTGTGTAGTGTTTTATGATGGTGACTGTACTTGGGTATGGCTAATGGCTCTATTAATTTGCTTTGCTTAAAAAAACTTGATGTTATTTTAACTATGAGTGTAATTTAATGAGATAGTTAAGTGCGACAATAATTGTGTAGGCAATAATAACAGTCATAAGTAATGATACCATTAATATACATAGAAGTCATTATACAACGTGTAACAAAAAAAGGTAGACTTTATTTAGTGGATTTGGTTTTCTGTTCACTAGGCACGTAGACGTAGCTATCGCCTTATTAAAACATCGTAACATTTTCTCTTTCAGGTCCACCTGACAGTTTTGATGTAGGCTCCGTTTAGGGTTTGCTAAGCCATAGTTAGCTTGCTATGCCATAGTTAGCTTTTTGCGCCATGGGTAACTTGCTGCGCCATAGTTAGCATGCTACGCCATAGTTAGCTTGCTGCGCCATAGTTAGCATGCTACGCCATAGTTAGCTTGCTACGCCATAGTTAGCTTGCTGCGCCATAGTTACATTTTACGCCATAGATAGCTTGCTATGCCGTATTTCCATTGCTACGCCATAGCTAGCTTACTTCGCCATAGTTAGCCTATTACGCCATAGCTACCTTGCTACGCTGCTAGATATATAAATTATAATATTTAACTTGAATTATAATTAAATCCCCAATACTTTAAAAACGACTGCCTATTATTATACACTAGCGACCAGCCCCGGCTTCACACGGGTGCAATGCTGATGTATTATACATATAGACCATCCTCTTGAATCACTCTATCTATTAAAAAAAACTGCATCAAAATCCGTTGCGTAGTTTTAAAGATCTAAGCATACATAGAGACAGAGAGATAGGGAAGCGTAGCGCGTAGTTATACTATGTAGTGAAGTCATACAGTCCCAGATTTAAAAAAATAACATTATGCTGAAACATTTCAAACATTTTTTTTCCCCACAAATTTATTTTCATTGCCTCTATATACATATTTTAGTTTACTACGCCATAATATTTATGTGCACTGCAGTTAAAGAGTTTCATATGTAGGTAATTTTGTTTATTTGTATACCGAGTCACCTTGTTCTCAGTCGGGACTTATTGGACACATTCCAAGCGCAACATATCAGAAAAAATACGATAAAAAATGCGCCTTGAACCGGTGAAAATTGAGGACGAGAATAAGGCTCTTTGTGGCCGACTGCACCTAGTTGTAGCCGGCTAAAACTAGGTGTATCCGCACTTCGGCTATTAGCCGTAACATATATACTAACAAATAAAGCTGAAGAGTTTGCTTGAACGCGCTAATCTCAGGAACTGCTGGTCCAAGAGCTGCTGGCTCAATGATCGAGATCGACTATCATATCATTAATCATAATAAGCCGTTTATGTCCCACAGCTGGGCAAAGGCCTCCCCAATATCTTTCCAAATGCTCTGTTCTAGTGCCACTTCGGACCAGCCATCAAGGTATGCGTCTAATCGAGGCTATTTTATTATTAAGTTCCCACGGGGACGGGAGCTACGCGGGTGAAACCGCGAGCGGGAAGCTAGTTCATTAAATTACGTCAAATGAATCTAAATTATGTCGTAACTGCGGCGTTGCAAATTTAAAATGTGATTTTTTATCCAAAATGAGGTTTTCATCTACCTATACTAAACTAATATTATAAAGCAGAAAGATTTGTATGTAAGTATGTTTGTAACGAATTGGCTCAAAAAAATGGACCGATTTTAAAAATTCTTTCAATTTGAATGCTGCATTATCACTGATTAATATAGGCTATATTTAATTATGAAGTTCCCACGGGAACGGGAGTTACGCGGGTGAAACCGCGCGCGGGAAGCTAGTATAATATAAAACTTATTTCTCTCTTACTCTACTCTATCTTACTCTACTCAACATAAATGTGAATATATCATTATAGAACGTCAATTAAAAAAACTAATATAATAAAGCTTTCATTTTCGTTTATTAGCATTCAATAGGCTCCGAAACTACTGGACCGATTTCTAAAGTTTTTTTACTATTCGAAAGCTACGTCATCCTGGAGTTACAGGTTATTTTTGAAGTTCCCACGGGAGCGGGAGTTAGGCGGGTGACATCGCGAGCAGGAGTTTTAATCGAAAAATAAATGTAACAAAGGCGATTTCGGATATGCAACGACGATATCTTACAACTAGAGAAATGTATCGTCAGCTAACGCAGTAAGTCATTACAACCATAATACCTATAGCCTTGAAACGTAAGATTCTAATCTTGCCGGCATGAAATCACAATGTAAACAAAAGTATTAAAATAACTTTCAGGGTTCCACAACATATTTTCACAACAAGAAAAACGGTAATTTAAAATACAAAAAAAACCCGACGGCGTTTTTGTGTAATTTTTTTAAATAAAAAAGTACTTCAATTTTAGTTTTGCTTCAAAAATTCGCCATTTTGTTTTTTTTTTAATTTTGATTTACCCTGTGTCACTCTCACAGTAAACACGAATCTAACAACAGCTCTCAAGCCACCAAGCCGTTCAGGCTGAAGAGTGTTCACAAACTATTATAGTACTAGTCGGGTAGAAACAGCCCATGCATTTTAATGCTCAAAAGCCGCATTAAATATTGTTTTAAGAAAAAAAATGGAAGAGTTTGTATGAACACGCTTATATCTTTGCACTTATTTATTACTAGCGATCCGCTCCGGCGTGGAATGCTGATGTATTATACATATAAACCTTCCTCTGAATCACTCTATTAAAAAAACCGCATCAAAATCCGTGCGTAGTTTTAAGATCTAAGCATACATAGGGGTGGACAGACAGCGGGAAGCTACTTTGTTTTATACTATGTAGTGAAGTGATAAGGATTTGGATATTCCTTGGGTCCTAATCCAATGCAATCAAACGGGGATAAAGCATCGGGGAGCAAGTTAGTATGGAACAACTAATGCCTAAAATATTTATTTATCATGACAAGACCATTATGAAATACGTTTACCAATAAACCTAATTCACTGCTGGATTCACGACACATGTCCCGGGACCAGTGTGATCCTAACCTCTTCTGGGTCTTATGCTGATCCTTGTTTAACGAGCGACGACAGTTACACAAAACTGCCCTAAAACACTAAATTCACACTGATCGCCAGCGACCGCCCTGAGCCGAGGTCCAAGCCCCACAGGGGGTGCCCTATTGCGCAGGTTGCGTAGTTTGTAGTTTATAAGCCATTTTCTTAAGGCTGGAGCTCTGCTCACTTTTGTACCCGGTGAAGTATCACAAGCCAGGTAACTAATTACGTATGTCTGTCCAAAAAAAAAACCTCGTTTACTAGAATTAGATACATTAGCGGTAACATCGAAGGAATTACTCCCAATAAAAAGAATCCTAGTTCAATAAAACTGTACGGAACCTCATCTACGATAGTCGGTTCGCGCATATCCATGTTTTAAATGATTTTCCGATGGTTCACATTCGCACGGCGCTATTGTATATTTATACTGTGCGACACATGATTGACAGTCGGAGGAAAAACAAAGTTAATCTAGACCTCAGGGAGCGTTCAAGTATTACGTAACGCAATTTGGGGGGAGGGGGTATCGTAAAACGTACGATGCGTTACAGGGGCGGGAGGGGGTCATTCTTACAACACGTTACGTAACATTGTTTCTAAAAAATTAGAGAATTAAAACTCCCAAACCAAAACCAAAAAAAAATTAAAGCCAAAAATGTATAAAAAATAAACAAAATATGCAGGTGTTACGAATTAAAATTCTCTTGTTTTATTTAGTAGATTAAAACTATACCAAAACTATTTCAAAACTTTTTACGACTTTAGGGTAAAAATGATCACTTGAGTGTTACGTAACGTTTAGAGAGTGGGAGGGGGGGGGGGGTCTTGTAATTGCGTTATGTAATACTTGAACGCTCCCTCAGACACATAAGGACGGAAGAATATTATACTTCAGAAGCATTTGGTCGTAAGTGCCTGTTTTCTTTAAAGGCACGTATGAAGAATGTTTCTGACGTATAATGGCACATCCAACCTTATGTTCCTGAGGTCTAGTAATGCATTGTATTTTAACCACCCATTGATTTCCGAGTATACCGTTGTGAAGGTGAAGAGGGAGTGGGTGGAAAAATTCATAGGTTATAAAACTCTATAAAACGACATAGGGCGACATAGGGACAGGTATTCATATTGGACGATAACTGTAACTACACGATATCGAGACTACTATATCTGACCCGGAGAAAGCAGCCCTTCTCGCCCTCCCAACCCTTAGTTTGCAAATTCTTCCAATGCCCTCGAAGACCCGAAGAGTCCGAGAGGTCCGCGAACTGTAACGTAGAGCGACAGTCGTTATCGTCCAATGTGAGTACGCTGACATGGTGAAGCTAAAAACGAATATAAATTTTATTTGCGGGTCTTAAACTGGTTCCGGTTCTGGATTCCATTCCATCCGGGACAATTATTTGTGTGAACCTCACATAGATGTTCTGAGTCTGGGTGTACATTGTGACCGTGAATTGAGTTATTGTAAAGTCGCCCGCGACACAGGGATAAATATCCCTAGTCAGGGAAATTAATTTCTGTGTCGAAGCTAAATCTAATTAAATCGCGTAAGAAATTAAGATTTTACAATTACTTATTCATAATGTTTAGTAACCACGATGGTTTAAATTCAATAATTAAAAACAGTTGTGCATGATAGCCAAGCGTTGGTTTTTTATGGACATACCTATTTCATTAGCCACGAGGTTTTAATTACTTCACCGGCCATAAAGTCTTGGAGAGCTCCAGGGCTCCTCCTTAGTTAAACCAAGTTCAAAACATTTACTAAGGAAATGTATGAAATTGGTTTAACTCAGGAAGTCCTCGGGAGGTGTTGGTGGGTGTTCTTCTCATGGTGTGGTTAGCATATCATCGCTGTTGATACAATTTGTGGAAGTGCTATTTCTTATTAATTTTTCTGTTGTTGTTTTTTCTATGTATATTAATAGGTGCCAAAAACTGAAACAAAATCTAATTCGAGTGACAGTATATCTGGAAGAAGCTTGATGTGTTCCAGATTTCCAGTATATGTCTAAAGTGAGACAAAAATCAAGTTATATTATAATATTTAGTACTTAAAGTATTGTGATAACGGCAGTACTGCGTGTTAACTGTAAATTAGTTAATTATAAGTTATTCTGAAGACATGATTTAAGGAAAACTGAAGAAGCGTGTAGGTTCACATGGTATGTAGATGTATGACAAAATAACAACACCATCGCTTTTCGGCAACATATAACATCAGTCAGTCACCGACTGAGATTCTACCTCAATAGTAACACAAACCTTTACCTAACTATATGATGGGATTATCGAGGGATTTATTCCCAACACTTTTCAATAATCAAATACATTATATAGATAAGCCTTTCTAAATAATAATAGAAAAGCTACAGTTGTTAAGAAAGGCGCATCCATACAATTCTTTCGTGAGCAGCGATATAATTAAAAAGTAAATATCGCTCGATTATCCATCATTATACACATATTATTATATCCATACACAAGGAAAATTATATTCCTTAGTCCGTTCTATACGTCCAAATATCGTTTCTTAATACTACAATACCGCGAAAGTTACAAAAGCTAATAAGGTCGAAAATCAAATGTAGCAAATTGATTTTCTATCCTTTAGAACATATACAATATAAATATTCCTTAACATATGAAATTACACCTTATCAGCAACTGTCACTTTCGCGGTATTGTAATATGACCAACGACATTCTAGCTTAATATAAAAAACGGAAGCTAGCCATAATTTATGTACGACTATTTTGTCATATTTACCATCGACAATAAATATCCATGTAGGTACCTAAAAATATCCGTACAAGTTTCATTACTCTTGCATATTTTACAAATTTTCTGTAACATCTAAATCTAGTTTACTATCATTGCTTCCCAGTACATCAATAACAACTATTTAGTTTTATATCCTCTTAGAGGTAACATGGCATTTATATTAATATCACAGGGTCATAGGCGTAGCCAGAATCGCAGAGTATTCCGCTAAAGAAAAGATTGGCTAAACATCAAAACTGTCCTTCTAAACACCCTTCACATTACTATAGCCAATGACATTCCTGAAAACACCATTTGAATATCATAAATTCCCAATGTCCACAGAAAAAACTATTGTTTCATTCCATTATCAGCCCCAATAACCATTAACAAAGTCATAAAAATGGATAGTTCCATACAAATATGATTAAAATGTCTAGACTTGGTGAATTGTATTGCTTACTGTTCTTATATTATGGTGTTGTATATAACTGCATCAATGTTTGCCCATTTTTCTGCAAAAACACCTTTTTTTTGGATAAGGATACGGCAGAAATGACTCCACCTACCCTCACCGCAGTTCAAGGGACTTTGTTTATTATTTTTTCCGTCTACAGGGTATCACTGACTATAGTTTCAGAATAGGGCATTTACCGTTTCGATATGAAGCCCCCTGACCACGCCTATGCGCAGGGTTGACTAACCCTCAGACGTAAGTTTCCTCGTCACGGGCTTCTTGGAGTCGGACGCAGTGGACCGTGCCCTAGCTGGACCGTTCCTCGGAGACGCTGTCAACGTCAGTGGAAGCCCTGGCCGTCGGCTAGCTGATGGAAGAACTGCTGGACGTTGATATCGTCTCCCGGCCTAGCTCTGCCGCCATTATTGCGATTGTCAACTCTTTGCGCGCCTTTTGGACTACCCATACCATGAGCGTTATGCCAATCAGGATCTGAAATGTTAAAGACATAAGTTAAAAAATCTCTTCTGTAATAATTCAATATCAATGAGTATACACCGTGTGGTTTTCGGCTTAGAATAGACCACCCCATATCTTCTTATGTGTGTCATAAGAGGCGACTAAGGGACTTACAGCTGATGGATAGGCAGCAACATTTATCAGCTCAAAGATACTCTCATCTTCATCAATCCGCCTGACAAGTGTGGTGATTACGGCAATATCCCTTAACGGCCATGACTTGCCAAGGTCTGTTACAACAGAGGAAGCCCATGTTCAGCAGTGGGCGTAAATGGGCCGATAAAGTTAAGCAATAAGTTAAAAAGTATCATTACACACACATGGCTACAAAATTTTATTTTTTAAAATTTTCCGGATGGTTTTTTCACTTTTCTTTTATCTTTTGATACAGTGAATTTAAATCTACCAGCCGTTTCTATCTATCAGCTTTAAATAAATATTTTTATGGTTTTAATTTTTTGTATTTTCTACAAAATTACATACATTTCATATCTCCAAAAATAAGCTGATAGATGAAAACGATTTTTATTTTCAGAATCAGGATGCCATACGTCTACATGAAAGCTAATTTAACGGTCTGGAAAAAAATCATTGTAATTACGTGTTATGATTCCGAAACTTGCTACCTAATTGGTTATGAAATTAAACAGAAAATTGTTTTTCGAAAGGATTCAAAGTTATAAACTAAACTTAATGTGTACATACTATATAATTATTCTACTTCATTATTTCAATGCATCACTCAACATACCTCTTATTATATTATACCTATTTACAATAAATGCCAACTAAAAATACTACAACTTCAAACCGTCCTTAACCTTTTGCTTTTCAACCGGGTTCATAAATTAAACTATAATATACACCAGGGGGTGGCTAATACATATTTAAAGCTTGTCGTCGCAAGGTTCCAAGTGCCCACGCCACTTGATTGTAAAACATAATAATTATGTGAAGGAAAACATGCAACACGCCTACTTTCCTTCAGCCGGTCGCAAACGCAATTAAAAATTTCCATGTACGCCGCTGATAATATACTCAAGTGCCTAAAGGTGCATTTGAACCAATTATGACAAGTGGGTGGAGTGAAATGCCGAGTTTCAGTACAATTCCTGTAACTTTGTTTGATTTGTGTCCAAAAATATAACTTTAGTTTCTGTTTAAAGTGGCATAATCAAATATTGAAATTCATCAATCTGCATTTGCCGTGCCGTGAGCCGATTTATAAGCACCACACAGGGTACCCTCTTGTGTAGGCTTGTTTAGTTAGCCCCATTCCCTTTACATGCAGACCCATGAAAAGTAGGGGTAAGCCTGCGTTAAACGGGCCCTAAACGAAGGGCACAGGTGAATCGCGACAGTGGAGTCGCGGGCACCGCCAGGGGTCACCAGACGTCATGCATTAGCAGTTTCCGGTGCCCCCATTATTGGCGTTAAGATGAGCACCCGGGGGGTTCCAGTGGGTGAACCTTCTCCTTTCGGCATGATTAGCATATCATCGTTATGGTGAGTCCTAAATACCCTGCTGCTGCGACGGTGGGGATGCCTTATGCATTTCCCCCCTTTTGGCTTGCTTAGTTAGTAGTTTTTAAACCAACGCACAACGCCCGGCTTTTGCAAAACGTGATTTTCTAAAGCGCGTTTTGCTTGGCATAACTACACATAACGGTCCAAAAAAAGGCACACTGTAACATCGACATGTGCGAGATCGGACGCGTGTCTATCGCGTTTATTTTCACCACTGCAATTTATTGCAGTCTAATAAATTCATGCATTCTTATCTTCACTTCATGGTATGCATAGATTAAGTCTTGGAAGGAGCGCGAATTCACGTGAAACCAGTAGCCAAGAATGTCTACCTGTAATTTTGGTTGTGTAACATTTAGCAAGTAAATATCTATCTCAGGTTTGCTGTCTGTTCTAGTTTTTATAGATTTACTTAGCCAATAAGCTAGTTTTCATTTAAAAGTCTGACATCCGGTTTCTCAATAACCAATCAAAGAAACAATCACTTAACAGAGATGTAAACTTCGCTGTCAAATTAAACTGAGTTTACAAGCATTAAGAAAAACGTCCAGTATATCCAAGCGATCACAAACGATAAAAATGACGATAATAACTAAATAATGATCACTTCCAAACTAGTGTCAAAAAAATTAAGTAATCGATTTTATTCGGTCTAAATTTGTTAATCAAATCTGCTACAAAATCAAATTAGCTAGTAATAATTTCGGAAACATATTTGACACTCAACATTAGATATGACGGCTAATTGGTTAATAACTCTTTCAAAAAATAGGTGTAAAAGTTATTAAATCCTTAGTCGATGCGGAAAATTGTTGATCATGACCATCCAGAGTTTGATATTACATGCTAGACTTTGCCCTATTAAGGGCCACAAACGTGTGCAACGTCAGCTTGCCAGAATTAATTGAACTGTCATCATCATCATCATCAGCCCGTATAACGTCCACTGCTGAATATGGGCCTACTCCCGAGGGATGGTATTTGCTATAGTTACCACGCTAGGCAGGCGGTTTGGTGACCGCAGTATTATGTCGTTTAAGACAGGGAAACGCTGCTACCCGTTCCTTGGTATATAATTGTTACAGATGATGTTATAACAATCAGGACCAACGGCTTGACGTGCTTTCCGAGGCACGGAGGGTCCCACAACCAACCAGTAAAGTTTCTTGACCGGTGGTGTGGGGATCAAACCCACGACCTCCGAGGCTTAAAGCGAGACATACACCGCTACGCCACGGAGGCTGTCTGAATTTTACTGTGTAACTACATTAATTAGGTCCCTAAAGTTGCAGCCCAATTTTCATGCCTAGCCTCCATTCGGAGAGTTTCCGAGTGAAATACGGTTATGTTCAGATTTAAATCAGGTGGGGAATGGTCTCGTGACCTTTGCGAGTGTGTATTTATATAAGCGCCTTAACATATTTCTGATGTACTTCCCAGCCTATACATTATACATACCACTTGACCTTTAGAGTCAGAAATAAAAACATTTGGTACCTATTGTTTATAAAATTATAAGTTAAAGTTTCTTGCCAGTTTACGTCAAAATCATATTTTCAAAGGTCATAAAAAGGCGGAATGAACCTACTAAATCTGTCTTTGTATTAATACGTGAAGCAAAAACTTTGTTGGAACAAAAGCAAAAGTATAGTTTGGAGTATGAAATTTTGCACACTTTTAGAAGGAATGCAGAATTTTTAATGTTTTGAACTCTTAATGGAAAAGATTACCGTATACTATATTTCAAAATTGAGATTAATAAAATTCGACCACTGGCAGGATTCAAACCTGCATCTTAGGTAAAGCCCCCAATGCCTTAATCAATTAGGCTACGGTGGAACCACAGCCGGTCATCGAACTTATTAATCTCTTTGTAACACGTCTCTAAGGGGGACGTTAGTGCCATCTATCGGTAATGATCCGCATTACTTCGATAAATATCTCCAAAGTTAAGTATGGGCCATGGCTACGCATGTACGTGAAACCGCGCAGGCAGTCAGTACATAATATATAAATATACATAACTGTTATCAAAAGCAATACTTAATCGCAAAAACCAGTACATTACGTGTACATTTTTTGCGAATGTTAGCTATTTATAGACGTTATGTTTAGACAGGTTGATTAATTTAAATTTTACTTTTAATGTTTTGCATAAATTATTAATATTATACATGTGAATCATAAACATTTAATATTAATCGAAAGTTGGTACAAACATTAGTTTAAGAACACGGTTTAGTGCGGGTCAGACTCGCGTAGTTAGGGTTCTGTATCAACATTATTCATGATATTATTGTAAGAACATCAAAATAGCTTTTTTTTTTTTTTTTTTTTTTTTTTTTCACACGGACTTATGTAGTTAGCCCCGAGGCTTTTGCTACTGCACCGGGCATAAAGGCGAGCAGAGCTCCAGATAAATGGTTTAAACATCGCAAGACGCAGCCTAGATAAATGGTTTAAACATCGTAAGACATGCGCAAGAGGGCGTCCCCTGTGGGACTAGGATCTCGGCTCAGGGCGGTCGGTGACGGGGAGATTGACGGATTATGGCTTTTAGGTTTTTTTTTTAGTTTTGTGCAACTGTCGCTCTACTTTACAGTTCGCGGGTTCGTAGCAAACTAAGGGGCGGGAGGGTATTAAAACAGCATGGTTACAATGAAGTCTTTGTAATGTAGGATCTCTATAGGATTTAATTAAAGTTTATGTGCTATAAATACCTATAACTTTTTAATATGCCATCTTACATCTTAGATGAAAATATTCAGTATAATAGACATTATATTTACAATAGCATTCGTGAGAATATTAGGTAAATTTATGTACGAAAATAAAAATAGCATTTACATTTAATACCTATTATACCAAAGACAGAGGACATAAAAACGATAAAAACTTATAACAATATCCCTTTTATGTTGAGAATTAAAGGTGCAATTACCGACTGCCTACAACAATTTCCATCGTTATTTATACGATTTTTTAATTGGCAAAGTTATTTGTCATCAGTATGTACCTACCCACCGACAGTTTTTGATACTGGCGAAACTTAACATAAAAATGTTAAAATAGAATAATTATTAAGTTTTTTTTAACAAAAAAAGTAACCTTCAAGGAGCAATGATAAATCTATACTTACTAATATTATAAAGAGGAAATATTTGATTGTTGGTTTATTTGTGTTGAATAATCTCCGAAACTACTTGACCGATTTGAAAAATTCTTTCACCGTTGGAAAGCTACTCTATCCCCGAATGACAGAGGCTATACTTAAATATGAAGTACCCACGGGAGCGGGAGCATAATAATATAGTATTTTTCATCTGTCCAGAAATATAAACGAAAAAAAAAATTACGGTGTAATATGAGTATAATCGTAATAGGCATAACGACTAAAAAAAATTATTAAGACCGTCAGTTAGAATACTTAAAAATATTCGACACGTATTTTTTATTTATCAAATCAATAAAAATTCACAAAGATTTCAGGAGGATTTCAGGACGGGCTTGTGACGTCACTACACTAGGTAAAATTGTACCTTAAAGTGACATCACACGAAATTTCAACACGCTTCATTCATCATAGTATTATTTTTTTGTTATAGGAGTGAAAAAAAAAATACGTGTGCAATATTTTTTGGTAATCTAACATACGGACTAAATAGATTTTTTTTGTATTCATGCCTAGTGTATTACAGTAACAGCCCTTGATAGAAATAAGTACAATTTTCCCCTCTAATTGTTGACTATGTTTGTCAACTCGACCTTGTGGCATTTCAAACAAATTACGCTTCATTTTGTACTTGAATAACTTACAAGACAAGCAAACTTTTCCGGCGCCACATATCATTTACATATTTAACAGTTTTTTTATTTCAACCAGCAAAAATACCTATATGGAAATAAAGAATACCATCATTTGTATACTATTGAAGTTACAAATCTTATATCTAGCTGCTGCGCCCTGCGGTATTACCCGCGTTACTCTGCTCCAGTGGATCGGAGCATGATGGTTTTTAGCCTATATGTTATACCAGCGTATAACCTATCCCGGTGCTAAATTTCAGCCAATTCCGTTCAGTAGTTTTTACGTGAAAGAGTAACAAACATCCATCCATCCATCAATCCATACTTACAAATTTTCGCGTTTATAATATTAGTAGGAAATGTATATATATAGATAAAGCTGAAGCTCCAACCCACTCTGCTCCAGTGGGTCGGAGAGTGATATTTTGTAGCCTATATGATAATCCAGCTTATAAACTTTCAGCCAAATCCATTTAATAGTTTTTGCGTAAACGAGTAATAAACATACATACATTCACACATACAAACTTTCGCATTTAATTAGTAGGATGAAGTTCCCACGGAAGCGTGAGATACGCGGGTGAAACCGCTCGCGAAATCTAGTAATATATCGTCGCTTATCTTTCTAACAGACGTATCTGTATTTTCGTCAAAAATTACGCTTTTTATACAAATATGATTTCTGCTAAGAAATTATATTTGTATAAAAAGCTACTTACATCTACCTGCCAAAATGTGTTTTCTCGGTAACGCTTGAAGATACCGATACGTTTATTAGACCGATCGTTTTGTCTTCGAAATTGTTTTAACTGGTATAACTAATTTTTGACGAAAACACAGATAGGTCTGTTAGAAAGATAAGCGACGATATATTTCAGTAAGTTCAGTAATAAACCGTGCATCATCTTTATAACTACTGAATGACTCGACGATAAATTATTAGATAGTCTACTATAGTGGCGACATTAAGCGGCCGTAGCCCAATGGCTAGGGCGTCGGAATTGTGATCTTGAGGTCGCCGGTTTCGAACCCACCGCACTACCGACGTGAACCCTCTCGTAACACAAGCATTTTAGCTTAGCACGAGGGGTTAACAAGAATACTCGGAGATGGCACAAAACTGCTAGTAATCGTTAAAAAAAAACTACTCGATGACTCGACGATAAATTATTAGATACCTACTCTACTATAATGGCGACATTAGATTGATTGTAATAACTAGCTGATACTCTTCTTCTTCTTCCTGCCCTTATCCCATATTACTTGGGGTCGGCGCAACACGTTTGTTTCTTCCATTCCGTCCTGTCATCCATCACACTATCACTAACTCCTTTTTATTGCATATCATTCTTCACAACCTCCGTAGCGACCTCCGCGACTTATCATCATCAGCCCGTACAACGTCCACTGCTGAACATGGGCCTCCTCCCGAGGGAGGGTATTTGCCATAGTCACCACGCTTGGCAGGCGGATTGGTGACCGCAGTGTTTTGTGGTAATACACAGGTAAACGCTGCTGCCCGTTCCCTGGTATACGCTTGTTATAGATGATATTATAACAATCAGGACCAACGGCTTAACGTGCTTTCCGAGGCAGACCCGGAAAGAAATCTTAGAATTTACACAATGATTTCTTGTCCGGCGTGGGAATCAAACCCATGACCTCCGAGACTTAAAGCGAGCCAAATACCGTTACGCTACGGAGGTTGTCCTTTATGTGATTAAAAGTATTTAAAATGTTGAAGAGGGATGTAAGGTAGGTACCACTGTGCAAAATTTCCTTTAAATCGGTCCAACAATTTAGGAGATTAGCCTGTACAAACAGAAAAAACTGGATGTGTTCTATTTTACTTCTAACATCCCCCTGACTCGGTTCTTAGCGTTTTTTTTTCTATGTACAGACATTCAACCTCTACAGTTTTATTATGTGTATAGATATAAATAATCACTCAGAATAACCAATACATTTACTTGAAATCAAGTTTCTAGGAAATTGCATTCAGTGGTTCACCATAATAACATGTTCCATGTCAGGTATAATTGTAGACTGCGATGGCTTGAGAGTTATTTTCGGTCTGAATTCTAAGTATACTGCTGGTAGACACACCAGCCTTGAGCTTGAAGGCTAACTTATTATTCCGACAGCTTGACCAGCAACTTCAAAGAAGCTAGACTATTTAAAGACTTAGGTCTTGACTTAGGCTTTAAATAGTCTAGCTTCTTTGATGTTGCCTGCATCAATAAAGAATTACATTCAACTACTTAGCACCTAACTTGCGGTTTTTCCCGCTTTTATCCCGTTTCCGAAGTAATATCATAATTAAATATGCCATATAGCCTTCTACGATTAATGGACTATCATTCACTGAAAGGATTTTTCAAATATTACCCGTAGTTTCTGAAATAAGCGTGTTCGAGCAAACAATTGATTCAAAAACATTATTAAATAAGTTCATCATCATCATCTTTATCAGCTGTTATAACGTCCACTGCTGAAAATAGGCCTCCCCCAGAGATTTGCCATAGTCACCATGTTGTATAACGCAGGGAAACGCTGCTGCATTTATTTTTTTTGTTGTCCGGGGGGAAATGCTTTTACGCCTTCCCACCGCTGCTGCAGCGTAACCGCGCGCTGGCGGCGGGATATATGGGACTCGCCCTCTCCATAGCGGTGATATGCTTACTCATACCACGGGGAGAGGACCCTACACCACTAAAACCCCCCGGACACTCCTTCGATCCGTCGTTGGCGGGGGCCGGGTACGCACGAAGCAATTCGGGCCCCGACAGCACCCGCAGCCAATATGGCGCCGCGGGATCTCCTGGGCCACACTGAATGTGGAAACGCTGCTGCCCTGCCTGATATACGATTATTACAGATGATTTTATTAGAATATAGACCAGCGGCTTACGTGCTTTCCGCGGCACAAAAGTAGTTCTTCAATTAACCTTCGCCGGAAAGAAAAATAAATATTTCATTTGACATAACATGCTCATAAAGGATGGATATATAATAATATTGCTAGGGAGAGCGCATTATATCATATTGATTTATTTATTTATACTATCATATAAATAGAATATCATCTGACTAGAAAAGTTAAATCCTGATCTAGAATCATATATTATGTGTTTTTTACTACCGCGTCACAGTTTATATTGAACGACTAACTGTGACATATATTTAACTACAGACATTAATTTGAAACAGACAACATGTAGCGGTGCCAAATCGACTTTTATGGCCCTATTAAGAAAACATTATTGTATACCTACTGGCAACGTGAAAATAAACCATTAGGTTTTTTTATGGGGTGGCTACTAAAAATTATAGCAATGTGCCATTTAGGTTGAACCCATAGTGGGTGTGCGCGATCCCACTGTGGGAACCTCGAGAAGAACGCGAGCATCGAGCTTCTGACCCCGTCACCCGCTACGCCCGCCATCTTCTGCAGCTGACACACGCTCGAAGATCGCGCATACTCAGTGTGTGGTCAGCCTTAAAATATGTAGAATCGGCGAAATATGATGGAACTCACTAAGGATTTTCATCTTCACCGGGCATACCTAATACACCGTCATCGAAAATCGTCCTTTTTTTTTTTTTTTTTTTTTTTTTTTTTGTTGTCCGGGGGGAAATGCTTTGACGCATTCCCACCACCGTTGCAGCGTATTTGCGCGCTGGCGGTGGGATATGTGGGACTCGCCCTCTCCATAGCGTGGTATGCTAAAGTCATACCACGAGGAGAGGACCCTACACCACTAAAACCCCCCGGACACTCCTTCGATCCGCCGTTGGCGGGGGTCGGGTACGCATGAGCAATCCGGCCCCCCGACGGCACCCGCGGCCAATATGGTACCGCGGGATCTCCAGATCGAAAATCGTCCTGCCGAAACGACAACAACATCATGGTGTATTATACAGGGTTATTTGTAAAACACCGGTAACCTCTCAGGACTATATTACTAACATCATAAACAACAACTTTTGTTCTACGACTTTTTACAAAACATAATACATTTACCAAAAACATACCTTCAATATTTCGTTGTCCTATCTAACACTTACATTTCAACACTGTATTTCCCGCTCGCCTCGCTATTGTCTATACTATCGCTTTCTTTTGCTTCGCATAGACTTCGTAACATTTAGAGCGTTGAATTTATATATTTTTATTTTTGTGTGTAAATCTGATGAATTAAAATATGATGATTTTTTAAAAGTCATAGAATAAAAGTTGTTGATTATGATGTTAGTAACGTAGTCCTGAGAGGTTACCGGTGTTTTACAAATAACCCTGTATATACTGGTTCATTTAATTACACACTAAACCAGCGAAGCAGTTCACCATAAAGCATCTTTATATGCATCGTTACCGCCTATAAGTAGGTAAAATACCAATATTCTCAGTACCCAAGTAACGTTTCCAGCAAGGTAATGTTATTGCGGAAGTAGGGGGCCGCTTTATGACGCCCGTCGTTTCTCCCTATTAAACGACCCTAATTCGGTCCGTGGCCGGATAATACGGGTGTATACATGATAATATCTGAATTGTAGATTAAAGGTACAATTGCACGGCTCATAAAGCGAAGCGATTTAGGTCGCGGTTTGAGAACTCTGGATTTGGCCATTGCCGAAAATGTCTTGCCACTTTACATCCCATTTTTAGGATTCCGTAGTCCACAAGGAACCCTTATAGTTTCGTCATGTCCGTCCGGGCTCGTACTCTGCCGTAACTGCCCCAATTGTCACGAATATTGGTGGAGAGATGTATATTGAAGGTCCAAAACTTGGATTTTAAAATTAATAAAAAATATATTTTTTCAGTCCTCTCTCATGCTACGAAAAGTGAATTAAAAAATTTAAATTCGACTAGCTGTGTACGGTAGAAAGATCTCTTGAAATCCAATAAACACTGCTTTGGAACTATGTAGATCAAACCCCTCAGTCTCGAGATAACCTAATACAAAGTTAAAATTAGAGGCCCCCCCCCCTTAACTTTGGAAATATTACTAAAATAATTCTGAAAAAAAAAGGTGATATATACCTGGAAGGAAGTACTTTCAACTAAAACTATAGCGGACTCTGTATCATGGATAGTTATTTTTATACAACTCGAGCAACTTAACAAACAAACTTAACAAAATTAGTAAAAAGCGGCCGTAGCCCAATGGCTAGGGCGTCGGACTTGTGATCTTGAGGTCGCCGGTTCGAACCCCACCCATTGCACTACAGACGTGAACCCACTCGTAACACGCATTTTAGCTTAGCACGAGGGGTTAACAAGAATACTAGTAGACAACAAAACTCCGCAAGTAACGATTACTTATTAAAAAAATAAAAAATTAATGGAGTTGACCGCAAAATGAAATTAAACTTTATTAATTTAAAAATAAGCTATTTAGATACGGAATTTTCATGTGCGTTCCCGACACGCTCTTGGCCGGTTTTGAAATATCCGTCTTTATTTTAATCAGTAGGTACTTTTCGTGATAGAGTAATAGACATATAGATATACCTATGTCAATACTTATCGACACATGTAAGCCGAGTGATAAAGTTGGTGCTCACAGATACACTTTAAGTCATTGGTTCCGGTTGTCAGATCATTATCTTTGACTATCACAAACCTATAAATGAAATAGGCAGCAGCTTTTAACTATAATAATATAAACTATTTGTGAGCCAGAATTTCTGGGGCTACTATGACAAAATTCAGGTCATGTTTCAGACCCCTGGCTGGACCAGAAATCGTTGTGAAAAATCTTTTCCGGGTCTAGTTACCTTCCGTGCCTCGGAAAGCGTGTTAAGCATTTGTTCCCTACTTTTATAACATCTATAACAATAGTAAACCACGCAACGAGTAGCTTTTCCTTGTGTGTTAAAACATACTACTGCGATCACTAAGCGATCTGCCAAGCGTGGTGACTAAAGCATAATCGTCTCTCAGGATGAGGCCTATAGACAGAGGGCCGGATTGCCTCGCGTACCCGGCCCAACCCAACGGCGGACGGAGGAGTCCGGGGGCGAGTCCCACATACTCCTTCGCCGGCGCAAGAACGCTGCAGCGGTGGAGGGGATGCGTAAATGCATATCCCCGGAAAAAAAAGGCCTAAACACAGCAGTAGACGTTATACAGGCTGACGATGATGATGATATCAGATCTACAACTGGAAGTTAACAGTATCATAACCACGATACTGAATTTGTGTGAACTAGAGTTGCCCAACTATCGATAGTTTCGCTATCGATAGATGACCTCGAAAAATAGTAACAATATCGATAGTGCTATCGATAGTATTGATAATATCGATACTATCGATATCACAAATTAACTAATACTATTGATTGGAAGCAATAGTATCGATACTATCGATACATCGATACATTACATTATAATACTATCGATAGAATCGATATTTTTAAAGTAATACTATAGATACTATCGATATTATCGATAGTATCGTTGCATTAAATGATTAAAACTATCAATACTATCGATAGTTTGTAAAACTATCGATACTATCGAAGACCAACCCATGTTTAGGAGCAATGCTATCGATAGTATTGCTCCTAAACACAAATTGGTCCTCGATAGTATCGATACTATCACTAATATCGATACTATCGATAGACTATCGACACTATTGATATGATTCCAACTATCGATAGTCGACTATTAATAGGCAACACTAGTGTGAACCCATTTACAAAACGGACAGCTAAAAACATTAAGTAAAAGATAAGACTTGCACTCGATTCTAAGCAGTCAGAGTGACGATCCCGGGTGTCATATCATCATACATACCAACATGTGCCTACTGATTAGATTACAGCTGATTTTGGCAAGCATTTCTACGATAACAGTTTTTCTTGGAGACAAAATAATATTTTTATGAGACTGGGGCAGGGACATGTTTTTCGTTATACGAAACTAGCGACCCGCCCCGGCATCGCATGTGAACAATACTGGTGTAATACACATCACTATATCTAGTAAAAAAAACCGGCCAAGTGCGAGTCGGACTCGCACACGAAGGGTTCCGTTTCAGTTACAAGTGCGTACCTATTTTTGATATCAAGAATAAATAAAAAAGAGTATGTTTATGAAATGAAATGTTATTTTATATTTTTATATTCGAGTTCATTGAATGAAAGCTAAATTGCGGTTTACGATTTTTGACGTATTAAAAAAAAACTACTTACAAGATCTCGTTCAAACCAATTTTCGGTGAAAGTTTGCATGGTAGGTAATGTACATTATATATTTTTTTTAGATTTATCATTCTCTTATTTTAGAAGTTACAGGGGGGGGACACACATTTTACCACTTTGGAAGTGTCTCTCGCGCAAACTATTTAGTTTAGAAAAAAATTACATTAGAAACCTCAACATCATTTTTGAAGACCTATTCATAGATACACGTATGGGTTCGACGAAAATTTTTTTTTTGAGTTTCAGTTCTATTTATGGGGAACCCCAAAATTTATTGTATTTTTTCTATTTTTGTGTGAAAATCTTAATGCGGTTCACAACATACATCTACTTGCCAAGTTTCAACATTATAGTTCTTATAGTTTCGGAAAAAAGTGGCTGTGACATACGGACGGACAGACAGACAGACAGACATGACGAATCTATAAGGGTTCCGTTTTTTGCCATTTGGCTACGGAACCCTAAAAAACCCGCATTAATATCCGTTGCGTAGTTATTTACAGACAGACCGCGGGAAGCGACTTTGTTTTATACTATGTGATACAGAATAACTTACTTACTTAGTGCAGTATACGCAAGGTGAAATGCCTATGAGCAGGCCATGTCTACAGAAGGGCAAACGCGTTTTATAGTGGAGACCGAGATTGAACGCTAGGACGCGTTATAAACGTAAGGTAGGACGTCCTCAGGCAAGATGTAATGGCGCAGATTAGGGGAGGCGAATGTCCTACAGTGAACATAGAAAGGTTGATTGAGTGATTAGATGCTATCTGAATCTTTAAGATGTCTTCAGCATCACAAAAGGGGCTTTGAAGCCAGGGGTACACTAGCATCAGCGCCGTCGGGTGAAGTAATGCGTCGTTGTCAGACATCGCACGAATTCCATCCGTAGCGACATAAAGAGTCGAGCGATTTTGCCATTAATGCCCTTTAACCTTCTGCCAAGCGGCCTTAGCAAATGGGTAAGGGGTCGGACTTGCGAACATGTAGTCCCCGGTACGATCTCTACCCACTATTATAGACGTGAACCCACTGCGTAACACAAGCATTTTAGCTTAGCACGAGGGTTTAATAAGAATACAAGTAGTGTGTTAACAAAATCCTGCTAGTAATCTTTCCAGATAAACACATATTCATCATAAACTTGCGCATAAATTGATCATATTTGTAGTATTTTATTTTTATAAGTGGAAAACCCGTATTTAGTTACATTCTATGCAGGACGTTATCATAAAACCATATCTAAGCCGGTTGTAACTTGGGCGTGTTTAGTTTACACTTTCAACTATCTACGTAAATACAATTATACATTTCCTTCATTGCTTATCATAATGTACATTGCAATTATTCACACTCTGATGCCTATTACATCATCATTGTAGGTAAAATGGCTTATGGAAAAAATACTGATATATTTATGAAGTCATCTTTATTAGGGCGGTTTCGGTTCCAGATAATAAATATCAGATGTTTTGCACGACTCATAATGCGAAGCATTAGAGAGTGCTCTACTACCGAAAAATTCGTTTTGCCTCGGTTCCGCGACTATTTAATCAATTTCTCGATTGGCAATCCACGTAATCTCCTCAATCTGCGCACCATTTTATAGATAAATTAATGGAGAATAATTCTGTCACTAGTAAAAATTGATTTAAGATAACAGAACCCGAAAAGAATATAGAAATAGAAAAAAAATCCCGTCAATCAACACTTTTTTTCGTTGAAATACAATAGCTGGCGTAAAAATTAATTAATCTAATCATTTTTTTTATTAGCTTTAGATCTGCTATGCGAAGATTGGTATTGAAAATGGTTATCTTATTTAGCGTCGTTGAATTAACGAAAAACTAAAATTAACAAATAATTTTTTTTTCTATTATTACTATTGCACGACTCATAATGCGAAGCATTAGAGAGTGCTAATGAGTCGTGCACTTTAGGTTTTTTTTTTATTATGACGGAACTTCCGTACTGCCTTTCAAAATTTAAATTCGTTCGTGAGATAATTTTGATCAGTAATTAATAAATCGACCGTTATTTGATTTCTTATTACTTTGGACTGTCAATATAAGTACTCTTAAAATGTCGATCTGATCGCTGCGCAATCATCCAAGCTAGATAACCGATTGCTTGAGTCCTTACTCAGTGCCATTAGCGACATTTATCGAGTAAGGTAAACAAGGATAATTAAACATAATGTGAACGTAGAACACTCAACTAGATCAAATTGATTGTTCGACGATATCTTACAAGTACACACGCTAGTCACGGATCTTGTTTTAATTTGGTGGGGCGATTTTTTGAGTAAGGTACGATATAGACCCGAGTGCCGAGGGGCATTTTATAGCAATTGCAGGAATACAGGAATTTCAGTTCATATTGCCGTTTCATAAAGGTTTATAGGTTACAGGTATCGTATACCTGGCATTTAACAAGACTTTGACAGTAAACTAATCTAAATTCGTTAGGTTAGGTTATGGGCTCCGCATAGTACCACACCGTTAACCACATTCATATAACAAACACAGACGGATCGAACACGTAATCAATTTGGTTTGTGCCAGTTATCATAATCAACCCGTTCAACGTCCACTGCTGAACGTGGGCCTCCTCCCGAGGGAGGGTTTTGCCATAGTCACCACGGTTCGCAGGCGGATTTGTGACCGCAGTATTATGTAAAAATACCCGTTCCCTGGTATACGCTTGTTATAGATGATGTTATAACAATCGGGACCAACGGCTTAACGTGCTTTCCGAGGCACTAGGTAGTCCCTCGACCAAACAAACCCGGAAAGTAATCTTAGAATTTACATAAAAGATTTCTTGTCCGGTGTGAGGATCGAAACGACGAGCGAGAAAGCTTAAAGCGAGACAAATACCGCTACGCTACGAAGTTGTAGAATACATGATTGTTTGAGAATTGCGCCAGTGCAATTCTCAAACAATCATGTCAATTGATTGACAAATTGTTTATTTGTACCGGTAACTATTGCGTCGATCAAATACCTCGAACGCTCCTTTGTTTTGCTGAGAGTGGAATGTCTACAATGAAGAAAAGAGTGTAGGGGCGATATCTATATCTATACTAATATTATCGTGTGGTGTCCGGTTTAAATAGACCACCCCATGTGTGTCGTAAGAGCGACTAAGGCTAATCATATCAGCCAATGTTGGGTATAGGCCTCCCTCATCGATTTCCAGCGAGACCTGCATCTACGGGCAACCTGCAACCTTTATTTTGTTGTCGGTCAGGCTGTCGATCCACGCTGATCTTTTTAGTGAAGACACAAGCGAACCTTTCTGCACCATTAGCCGTCAGATCTTCAAGCTATGTGTCCCGCCTATTGCCACCTCAGCTTGCCAATCTGTTGAGCTATAACTTTCGTTCATTTGTGGATCACTTCATTTCTCATTCAATGACACAATGACAATGCCGAGCATTTTTCTTAGATTTCCTAATATATCTGGGCGACTTAGAACTTCCTTATGAGGCACACTATGAGAGACCACGTCTCAGATCCAAGTGTCATCATTGGTAACACACATTGATTAAATATTTATTTTTTATTTTTAAAGCAGATTTAAGATTAAAAGCGGCCGTAGCCCAATGGCTAGGGCGTCGGAGGTCGCCGGTTCGAACCCCACCCATTGCACTACCGACGTGAACATTATACGTATGCTTAGCACGCGGGGTTAACAAGAATACTAGTAGACTGCAAAACTCTGCTAGTAAAATCTTTAAAAAAACTCCGGCTTGTCAAAGTCTGTAAAGAGCCTCCTCTTTCTCATTTTGAACAGTTTAAATAAACGGACTAATGAAGATACTAGAATTATTAAGTTTTTTATAATATCTTAAGGCGCGGTGAATAGACGACTTTTACCTATTAGTTTTGTCACTGTGGCTCCGCGTAGAAATGAAAGAGAAGCGAAGAGACGCCGCGATGGCGCAACGTTTCGTTCGACTCGTTCGAGTTATTTAATACATTAATCCTTGCAAATATCTTATTCCAATCGACAAATAAAAACAACAGTTCCCTTTATTATTATATATTACATCACTGTTATTAATATTATCAAGATTTGTTTATAAATAATACAGTTACAATTGCTACAATTTCAATTTAAATGGTTATTTTATGGGTTTTTTTTATCGAGAAAATTTACCGAAAACGTGTTTTGAACACAATGGTCCCCCCATAAATATGATCAAGATTAACATATATTTTTTTAGCTGCTCTAAAATGTAAACATTTGGCTAAAAAACTGTTTTGTGAAGCCTATTTTGACTAAGTACAGCGCCTTAAGTTCAAAAACTGCGGGGTCGCTTTCAACAATTATTTGTACTATTAAATAGCAAAGTTATTGAGTAGTAAATTACGCTTATCCTTACTTCCACTTTACTAATATTATAAATGCGAAATGCTAACTTTGTCAGGCCGAAATAAAGACGTCTGTCGGCCTTTCACGCCATCTGTATACCAGACCCAATTGAAATTGGGTCTGGTATACAGATATTGTTAAGCCTGAGAAAGGGCATAGACTACTTTTTAAAGCTAAAAAGGTTTTAGGGGGAAGAACATTCACTATTCCACGCGGACGAAGTCACGGGCACAGCTAGTATTAAAATTCTAGAGTAACGGAGTAACTGGGTAATATTATTCCTAGAGGAACGGAGTGAAAATTTGTTTGAAACTAAGTACCTATTGGTTTAACGGATTGATGTTATTGCACGTTTGATAGCAAAATAATAACCTCAAGTACATTATTTTAGGAAAAGGAATTAAAAGAGTTCCACAGGTTAAATAAAAAAAATGTGTTACATAGTAGGTGAAATGGGACAGCTAGTTATCATATTAAAGATACAAAACTGACTTGTCACTGTGATATGAAACTCACTGAAATTAATCCGTTCGTGACTACTTTATTGACAGCTATTACAATCCAACATCCTTTTCATGATTATCTATGATGATACGTGATTATTTTCTAGATTGTAATGGTGAAAATATCATAATCATAACAGCGTCATAAATTGGATATGACGCTGTTATAATTTTTTTAATAGTATCATTGATTGTTTTACAGTATCAATCGAGATTATCGACTATGGAGTTAAAGATTATTCCAATGACACATTTAAACTAAAAATAACTTATAGAAAATACTAACAATTCTAAATCTATGCTCATAGAATTCCAGGGGTTCCCAGAATACTGGCAGTGCAAAGTAAGTTTTAGCTACTTTTAGTTGTATTATATTACGTTATAGTTATATTATAAATAATAATTTTAAGTAAGTCAAGAAATCTAGAATTATCAAATGTCCAATAGGATAATTAGTAGATGACACCGAATACTTACTATTACATAGTTTATAAACTACGGCCGTAGCCCAATGGCTAGGGCGTCGGACTTGTGATCTTGAGGTCGCCGGTTCGAACCCCAACATTGCACTACCGACGTGCATCCACTCCTACTCGTCAAAACTCTGCTAGTAATTTTTGTCGGTGGTGGAATTTTATTAATCTCAATTTTGAAATATAGTATAAGGTAAACTTTTCCATAAAGTGTTTAAATCATATAATAAACATTGATAGTAAGCTTTAAAAAAAAAACAAAAAACTATGCAACCTGCGCAAGAGGGATTCAGGGAGGCCCAAGACCCTGTGTAGCTAGCGGGGATTGAAGAATGATGACTTAAATTTTGAACAACTGTCGCTCTACTTTACAGTTCGCGGGCCTCTCGGACTTTGGGTCTACGAGGACATCGGAAGTTTTTTACAAACTAAAGGAGGGCGTGAAGGGCCGCGGACGCACTTTTCTCCAGCGGATCGTATAAAGCGTGTAAAACAAGTTACCTGAAACGCGAACACGATATACCCGGTGACATGGGACTCGTGCAACACGTCGTGCATGGACCTCAGGGTGGAGCCGAGATACACGTTGATGACTTGTGCTGGGAGTAGACCCAGCATTGTCGCCAGGTGGTAGCCGCATCCACCCACGTCACTTACCTGGGGGAAAAAAGATAATAACTGTAGTTATAAAGACATAAATTCACTTACCAACTAGCCCGTTGCATTAAATTAAAAGTTCAGTAAAAAATGTTTCTCTTAGAAACTTGTAACTTGTAAGTGAAGTAGCAAAAGCGTCGTGGCTTCCAACATATGTCCGTAAGAAAATAAAAACCGTGGCTGAATGGTCAAAGCATTTAGGACTGTAGCTAGGATTGCAGGTTCATATTCTGCCTGTGGTCCCAATTTACTATTAACAATTATTAAATCTATACTAATATATATAAAGCTGAAGAGTTTGAGAGGGCTAATCTTAGGAACTACTGGACCCATTAGAATTTATCGAGGATGAACTGCGCGCGAGAAGCTATTTCAATACCCGCTCATCATTGCAGCAAATGTCATAAAGCAAATTTAAATTATAAAAGATTTTGCTAGAATATTATAGTTGAAATTATAGCACAGATACAAGTCATCATGGGTGCCAATTTATAAAGCTGGTGAAACTCTACTGGAAAATACTTTCAAACCGTTTGTTTTATCTGTCTTATAAATCAAAGTTAATTGCCGAATGTCGGTATGCGCATCAATTGAACACAACTGAATATTTTTATACTAGCTCCCCGCGCGCGGTTTTACTCGTGTAATTCTCGTTCCCGTAGAAACTTCGTTATTTACGACCTACGATCTACGCTGAAACCTACACTTCTCGCAAAAACGATTTATTGGGTGATTTTCAACAGGCTCTATTTCAGTGAAAAATGGTCGTACAGATTTTTTTTTTCAAATTTTCTCTTCGACAGCCTCGACAGTGTGTGCTGTCGGAAAAAAACGATTTTTTGTTTTTTTAAGAGATTACATCAAGTTAAGGGACAAAAACATTGTTCGTTTAATTTTTTAAAAATTTTGATCGATTGGTCCAAAGAAACCGTTGAACCGATCGATTTAAAAATTCAACCTTAGCTTTCCCGCCCATATTAGTGAAAAAACAGTCAATTAACCAAAAACGGGGAAAAAGTCATTTTTTTTACTTTTTTCAATGAAATGTTAGAGGTGAACAAAAATTTCTTCTCCACTAACTCTTGACTGTATTTTAAAGGAAATTTTCTACAGATAATGAAATTCGCTGTCCATTCAGTAGTTACAGAAATATCAGTAGTTGGATGAAAAAGGATCCTTTTGCATTCAAAATTCGATATCTCAGAGAGAAATGGTCGTATCGGGGTCCTGAAGAAAGCATCTTGAAGCTGAATAAACAGGCTATGCGACCCATGCATTGGCGGAAAATTTTTCTGTTCCCTTAATTTTTGCGAGAAGTGTATATTAGGTTTCTAAAGGTGAAAGAATTTTTCGAATCGGACCAGTATTTCCTGGGGTCGGAAACAAACTCTTTAGCTTTATTTATTATTTGTATAGATCCAGTTCGCGATTGTGATCAAGATCAATGACAAAGTTTTCATAAAAGAGGAAAAGTTTTACAAGTGACGAGTGAACAAAGAATTATGAATTTAATTTTCAAAATTGATATTAATAAATTTTGACCACCGCCAGGACTCGAACTTGCATCTTAGGTTAAGCCCCTAATGCCTTAACCAATTAGGCTCCGATGGAACCTGACCGGTCATCGAAATTTATCAATCTCTTTTATAACACGTCTCTAAGAAGAACTTTTCAAAATTAATTTACCTCTAACTTTTCCGTAAAGTATTCAAAAATTTTAAATATGAATTTAATATTAATTTCCCGCTGAACTACAAAGTGTATCGGTAGTAATTCATCGGACGGTCAAGGAATGGCTAGACCAATCAATCTGCTAAGTAATTGTAATTACCGTCCTCTTATCAGCAATTTAGGGCTAATGAATTAAAAAGACGATATACGGACACGGACACACGACGATGCAACTGGGCGATGCCTAAATATTGATTTTAAAGTACATACTTGCACTATAGTATCCATTTTATCGTATCCATTTGTAATTTTTGTGTACTTTATTGATAGAGTTTTAACAGATATTTAATCAAGTAACATATTTATGTCTTGTTCAAGTTGACAATCTCTGTGGAGTAGCGGTATCCCCACGCCGGACAAGAAATGCACGTTACACGTTAAGCCGTTGGTCCCGATTGTTATAACATGATCTAACAAACGAACCAGGGAACGGGCAGCAGCGTTTCCTCTGTGTATTACAACATAACACTGCGGTCATCAACACGCATGGCAATCGTGGGGTCTATGGCAAAACCCTCCTTTGGAAGGAGGCCCATGTTAAGCAGTGGACATAATACGGGCTGATAATAATGATGTTTATAATCAAGCATTTAGAATTAACTAAATGACACAGTCTCGAGTTCATTCTTATGCTAGGAACTTTTTTCCTATACACGGTTATATTAAACCATTAACAACCATTCAGGGGGTGAAAGTACCTACTGATGATTATAAGCAACTTTTACTATGAAAGCACCCCTGAAATTGCGAAAAATGAATCAGCTGTTCCATACATTTCGTCGAGGTAAGTGAACATAAATGTATGGAACAGCTGATTTTTTTTCGCGATTGCAACATTGGTCCCTTAGTAAAAGTTGCTGTTAATCATCAATACTTTCACCCCCTGAAAGGTTGTTAATGTTTTAAAAATAACCCTGTATAATACGATAGCTATATAATAATGATTTACGTACTTTCTCGTTAATCTTGATGCAAAAAACCCCAGTGGAACCGTTCAGTACTAGTGAAAACGCAAACGCAGACATGCACATTATGCTTTTATTTTTTTATATCCCCATAAAGATAGTTTAATAGCTAACCAAACAACATATCCGCAAACATTGTAAACATAGTATGGCAGCATCAAATCCTTATGTTTTATTGTGATATTCATTTATAGCGTGTCGTTACACTATAACTGAGTATTGTAAATCAATAAACACGCATTCAACTCGTTGACTGTTATCGAGATTGTAATATATATAAAAAGTACACTAACATATAATATATACATAAATTAAACATTGCGCTTTGTGTACGGTTAAATATAGTTACGCAACTTTTTATTAGACCGAATACCTAGTATACCCGTGACTTTCGTAAGGTTCGTGGCGATAGCCGGCCCTTTCTTGATCTATACATTTATTGTGTCTATATCACCGGAAAATAATACAAATTGTATGTTGATCAACTTTCGTGCCATTCATATTTATTCATTTAGTTATCAGTTTCAGTGAACGCACATAATTATTATATTATTTACTTAATTATTATTATGACACTTGACCTAACCTAACCTTACGGGACTATGCTACTGTTGTAACAAAACAAAAACACTTCAACCTTAATAAGTCCTGTTGAACTCTATTGGTTTAGGTTTAGGTTATTTTTCTTTTTTAACCACCCGAATCCTCATCAGTTTATCAACTAACTGGAAAGTTGATCAACTTACGATTCGTATTATAACCTTTTTTTCAAAATCCAGTTAATATAATGAATTAAACATTGTAACAATACCAGTCTATATCTAATAAGGTCTAATTAAAATATACCTATACTATTGTTACTATTTGTTAAGTACCTACTTATTCTGAATTGTATGGAATAAATAAATAATTTTAATTGTTTAAAGCAGGGTTTCGACCCCCGAACCCCTGTTAAAATTGCCAGGTGACAGCGAACCCCTAAGTAATTAAATCCCCCCCTCAAAGAAAATAATAAAATTGAGTGTTGAAGAAAACGCCTGCTCGTTATCAAGCCACCATTACGTAAATCTTGTCGCGAACCCCCTGCCATCGAATGGCGAACCCCTAGGGGTTCGCGTACCCCACTTTGAGAAACCCTGGTTTAAAGAATAACTTACAGCAAAATACATATAATCATCATAACAATCAGCCGTTAATATGCCCGACAAAAATAACTCCAGGCGCCAAACGATAACATGTTCTAAACTAGTAAGCACGCACTCACGACACGTAGAAACGTAAATTGCTTTAGCAAATTAACATCAGTGCTTCGTATATTTAACTAAATATTTCATAAACTATTTGCATTTTTGAAATACTTGCACGAACCACGCGATGAGATTGATATCAATTTTGGCGACATTTTAGACCAAAATTATGGATATTTGAGGACATTGAATTTCAAATTCGACTTTGGCTTAAAGTATTTTGGCTAGCTATCAATCCATACTAATATAGTAAGCTGAAGAGTTTTCAGTGTTAGGCAGAAACATTTATCTAGGCATGCCATAGGGGTGGCCAACTCAATAAGACCTAAGATCGACTGTTTATTGTGTGCGATCGACCACATGGTATAGGTACATAACGTTGAATCACATATTGTATAGGTCGATCAAATTATAAATAGGTATTTTTTCTGATTATATACGACTAGCTTCCCGCGCGCGATTTCACCCGCGTAACTCCCGTTCCCGTGGGAACTTCATAATTAAATATAGCCATGTCATCCGGGGAAAGTGTAGAGCTTTACAATGGTAAAATCATTTTTCAAATCGGTCCAGTAGTTTCGGAGCCTATTTAAAAAAAACCAACAAACAATCAAATCTTTCCTCTTTACAATATTAGTATAGTATAGTATACGACAATCGCAAGCTTATTGCATCTGTGGCACGTGTTTGTAGATCACTTTTTATTGTTTATGTGGATCGACCGCAACAGCTGCCGGGATCGACCAGTCGATCGTGATCGACCGGTTGGCCATCCCTGCTATAGGCTATATTTAGTTATGTAGTTCCGATGATAACGGGATATACGCGTGTAAAACCGCGCGTGAAAGTTAGTTTTATGTAAGAGGCTATTGCCTTTACAAGTATATACCTATATATTGTAGAATCGGTTCAGCTATCGCTATTATGATAAAAGTGTTTTCATTTGTGACTAGTTCCGTCTAAAAACAGAGATGAGAACAATTTTTTTTGCTCATTATTTGTCTTGAGTCTGCAAGTTTGAAATTGAAAAAACATCTCGTATACGACTCGTCTGGATGTTATTCTGAAGATAAACAAGATGACCGCTGTAAGGCGGCCTTGACAGCGTTTCCGACGCATGAATGTGTTCCAAGTAGGCCAAATTATCGGCCGGATGAAAGGGAGCTAAACACTTTGAATAACAACTTGCCAAACTCGTATTAATTACCGTAGATCTTGGAGTAAGTATCGATGTTTGTCTGGCTCGTAAGTAGATTCTATATAGATGTACAAGACACAACAATGAGCAGTGTATGAATCGTACCGAAAAATTTCAATGTTATCACTACATAGTATAAAACAAAGTCGCTTTCTCTGTCCCTATATCCCTATGAATGCTTAAATCTTTAAAACTACGCAACGGATTTTGATGCGATTTTTTAAAGTAGATAGAGGGATTCAAGAGGAAGGTTTATATGTATAATACATCAGCATTGTACCAGTGCGGAGCCGGGGCGGGTCGCTAGTAAATTAATATAAATAAAAATGAATCGCCAAAATTTATGTACGCGCATAACTGGATAACGCATTTTTTTTGTATTCGTAACTTTTTATTGGGACAAGATATGTATAAAAGAAAATTTTGAAAAATCCACGGGATATGTCAATACAACCGACGAGCATGGGCAGCTATAGTTTGAAATAATTATAAAAATATTCAAGACCAGAGAAGTTTTCTTAAGGTTGTAGTGACGTCTACAGTAATCGCGCAGACCATAAACCAGCGCCATCTAGAACTTTCAATGAAAATTAACCTACATCGCGCAATACAAGCACGCCAATTCGAACACATACCTACAAGCTGCTAACAATAACATACGGCTGCGGCCGGGCATACCACATCGCCCAGCAAAGATGTCCATTTTCTGTAGATGAACACCACCAACCGTTTCTATACAGAATAATTTAAATTATGGATAGTTTAATACGAACTTTATTCTATTTCTATTAAGGCATTAGAAATATAATCAACTATAATAATATAGAATGGCCGCGCAATTCATAGAAATTTATGACAGTTTTAGTAACAAATAAAACCTTTGAAAAATGCGATAAGAAAATAATAATAGCATAAACCGGGAACAAAATTTTAACTGAGGCGGACACGCCACAGTAATTATCTACCTTCTTATGTTAATAAAGTTCTTAAGTATATTAAAAAATGGCTTCACTTTTACCACAATTTGTTTGCGAAGGTGCGTATAGCCTTTGTTCATATAATATTGTAGCGACACAAACTGAACGAAGGTGAGCAACGCCATCTATCACATAGCATCCTAACTAACCTGTATCGCACGATACAAGTTCGCAAGCCAATTCGAACAAATACAAATTCTGAATATCAACAAACGGCCGTCGGCCACCGGCCATGTCAGTTTGTTCGGCAAAGAAGTTCTTCATTTCCAGGAGGAACACCGCCAAACATTTTTTTTTTCTTCCCACGTACATATTATTATGTAGTTAGCCCTGAGGCTTTTGCTACTTTACCGGGCATAAAGGCGAGCAGAGCTCCAGCCTAGATAAAAGGTTTAAACACTACAAACTAAGCAACCTGCGCAAGAGGGCGTCCCCTGTGGGACTTGGACCTCGGCTCAGGGCGGTCGCTGACGGGGAGATTAAGGGATTATGGCTTTTGCACCGCCAACCGTACCTCTACAATATGTTCACAGTACCAGATTATACCAGTTTGCGAAAAACCTAAAATTTATTTTATATTCTCTATCAGATTCGATAATAATGTAAACAAAGTTATTGATAGTTGTAGCTTCTACACACAGTAATAAATTCGCACGGAATGTAAATATTCCTTGATGTAAAATAAACACAGAACTAGCTTCAGGTTTACTCAGCTGTATATTTGGCTTGAAATTCCTGCGTCATATACAAAATAAATTTTCCATATGATGTTAAAAGAAATATATATATTTATGACATTGTATAGTAGTATATGACAACCTCCGTAGCGTAGCGGTATTTGGCTCGCTTTAAATCACGGAGGTCGTGGGTTCGATCCTCACGCTGGACAAGAAATCTTTGTGTAAATTCTAGATTCTTTACGGCTCTGGCTGGTTGAGGGACTACCCCCAGTGCCTTGGAAAGCACGTTAAGCCATTGGTCCCGATTGTTATAACATTATCTATAATAATCGTATATCAAGGAACAGGCAGCAGTGTTTCCTTGTGTCGTACAACATACGATCACCATTCCGCCGTCCATTCCCTCGGGAGGAGGCCCATGTTCAGCAGTGGACGTTATACGGGCATACATAATAATATGATGATGATGATAGTAGTATATTTTTGCAGGACAGACAGAAGGATATATATAATTTAAAAATAAGTCATTGATAAATTGTTATTACCTACTTAAGTGATTCTTTGTTAGATTTTGCCTTATACATACGGTTATGGTTGTACAAGTGCATAATAAATACTCAAACTAAATAAATGACATTATTGGTTTATACAACCAGTATGTAGGGGCCCGCCCCGGCTACACACGGGTGGACATTTATAGGCTACAAGCTTCCCGTGCGCGGTTTCACCCGCGTAACTACCGTTTCCGTGGGAACTTCATAATTTTTTTTTTTTTTTTTTACTACATATAAGCTTACGTTTGACCATAATCTCGCTTGATGGAAGGCGAAGATAAGGCCTAAGATGATACACCCTTGCCTAGAAAGTGTCTGTTCACTTTAGCCTTAAAGATGTCCAGATTATAGCGTTCCGGAAAAACTGACGCCGGCAGAGAATTCCACTCCTTAGCCGTCCGCATTATGAAAGAAGAAGCAAATCGCTTCGTGCGTATTGAAGGAATGTCTACAACAAAAGGGTGAAACCGCTCGCCGCGCCTAGTCGTCCGGTGATGGAAGGGTGAAGGGGGTATCAGGTTATGTAGAACCTCCGCACACTCCCCGAAATGCAACCGATAAAAAACTGATAGGCAGGCCACTCGTCTACGGTGTTCGAGGCTCTGAAGACTTGCCTCCACCAGTGAGTTATTGCCTATGACTCTCTTCGCTCGGCGCTCCAATGAGTCCAGAGCATCCATCTGATATCCAGCAGACCCATCCCAAAGATGAGAACAGTATTCCATTGAGGAGCGAACTTGAGCTCTGTAAAGACTTAAGAGCTGCTCCGATGTGAAGTACCACCTCACCTTGGAGAGAATGCCAAGTTTTTTGGCTGCAGTGTTTGCAATGGACTCGATGTAGTGACCGAAGTTTAGATTAGAAGAGAGGTCAAGCCCTAGGAGCTCAAGATGGTCGCTGATCGGAACGGAGACATTCCGGAAAGTCGGAGTCAGTTGGAATGGACTCCGTTTCGCCGAAAAAAGACACGCCTGTGTTTTTGAGGGGTTAAACCCAACCAGGTTGGCATCACCCCATAAGGAAACAGCCTCCAAGATCGAGTTCACCCCCTCAATCATCGACTCCCTGAACGACTGGACCATTGACCCCGACTTCGCATCAGACAAGTATCTCACCGAGACTGTGCTGTCGTCTGCATACCCAAAGATACCGGGAGTAACTAGCAGGTCGTTTATGTGCAGCAAAAAAAGAGTCGCGGAGAGAACAGATCCCTGAGGGACACCGGCATTAATACCAAGAAGATCGGACGAGGCGCCATCAATGACAACTCGAATCGACCTTCCCCTCAAGAAATCCTGAATCCAGGTACAAAGTACGGGAGCAATACCGTAAACCGGAAGCTTACCAATGAGACTTGCGTGCCAAACCCTGTCAAAAGCCTTAGAGATATCAAGAGACACGGCAAGAGCCTCACCGTGTCTCTCAATGGCTTCGCTCCAGAAGTGAGTAGCATATACAAGAAGATCCCCAGTAGACCGGCCTCGACGGAATCCGAATTGACGGTCACTGAGGAGGTCGTTGTCTTCCAGGTATGCCAGGAGACGGTTATTTAAAACACGCTCCATAACCTTACAGAGTATGGAGGTGATTGTGATTGGTCGGTAGTTGGCAGGGTCGGCACGACTACCTTTCTTGGGGATCGGTTGAACATTGGCAATCTTCCAGGATGCTGGAACTAGACCAGTCTTCAGGGATAAACGATAGAGGCGAGTCAAAACAGGAGACAACTCAGGCGCACATGACCGCAAGACAATGGCAGGAATGCCGTCAGGCCCACTAGCCTTATTCACATCTAGAGTGCTGAGAATTTTAAGTACCACTTTTTGCCGAATGTGCACCTCAGGCATAGTGGAAGTGCAATGTGGTAGCCTGGGTGGACTTTTACCAGCAGCATCTAGTTGTGAATTCTTCGCAAATAGAGACGCAAACAAGTCTGCTTTCTCTTTGGCGGTGTGAGCTAATGAACCGTTCGGCTTCTGCAGTGGCGGCAAAGAGGACCGACAGAAATTGGCTTCGACCGATTTGGCAAGAGACCAAAAAGCTTTACTCCCAGATGGGTAAGATGCTAGTCTGGCTCCAATGCGGCCAATATGGTCAAAGCGGGCCTTGCGTAGGGCACGTTTGCAAGACTTGGCAGCACTATTGTAAGCTTTCTTCAGTTTCCGAATATTTGGCGCTTTGCGGGCTCGAGCATCCGCCCACGCTTGGTAAGCAGAGTGCTTATGTGCTTCAGCACTATCACACTCAGCGTTGAACCATGGACGGGCTTTGTCTTGGAGTGAGATGTCAGAAAATGGAATGAAATATTCCATTGCCTGACATATCACCTCAGAAACAGCCTCCGCGCAGCAAGTCGGGTCGTCTGAAGAGAAGCATAAGCGCAGCCAAGGGTAAGACGCGAAGAAATGCCGCATCTCATCCCAATCTGCTGACTTGTATCGCCATACTCGCCTAGTCCCCTTGAGATCGGGATCGGGTGGCGAGTAGACAGACACAGATTTCACCAGACAGTGGTCGGAGCTACCCAACGGTGAGGAAACCGCGACTTGATATCGGTCTGGATCGGTTGTCAGCAGAAGGTCTAAGCAATTGGCCGTATGGCCATCAATGTCAGGCACCCGTGTCGGCCCAGTCACCAGTTGGGAGAGACCAAGCGTCAGTGCAGATGCATACGCTAATCTCCCAGCATGGTCGGTGTTCTGGTATGGGTACAGCCACTCCTGGTGGTGGGCATTGAAGTCCCCCAGAAAAACTAGCTGCGCCGATGGGTACCTGAGCTGAGCTAATTCAGCCGAGTCCGAAAGGTACTGAAACAACCTGGTTGTCTCCATGTTGTCGGTGTGCGACCGATAGACACTGGCATAGAGTATCTGCTCCAAGCCAGTGTCCACCAGAACCCATAATACGGAGAAACTGGAATCCTCCATGTTACGGAGACGTCGAAAACAGATGTCATCGCGAGCATACACGCAGGTGCCAGCGCGTGGCTTAAAATTGTGCTCCAGGGTGTACCCTGGGTAGCGCAAGTATGCTGCGTCAGCTGGACATCTGATTTGCGTCTCCGTGAGGAACAGGAGATGTGGTTTTTCGGTCTCAAGGTGGTGATGGACCGGGATGAGATTGGAGTGCAGACCTCGGATGTTAGAGAGGTGCACTTTTTAGTGCGAGGGAGTGCAACCGCTGTTTTACCAGTTTCCTATTTTTTGTATTCATTTGTTTTTGATGGCGAACAAACAAGCAGGAAAGGGACAGTTGGGCGAGGTATAGCAAGAGCGAGTACCGCGCAATACATTCGTAATGCTGCACCGATAGGAGACTGATCTGGAGCGCGCGGGGACGCCCTAACGCATTATTAAATATAGCCTATGTCATCCGGGGATAGTGTAGCTTTCCAATGGTGAATGAATTTTTCAAATCGATCCAGTAGTTTCGGATCATATTCAATACAAACAAACAATCTTTCCTCTTTATAATATGAGTATATCTCATAGATTTTACTCAGGCATAATGTAGCATTCGAATGGTGAAAGAATTATAGAAATCCGTTCAGTAGTTTTTGTGTTTATTCGAAACAAACATACAATAATACAAACTTTTCCTGACATAGATTTCCTAAAATAGTTGCCTGTATATCTAATATGTTAAACAAATCAAGGTATAACATACATAATATTAAGCGGTCTTAGCCAAATGCCGGTTGCCGGTTCGAACCCCACCCAGACGTGAACCCACTCGTAACACTAGCATATTAGCTTAGCACGAGGGGTTAACAAGAATACTAGTAGACTGCAAAACTATGCAAGTAAATTTATAAAAAAAAAATATCTATGTTGCGACTGGCGACCTCAAGATCACAAGTCCGACGCCCTAGCCATCGGGATACGGCCGCTTAATATAAATGTAATCTTGTGTAATCACAGTGTTTTAATTAGCGCGTTCAATCAAACAAACTATTAAGCTATATACATAGAAATTAAGCTACAAAGAATTGAAAGTCCCGTCACAATTACAACTGAGCCTTTGAAATAATGTAAGTCAACGCTTGGCGGAGTACCAACATGTCTCGAGTTTACTGCCCCTCGCCAGATAAAAACAGGTTTCAATTAAGATAATACTGCTGTGATATGTTTATTGCAAACGTACAACTACTTGCATTCGATAACGAAAGGAAAACGTAGTTAAATCAGTATTTAGATTCTTTCATCAGCCCGTTAACGTCAACTGCTGAACATGGGCCTTCTCTCGAGGGAGGGTTTTTGCCATAGTCACCACGCTTGGCAGGCGGATTGGTGACCGCAGTATTATGTTGTAATACACAGCAAAACGGTGCTGCCCATTCCTTGGTATAACTACTATTGTTATAGACTAAGTCATAACAATCAGGACCGGCTTAACGTGCTTTTCGAGGCACGGAGGGTCGTCCCTCAACCAACGAGACCCGAAAAGAAATCTTAGAATTAACACAAAGCTTTATTGTCCGGTGTGGGAATCGATCCCACGACCTCCGAGGCTTAAAGCGAGACATATACCGCTACGCCACGGAGGCTATAGTAGGTAATCAGTATTAATATTTGCAATCATTCAATTTAGATATTTTGCGCATACATCACGATTATCATTTATTATCAGAATATTTGACAGCAACGATTGATAAATCGTCTGACCTTGATGTCATAGAGATATGATATAAACACCTCCGTAGCGTAGCGGTATTTGGCTCGCTTTAAATCTCTGAGGTCGTGGGTTCGATCCCCACACCGGACAGGAAATCTTTGTGTAAATTCTAAGATTTCTTTCCGGTCTGGTCTTGGTTGCGGGACTACCCTCCATGCCTCGGAAAGCACGTTAAGCTTTTGGTGCCGATAGTTATAACATCATCTTTAATAATCGTATATCAAGGAACGGGCAGCAGCGTTTCCTTGTGTGGTACAACATATGACTGCGGTCACCAACCCGCCTGCCAAGAGTGGTGACAATGGAAAATTCTTTGCCTCGGGAGGAGGTCCATGTTCAGCAGTGGACGGTATACAGGCTGATGATGATGATAAAAATGTCCCATGACTCTAAAGCTTTTTTTAATGTAACAATGAATTTTATTCAGCACTTAGATATTTACATATATACTTGTACTTGTCATAATTATAATGTAATAAGATAAATAAAAAACTATAAAAACTAGCAGATAATTCTTCTCCATGAATCATCCGACTAGGTAACAGTAGTAGTAAAAGTACCATACGATGCTCTCGTAGACCCAAAGTCCGATAGGCCCGCGAACTGTAAAGTAGAGCGACATTTGCACAAAACCCACTAAAATACTAACAGTCATAATACCTCATTCTCATCGCCAGCGACCGCCCTGAGCATACGTCAAAGACCCACAGGGGGCGCCCTCTTGCGCAGGTTGCTCAGTTTGTAGTTTTTTAAACCATTTATTAAGCCTAGAGCTTTGCTCGCCTTGATGCCCGGTGAAGTAGCAAAAGCCTCTTGGCTAAATACGTATGTCCGTCCAAAAAAAAAACTGTGATATTTATTTCTGTGTATGTAACTATTATTATTATAAGAAGATTTTAAATTCGCATTAAAATTGCAAGTTGCCACACTATCTAAATTTTAAACCGACTTCATAAAAGGTGGTTCTCAATTAGACTCTCTTTTTTTTTTCGGAAACAAATGTATTAGTCATCGCCAGTGGTGGGATATGTTAAACTCCCTTCTGCATGATGATGATATGCAAATCATACCACGAGAAGAGGGTTTACCCACTGTTCTTAAGGCTGCTTCTCCAAATCCCTAAGGGCCATACCTCACCGAAACGCCGCGCCGCGCCATGGCAAATTCACCGGCTACGTATTCAAACAAATCATATTACAATTCATGTCAGTAGTCTAATGTTGATGATTACCCTAATGTTGGAACGTCTAAATTATAGTTTAAGCTAGTTTCTCTGTGATAATAAAAACTTCATCATCATCACTTTTACTATGGCACCAAACCTGAAATCGCGAAAAAAAAATCAGCTGCTCCCTACCATGTTGACGAGTTATGTGAACATGAATGTATGGAACAGCTGATTTTTTTTTCGCGATTTCAGAGTTGGTGCCATAGTAAAAGTTGTTTTTTATCCTGAGCACAATCATGTGTTTAGGTATCGGTCACTAATTACCAGTCACCCTATATATAACGTTGCCTGGGTAGATGATACACGGCCAGGTTAGAAAAGTGAGTCTTGAGTCTCATTAAGTTGGACAACTTTACTACCTGTTTGCTACAGACAACACACCCGTGTTTTAGTTACATAAACACTACACTAATGTAACGAAGGCGAGCCTATGGTATCCATTATAACTTACAACAGCCTCTAATCATATATTACGTTCCTCATTCCAACATAGACATACCTACACACAGAAAATACAAGTTTCAAAATGGGATAAAAATTTCGCCTCCAAAAAAATGAGAAACCTCGAGGTTGCGCCTCGCGGTTTCACCCGCGTTACTGTGCTCCAGTGGGTCGGAGCGCGTTGTTTTGTAGCCAATATACAATGCTATTGTCAATAGTTTTATTGCCTTCGTCATTGTCCCATTTAGTATCTAAAGACGTCGATATAATGACATTGATTAATATATGACTACTTGTTTGAATCATTGAGGGGTAATATTTTTCACTAGCGGCGCCCCGCGGTTTTACCCGCGTTGCTCTGCTCCAGTGGGTCGGGGCGCGTTGTTTTGTAGCCAATATATTAATACAGCGTATAACCTATCCCGGTGCAAAATTTGAGCCAATTCCTTTCAGTAGTTTTTGCGTGAAATAGTAACAAACATACATCCATAAATTCTTACAAACTTTCGCGTTTATACCTGATATTAGTAGGCTTAGCGAGAATTCAAAAATGTTGACGTATTCGGTGTATAGCACTGACTCCCAAAGAAGTCCAGATTTTCAAAAGCTTGGAAGTCTCTGGTGTATAGGTTTTCTCGTGTTAAAATCTAAGTATCCTACTAATATAATAAACGCGAAAGTTTGTAAGCATGGATGGATGGATGGATATTTGTTACTCTTTCACGCCATAACTTCTAAACGGAATTGGCTGACATTTTGCACCGGAATAGGCTATACGCTGGATTAACATATAGGCTACAAAACATCACGCTCCGACCCACTGGAGCAGAGCACCGCGGGTAAAACCGCGGGGCGCCGCTAGTGAAAAATATTACCCCTCAATGATTCAAACAAGTAGTCATATATTAATTAATCAATGTCATTATATTGACGTCTTTAGATACTAAATGGGACAATGACGAAGGCAATAAAACTATTGACAATGAGATGGTAAACACGTGCCGAACATTTGGTAGTTCAGTTATCGTAGTCAGCTGGCTATATTTAAACACTAGCTTCCCACTCGCGGTTTTACCCGCGTAGCTCCCGTTCCCTGGGGAACTTCATAATTAAATGTAGCCTATGTTACTCCTGGATAACGTAGCTTTCTAATGGTGAAAGATTTTATGAAATCAGTCCAGTAGTTCCGGAGCCTATTCAATGCAAAAAACAATTAAAACTTTCCTTTTTATAAAATTAGTATAGACTAGTCGTCACGCGCGATTTCACCCACAACGCAAATTGCAGTTCTTTTTTTTTTTTAATTTACACTTACTTTCGACCATAACCTCGCTTGATGGATGGCGAAGATAAGGCCTAAGATGATACACTCTTGCCTAGAAAGTGTCTGTTCACATTAGTCTGAAAGATGTCCAGATTATAGCGTTCCAGAAAAACTGACCTCGGCAGAGAATCCCACTCCTTAGCCGTCCGCATTATAAAAGAAGAACCAAATCGCTTCGTGCGTATTGAAGGAACGTATAAATGTTCCCTTAAAATATAATATTAAAATAAATCACTAAAGATTATGTAATAACAATATCGGGATCAACAGTTTCCGAGGTACCGACAGTGGACTGTCAACCAACCAGACCCGGAAATAAAGTCTTTGATTTTATACAAATACCAGCTGCGCCCCGCGGTTTTACCCCCGTTACTCTGCTCCAGTGGGTCGGAGTGTGATTCCATGTAGCCTATATATCCAGCGTATAACCTATCGACGGTCACCGTAGCCTAGTTGGTAGTGCTCCTGCCTACGAAGCTGGTGTTCCTGGGTTCGAATCCCGGTAAGTGCAAATATTTGTGCGATGAGCACGAATATTTGTTTTTGAGTCATGGATGTTTTCTATGTATTTAAGTATTTATTAGAGATGGGCCGACTAGCCGCCGACTAGTCGGGAAAGCCGACTATTCGGCATCGTTCGTAGTCGGTGACTAGTCGGCGACTATTCGGCAAAATATGCCGATTATGATCGGCGCATAACAAATGAAATAAAACAAATAATTTGTACTTGTTTTATAATTTCTAAACATTACGTAGAGTAGTTTTCTAAAGTTACAGTCTTTACAACATATAAATGTATTAATCTGACTGATTAATAATTAATTAAGCTAACTTAACATCATTAATCAACGAAATATAGCACATACATAACCAAATAACATGGCAATGATAAGTATAAGTAAGTATGCATTAATTAAGTCAGATGTTTAGTAATAAAAAAGTCCTTTAATATTATATATAAAGTTACAGTCTTGAATCATATTTAAAAATCAATAAGGTAGCATAGAACGTATTAATCAGTCAGTAATTAAACTACCATAACATTATTAATAACCAAAATAGGGCACATACATAACCAAATAACATGGCAATGGTAAGTACTTATCTATTTATTAACATCTTCATGGTTAGTGTTAAAAAGTCCTTAAACAGTTTTATTTTTAATAACAGGCAAGTTGTGATTCAGGAATGTCAATGTTTCGGCTCGATCAGGGAGTAGGCGATTTCTTTTCGTCTCATAGATGTTGCCAGCTTCAGAGAAGAGACTTTCGCTATAAACAATGCTGGCAACAAAGGTATACGTTGGCAATACGAGACATTTCAGGATATCTGGAACTGTTCTGGTGCCACCACTTAAATGGGTCTTCATTGCGTTTTATGACAGACCATGCGCAGTAAGAGTGAAGTTCGTGAGCCGAACTAGATTTCTCGTCGTCAATATTGTGCACTTTTCGCGCTACCATTTCTTGGTAAACCCCCCAAAAGTTGCTATGAACTGTAATTTCGGAGCTGCCGGTATTTCTATCGTCGTTACTTAAATCGCAGTCATCATCGTCACCCAAACTGTTCTTTAATATAAATGTAAACAAACACGTTACAACGTGCTCAGCGGCCGCGCGATGACATTGCCGAGTGATGACGAAAAAGCCCAATACCTCCGACAAGTAGGTATTAAAATGATCGGCATTGCCGATTAGTCGGCCGACTAATCGGCATTTTGAAAACCGATTAGTCGGCTAGTCGGTTAGTCGGCAAATACTATAGTCGGCCCATCTCTAGTATTTATCTATCTATATAAGTATGTATATCGTCGCCTGGTACCCATAGTACAAGCTTTGCTTAGTTTGGGGCTAGGATGATCTGTGTGACATTGTCCCTAGATATTATTATTATTATTATCCCGGTGCAAAATTTTAGCCAATTCCGTTCAGTAGTTTTGGCGTGAAAGAGTAACAAACATCCATCCATCCATGCATACTTACGAACTTTCGCGTTTATAATATTAGAAGGATTTCTTGTACGCCATGGAGCACGAAACCACATTGCGCAACTTAGAACATGACTTATATCGCTATGCGACGGAGATTCAGTACCAATACCAATATTTCGAATCCGAATGGTGCGGTAGTTCCACAGGTTAAGGCGCTGTACTTAGTCAAAATAGGCTTCACAAAACAGTTTTTTAGCCAAATGTTTACATTTTAGAGCAGCTAAAAAAATATATGTTAATCTTGATCATATTTATGGGGGGACCATTGTGTTCAAAACACGTTTTCGGTAAATATTCTCGATAAAAAAAACCATAAAATAACCATTTAAATTGAAATTGTAGCAATTGTAACTGTATTGATTTATAAACAAATCTTGATAATATTAATAACAGTGATGTAATATATAATAATAAAGGGAACTGTTGTTTTTATTTATCGATTGGAATAAGATATTTGCAAGGATTAATGTATTAAATAACTCGAACGAGTCGAACGAAACGTTGCGCCATCGCGGCGTCTCTTCGCTTCTCTTTCATTTCTACGCGGAGCAACAGTGACAAAACTAATACGTAAAAGTCGTCTATTCACCGCGCCTTAAAACAACAATTTTTTACTTATATACAAAATCTTCAACTTGTTTTTTAAAGATTATTACCAGAGTTTTGCAGTCTACTAATATTCTTGTTAACCCCTCGTGCTAAGGTAAAATGCTTGTGTTACGAGTGGGTTCACGTCGGTAGTGCAATGGGTGGGGATCGAAACGGCGACCTCAAGATCACAGGTCCAACGCCCTAGTCATTCGGCTACGGCCGCTTCTTACTTTATTGCTTCTTATACTTTATAGCAATAATATAAATGATTACTAAAATATTTAAGTAACTTTATAAATCACTATCATAATCCTACCAAATAAAATTAAGTATGACAGATTGACGATTTGTAGATTAGGTAGGATTCAATAAATTATGCTTGACGTCAGATTAACGCGAATATTTAGACTCTATTCTAATGCATACTAAACCTCCGATGTTTCCGTACTGTTTTTATTTAAATAAAATAAAAAACTTTTTTATTTACGTAAACCTATTACAGGCACTTGCAAATAGTCAAAACAATAATGAAGTATTCAGTATTATTATCTATAATTACAACATTTTTCCTCATCATTTAACGATCAATCAAATTTAGAAGTTTGATGAAATTTGGTACACAGACACAGATCGTATATAACCGGGATTACCACAGGCAAACATAAATAGACATCATGGTGGGAAGCCTTGCACTGCTCAACAGACACACAAATGAAGGAATTTTGAACCGCATTGTTACCTGCGATGAAAAATGGATTCTGTTTGATAATCGCAAGCACTCAGCAAGTTGGTTGGATCCTGGTTCAGCACCTAAACAATGCCCTAAACGAAAACTTACCCCTAGAAAGGTGATGGTCACTGTTTGGTGGTCTAGCGGCTGTGTGATTCATCACAGCTTCGTACCAAAAGGGGTAAGCGTTACTGCAGATGTGTATTGTGAAGAACTGAACACAATGATGGAGAAGCTGGCACATCTCCAACCAGCATTGGTCAATCGCTCGACTCCGCTGCTCCTGCACGACAACGCGCGACCTCATACTACACAGCAGACGGTCTCCAAGTTGCAAGATCTGGGGTTGGAAGCTCTCCGTCATCCGCCCTACTCACCAGACCTTGCGCCTACAGACTACTACTTTTTCCAGAATTTGGATAACTTCTTGGCGGAAAAAAAATTCAATACCCGAGAGGCAGTACAAAATGTCTTTGAAGAATTTGTTGCTTCCCGTCCAGCTAATTTCTTTAAGAAGGGCATCAATAAACTGCCACTGCGTTGGCAAAGATGCATTGATTGCATGGGTGATTACTTCGATTAATACAAATAAAAATTACATGAAAAAATATCGTTTAAATTTTTTCATACAAAACGTCAATTTCATAGGTCAAAAACCTATTATAAGGTATTTAATCAACTACTTATATTATGATATTTATAAGTAGTTGATCAAATATTATTTTTTTATCACATCTATTCAAAAAGAGCTAGTTAATTCCTCGTAAACAGGGACCAAAATAGCTCATTAATCCCTTAGGGACCAAAATTGATTTGAATTTGGAATGTGGATATTGTTAATAATTTTTCAATCAGCAAAGAGGTGAATCACAAACCATGCGGCATATTGAATATGTGACTGGCTGAAAAACTGCGAGCGCGCCAAATTTAAAAAAAGTTGATGAAAAATATATTTTATGTCATAAGGTTCTTCATTGTACGTAAATAAATTCTTGTTCATAAGTTGCACTTACTTATTTTCTCATAGAGGGTGATAAAAAGTAGAGTGTCCACCTCGGGAGCAACACTATTTTAAGGTCGAGTAACATACTTTTAATCCCTCGCTGCGCTCAGGATTCTAGTTAAGAATCCCTCGCTCCGCTCGGGATTCTACGCTAGAATCCTTCGCTCCGCTCTGGATTAAAAAAAACACTCTCGCCTTTAAAATAGTTGTTTGCTCCCTAGATAAACAATCTACTAATTTAGTACGCAAATTATAAGCTAGCAATTAATTCCCACATATCATTTCGATGCTATTATATAGTGGATGGTATAAATTCCTATAAAATTAATTTGTCATAAAACATCATTTGTTATATAACATCTATAAAACACTACAATTCTCCAAAACACCATCAATAACCTCAACAAACTAAGGAAGGCGAACGTCAATGGAAAACTCGTCAATTTGTCAGCAAGTGAAAGCGAAACGCTTCAAACTGTTAAACGCACTGCCCCAGTAACACAAAGCGCATAGAACAATAGCTAATGTTATCATACTACTTAAAACTTCACTTGCGATTGAATGAATAAATATGTACAAGCTTGTAACAAGACGGAAAGCCACAGCTTAGATTAGCCCGTAGGACAACTTTTTATTTTTAACTGTCACCTTTAAGGCATCTTACTATAATGTGTACATTTGTCATATATCGCACGACAGACGGAAAGACTGATTAAAAATTCTGTAAGATCAAATAATTTTAACAATGTATTTAGCTACTTAAGTGATACTTTTGTTAGAGTTAGTCTTATACAGTGTTATTTTGACAAGTACAAGTGTATGTAAATACCTAAGGGCTGAATAAAGTTCATTATTTCATTAAATCAACTGTTGAACAAGGGCCTCCTCTTAAATAGGCATTGACAAGCCAGTAATATAATCTGTGTTTTCGATGGGATACAATACCTACCCAGACAAATATAATACACTATGCCCGTTCTAATCAAGTTACCCTATTTCCGTGGGCCATAGCGTTGTTTCATTACCTATAACTTTTCCCATGTATTTATAATCCGCCCAAGGCGCCTAAAACAATGGCTAATGTTATCTTAACATTTAGTACTTTACTTAGATTCAAGGTACCTATATAAAATGTGCAAGCATTTACACAAGCGGTCGTAATAAGGAGGTCGACCACAGCTTAGATTAGACCGTGAGACAACAATAGACATGGATTTAGGCTATAACCGCAACGATCGAACGACCAAATTTACAGTTAGTAGTGGTTGGGAGAAATAGAATGCACCTATTCAAGTTCGAGAGGCCCGCGACCTGTAAAGTAGAGCGACAGTTATACAAAATTACCCTAAAAAATTAAAGTCAACATTCCTCAATCTCCTCGCCAGCGAGCGAGGTCCAGGTCCCACAGGGGCGCCCCCTTGCGCAAGTTGCTCAGTTTTTAGTTTTTAAACCATTTACTGAGGCTAGAGCTCTGTTGTCTTAATGCCAGGTGAAATAGAGAGTCCGTCCGAAATAAAAAAACAGAATGCTAAGCGACCAACTATCAGTTGCTGGTCGTACCTATAATGCTTCTTTCGTATACTCCCTTCGTTATATTAAGAATACAAAAAACTCGTTGGACGGTGTGCAGATTGCAGGTCGCTTTGCATAATTCCCCTGCCCCGGTTCATTCGCAATTCTCTAGTATTTATAGTGTCATGTTTTATAACCCTTAACTGCCCATAAATATAGCTCTTATTTAAAAATAAGAGCTATCAAATTGAAAAAACAATATGGCTCATCTACACAAGTCGCTTAAAATTATGGCTATTGTAATCACAGCAATTTTACTACTTCACTTACAATTGAATGTAAAAACGTGTGCAAGCATTTACAAAGGGGTTTGATAACTAATACCACAGTTGAGATGAAGCCGTATGACAACAGCAGATGGATTTAGGAGACAACTCAATCTAAACTCATATGCATTAAAAAAATCAATTCTTTCGCATTATCATCACTACATAGTATTTAAAACAAAGTCGCTTTGTCTGTCCCTACATCCCTATGTCCCTATGTATGCTTAAATCTTTAAAACTGCGCAACGGATTTTGATGCGGTTTTTTTTAATAGATAGAAGGATTCAAGAGGAAGGTTTATATGTATAATACATCAGCATTGTACCCGTGCGGAGCCGGGGCGGGTCGTCGCAAGTATTAATATAAAATAGCTTTTGCTAAGTATCTATTCCTATGCCTTCAAACCGGGGTACATTCGTACAACTTTTCGGATCGGATTTATATTTTTCCATTCATATAATGTATTAGTTATAACTTCCCCCACGTTGCCCCAATCTCAACGTCAGCGACCGCCCTGAGCCGAGGTCCAAGTCCCACAGGGGACGCCCTTTTGCGCAGGTTGCGTAGTTTGTAGTGTTTAAACCATTTATCTAGGCTGGAGCTCCGCTCGCCTTTATGCCCGGTGAAGTAGCAAAAGCCTCGGGGCTAACTAGATATGTCTGTCCGAAAAAAAAATGGTTTCTAATGGTGAAAGATTTTATGACATCGGTCTAGTAGTTTCAGAACCTATTCAATGCAAAAAAACAAACAAATCTTGCCTCTTTAATATTATAGTACAGACTTAAATGTGCCAGCTTTTACACAATAGGTCGTGAACTAACACCACAGCAAATTAGTCCATATAAGAACAATTCGATTTCGGGATCAACCGCAATGCAATTTTATTACATCTCAAATTGCACACACAATATTACATTATATATAATGTATGATAAAAAAATTTACCGTAGAAGAGAGCAACAAACAAAATGATAAGGTGTACGCACACAGTAGTGAAGAAGCGAGCAACCATATTTAGCGTGTCCAACGAGGTCATTTTCCATCCTCGCTCATGGTATGGTTGGGAGTTTCTTATTGGGGCTTAACAGAGGTACATTTTTGTGAGAAAGGTGTAAAAACGAATGCAGTTGTGTATCAAAATACAGTCCTGACGAACCTTGTGGAACCTGTTTCTCATACCATGTTCAATAACAGGCACTGGCTTTTCCAACAAGATTCGGCGCCAGCTCATAGAGCACACAAGACTGGCTGGCGGCGCGTGAAATCGACTTCATCCGGCACGAAGACTGGCCCTCCTCCAGTCCAGATTTGAATCCGTTAGATTACAAGATATGGCAACACTTGTAGGAAAAGTCGTGCTCAAAGCCTCATCCCAATTTGGAGTCACTCAAGACATCCTTGATTAAGGCAGCCGCCGATATTGACATGGACCTCGTTCGTGCTGCGATAGACGACTGGCCGCGCAGATTGTAGGCCTGTATTCAAAATCACGGAGGTCATTTTGAATAAACTTTAGTGTCATAAGAATCTATGTTTTGTTAAGTTCATTTTGGTATATAAATGGTTACATAATGAATAAACTTGTTTCAATTATTTTATATTAAACCTATAATTCTGTCACATGACAGAATTTATGACCTGACTAGGTATGTAAAAAATATAGTTTATAGGTTTAGTAAAATAAGCATTATCTTTTGGGTAATATATTAAACTTGGCATTTATTATAATAGGTATGAAGAATAAAATAATCTATTTAGTCCGTCAGTTAGATTACCAAAAAATATTGGACACGTACTTTTTTTTCGTTCCTCAGACAAAAATTTACGAAGATACAGCGCCTTGGAATTTCGTTGACTTCTAGGTACAATTTTACCTAGTAGTGACGTCACAAGCCCCCCTGTTCACCTGAAGTCCTGAACTTTATAGTTAATTGTTTCTCTGTATCTTTGCCTAGATTGATTTGATAAATAAAAAAATTCGTGTCCAATCATTTTTACTAATTTAACTGAGGGACTAATTATATTTTTATTTATTATTTTTCTTCATACCTATTGCGGAAGTTTATACAAACCATAAAATACGTTGAAATCTTTATCATCATCATCATCATCATCATCATCAGCCCGTATAACGTCCACTGCTGAACATGGGCCTCCTCTCGAGGGAGGGTATTTGCGTGACCGCAGTATTATGTTGTACCAAACAAGGAAACGCTGCTGCCCGTTCCTTGATATACGATTGTTATAGATAGATGATGTTATAACAATCGGGACCAACGGCTTAACGTGCTTTCCGAGGCACGGAGGGTAGTCCCTCAACCAACCAGACCCGGAAAGAAATCTTAGAAATTACACAAAGATTTCATGTCCGGTGTGGGGATCGAACCCACGACCTCCGAGATTCAAGGCGAGCCAAATACCGCTACGCTACGGAGGTTGTCAAACTAGGTAAATCTTTATCAAACTAGGTAAATTAAGCATAAAACATTTTTATCGAGCTACAAGTACATATTATTAGTTACGACAACGCAAGTGGCAGCTATAAACTGCATTTGTGGATTAACTTAATTTCCTTAAGTTTTATTGCTATTTTAATTGAACACCCTTAACTAGCATGTTTGAAGTCTTATTAGGAAACCAGTTACAGTTGAAGGCAAGTGACAGCCTGCCTAGTATAAGTAAGAAGAGTTTGTTTGTTTGCTGGAACGCGCTAATCTCAGGAACTACTGTGTGCTAAGAGAAGGCTCGTGTTCAAAAGTGGCTAAACGGGCTGGTGAAATAAAGTTGAAGTATCTTACACATGACCATTTGAAAATAAGCTTTTAATGCCGTTTAACGTTTGTTATCTTCAATTCAATAGTAATTTTTAACGTTATATACCTTAAGAAAGGTGCCGGTCCAGAGTGGATCAGAATTAGATCAGATCAGAGATAGGTGGAAGTCTTTGTAAGAGGCGTTTGAAGTTTTTATTAGGACAGTTTTAAAAAAATCTTGCGAGAGAACAGTAGCGCGAGCAAAGGTTTGTCTACGACCTCACTCAAAGGTTTTCCCGTACGTCACGAGGAAGTTTCGTGACGTACGGTCAAGACATGTTGTTTTATGTTTAATGCACCTTTTACCTTAGAATATCTTAACAGTTAACCGTTTCCTTATTAGCTTTATTCCTCCTTGCGACAGCTTTAGAGGTTTGACCTGTGAGGCCTGTGACTTCATAAAGTTAACTCTCCTCAAGACTATGTATGGAACTTTTGTCTAGAGGTTGCACGATTTATTTCACAACTTAAAGCGTCTTGGGTTGTAATTTATGACTTAGGAACAAGGATTCAATTGTACAGATAAGATAATTTTGCATTAAGAAGCCCTTTGAGTTCACATAAAAGACGTAGTCTGTAAGGCAACGTTGTTTACTTTCACATTTTTGATAGACGAATCGAATTTAAGGATTTATTAAAAACTATTAAGCAAGGACAGCTGCTAAACTAATATAAGAATAGATTAAAAAAAATAAGAACGTAATTAATTCAAGTTAATTTGAATAACTTTTTATACAAAATTAATATAAAGACACATCAAGAAAAAAGAAACAGTATAAGATAAATAAAAGTGGTTTAATAGTGTAGTATCGAGTTGTGTATCACACATCAAATGTGTATTGAGGAAAAGAATATTGTCGATTTCTGTATGGAAAATCCATGACGTGAATAAATCATTTTATCAAACACGGTGTTAACATATAGCGGCGAAAGATATGGGGACAGCAGAGTTCTATCATCATCATCAACGACTATAACTTCTTCTGCTGACCCATGCAGCAGAAGAAGTTATATGCATTCAGCAGCGGACGTAATTTTGGTTTAAGGCGCTGTACTTAGTCAAAATAGGCTTCACAAAACAGTTTTTAAGCCAAATGTTTAATGTCTCTTCGCTTCTCTTTCATTTCTACGCGGAGAAACAGTGACAAAACTAATACGTAAAAGTCGTCTATTCACCGCGCCTTAAGGTACATTATTCATAGTAGCTTGGCAGACGGGTTGTCGAGCGCGGTATAACACAAGTAATACTGTAGGATGTAAGCATAATGTGCTAGTATACACAGGGAAACACTGCTGCTATTACCGATAATATACCCGAGTGTACGAACTTTCGAGTATAGGTGCTTTCCGAGGCTCGCAAGACCCAAAAAATAGTTTTATTTCACACAAGTATTTGAGTGGAAATCGAATACGACCATTGAACATTTAAGGCGCGAGCGCATCTTATTACTACATAGTATTAAAACAAAGTCGCTTTCCGCTGTCTGTCTGTCCCTATGTATGCTTCGATGTTTAAAACTACGCAATGGATTTTGATGCAATTTTTTAATAGATAGAGTGGTTCAAGAAGAAGGTTTATATGACAAACAACAATAACCATCCGCCACAATCTCTTCTAACTAAAATAACTACCCAGTACCAGGTTCCAAGAAAACTAGTTTCTTATAGATACTTTCTGCTTTTCTCATTGAACGATAAACGGTATATTATGAGTATAATTATGTAACAAGGAAAACTAATGAGAATTTATAAGCATGATATTACTCGCATGTTGCTGCGATTGTTAGTTGCGCAACATGTAAACAAGGTGTTTCACGGAATCGGAAGAAACTTTTACCGGACAAACATTTTATTACCGGACTGGTACCGGAGATGGAATAGCCACAGAAGGATGACCAATTAATTAATGTATTCGGTACAGCAAGTGCTATTAGGATACCTTTATGGTCTGCTCTAATCCTGGCCGGGTAAATTAAAACAAAATATAAACGCGAAGGTATTTTAGGATACGGTTGAGTTAGGAAAATAACGCAAATATGTCGACCATATTGATGGACGTATTTAAAAAGGACAAAATCAAAAGTACCTATAACCGGTAAACATGCATGAAGAGACTGATTAACGTGGAAGAAGCAAAAGAGGTATTCCAGGATCGAGACAGGTGATGCTCCTTTGTCTCTGTCTTCCTCTATGGGAGAAAGGCGTGACGATATTATGTATTATTTATTCTTTATTGTACACATGAAAATAAGTTATTAAAATACAACATTAAAAAGAAAAGACGTACCTACAATTGCGAGCTTAAATCATCTATGAGTTTTCTTCCAGCAAACCAAAGTCAGAGTGAGATTTGTGATAAACGGGAAATAACAGTGTACAAAACAGATGTTGGATGAAATAGTATCAATTATGTATATTATCATATGTATGTATGAGTCATGCACCCAATTACAATATCTGTTCTTGCTTTGAGTAAAAGTCGCAACGAAATAGATAAAGGATCTGGTACTTATTTATACGGCTCTTCTCGAGATAGCTACCCAAAGTTGATCCATCGACTACTTACTGTACCTACTTGAGGGAATACTGTAATATTTATAGGTGCCGCAATAGGTGCAAAGTGCAGTAAAGTGCTATAAATTTTAAACTAGTCGTGTCTTGTGTAGCTTTTGCTGGTCAGTTTTTTAGAATATTATGTGTTAATGTAAGATCGGAACGACCCGAATGCTAAATTTCATTCAAAATCGAGAAGTAGTTTAATCGAAATAAAAAAAAATATATCCAAACATAAAAACTTACATATTTATTGTAGTAAACTGTGATTTTAGACTATTGAATAAGGTTGGAGCTCTGCTCGCCTTAAAAATAAAAGTCCGTCCGAAAAAAAGCCAATGGCATCGGTCTTGTGATCTTGTGGTCGCCGCGCCGCGCCGGTTCGATCCTCACACATCGCACTACCGACGTGAGCCCACTTGGATTGAGTACCAGTTCATTTAAGCTTAGCACGAGGGGTGAACAAGAGCATTAAACATAAAAAGCAGTTGAGCAGCATACCCAGGCTGCAAAATTCTGCTCTAAAAAAATGTGATTTTAGAAATTATAGAAATGTTAGAGAGACACTGGCTGATCAGTTATCTTTACATGACCTACAAATAAGGATAATTGCTCTTATCGGCTCTGATTTTAATTAGGTTAATAATTATTAGGTACCTACACGCGGTTTTACCCGCGTAACTCCCGTTCCCGTAGAAACATCATCATTAAATATAGCCGATAGCCTACCTCGATTAATAGGCTAGATCTAACACTGAAACATATTTTCTAATCGCTTCAGTAGTTCCTGAAATTAACGCGTTTAAGCTAACAAACTCTTCAACTTTATATACCTATATATATACTAGCTTCCCGCGCGCGGTTTCACCCGCGTAGCTCCCGTGCCCGTGGGAACTTCGTAATGACATATAGCATATAACCTTCCTCGATAAATGGACTATCCAACACTGAAAGATTTTTTGAAATCGGACCAGTAATTCCTGAGATTAGCGCGTTCAAACAAACAATCAAACTCTGCAACTTTATAATATTAAGTATAGATATAGTACCTAAGTATAAAGTAGAGTAGGTATAGACAACAACATTGTATGCTATTATATTGTTATTGACATTAAAGTCCACAAATGCGCAATATTTATTCCTTTAACGATACAACCAGCAATAATAATAAAATAGATAAGACGCAAGATTTTCCGAGGCTTTGGTAAAAGACCACTAGCTTACTGATTTCAGGACTTATCTGACTAGGCCCTACATATGGTTTTATTATGGCGATATCTTGTATAGGAGTCCCCAAACTGTAAGCGCTCTGAAGACGCCAGCCGCTATGAATTATACTAACAACATCATTATATATAGACACAAAGGTTTTTCTGACGGGCTGAAGCTGATTCCGCATCGATATCGTTGGAGACTACCTGATACAAGTTTTTGCCCGATTCAAGACCTCGTTAATTACAGTTAAACAAATAAACCTTAGACTTATGAGCCAGTGGCGTAGCTAGGTGGGCAAGAGCCCCGGTGCATAGCTCCAAGAGCTGGCGAGTTGGCTGACACGGTCTTTTCAAAGCTTAGGTAAGAGGGCCCCCTGAGGTCCGCGGCCCTGGTGCACTGCACCAGCTGGCCCTGCGATAGCTACGCCACTGTTATGAGCTACAAGCTTCAACGCGAGGCTTTACCTGAGTAGCTTCCGTTCTCGTAGGAAGTAAATACATAGGTATATATACACTACATCTTATCTATATATATAAAAGAAAGTCGTGTTTGTTACAACACTTATAACTCGAGAACGGCTGGACCGATTGCCATGGTTTTTGATTTGTTGGATTTGTTTCCGTCCCGAATAGCAGAATACATTTTAAAAACAAAAGAAAGTCGTGTTAGTTACACTATTTATAACTCAAGAACGGCTGAACCGATTTGGCTGAAAATTGGTAGGGAGGTAGCTAAGAACTGGGAGAAGGACATAGGATACTTTTGGGTAGGGGTAGGGTAGGGTAGGGTAGGGTAGGGTAGGGGTAGGGTAGGGGTAGGGTAGGGTAGGGGTAGGGTAGGGGTAGGGTAGGGTAGGGGTAGGGTAGGGGTATGGTAGGGGTAGGGTAGGGGTAGGGTAGGGTAGGGTAGGGGTAGGGTAGGGTAGGTGTAGGGTAGGGGTAGGGGTAGGGTAGGGTTAGGGTAGGGGTAGGGTAGGGCAGGGGTAGGGTAGGGCAGGGGTAGGGTATAAAAGTCCACCCGTGCGAAGCCGGGGCGGGCCGCTAGTATATATATAAAAGAAAGTCGTGTTTGTTACAACACTTATAACTCGAGAACGGCTGGACCGATTGCCATGGTTTTTGATTTGTTGGATTTGTTTTCGTCCCGAATAGCAGAATACATTTTAAAAACAAAAGAAAGTCGTGTTAGTTACACTATTTATAACTCAAGAATGGCTGAACCGATTTGGCTGAAAATTGGTAGGGAGGTAGCTAAGAACTGGGAGAAGGACATAGGATACTTTTGGGTAAGGGTAGGGTAGGGTAGGGTAGGGTAGGGTAGGGATAGGGTAGGGGTAGGGTAGGGGTATGGTGGGGTAGGGATAGGGTAGGGGTAGGGTAGGGTAGGGGTAGGGTAGGGTAGGGTAGGTGTAGGGTAGGGGTAGGGTAGGGGTAGGGGTAGGTTAGGGGTAGGGTAGGGTAGGGTAGGGGTAGGGGTAGGGGTAGGGTAGGGGTAGGGTTAGGGTAGGGGTAGGGTAGGGCAGGGGTAGGGTAGGGCAGGGGTAGGGTATAAAAGTCCACCCGTGCGAAGCCGGGGCGGGCCGCTAGTAGTATATATATCCCTATGTTTACTTCTAGAGCTCAGAAGCATTTGGTCGTAAGTGCCATTATACGTCAGAAACATTCGTTGTATGTGCCTTTATCGTAAACTGGCACTTACGACCAAATGCTTTTGAAGTATAATAGACATTCGTCTTAGATCTTTTAAAGTACGCAACGGATTTTAATGCGGATTTTTTTATTAGATAGAGTGATTCAAGAGGAAGTTTTATATGATTACATGAGCTATGCACCCGTGCGAAGCCGGGGCGGGTCGCTATCCTCGATGAATGGGTTATCTAACACTGAAATAATTTTCAAATCAAATCAGGCCAGTAGTTCTTTAAATTAGCGCGTTCAACCAAATAAACAAACTCTTTAGCTTTATATCATCATCATTATCATCAGCCTGTTGTAGTCCACTGCTGAACATAGGCCTCCCCCATCGGCCTGCATCCACCGAGTCCCCGCGACCTTTATGAGGTCATCGGTCCATCGTGCAGGCGGCCGTCCTACGCTGCGCTTGCCAGTTCGTGGTCTCCACTCGAGAACCTTTTTGCACCATCGGCCGTCAGTTCTTCGAGCTATGTGTCCTGCCCATTGCCACATCAGCTTGCTAATCCGTTGAGCTATGTCAGTTACCTTCGTTCTCCTGCTCTTCATTTCTGATTCGATCACGCAGGGAAACGCCGAGCATAGCTCTTTCCATAGCTCGCTGAGCGACTTTGAGCTTTCTTATGAGGCACACAGTAAGAGACCACGTCTCAGATCCATATGTCATCACTGGTAACACACATTGATTGAAGACTTTGGTCTTCAGGCACTGAGGTATTTTGGACGAGAAGATCTTCCGAAGCTTCCCAAACGCTGCCCAGCCGAGTCGGATTCGACAATTGACCCCTTTCTCTAAGTTGGCTTTATATATCCTACTGATATTATAAATGCAAAAGTTAGTATGTTTTTTTTGTCTGACGGACATATGTAGTTAGCCCCGAGGCTTTTGCTACTTCACCGGGCATAAAGGCGCGCAGAGCTCCAGCCTAGATAAATGGTCTAAACACTACAAACTAAGCAACCTGCGCAAGAGGGCGTCCCTGTGGGACTTGGACCTCGGCTCAGGGCGGTCGCTGACGGCGAGATTGAGGGATTATGGCTTTTAGTTTCTTTAGGGGAGTTTTGTGCAAGTGTCGCTCTACTTTACAGTTCGCGGGCCTCTCGGACTTCGGATCTACGAGGGCATCGGAAGGTTCTTAGCAAACTAAGGGTCGGGAGGGAAAGTTTGTATGTGTGGATGTGTGTATGTATGTTACTCTTTCACGCAAAAACTACAGTATGGATCTGGCTGAAACTTTGCACGCGAATAGTTTATAACCTGGATTAACATATAGACTACAAAATATCACTCTCCGACCCACTGGAGCAGAGTGACGCGGGTAAAACCGCGGGACGCAGCTAATTTAGTATAAATAGATATAGATTACATACATACGTACAAACAAACATATCAGAGCACTTAAGTGGATTACTGTCGTGCTGACATTTCAGTAATGAGGTTAATTGAGTGACACAATTGTCTCACATTGAATTATTACACTGCATGTGTAAGTACAGAGGTTTGGAATTTTACCTTATAATATATTTCCCTTGATCATCATCATCATCAACAGCCCATTTACGTCCACTGCTGAACATGGGCCTCCTCTTGACAGACCTTGGCAAGCCAGGATCGTAGAGGGATATTGCCGTAATCACCACGCTTGGCAGACGGATTGGTGATCGCAGTAAGATTTAAACGTTGAGCTTATAGATGCTGCTGCCCATCCATCAGCCATATGTCCCTTAGTCGCCTTTTACGACACCCATGGGAAGACATGGGGTGGTCTATTCTAAGCCGGAAACTACACTGCATTTCCCTTGATATTAAACTGTATTCGGATCACAAACGATTTTTTTACTTTATAAAAAGTAGTCACAAAATGTCAACTTAACCACATTCAGAATAAGGTTCAAAGTTTTTGTTTATAAGAGATTCGCGTGAACATTAGTTATAATTCGAAATTTTAATACTCGTAATCTTGGTTAATTTTATTAATTTATTCTATTACTGTCATCATTATCATTGTTTAATTCTTAATTTTATTGATTATAACTGTTATGTTGTTTGTATATTAATTCGCCGTTATCTTTATTTAGTGAGTTAGTTATATGGTTTTTTATTTTTATTTTATTTTTTGTTGGTAATCTTTCCAACAAAAAATATCAAGTTGATGAAATTTGTTTATTTATTTATTTGGCTCTACAATTAAAATTAGAATAGAATATTGAATGCATTATTGCCAATTTTTATATTTTATATATTTTTATTTGACGTTTGGCATGCGTGGCGTCAAAACTGGGGCTGGCTAGAATACCAGCGCTGCGTAATGATCTTTTAGATTCTTGATGTAGCTTAATGCTGAAGCCAGTTCCAATTTATGGTGCATATAACTGTAATACTATTAATCATTTTTTATTTCCTTGTATGTGCCGTAAATAAATGTATTTTCTTTCTTTCTTCTTTCTATACATATATTGCAAAAATGATTTTCAGAATAATAAGTAGGTAAGAAGTAGGTAAATATATTATATTTTAAATTGTGATGGTCATGGTAAGATCGTACCTTTATTATAGCTTTTTCCTTTTATATAATTATGGTTACATATTAATGCATATTGTGCCTGCTGCCGTGTGGTTTCCGGCTTAAAATATACCACCTCATGTCCTCCCATGGGTGATGGGTTGGCAGCAGCATCTATTAGCTCAAGGTTAACATCTTACTGCGATCACCAATCCGTCTGCCAAGCGTGGTGATTATGGCAATATCCCTCAACGAACCTGGCTTGTCAAGGTCTGTTAAGAGGAGGTCCATGTTCAGCCGTGGACGTTAACAGGCTGTTGACGATAAGGATAACGACGACGATATTGCATATCACATAGTATAAAACAAAGTCGCTTTCTCTGTCCCTATATCCCTATGTATGCTTAAATCTTTAAAACTACGCAAAAGATTTTGATGCGGTTTTTTTTAATAGATAGAGTGATTCAAGAGGAAGTTTTATATGAATCAACATCATCATTGCACCCGTGCGGAGCCGGGGCGGGTCGCTAGTTATGTATAAACCTCAGACCAAAATAAAATTTATGGAGGGAGCGCTATCGAACAATGCACTGATGGCGGTTTTACGGTTCCGTACCCGAAGGGTAAAAACGGGACCCCATTACTAAGACTTCGCTAATCGCTGTCTGTCGCTCACCACGCTGTATTTCAAGAACCGCGATAACTAGATAGTTGAAATTATTACAAATTATATATTTATATTGCCGCTATAACAAAAATTACTTAAAATAAAATAAATATTTAAGGGGGGCTCTTTTTTGGTGCATTAGTGTCACCATACCACCATAGAATACTGTGAAAAATAAGGTTGAACTTTGATTTATTCACATTTTTTGTTAACATAATGAAGTTTGTTATTGGACGGAGAGCTGACAACCGAAAAGGCAAGGTAATTTGATCATTCATAAAAATGATTTATCAGCTTACCTGGAGCATTCTAAGCATAAAGACGTCGACCTGGCAGGATTCGCGTGGTGGATGTGAGAGTTATGGGGTGGGAAAAAAATAAAAAAAAAAGGTAATGTGATCAGGATTACTTTTTATGCCAAATGGTTTGCCCACCTCCCCAAAGCACATAAAAAAAATCTGGCGTCATTTGGTTGGTGGAAAGGTAGCGCCAGGCTTAATTAAAGTGAGGAAAAAAAAAAAAATTTTTAGGTAATAAGAACAAGGCTGGCTTTTTTTGTGCTTATATGGCTTTTTTTTCCTAGCCTCTGGGAATAATAAACTTTAAGCACAAAAAAAGCCAGCCTTGTTCTTATTACCTAAAATTTTTTTTTTTTCCTCACTTTAATTAAGCCTGGCGATACCTTTCCACCAACCAAATGACGCCAGATTTTTTTTGTGTGCTTTGGGGAGGTAGGCAAACCATTTGGCATAAAAAGTAATCCTGATCACATTACCTTTTTTTTATTTTTTTCCCACCCCATAACTCTCACATCCACCACGCGAATCCTGCCAGGTCGACGTCTTTATGCTTAGAATGCTCCAGGTAAGCTGATAAATCATTTTTATGAATGATCAAATTACCTTGCCTTTTCGGTTGTCAGCTCTTAGTCCATATGACATCAAGCACCTGACGCTGCTTCAGATTGGCATCGATCAAGGTAAGGCATAGTTTTGGTACACATTGTGCGTAAGCTGTGTATGTACACACCAAGGCAGAGTTTTACCGGCTTCGATGCGTTACTCGCAGCTCTCCGTCTTTACTTTTTATTTTTTTTGAGATATATACACATTAACGGGTCTACTTAGCCTTCGTGTCCGTGAATGATGTGTTTGTAAAATCCCCCGCGACACAGGAATTTGTTACCCAAGTAAATTGTTATAGCCACAATCATTTTAGTTAGCGCTGTCCTCCTTTGGACATCCTACTCATATTATAAACGCGAAAGTTTGTAAGTATGGATGGATGGATGTTTGTTACTCTTTCACGTAAAAACTTCTGAATGGATTTGGCTGAAAGTTTGCATGCGGGTAGTTTATAAGCTGGATTAACATATAAGCTACAAAATATTACGCTCCGAGCCACTGGAGCAGAGTGACGCGAGTAATACCGCGGGGCGCAACTAGTTTGAAATATTTTTTCATGTATCAAAGGTGAAAGGCGTTAAGCTATTATTATTGAACCTGTGGTGGCGGAAAAATTGTGATACCTAAGCGGGAGGGCAGCTAGGTATATCACTCAGACTTCCGCCACGAAGGAGTTCCGTAACTGTTGTACCATTGCATTGGCAAGAGTACACCCTTTTCTTTGGACGGACTTTATGTAGTTAGCCAGGAAATAAACTAAAATTCAGTAGGTAGGTGGAGTAGTATTTTATTTGGTAGGTATATATAATATACTAGCAGCCCGCCCCGGCTTCGCACGGGTGGACTTTTATACCCTATCCCTGCCCTACCCTACCCCTACCCTAACCCTACCCTACTCCTACCCTACCCTACCCTACCCCTACCCTACCCCTACCCTACCCCTACCCCTACCCTACCCTACCCCTACCCTACCCCTACCATACCCCTACCCTATCCCTACCCTACCCCTACCCTACCCTACCCCTACCCAAAAGTATCCTATGTCCTTCTCCCAGTTCTTAGCTACCTCCCTACCAATTTTCAGCAAAATCGGTTCAGCCGTTCTTGAGTTATAAATAGTGTAACTAACACGACTTTCTTTTGTTTTTAAAATGTATTCTGCTATTCGGGACGGAAACAAATCCAACAAATCAAAAACCATGGCAATCGGTCCAGCCGTTCTCGCGTTATAAGTGTTGTAACAAACACGACTTTCTTTTATATATATAGATTAGTAAAATCTTCCATGTCAAATTTTTTCAATTTGACACGGATGCGTAGCTTGTTACGTTTACTGTTACGAGTGGGTTCACGTCGGTAGCCCAATGGCTAGGGGCGTCGGACTTATGATCTTGTGGTCACCGGTTCGATCCCAATCCATGGCACGACTGACGTGAACCCACCCCTAACACAAACATTTTAGCTTAGAACGATGGATTAACAAGAATACTAGTAGACAGCAAAACTGCAAATACCTATTTAAAAATAAAAATAAATGTTTCATGAGTTTAATCTGGCGAAATTCAAATCCAGTTTATATTATAATCAAATTGAATTATTTGCAGTATGCATATTATGAAATAGACACATAACACATGAGATAAATAATATAAAATGTAGGATGTGTCCTACATTTTATCATTGGATTATTGCTAAATGTCAATATCAAGTAGATAAGACACAATACCTAATCATATTAATCACCATTCAGCACCAATATAATCCAATTTATAACATTAAGTTCCTAGAACTGTGATAATAATAAAATATTACAGGAAATGTCACACTTTTTGGATACAAATGTTTAATAATGTTTATCTATACTGCCCTCCTTAATGCAAACGCAGTACTTGCAAAATCGCGATTTCGAGATAAACGCGGTAAACCCCTTTGGGCAAGAATAGCGATTCCCAGTAATTTCTTTTTTTTTAATGTGAAACATATGATTAAATTTTTTTATGTGTATAGATTGGGGTCCTGAAATATCATTTTCGCAAAAAAGTGAAAAACCCAAAAATGACAATTACTGCAAGTACAATTAGCAGGGCAGTATAGTTGTGTAATAAACAATCACAAACTTTTTAAATTCAAAAATCTATGGTAATTTAATACCTGATTACAAACTTTTTTTAAAAGTAATCAAATGGCGCCAAAAGTATGCATTTGTGACCTAGAGAGAGAATGAGAGATTTTAGTTGAGTTTTTCTCAAAATGTATTTATTAGGACCCTGTTCTTTGCCTATACCCCTCAAACATTGATAATCCTACAAATATTATAAATGCGAACGAAAGTTTGTATGTGTGGGTGTATGTATGTTTGTTACTCTTTCACGCAAAAACTACTGAATGGATTTGGCTGAAAGTTTGCATGCGGATAATTTATAAGCTAGATTAACATATAGGATACAAAACATCACACTCTGACAAACTGGAGCAGAGTGACGCGGGAAAAACCGCGGGGTGCAGCTAGTAATATATAACAACTAGCTTCCCGCGCGCGGTTTCACCCGCGTAACTCCCGTTCCCGTGGGAATTTCATAATAAAATATAGCCTATGTTCTTTCTTAGGCTCTAGACTATATCTGTACCAAATTTCATTTAAATCGCTTCAGTAGTTAAGGCGTGATTGCGTAACAGACAGACAGAGTTACTTTCACATTTATAATATTAAAGTAAGGAAGTAAGGATAAGGATAGTAAGGATTATAATTAGGTATATTATTATCAATGTTAAATTAGGTTCCACACACACCTAGTGGATATCAAATAGTAATACTCCCAATAGTATTAATTATAAGGACATCTGCAGTATTCTACAGGGACAAAATACAATGACTAAATGAATAATTTAGAATGGAATGAATGGTATCTGATACATATTATCATCACTATGTAAAATATCCTACTAATATTATAAACACGAAAGTTTGTAAGTATGGATGGATGGATGTTTGTTACTCTTTCACGCCAAAATTACTCAACGGAATTGGCTGAAATTTTGCACCGGAATAGGTTATATGATGGATTTACATATAGGCTACAAAACATCACGCACCAACCCACTGGAGGGCAGTTACGCGGGTAAAACCGCAGGGCGAAGCTAGTTCCTTATAAAAGAGTACATGGAAGGATTTAGGGGAGGTACCTTATATTATGGCATTTGAAGCTGGTTTGTAGGCTTGAATGCACTAATCTGAGGTACTATTGGTTCAATTTGAAAAATTTTTTCTGTGTTAGATATATAGGTAGCTATATATTTGGGGGAGGCCACTTTGATTTGACCTTTCAGACTAAAAAATGAAAGGATTTTTTTCTTGTTTGTTTGATTGATACTTCACTTGAAATATTTAAAGAGAAACAATAAATATTGAGGATTTAAGACCTCAATAAATAAATTATTACTAAATAAAATAATCCCCTAACATTCACTTATTTTTGTCAACTATGGACCCTAGTTAGGTTAGCTGACTAGGGTGCATTGTTACTTAGTAAAACTTTAATTTTACTTTTTCATGTGAAACTAAAGTCAACACATGCATTTATTTTTACTAAAGAAAATGCTAATGGAAATATGAAAATCTTCTTGATAAATGAGATAAACAGTTAATTAATTGTTAGCAATAAAATTACTATCCAACTGCCAGAAATTTCAAAGATTTCAATCATTTATTAATTATTTTTTTTTATGTTCACAAGTGTTTATAGTTTATACACTTAATAAATTAATAAATTTCCTACAAAATGTTAAACACAATTCATTAAGAGAAACATAACAATTGTATTATCTATGTAATAAAGATGCAAGACATAACTCATGCAGTATTTATTCTGTTATGAACCTATTATTTATCTATTTTCTATTCATACATAAGCAATGTCTCATATCTAATATCAAAATAATCAGATAGCACTAACATGTCCTATCAAAAAATAAACTTTGAATACTTACAGCAAATATAGTATTTTGCAGTCCAAAGGGTATAGGAGTTAATCTTGCAAAGAACACTATTTTGAATGCTTGAGGCCCTGATATCACTTTGAGCAGAGCTCTTGCTGTCTCGTTCTTCAGCAGTCGCTCCAGCGGCAGGTACCCTCTTAGCGCCTTCAGAGTGAAATGGGCCACCGCCACACCGAAGTTTGCACTAACCAACACAGTACCCAAACCCTGAACAATCCCAAACAAATATCCACTTGTTATAATCAACACTAAATATCCTATTGTCACCGGAAAACTCACGATCAAAAATAAACCCATAAATAATAAAAATATTATCCGCTGGTCCTGCGCGTCTACCCAATATAATATCGTCTTCAAATATTCTTTAAAAAAATAAAGAACCAGTACTAAGCATGTGAGCAATAGTATCGATATTACTATGTTAAATAAATAACTGTACGTGGTCCTGTTATTAATTTTAGCCCATAAACTTTTCTTTCTAGTTACCGCCGCGGGATCGGGCTGACATTCTTCAACATCCACGATTTCCATCATGACTTGTTCGCGAAATTATATAGTACGTTTTTTTATGTTTGAGATCTTATATTTTTACAATGATTATCTCTCGCCATGGCCTAATGGAAAGGTATGTTACACTGTTTATTTCACTTCACGTTTACACACTGCACTATACAAATGGGACCAAAATTCAACACCATTCCTCAACCAATGGACACTAGCTGACAAATGTCAACAACCAGACATGTCAAGCTGGCAACTGTCCGGTAACAATTGTCAGTGTCAGGACAGGAAGTTATTTTTTTTAACTAAATTCTACTGTTGATCTTAGGCTTTTAAGATTGTCAAAAATGTATCAAATCCGTATCAATCCGTGTCAAACATGTTTCAATGTATCAAATGCTGCTAGCTTAGACAATCTACCATATTCATGGGACAATTTCTATTTATTCATGGTCTTTCGCCAATGATTTGTAAATTATGATAAACAAATATTTTATTCGCCGTGTGGTTTCCGGCTTAAAATAGACCACCCCATGTCCTCCCATGGGTGTCTTAAAAGGCGACTAAGGGACATATGGCTGATGGATGGGCAGCAGCATCTATTACCTCAAGGTTTACATCTTACTGCGATCACCAATCCGTCTGCCAAGCGTGGTGATTATGGCAATATCCCTGTACGATCCTGGCTTGCCAAGGTCTGTTCAGACGAACTGCCCGTTTACGTCCACTGCTGAACATGGGCCATATTCAGCAGTGGACGTAAACGATCTGTTGATGATGAGGGTTTAGGAAGAAGCAAACTTAACTGACTTAATGCTTTATAGCTGTTACTTTTAAGTATATAATAAATTCTTAAAAGAATAAAATGTGTTGTCGATAAATTCATCAAATTAAAAGAAAAAAATATATACATTGAACTAATCTATTAATAATCTTTATTCGTCCTTCTGCGAGTTACTCAAGACAAAATTATAAAATTATGGAAAGAATCCTTGGATTTTATTAGATTTTGATCTAAGCTTAATACTTATTATAGGAGTTTTAACTTTATAACAAGGCAGCACTGAAAACGTCAAAATAATCTGCAATATTGAAAAATTTCCAAATCAGACTTTGGTTCAAGAGCATAAGAACGAGATAAACATAGCATTCCGATTGCGCGAGAAAGAGAAACATAATCAATGTTTCAAATCAGAACATTTATACACAGAAACGTCATTCTTTGCCATCTGTCGAGTTGTACAGTTGTTCACCGTACATTTTATTTTTTTGTAAAATACACGTAAATTTTTAAAATACTCAGTGAATGGTCAAAAATATTAATTATTCGCTTACTCTTAGTTCAAAGCTTTCTTTGTTGTGCTGTTATAGTTTCAATTTGAAGGTTCTAGAAACCTAACCATGCCGCCGAAAAAGGCAAGCGCTGCCGCTGGCGGTGGAGGAAGCAAGAAGACGGAGCAGAAGAAGAAAGAAAAAGTTATAGAGGTGCTTCTATTTTTAAATTGAAAAAGAAACTCGCTACTTTTTATAAAATATTTCCTAGTATAAAGTTACAAGTTTAAAGTTCTTTGACAGCATAACATTAAGGTTATTTCTGTGGGTAAACTCAGCTATTAGAAACTCGACCTTATTGAGCGTAGCACAATTTTAACTTTGAGAGAGCTGTGAACCTCTACTGTATAGTTTCTAATCCACTTGTCAATGGTTTATCTCAATAGGATGATAATTTAAAAAAAAATGGAATAATAAAGCTATAGACTATTAAAAGTTAGTAATATGGCATAATTATTATTGACCTTTAATTTCTATATGATTTACTGAGACTTACTCTGTATGTTAGGATGTATAGACCATTTATATATTAAGAGAGAACACATACTTAATCATAAAATCAATGATTGTAGGATGTCAAATAACTCCTGTTGAAGTAATTTACACAAATATTCAAAATAACAAGTGAAAGATCACTTGTTATTCTGCATATTTGTGAAATGATATGTTTCCTAAATTATAATGATTGCAAATAAGAATTTGCAATAATTATTATTTAGAAAACAAATCATATTTAGAATATACAATTTCTAAACTAAATTAGCTAGGGCTTTGGCTAGAATTCCTTGGTTCTGAAGGTCCTTTTTTGAATCCTCTAAGAAAAGACTTCAGTATCACAATATCACCCATACCCTCAGCAGGCAAAATTTTAGCAAGATAGTTCATATGACATATGTATCCACATAATAGGTATATCGTAATAACTATCTTTATGCAAAAATTTTGCTTATACATATATCTTATGCCTTTTCCCCACAGGGGTAGGCAGATACCACTTCCTTCAACTTGCTATGATCTGTACTTTAACCTTCTCCAAATTCATTTATCTTCTCATGCATTCTCTCTTTCTGTTTAGTGACTTCACCTTTCTTGAGAATGTCCCCGATTTGAACAAGGAATGTCCGCCTTGGTCTTCCCAATTTGAATTTGGAACTGTTCTTGATAGGTGTAACAGCCAGTGGATTATGTTGTGTTTATATTGTTTAGTAATGGTTGCCTTTTTTAAATACAGATTTCAATTATAACTAATTTTATATAATATTAATTTTATTTATCAGGATAAGACCTTTGGTTTGAAGAACAAAAAGGGTGCAAAGCAACAGAAATTTATACAGCAAGTAGAAAAGCAGGTCAAAAGTGGAGGCATCCACCCTGCAAAGCCTATGGAAGACAAGAAAAAAGATAAAGAAGCAAAATTAAAGGAACAGAAGGAATTAGCGGCATTGTTCAAACCGGTGCAAACTCAAAAAGTTGAAAAAGGTAAATATGTTTCTTATTAACCTTGTGGCATGACCTGTAAAAGTTAAAGTGCAATTCTTTTCATGAAAAAACAGCCTATGAAACTTCTTGCTGATTAAAAACTAAAGATCCACAAATCAAAACTAATGATATGTTAAAATCGTACCAATTCTGCCAGAATTGGTAATATTTTTGCATTTCACTTCATTTCGATTTGTGGCTCTGTTGTTTTAAAGAAACTTTCTGTATTATAATAAATTAATTTGATTTGCATACTACACAATATTAAAAGTATTTATTCTTTATTCTAGGCACGGATCCTAAATCTGTGGTGTGTGCTTTCTTCAAGCAAGGACAATGTACAAAAGGCGACAAATGCAAATTTTCTCATGACTTGACTATTGAAAGAAAGGTAAGATTTTTCTAAATTAATTATAATAAAATTACAATTGGCCATCAAGTGTCATCCCTTTTTAGTCTTACGAGGCGACTAGCAGCTATTAGCTCTAGGTTACTTATCATTTTACTGTGGTGACCAATCTTCCTACTAAGTGTAGTGATCATGGCAATATCCCTCATTGGCCCTGGTTTGCCAAGGTCAGTTGAGAGGATGCCCAAGTTCAGTCGTGGACATAATGGGGATGTTAAAGTAAAATATTTCGCCTATAGACTATTGGTATAATCTCACTAATAATTAATTATTTGTATTTTAATATTCCAGGCTGAAAAACGTTCATTATACGTGGACATGAGAGACGATGATGACAACATGGACAACTGGGATGAGGACAAATTGAAGGAGGTTGTCGAAAAGAAGCATGGAGAAAACAATAAACAAAGACCTGGCACTGATATTGTGAGTACAATGATGTTTAGTAGAAGTGTAACTACTCCTGTATTAGTCCTGTTAATGATACAGGGGTCTGGGCTCCATGGGCCCCATAAATGTGTGGTAGTTTTAATACAGGGTCTGTCAACCACTGAAGTTTAGAGTATTGTATAACCAACAACCTAACCATTATATTTTTGCATTTTATACTTAAATATTCTATACAGCTTCCCAAGCACTTTTTCACCTGCTAGCTTCTGTCCCTGTTTAAACTTTATAATTAAATTTCATAATTAAATATAGCCTATGTTACTCATGGATAAAGTGGCTTTAAATTGGTCCTGTTTTGAGCCTATTCAATGCAATAATCAAATGTTTCAGTACATGGCCTAAAAGTTACATATGTAACATGCTAGTAGCTATTCTAGTGGCAAAACATTGCACTATTATCGCCTGTTCACTAGGGCAGGGGTAGCCAACTGGTCGAATCCAGCAGCTATCATCTTATAAAATAATTTTAGACCATATTTATCATCAAATACGTGCCACAGTTATTGTTTGTGGTAAAATAATCTGAAAAATACCTATTTATTATTTGATTTACTACAAAACATAATGGACCCATATGGTTGATTGCAGACTGGGTAACAGTCGATCTTAGGTGTTATTAAGTTGGGTCACCCCTGCACTAGGGGATAATACTGCAATTAGGGGACACAATAGGGCCCCAAATGTTGTGTCCCAAAATTTGCATGTTTTGGTGCCAAACAATATTTACTTTCATGACTTGTTACAGATTTGCAAGCATTTCTTGGAGGCTGTAGAGAAATCTAAATATGGTTGGTTCTGGGAATGTCCTGCTGGCACTAAATGTATTTACAGACATGCATTACCACCTGGCTTTGTGCTCAAACGTGATAAGAAGAAGCTAGAAGAGAAAAAGAATGAGATATCATTAGTAGACCTTATAGAAAGAGAGAGGGCTGCGTTGGGACCTAATCAAACTAAGATTACATTGGAAACCTTCCTTGCTTGGAAGAAAAAGAAGATTAAGGAGAAACAGGTACGTAAAAACTTTATAAATAAACTAGCTTTCCGCGCGCGGTTTCAAGTTTAGCCTCTGCCATCCGGGGATAGTGTAGATTTCCAATAGTGAAATATATTTTCATATCGGACCAGTTGTTTCGGAGCCTATTCAATCTCAACAATCTATTCAAATCGAACAATCAAATCTTTCCTCTTTATTATATTAGTATAGATGTAAAGCCTTAGATTGCGTAATATCCATCTAATGAAACATTTGAGTTTTACAGTGTGGGTTCTGCCTTAATGACCACATCATATCTTCCTATGGGTGTAGGAAGAGGCGATTAAGGGACCTACACCTGATGAATAGGCAGCAGCATATATCAGTTGAAAGACACTCATATTAGTACAATCTCCAATCTGCCTGCCAAGATTGGTGATTACGGCAATATTGCTCAAAAACCCTGGCTTCCTGAGCATCTGTTAAAGAGGAAACCCATGTTTAGCATTAGATGTAAATACGTTGATGAAGTTAACATTTGAGTGGACTTTGGTTTGGTAGTAAAGAATAGTTGTTATATACTAGATGACTTTTTTTACCGTCTTGAAAATAATAGTGGGTGATATGTATATGAAATAGATGTGTAAGGCATAGTTATTTTATCTTTTTTTTAATGGCGTAGAATGAAAATCTTAACTGTAAAAATGCGTACCTAGGTAGGTAGTTACGCTATTCCGCTCACTCTTTTCATTCGTATCTGATTGCGGCCTAGTATTAAAGGTTCCTATTTTAACTAATGCAACGTAACTACCTAATTAGGTTCGTATTTTTATCGTTATGATTTTCACTATATGTCAATAAAAAAAATAAGATAAAATAACTATGCCTTAGACATCTATTTCAAATACATATCACGCCTTATTATTTTCAATACATTTTATATTTTCAGTTTTTTTGATTTAATTATATAAATATACATAATACTTATTTCTGTGAGTGATGCAAACAAAAACCTCTTCGAGTTTTACCGTGCAAACAAAGTAAATAATAATAACAATAACCTACATTAATTATTTTATAATGACGGTACGTAAATATTATATTAAATTAACAATCAGTGTGAATGAACATGCATCGCTAAGCAATTATTTTGTGTTTTTAGTTTTTTATATAAAAGTTCTATATTTAAATTATTGATTCAAATTTGTAATCTATGATTTTGGTAGCTTTAAAAAATAATCATAATGATTTAAATCTCCCGTTTCAAGATGGCTAATGATAAGTTTAACTTTGTAAATTTTTTTATTTGTTGCCCCTTATAATATTTTTGTCGTATTTTAACGTTGTGCTTAAAATATGAATGCCAGATCTTAAAACCGAATATCGTTTGCTTTTCTACTTAATAGGCGAGCAAATGAATACATATTTTGTTTAGCAAGGTGAAAGAAATACACTAGACATCGGCAAAATCTTAGATAGACGTCATTTTTGATTAAGTTAAATAGCGAATGGGCATGAATTATGATACAAAATATGTTGTATGCTAACACTGACCGTGGACTGTCCGTTGCAGGAGGCGATGTGCAAGGCGGAGGAGCAGCGGCGCAGCGACTACAAGGCGGGCCGCGCCGTCGGGCTGTCGGGCCGCGAGATGTTCTCCTTCGACCCCGCGCTGGCGCACGACGCCGACGACGAGGACGAGGCCGTCGACCTCGCCACCTACGGCGACGACGACGACCAGCCCTACCGCGAGATACAGCTCGACCTCATCGGCATAGACGCCTCGGAGGTACGTCACTACCGCGAGATGTTCTCCTTCGACCCCGCGCTGGCGCACGACGCCGACGACGAGGACGAGGCCGTCGACCTCGCCACCTACGGCGACGACGACGACCAGCCCTACCGCGAGATACAGCTCGACCTCATCGGCATAGACGCCTCGGAGGTACGTCACTACCGCGAGATGTTCTCCTTCGACCCCGCGCTGGCGCACGACGCCGACGACGAGGACGAGGCCGTCGACCTCGCCACCTACGGCGACGACGACGACCAGCCCTACCGCGAGATACAGCTCGACCTCATCGGCATAGACGCCTCGGAGGTACGTCACTACCGCGAGATGTTCTCCTTCGACCCCGCGCTGGCGCACGACGCCGACGACGAGGACGAGGCCGTCGACCTCGCCACCTACGGCGACGACGACGACCAGCCCTACCGCGAGATACAGCTCGACCTCATCGGCATAGACGCCTCGGAGGTACGTCACTACCGCGAGATGTTCTCCTTCGACCCCGCGCTGGCGCACGACGCCGACGACGAGGACGAGGCCGTCGACCTCGCCACCTACGGCGACGACGACGACCAGCCCTACCGCGAGATACAGCTCGACCTCATCGGCATAGACGCCTCGGAGGTACGTCACTACCGCGAGATGTTCTCCTTCGACCCCGCGCTGGCGCACGACGCCGACGACGAGGACGAGGCCGTCGACCTCGCCACCTACGGCGACGACGACGACCAGCCCTACCGCGAGATACAGCTCGACCTCATCGGCATAGACGCCTCGGAGGTACGTCACTACCGCGAGATGTTCTCCTTCGACCCCGCGCTGGCGCACGACGCCGACGACGAGGACGAGGCCGTCGACCTCGCCACCTACGGCGACGACGACGACCAGCCCTACCGCGAGATACAGCTCGACCTCATCGGCATAGACGCCTCGGAGGTACGTCACTACCGCGAGATGTTCTCCTTCGACCCCGCGCTGGCGCACGACGCCGACGACGAGGACGAGGCCGTCGACCTCGCCACCTACGGCGACGACGACGACCAGCCCTACCGCGAGATACAGCTCGACCTCATCGGCATAGACGCCTCGGAGGTACGTCACTACCGCGAGATACAGCTCGACCTCATCGGCATAGACGCCTCGGAGGTACGTCACTACCGCGAGATACAGCTCGACCTCATCGGCATAGACGCCTCGGAGGTACGTCACTACCGCGAGATACAGCTCGACCTCATCGGCATAGACGCCTCGGAGGTACGTCACTACCGCGAGATACAGCTCGACCTCATCGGCATAGACGCCTCGGAGGAACGTCACTACCGCGAGATACAGCTCGACCTCATCGGCATAGACGCCTCGGAGGTACGTCACTACCGCGAGATACAGCTCGACCTCATCGGCATAGACGCCTCGGAGGTACGTCACTACCGCGAGATACAGCTCGACCTCATCGGCATAGACGCCTCGGAGGAACGTCACTACCGCGAGATACAGCTCGACCTCATCGGCATAGACGCCGCGGAGGTACGTCACTACCGCGAGGTACAGCTCGACCTCATCGGCATAGACGCCTCGGAGGTACGTCACTACCGCGAGATACAGACGCCTCGTAGGTACTTCACTACCGCGAGATACAGCTCGACCTCATCGGCATAGACGCCTCGGAGGTACGTCACTACCGCGAGATACAGCTCGACCTCATCGGCATAGACGCCTCGGAGGTACGTCACTACCGCGAGATACAGACGCCTCGTAGGTACTTCACTACCGCGAGATACAGCTCGACCTCATCGGCATAGACGCCTCGGAGGTATGTCACTACCGCGAGATACAGACGCCTCGGACGTACGTCACTACCCCGAGATACAGCTCGACCTCATCGGCATAGACGCCTCGGAGGTATGTCACTACCGCGAGATACAGCTCGACCTCATCGGCATAGACGCCTCGGAGGTACGTCACTACCGCGAGATACAGCTCGACCTCATCGGCATAGACGCCTCGGAGGTACGTCACTACCGTGAGATACAGACGCCTCGTAGGTACTTCACTACCGCGAGATACAGCTCGACCTCATCGGCATAGACGCCTCGGAGGTATGTCACTACCGCGAGATACAGACGCCTCGGACGTACGTCACTACCGCGAGATACAGCTCGACCTCATCGGCATAGACGCCTCGGAGGTATGTCACTACCGCGAGATACAGCTCGACCTCATCGGCATAGACGCCTCGGAGGTACGTCACTACCGCGAGATACAGCTCGACCTCATCGGCATAGACGCCTCGGAGGTACCTCACTACCGCGAGATACAGCTCGACCTCATCGGCATAGACGCCTCGGAGGTATGTCACTACCGCGAGATACAGCTCGACCTCATCGGCATAGACGCCTCGGAGGTACGTCACTACCGCGAGATACAGCTCGACCTCATCGGCATAGACGCCTCGGAGGTACGTCACTACCGTGAGATACAGACGCCTCGTAGGTACTTCACTACCGCGAGATACAGCTCGACCTCATCGGCATAGACGCCTCGGAGGTATGTCACTACCGCGAGATACAGCTCGACCTCATCGGCATAGACGCCTCGGAGGTACGTCACTACCGTGAGATACAGACGCCTCGTAGGTACTTCACTACCGCGAGATACAGACGCCTCGTAGGTACTTCACTACCGCGAGATACAGCTCGACCTCATCGGCATAGACGCCTCGGAGGTATGTCACTACCGCGAGATACAGCTCGACCTCATCGGCATAGACGCCTCGGAGGTACGTCACTACCGTGAGATACAGACGCCTCGTAGGTACTTCACTACCGCGAGATACAGACGCCTCGTAGGTACTTCACTACCGCGAGATACAGCTCGACCTCATCGGCATAGACGCCTCGGAGGTATGTCACTACCGCGAGATACAGCTCGACCTCATCGGCATAGACGCCTCGGAGGTACGTCACTACCGCGAGATACAGCTCGACCTCATCGGCATAGACGCCTCGGAGGTACGTCACTACCGCGAGATACAGCTCGACCTCATCGGCATAGACGCCTCGGAGGAACGTCACTACCGCGAGATACAGCTCGACCTCATCGGCATAGACGCCGCGGAGGTACGTCACTACCGCGAGGTACAGCTCGACCTCATCGGCATAGACGCCTCGGAGGTACGTCACTACCGCGAGATACAGACGCCTCGTAGGTACTTCACTACCGCGAGATACAGCTCGACCTCATCGGCATAGACGCCTCGGAGGTACGTCACTACCGCGAGATACAGCTCGACCTCATCGGCATAGACGCCTCGGAGGTACGTCACTACCGCGAGATACAGACGCCTCGTAGGTACTTCACTACCGCGAGATACAGCTCGACCTCATCGGCATAGACGCTTCGGAGGTACGTCACTACCGCGAGATACAGCTCGACCTCATCGGCATAGACGCCTCGGACGTACGTCACTACCGCGAGATACAGCTCGACCTCATCGGCATAGACGCCTCGGAGGTATGTCACTACCGCGAGATACAGCTCGACCTCATCGGCATAGACGCCTCGGAGGTACGTCACTACCGCGAGATACAGCTCGACCTCATCGGCATAGACGCCTCGGAGGTACGTCACTACCGTGAGATACAGACGCCTCGTAGGTACTTCACTACCGCGAGATACAGCTCGACCTCATCGGCATAGACGCCTCGGAGGTATGTCACTACCGCGAGATACAGACGCCTCGGACGTACGTCACTACCGCGAGATACAGCTCGACCTCATCGGCATAGACGCCTCGGAGGTATGTCACTACCGCGAGATACAGCTCGACCTCATCGGCATAGACGCCTCGGAGGTACGTCACTACCGCGAGATACAGCTCGACCTCATCGGCATAGACGCCTCGGAGGTACCTCACTACCGCGAGATACAGCTCGACCTCATCGGCATAGACGCCTCGGAGGTACGTCACTACCGTGAGATACAGACGCCTCGTAGGTACTTCACTACCGCGAGATACAGACGCCTCGTAGGTACTTCACTACCGCGAGATACAGCTCGACCTCATCGGCATAGACGCCTCGGAGGTATGTCACTACCGCGAGATACAGCTCGACCTCATCGGCATAGACGCCTCGGAGGTACGTCACTACCGCGAGATACAGCTCGACCTCATCGGCATAGACGCCTCGGAGGTACGTCACTACCGTGAGATACAGACGCCTCGTAGGTACTTCACTACCGCGAGATACAGCTCGACCTCATCGGCATAGACGCCTCGGAGGTATGTCACTACCGCGAGATACAGCTCGACCTCATCGGCATAGACGCCTCGGAGGTACGTCACTACCGTGAGATACAGACGCCTCGTAGGTACTTCACTACCGCGAGATACAGACGCCTCGTAGGTACTTCACTACCGCGAGATACAGCTCGACCTCATCGGCATAGACGCCTCGGAGGTACGTCACTACCGCGAGATACAGCTCGACCTCATCGGCATAGACGCCTCGGAGGTATGTCACTACCGTGAGATACAGACGCCTCGGAGGTACGTCACTACCGTGAGATACAGACGCCTCGTAGGTACTTCACTACCGCGAGATACAGACGCCTCGTAGGTACGTCACTACCGCGAGATACAGCTCGACCTCATCGGCATAGACGCCTCGGAGGTATGTCACTACCGTGAGATACAGACGCCTCGGAGGTACGTTACTACCGCGAGATACAGCTCGACCACATCGGCATAGACGCCTCGGAGGTATGTCACTACCGCGAGATACAGCTCGACCTCATCGGCATAGACGCCTCGGAGGTACGTCACTACCGTGAGATACAGACGCCTCGTAGGTACTTCACTACCGCGAGATACAGACGCCTCGTAGGTACTTCACTACCGCGAGATACAGCTCGACCTCATCGGCATAGACGCCTCGGAGGTATGTCACTACCGCGAGATACAGACGCCTCGGACGTACGTCACTACCGCGAGATACAGCTCGACCTCATCGGCATAGACGCCTCGGAGGTATGTCACTACCGCGAGATACAGCTCGACCTCATCGGCATAGACGCCTCGGAGGTACGTCACTACCGCGAGATACAGCTCGACCTCATCGGCATAGACGCCTCGGAGGTACCTCACTACCGCGAGATACAGCTCGACCTCATCGGCATAGACGCCTCGGAGGTACGTCACTACCGTGAGATACAGACGCCTCGTAGGTACTTCACTACCGCGAGATACAGCTCGACCTCATCGGCATAGACGCCTCGGAGGTATGTCACTACCGCGAGATACAGCTCGACCTCATCGGCATAGACGCCTCGGAGGTACGTCACTACCGCGAGATACAGCTCGACCTCATCGGCATAGACGCCTCGGAGGTATGTCACTACCGCGAGATACAGCTCGACCTCATCGGCATAGACGCCTCGGAGGTACGTCACTACCGCGAGATACAGACGCCTCGTAGGTACTTCACTACCGCGAGATACAGCTCGACCTCATCGGCATAGACGCCTCGGAGGTATGTCACTACCGCGAGATACAGCTCGACCTCATCGGCATAGACGCCTCGGAGGTACGTCACTACCGCGAGATACAGCTCGACCTCATCGGCATAGACGCCTCGGAGGTATGTCACTACCGCGAGATACAGCTCGACCTCATCGGCATAGACGCCTCGGAGGTACGTCACTACCGCGAGATACAGCTCGACCTCATCGGCATAGACGCCTCGGAGGTACGTCACTACCGTGAGATACAGACGCCTCGTAGGTACTTCACTACCGCGAGATACAGACGCCTCGTAGGTACTTCACTACCGCGAGATACAGCTCGACCTCATCGGCATAGACGCCTCGGAGGTACCTCACTACCGCGAGATACAGCTCGACCTCATCGGCATAGACGCCTCGGAGGTACGTCACTACCGTGAGATACAGACGCCTCGTAGGTACTTCACTACCGCGAGATACAGACGCCTCGTAGGTACTTCACTACCGCGAGATACAGCTCGACCTCATCGGCATAGACGCCTCGGAGGTATGTCACTACCGTGAGATACAGACGCCTCGTAGGTACTTCACTACCGCGAGATACAGACGCCTCGTAGGTACTTCACTACCGCGAGATACAGCTCGACCTCATCGGCATAGACGCCTCGGAGGTATGTCACTACCGCGAGATACAGCTCGACCTCATCGGCATAGACGCCTCGGAGGTACGTCACTACCGCGAGATACAGCTCGACCTCATCGGCATAGACGCCTCGGAGGTACGTCACTACCGTGAGATACAGACGCCTCGTAGGTACTTCACTACCGCGAGATACAGACGCCTCGTAGGTACTTCACTACCGCGAGATACAGACGCCTCGTAGGTACTTCACTACCGCGAGATACAGCTCGACCTCATCGGCATAGACGCCTCGGAGGTATGTCACTACCGCGAGATACAGCTCGACCTCATCGGCATAGACGCCTCGGAGGTACGTCACTACCGCGAGATACAGCTCGACCTCATCGGCATAGACGCCTCGGAGGTACGTCACTACCGTGAGATACAGACGCCTCGTAGGTACTTCACTACCGCGAGATACAGCTCGACCTCATCGGCATAGACGCCTCGGAGGTATGTCACTACCGCGAGATACAGCTCGACCTCATCGGCATAGACGCCTCGGAGGTACGTCACTACCGTGAGATACAGACGCCTCGTAGGTACTTCACTACCGCGAGATACAGCTCGACCTCATCGGCATAGACGCCTCGGAGGTACGTCACTACCGCGAGGTACAGCTCGACCTCATCGGCATAGACGCCTCGGAGGTATGTCACTACCGTGAGATACAGACGCCTCGGAGGTACGTCACTACCGTGAGATACAGACGCCTCGTAGGTACTTCACTACCGCGAGATACAGACGCCTCGTAGGTACTTCACTACCGCGAGATACAGACGCCTCGTAGGTACTTCACTACCGCGAGATACAGCTCGACCTCATCGGCATAGACGCCTCGGAGGTACGTCACTACCGCGAGATACAGCTCGACCTCATCGGCATAGACGCCTCGGAGGTATGTCACTACCGCGAGATACAGCTCGACCTCATCGGCATAGACGCCTCGGAGGTACGTCACTACCGCGAGATACAGACGCCTCGTAGGTACTTCACTACCGCGAGATACAGCTCGACCTCATCGGCATAGACGCCTCGGAGGTATGTCACTACCGCGAGATACAGCTCGACCTCATCGGCATAGACGCCTCGGAGGTACGTCACTACCGCGAGATACAGCTCGACCTCATCGGCATAGACGCCTCGGAGGTATGTCACTACCGCGAGATACAGCTCGACCTCATCGGCATAGACGCCTCGGAGGTACGTCACTACCGCGAGATACAGCTCGACCTCATCGGCATAGACGCCTCGGAGGTACGTCACTACCGTGAGATACAGACGCCTCGTAGGTACTTCACTACCGCGAGATACAGCTCGACCTCATCGGCATAGACGCCTCGGAGGTATGTCACTACCGCGAGATACAGCTCGACCTCATCGGCATAGACGCCTCGGAGGTACGTCACTACCGCGAGATACAGCTCGACCTCATCGGCATAGACGCCTCGGAGGTACGTCACTACCGTGAGATACAGACGCCTCGTAGGTACTTCACTACCGCGAGATACAGCTCGACCTCATCGGCATAGACTACTCGGAGGTATGTCACTACCGCGAGATACAGCTCGACCTCATCGGCATAGACGCCTCGGAGGTACGTCACTACCGTGAGATACAGACGCCTCGTAGGTACTTCACTACCGCGAGATACAGACGCCTCGTAGGTACTTCACTACCGCGAGATACAGCTCGACCTCATCGGCATAGACGCCTCGGAGGTATGTCACTACCGCGAGATACAGCTCGACCTCATCGGCATAGACGCCTCGGAGGTACGTCACTACCGCGAGATACAGCTCGACCTCATCGGCATAGACGCCTCGGAGGTACGTCACTACCGTGAGATACAGACGCCTCGTAGGTACTTCACTACCGCGAGATACAGCTCGACCTCATCGGCATAGACGCCTCGGAGGTACGTCACTACCGTGAGATACAGACGCCTCGTAGGTACTTCACTACCGCGAGATACAGACGCCTCGTAGGTACTTCACTACCGCGAGATACAGCTCGACCTCATCGGCATAGACGCCTCGGAGGTATGTCACTACCGTGAGATACAGACGCCTCGTAGGTACTTCACTACCGCGAGATACAGACGCCTCGTAGGTACTTCACTACCGCGAGATACAGCTCGACCTCATCGGCATAGACGCCTCGGAGGTATGTCACTACCGCGAGATACAGCTCGACCTCATCGGCATAGACGCCTCGGAGGTACGTCACTACCGCGAGATACAGCTCGACCTCATCGGCATAGACGCCTCGGAGGTACGTCACTACCGTGAGATACAGACGCCTCGTAGGTACTTCACTACCGCGAGATACAGACGCCTCGTAGGTACTTCACTACCGCGAGATACAGACGCCTCGTAGGTACTTCACTACCGCGAGATACAGCTCGACCTCATCGGCATAGACGCCTCGGAGGTATGTCACTACCGCGAGATACAGCTCGACCTCATCGGCATAGACGCCTCGGAGGTACGTCACTACCGCGAGATACAGCTCGACCTCATCGGCATAGACGCCTCGGAGGTACGTCACTACCGTGAGATACAGACGCCTCGTAGGTACTTCACTACCGCGAGATACAGACGCCTCGTAGGTACTTCACTACCGCGAGATACAGACGCCTCGTAGGTACTTCACTACCGCGAGATACAGCTCGACCTCATCGGCATAGACGCCTCGGAGGTATGTCACTACCGTGAGATACAGACGCCTCGGAGGTACGTCACTACCGTGAGATACAGACGCCTCGTAGGTACTTCACTACCGCGAGATACAGACGCCTCGTAGGTACGTCACTACCGCGAGATACAGCTCGACCTCATCGGCATAGACGCCTCGGAGGTATGTCACTACCGTGAGATACAGACGCCTCGGAGGTACGTCACTACCGTGAGATACAGACGCCTCGTAGGTACTTCACTACCGCGAGATACAGACGCCTCGTAGGTACTTCACTACCGCGAGATACAGCTCGACCTCATCGGCATAGACGCCTCGGAGGTATGTCACTACCGCGAGATACAGCTCGACCTCATCGGCATAGACGCCTCGGAGGTACGTCACTACCGCGAGATACAGACGCCTCGTAGGTACTTCACTACCGCGAGATACAGACGCCTCGTAGGTACTTCACTACCGCGAGATACAGACGCCTCGTAGGTACTTCACTACCGCGAGATACAGCTCGACCTCATCGGCATAGACGCCTCGGAGGTACGTCACTACCGCGAGGTACAGCTCGACCTCATCGGCATAGACGCCTCGGAGGTATGTCACTACCGTGAGATACAGACGCCTCGGAGGTACGTCACTACCGTGAGATACAGACGCCTCGTAGGTACTTCACTACCGCGAGATACAGCTCGACCTCATCGGCATAGACGCCTCGGAGGTATGTCACTACCGTGAGATACAGACGCCTCGTAGGTACTTCACTACCGCGAGATACAGACGCCTCGGAGGTACGTCACTACCGCGAGGTACAGCTCGACCTCATCGGCATAGACGCCTCGGAGGTATGTCACTACCGTGAGATACAGACGCCTCGGAGGTACGTCACTACCGCGAGATACAGCTCGACCTCATCGGCATAGACGCCTCGGAGGTATGTCACTACCGTGAGATACAGACGCCTCGGAGGTACGTTACTACCGCGAGATACAGCTCGACCACATCGGCATAGACGCCTCGGAGGTAAGTCATTACCGCGAGATACAGACGCCTCGTAGACGCCAGCTGGACCTTATCGGTATGGACGCCTCAGAGCGTGTATATATACAGGGTGTCCCAAAAGATTACGTAGCTGGGAAGGGGGGGTGATAGGGATGGTCACAAGGGTCACCAGAAAAATATAAAAAAATCCCTCTGGGTGTTTAAAAAAATAAATGGCATTTTTTAAAAGACTAAAAATTTTACACCTTGTGCTAACTGTACCTACAAATATGGCTGTATTTAAAAAAAATGCTGTTATTTAATCTTCAATAACAACAAGGTCATCAACATCAACATCAAAAATAACAAGGTGTAAAATTTTAAGTTTTTAAAAAAATGCCATTTTTTTTTAAATACCCGGAGCGGATTTTTTTTTTATTTTTCTAGTGACCATTGTGTCCACCCCTGTCACCCCCTTTCCCAGCTACTTAACCTTTTGGGACACCATGTATAGATAGGTAAGACTTCGCCTCTGACACTGTGTCACCATCAGAATCAAGAGGCTAAGTCTATTCCACTTTTATTCAAAATCGTCTACAGTTCTGCCTGTGCGTTTATGGAATGCAATGCCATTAGACGTGTCGAATCAGAACACACTTTAAAAATACTTTAATAAGTTTCCTGTCCGTTACATGAAATTCAACTGCTACTATTTTGAATTATGTTCGTCTCTGGTATCATACCTCATCCTACTTCTATATTTCTATTAACCCCAAATTGTTACAGCTCTGAAAGCCAAAAGCAGGTAATTTCATGTCATTCATGTCCATCCCTAGACGTCATCATAAGACCGCCCATTATTATACTTTTTTTATGATTACTGGCAGAGTTTTGCAGTGTACTAGTGTTCTTGTTAACGCCTCTTGCTAAGCTTAAATGCTTGTATCACGAGTGGTTCCACGTCGGTAATATGCAATGGGCAGGGATCATTGAACCGGCGACCACATGATCACAAGTCCGACGCCTATAGCCATTTTATTATTTTGCTTTTAGTAATTCAAAATTGAGATTAATAAAATTCGGCCATCGAAATTTATCAACGTCACCCTTAGAGACGTGTTATAAAAGAGATTGATAAATTTCGATGAACGGTAGGGTTCCACCGTAACCCATGAGGAGTAGGGACGCCTCTACACTCCGGGCGTCCCTATAATTGGGCAAATGGGCCACTGTAAGTGTGGTCCTGGAGGCCCTGGTACCATATTGGTCGCGGGTGCCGTCGGGGGGCCGGATTGCTCATGCGTACCCGGCCCCCGCCAACGGCCGATCGATGGAGTGTCCGGGAGGCTTTAGTGGTTGTAGGGTCCTCTTCTCGTAGTATGAGTTTAGCATACCACGCTATGGAGAGGGTGAGTTCCACATATCCCACCGCCAGCGCGCGAATACGCTGCAGCGGCGGTGGGAATGCGTAAATGCATTTCCCCCCGGACAACAAAAAAAAAAAAAGGGTTCCACCGTAGCCTAAATGGTTAAGGCAGGTTCGAGTCCCGCCGGTGGGCGAATTTGATTTATCTCAATTTTAAAACATAGTATATGGTAAACTTTTCAGTAAAGTATTCGTTCAAGAGAGAGTTACATGTTAAATAACTTCTGTAATGATTTGACTTCATCTTCACAGGTGGATGGCACTGGTACCAAAGCGACGGACGACCGGCTGAAGCAGCTTAGTGAAGGCTTAGAGAACGGAGACGCCACCCCCCCAGCCGAGGAGTCGGTACCCATAAATGAGAACCTGTTCCTCGACGAAGACTTGGATGAGGAGCTCCAGAACTTGGATCTGGAAGACTAGGGTTACCATTAGACGACTTTTAGTTTGAAATTGGGTGCAACTTACTGACAGTTACAAGATTTTTGTGATTGGATATTTTGTTCTTGTGTTTCGTGTTGAGTGTTATGGTATTTGATATTGATTGGTAATTGGTTGATGTAAATCCAGGCATACACATTGAGTATCATACACAATATTTATGCGTATAGTCAAGCCCGAATTTAAGGGCAACTGCCCCAAAGCCTCCACAAAAGAGGGGCCCCCACATAAGAGATTTAAAATCTTTCCAATTCTGACGAGTAAACTCTACAACTTTTCTTTTATTTCTTTTTTCAGTGTTGTACATTTACATACAGTACTTTGTAGAATCATGATAAATGTAATAGTTCATCTATACTTGATCACTTCAATTTGTCAATCAGTAAAATATCAGAATTCATATCGTCTTGAAAAGTGGGTACATACTTCAAATTTTCTACCCATTTAGAGGGAAACTAATTTGTGGCCAGAGGCCCCGGGGCAACAATGGAGAAGACTCCATTGTTGTCCCGGGGCCACTGAAATTCTAAATCCGGCTCTGCGTATAGTAGGTACTGTAGCTAATATATAAGCTTCGTAAGCTCAGGACAGTGCTATAGCACACTATAATTAGCACGCTAACATATTATTATGACTTCAGCGAAGTTTTAACATCCCGTAAGTAATTTTTTGACGATTACGCCATTTTGATGCAATTTCGTCATAGTCATAGAACAACGACTAATTTTAGATTTTTTTATTTTTTCATAAAATGACATCTAAAACCCGATTGTTAAACTGTTATGTGGCGTACTGTAAAGTTACTGTTTTGCAGAAAAGTCTTTGTTCTACGACTATGACGATTTTATACAGAATCGGAAGACCAATCGTTTCAGTCAATTAGTAACACATTAGAGGTGTGCAAAGTTGTTGCCGTGACCGTAGTTTCAGTGAGTCGAAAGTAACCGTTAAAAATAATCCTGTCTTTGTCACTCTCATCACAAATACATGCTTCCAAGGTTATACAAGTTTCCTTTAATTTAGGTAGTTATCGTCACAGTTGTCACTCCGATCACGATTGGATACTAGATTCAATTAGAGGTTGTCATTCGGCAATGATTTGCAGTTTTGCTATTGTCTTAAAATTCTAATTACAAGATATAAGAGGGAGAGAGACTTGCCGCGCAATTGCTGTGACACAGAACGACACTACTTTTGAACGTAGATTCCTTCTTGACATATCACAGTGATCACTTTGTCAGTGATTTTTTTACTGTGACGTTATTTATCACCCAACTCTATAGCACAGAGGTCTCCAAACTACGACCCGCGGGCCAAATCCGGCCCGCCAGTGCCAACAATCCGGCCCGCGACAACTTAAAGACTAGTGTCATCGATCTAGCCCGCGCATCTAATGTCTTATTGCTGTGATAAGTTGAAAAATACAACACAATATGATAATTACTCGGTCGCGCACTTTGCCACTAGTCTAGAAATAAGAGTATAGGTAAGGATAGAAAAATTGAAACAGTTTTGGTCCTTCGAACATATTGAAAAAATGGTCATGGCCCTGAGGCTTCAAAGTTTGGAGCCTTATAGAATCGTCATCGTCATATAGAAACCTGTAAAATACTGTTAAAAGTAAACAGAAGGCTAATCTATGACTTCGATAAAAATGTCTTGATTACTTTAGGTACACAACATGTAAGACAACCTCCCTGGCGTTGCGGTAGTCTTGCTCCCTCCTACACTCAAGTCTAGGAGGTCGTGGGTTCGATCCCCACACCGGACAAGGAAATCTTTGTGTAAATTCCAAGATTTCTTTCCCTCCGTGCCTCGGAAAGTACGTAAAGCCGTTGGTCCCGATTGTTATAACATCATCTCTAATTATCGTATATCAAGGAACGGGCAGCAGCGTTTCCTTGTGTGGTACAACATAATACTGCGGTCACCAATCCGCCTGCCAAGCGTGGTGACTATGGCAAATACCCTCCCTCGGGAGGAGGGACCTGTTCAGCAGTGGACGTTATACGGGCTGATGATGACTGTAAGGGACTAATTACACTTATTCAGCTCAATTCAGCTTATGTCCATAGAAAACGCCAGTTTTGTAGAGGACGCGTACGCACGCGTTCAGCTGAACAGACGCGTACGCATCCCGTAATTGAGCTTTATAAGTGTAATTAGTCCCTAAGTAGGGTTATTGTAACGCATTCCCTATATTATTATTTATTGAAGCTACATTAACTTCATAAATTTACATATTTAAAATGTTTTTTGCATGCATATTATAAGCTAAGTAGCGAATACATTTTTAACCAAGTCATATCGTTACATGATTAGCCTCCTTGTATTGTTCTTATGTAAAAGTATATAGTATTTTTCACTCTCCTGAAAACTTACTATTTTCTGACATACGGGGCGTTAGAATAACTCTATGTATTTTGAGGAATCGTGAGTACAATTATTGTAATTCCGAAATCTTATATAAATGATTGGTCTCGCACTACAATATTGAGTTGCCGCATTTACGAGCTATGGTTTTAAGCTAGCGCGGTATCTAGTCGCGCCCGCGAGACTAACCATTTATCTAGGGCAGGAGTCTCCAAACTTTGAAGTCATAATTATATTTTCAGTATGCTTCATGGGCCAAAACAGATTATTTACCTGCCCTTATCTATAGTCGTATTTCTAGCAATAGTAACAAAACATTGGCTGTCGCGGGCCAGTTTGATGACACTGGCGGGCCGGATTTGGCCCGCGAGCCGTAGGTTGGAGACCCCTGATCTAGGGCCTCGTTTACGAAGACGCGGGAAGTGACGCGTCTCGAATCTCACTCGCACTCATACAACGCCATATGATTAATTTCGATTTGAACGCCCCGCGTCTCCTTAAACGAGGCCAAAGACTGAAATGTTATTTGTGTAAAACACAGAATTGAGCACTGGGCGGTGTGTGTAGACTACAAGTACCTCATATAAATCACAGGATCTAAATATTCACATGAAAACTTTAATGTACGTACGCCATTTTAAACTAGAAGTAGTGTTAACATTAAATAAATATATAACCTGAACAGTGAAATAAAAGTGTTATAACTTTTAAATGGCTTTATGGAGTTTTATCTGATACACCTGAAGTATATCCTCATTACAGCAGTTTATAAGTAAAAAAATGTTTTTTTGAACCGATTGGCTATTTAACAATACCTCAAATAAAAAACACCTTAAATCAATATTTGATATTTTTGCAGTGCGAGGTGGTAACCTCAAATTTATTGATTTAGGATATTAAGTATCTAAAATTCTTTTTACTGCCATTATATTGTAAGCGCCAGCATAATATATATAAAAAATAGATTATAAACTTTATGTAGAAACGGATTATAAGGAAACTTGAACTCTATAATAACAACTTAAAGATTACTTTGCAACATGGATTAAAAAACTGTTTGTGTGATGAGGACTTCATATTGATAAAATTCCCACGTCCATATATATTTAGTTTGTTTAGGAAAAGTGAATAATAATTATTTCATTTTTAAACAATGTATGTATTTGTAAATAAAATAACGTATTTTTAAATATGCTACGTTTTTCTTTATAAATCTAATAATCTATTTAAATTATAAAAAAATAACTTTCAAACAAAATTATAAGACGAGATTTAACATTATTTCATTGCTAGCCAGTCAGCAGGGTTTTTAATCGTAATTTGATCAATAGTTTCCTGAGATATTCCTTTATGTTTCATTTTGGGCAGGACATTGTTCATGATGTGAGAGTAACCATGGCCGCCGAACGCAGTCTAAAAAAAGTATATAAAACAGTTATTTATCAGACAATATTAATTTCCGACTTCCGAATAACATTCAATATTTGACAACATTTAATAATTCAATAGTTATTACCAAAAGTAATAAAAATGCAAAAATTAGAATTGTGATTTACACCACTTTAGCGCTAAACCCCTGATATAACATCAACTTACCAATCTATGCTTAGTATGTATATCATGAGACATCAGTATCTTGTCCTGTTTCCCTTCTCCCAGTAGCCACTCAATCATGTTGATCCTCTGGGCATCGCTGGGCATGTCTGTGGCCACGTTGAGCTGATAGTAGGACACCTCAATGCCGAAGAGGTCGAACTGGCAGTAGGTGCCAAGTTCTGAGAACTCAAGTAATTCTTCTTTGCGTAGTAATGTTCCTGAAAGAGACGTTATTAACTCTGATTAACCGACAGTAGAGGCCAATGTTGAGTGTCAGCGCGGCACGGCATGTCATTGAATTCTGATCAAGGTATTTTTAACCTTATTTCAATATCTTTAGAATTTATATTACACGAACTTCGTCCCCCTTTAATCTAAAAGTCATAATTCCAGAATTTTTGCCCATTTATTAGGAACTTCTGCATTTTTTTATGACATGTAGCCCCGAGGCTTTTGCTACTTCTCCGGGCATAAAGGCGAGCAGAGCTGAATTACCGATGAAAATATACTATTTTTCGTACTATATTATTTTTCTATAACATATAGTACAATGGACTGAAGTATAGCACCATACTATATAATATAGTACGGGTGGGAACCCTAGCTATAACATTCACAAAATAATAATATGGCTTCATTTTGGTAATACTACATTCAAGATCCAGGTTCAGTAGAAATTACCCCTACAAACTCACACTCTTTATAAATGAACTAGATTCTCGCGTGCGGTTTCACCCGCGTATCTTTCGTTCCCGTAGGAACTCCATAATAAAATATATAGCCATAGCCTTCCTCAATAAATGGCCTATTCAAACCTGATAAAAAAATTCAAATCGGTCTAGTACTTCCTGAGTGTTGCGCGTTCAAGAAAACAAACAAACTCTTCAGGTGTTATATGTAGATAAGATTAAGGTTATATATTTTATATAAAGCGCTTACGGTCCAAATGCGACATCACTGCTTTGCTTGCGGAACCACCAGCTTCTAAATAAAGTCGAATAATTTCGAAGGGAGCTTCAGCGACCCTGTGTGGGTGAAAGCTCACGCCACAGCCAACCTGTGCCTGCACCTCGCCTGCAGCCCTGATCACTTTGCGCTCGAAATCTGTAAAAATATGTATAAGTATCTATAAAACAAGACGTCATTAATGTGATTTAATTTTAATGACATGTCAACTTGGTAAAAAAAATAACTTCTTTTTTTTTTTTCATTAATCCAGATATTCGGATAACGTCTAATTATTGGCACTTTAAGCGAATTCGGTAAAATAAATGTTGTTTGTGAAACTTATACGCTATTTTAAGAGAAAAGAATAGTAAAAAGTAACAATAGGAATACATTTTTTCACGTTATTTTGTTCAAAAACATTAATTATTATTAGTGGTACAAATAAAAAAAATACAATTTTCTCCAATTTTATAAATTTGTCCTACGATTTATCCTTATATTGGCATAGATAACTCTTGCCACCATTTCCATTAAAATATCACTTCAAGTGTTGCCATTTTAACAAGAATAACCATAGAAAAATTTATATGTACCTAGGTATAGATTTTGACTTGGTGACTTGGTGAGATAAGGTGTCGTATTAATCTTTTCTATTACCCTGACCTTACCTTTTTTTTCGGATATACGTACGACATACTAAATAAGCCACGTGACACGTGGCTTTTGCTACTTCAAAATGTTACTTTCATTCATTGTTACTTTTTACTATTCTCTTATCTTATTTTACTCAAAATTGTTAATATTGTTGTGTAATGTGTACACTGTTCTTGCCCGTTTATCACAAATCTCACTCTGAATATGGTTTGCTGGAAGAAAACTCATTGCTGGGCGACTCTACGCTGTTTAAAGTTTAATCTTTTAATGGCCATCGACTATCATAATTTTATTATACCTAGTCAAATGCCTACAAAAATTCGTAATTATTAAGGCGAGGAACTACCTACAACGTAAGAAATTCCTCGTAACCCCATGTTGTCGCGTGAAAGAAACGATAGCTTGAATTTTAAGCGCTAAGCGCCATCTTGTGTAGACCAGTAGCAAATAGGAACCGCCGATCGACACAAGATAGCGCTTATTACAATTATAAGACTAAAATATATTTTTTTATTCTTTTTCAATATGCTGCATTAGAGCGATTGGACTATACAGGATTACAATACCCTTCAGTAACGACTGTATGAGAAAACGTTGTATTAAATACTCAGTGAACAATAATATTTTTATTTTATTATCATGAAAGTATTATTCAAAGTCAAAGATAATAGAAATCAAAGAAGTTTTACTCGCGTATTTAAGGAGTCCTTGCATACGGGAGTAACGCTTCTTTGAGCCAGGGACAACACTTGGGACTATGAGCTGACTTGGGAATGTCAGGTATCACTTTTACCATATTATACAGGGTTATTTGTAAAACACGGGTAATCTCTCAGGACTATATTACTAACATCATAAACAACAACTTTTGTTCTACGACTTTTTACAAAACATAATACATTTACCAAAATACCAAAAACCTTCAATATTTCGTTGTCCTATCTAACACATTTCAACTCTGTATTCCCCGCTCCCCTCGCTATTGTCGGTACTATCGCTTTCTTTTGCTTCGCATAGACTTCCTAACATTTAGAGCGTTGAATTTAAATATTTTTATTTTTGCGTGTATATCTGATGAATTAAAATATGATGAATTTTTAAAAGTCATAAAACAAAAGTTGTTGATTATGATGTTAGTAACGTAGTCCTGAGAGGTTACCGGTGTTTTACAAATAACCCTGTATATAATAATTACCATAGCGATGGAGACTGTAACAGTGAGACACTACTAACTCAAGGGAATACTTAAAGCTAAGTGTAGCGATATCTATAGAAGCCGCACAAAACTACAAGTGAACGAGAGCGGCGTCATCTACCACCAAGCATCCCAACTAACCTGCATCGCGCAATACGAGTTCGCAAGCCAATTCGAACATATACAAGTTCCGAACAGTAACAAATGAAAATCTTCATTTTTTGTCGAGGAACCACCAACCGTTCCTTTATCTTAAGGCCTCCTACGCACTATGCGGCTAGCCGAAATGCGGCCAGCCGTGCGGCTGACCGAACTCAGATATTTGGACGAGAATGTAGTTTTTATTTGCACTGTGATGCGGCAGCCGATCAACCGCTCCGGTTGCTGCGGCCCGACTGACGGCCACCGTTTGCGACGGTGACCGCAAGCGCAACCGCGTCCAGCGGTTAGCCGGACGGCTGATCCCATTCCGGCTAACCACATAGTGCGTAGGGGGCCTAAGTATTGTTCATGATAAAGATGCAAATTTATATCTACTCTATTTTTCATCTTGACGGTTGCATTTTTATTTATTACCTACTGTTGCTCGCGACTTGGTTCGCGTAGATATCGATTTATTCACACATTTGCAACTCCTTTTCAACTCCTTAGGGATTGAAGTTTTGCAAAAACCTTTCTTAGTGCACACCTAACATCGCTTAAGGTATATTTGTGCTACTAACTTATAACTTTCGTGGTTCTAGATAAAGCGGTTTCAGCTGTGCGTTGATCAGTGTCTGCTTTTAATATGTATTTAGACAGATATAAGAAGATATATAAGGTACTTTCCCGCGCACGGTTTCACTCGCGCAACTCCCGTTCCCGGGAGAACTCATAATGAAATATAAGTTAAACTCTTCGTCGAAAAATGGGCTATCTAACACTAGGCATTTAGTCCGTCTGTGTGTACGATTTAATGCTAAAGTTTCACAAGGGTTTTCAATTGGACATTCTTTTTAGCTACTTAAGTGATACTTTTGTTAGTTTTTCTGGTTTTAGTTATAAATACATTGTGGCTCTGTCAAGTACAAGTGTATGTAAATACCTAAGTGCGGAATAAATATCATTATTCATATTTATTACACGGCATGCTTTTTAAATTTTTATGATTATCTCAGGCAAACTACCATCCGACTCGATTGGAGTTTAAGAGTAATACTTAAGTCTCAGTAAATATTTGAGAACATGGCGTGAACGAAACGATAGCTTTAATTTTAAGCGATAAGTGCCATCTTGTGTCTAACGGCGGCACTGGTTTACTGCCAGTCCACACAAGATGGCGTAAAGAGGTTAAATAAAATTCTCTCCATTTATATCTTTTTCAACCAGCTCCCTGCACACCGTTTCACCCGCGTAGCTCCGGTCCCCGTGGGAAATTATTCATTTAATATAGTTTTATTTTTCCCCTAAAGAATTTATTTTTACAGAATTATAGAAATCCGTCCAGTAGTTTTTTCGTAACAAATATTCATACAAAAATTCAAATCTTTCCTCTTGATAATATTAGTATATAGTATACATATACATTATATCTTTATATTATTTGATTTTTATCATTAATAACTCATTAGTTTTAGTTTGTGTAATATACCCATCTATTCTTTACCCTAAACTAGACGCGGAGGGAGAGGTGAACTATTGGGAAAAAAAAATCACATTCGTCAACAAATATCAGGAACACTGCATGACAACGAGTAGAAGTACCTGTCATTAAATTGTTCTGCGATTTTGGCGGTCTCTCCGGTCCTGTTACCACGACGCTGGATGGCTTTACCGCTCTATTCCGACTTCAAATACCTCGGTTCACTCATTCAAGCAGATGGCGAAATACACCGAGATGTAAAGCATCGACTTAACTTAGGGTGGATGAAATGGCGGCAGGTCACACGAACTTTTTTTTTTTTTTTATTTATTTAGAAACACAAGTTACAAAAAAATACAATGGTATTATACATAATATCATCTTCCCGCCAAACTGTTACGTTTAATACTCCAAACTGTTACATGCGACCCTCGAATGCCTCCCAAAAATAAAGGGAAAATATACAAGGCGATCAGGCCTATCGTCATGTATGGACGTAAAAAGGACGGATGAAAGACTGCATATAACGGAAATGGATATGCGGTATAAAAATGAAAGGATCGGATTCGAAATGAATTTATAAGAGGAAGTAGTAGGTAGTAGGGAACGGGAGTTAAGCGGGTGAAATAATACTGATGGTATGTAAATCGTTGTGCTAATTATTAGTACCTTACGATTAAAAAAAAAATAACAAACTTACCCCTCAAAGGCCAGACGCTGGCAATCTCTCCCATAAAGCCAGCTTTTATACTCTTATTTTCCTCGCATCCTTCAGTCAGTTCTTTTGTCATATTATTGACCACATCTTCTGTAGTATAACGCAAGCTTTCATTGTTCTGCAAATCCTCTATGTAATGGCCGGTGCCCGCTACTATTTGGACTCCGCTTTTAGTAGAAAACTCGCGCAGTAAGTTTACATCTCTGACCAGGCCCGTAGTGGAATTTTCCACAATTGTACCTGAAAATAATTAGTAGATGGCGCTACAATATCTACCTTAGGGTGTGGTTCTACAGCCGGATTGCTCATGCGTACTCGGCCCCCGCCAATAGCGGATCGAAGGAGTGTCCGGGGGGTTTTAGAGGTGTAGGGTCCTCTCCTCGTGGTATGAGTTTAGCATACCACGCTATGGAGAGGGCGAGTCCCACGTATCCCAACGCCAGCGCGCGAATACGCTGCAGCGGCGGTGGGAATGCGTAAATGCACTTCATCCCGGACAACAAAAAAAAAAAAAAGGGTGTGGTTCTACTGAGAGGTATTTTGCTTCCGTAGGCATGAAATGACAAGAAAATGGCTAATTGAAGTACTTACCTAATATTTTTATCTAATTGAAAGATAACTCTGTCACATTTACGAAGCTATTGACTGCTTAGACACTAGCAAGTTAGGGACACATAGAACTCGAGATTGACGAGGTTATAGGTACCTATGGATGGATATAGATGAAATAAAGACGAAGGATGTAAAATCGAATTCCATTTTAGAATCAGAAGACAAGAATGCCCATTTGAATCAAACTAAAAATGTAATATTACCACTTACCTCCTCCAAAAGATTTAAACTCCAAAAGATCATGCAGTACCGCATCATAGGCCTCATCGTCATCAAACTTTAAATTGAATTTCGAACTGTATGGGTATTGTTTGACGTAACCGATGTTCTGCAGCGTGTAGTTTGACTGTGGAATGTGACCAGCCACTGTCTTCGCGGGCTCCGAGTAGAAATGCTCGAAGTTCATGCGCATATGCTCATGAGTAAGAGTAAACCCGAGATCGGAAGGGGACACATCACCTGTAACTGTTATTTAAACTTTTTAAGTATGTGGTTGAAGCAAGGCCGGATTTAAGGGATCCGCCGGATTTAGGGCATCCAGGGCAACTGCCCAGGGGCCTCTACAATAGAGGGTCCCCCCCAATAGACATTTAAAATCTTTCAAATTCTGACGAGTAAACTCTTCAACTTTTCTTTTATTTATTTTTTCGGTGTTGTACTTTTACATACAGTACTTTGTAGAATCATGATTAATGTTATAGTTCTTAAATATTGTAATAGGTAACGGTTATTCATCTATACTTGTTCACTTAAATCAGACAATCAGTTAAATATAAGAATTTAAATCGTATTCAAATTTTCTACACACTTAGAGGGAAACGAATTTGTGGCCAGGGGGCCCCTTCTCCTTTATTGCCCCGGGGACTCCGGACTTCAAAATAAGGCCCTGGGTTGAAGTGAATTGAACTTGTATCTAAGTAGGTTGGTATGTAGGAACATATCTATAATTAGATAGCCTCATTTATCTTTTTGATCAAATACATTGCAACCTGTACGGTGATTTTGTATGTGATCTGTAACTTGACATATGCGCTCTGTGCACCGAATTTGTATTCCTATATCCCTATGTCCCTATGTATGCTTAAATCTTTAAAACTACGCAACGGATTTTTTTGATGCGGTTTTTTTTAATAGATAGAGGCATTCAAGAGGTAGGTTTATATGTATAATACATCAGCATTGTACCCGTGCGGAGCCGTTGCGTGTCCCTAGTTCTCAATATAACGAACGGAGCATACGAAATACGCATTAAACGACGTGCAATTGTCACATTGCGATTAAATAGCCAATCACTATAGATAGGTACATAGTAATAACTTAATCCGAAGGTGTCCAATGATGTTCCACTGATCACTACAGGATCCCTAATTTTACGGTTTGGGAGTTTTCTCCTTACCTACGTGATATAAAAGCAGACACTTGTTATTCTAGGAGATATCGCTGATAAAAAGAATACACACAAATTCGAGAATTAAAGATTTAGATACAAAACGCTCCTTTTATTTATTTATTGTAAATAATTACCCATACCTACAATTGTAAGTTAACTTAGTAGATAAAAAAAAATAGCATAGACTAAAATATAAAAAAGGGTGAAGCACATACATAAAGTAACAATTTTATGTAGGTAGGTACCTATAAGTAAATAACACAAGGCAAGATTAATTACATGTTAACTATAACATAAATTAATAAGAAATATCAACAAAATTAGTAAATATACAATAATATTTTACAGTACATAGCTATCTTCCACAGTAAACAACATACCTACCTACATTAAAATCTGGATAAAAATATATAGCACACAAATAGAAATCTAAAAATACTTACCGGTCTGAACTCTTCCAGTCATCTTGATCTTATTTCGTCTGTATGAATAATGAATACAGAGTTATTCAATGTATGACAATATGGGTTCTACTTATCATTTATCAACAACACAAAGTCGCACTGATAACATGTCAATCTAGGTATCTTCGTGATGTTTTCTATTGTGTCATATATTTTGGTAGGTTATTATATCACAGAGCATACAACTCCGGTAGGTATTTTGTAAACACGTTCGCGTTCGTTCACTCTCGTGATTGTATTAAAGATCACACGCAATTCAAGGTTGTATGGATGTATCAATCAATAAATTATGTATGTCTAATGTCACCTATTCAAAGTGGAACCAGTACTTTGTTAACAACTTTGACCGACGTAGTTACCTATACATATTATGCTATTTCATTTTATATTTAAACTAACTTTTGCCCGCGAATTGTTGCTTTGGGTGCCTAAGTTCTTTTTTTAAACAATTCGAAATTAAAACTAGGTATCTAAGTAGGTAGGTATATACTTACCTACCAAATTTCTACAAAATCAACTAATTTTTGAGAAATTTGGTATTTAAATTAACAGAACTCAGTGATTTGAGGAGGACAGTTACTTTTTCCATTTTCTTATTACGAGGGATTATTATACAACAATATAACTGTGTTTATGTGTAAAAGTAGATACAATTTAAAAGCCCGTTCTAAAAGGGATTTTTGCATTGACTTCTTATCGCTTAAGTACACTGAGGCGCCACCTTTATTACATGTCTATGCTAATATTTTAAAGAGAAAAGGTATGTATTTTTGTTTCGAACAAACTCAAAAACTACTGAACGGATTTTTATATTTTGATCATTAGAATGCTAAGTTATCCTTGAGTAATATTATAGGCTATAGGTAAAAGTCCACCCGTGCAAAGTCGGGGCGGGCCGCTAGTATTCTATAAAAAAAAGTAAAGAGGTAGGTATGTACCAAGGCAGACCGTAAAAACTTTAACAATTTGCTATATTCAGAGCAACGTTGTCATGGTGACATAACTAAATCGACGTCGCATTTGGCAGTTTGGCTACCAGTAGCTATTATAGTTATAACTTACAAGAAACAGTTTTATACCATATCATCTTCATATCATTGATTATTTCAGTGGAAAAGATGCCTATATTAGTAAAAGACTACACGTGGTCTCAAACAAATAATATGGTGCATGTAAAAGTTCCAATCAGCCGAGTAAATCATGACAAAGTTGATTTGTTCCCCACCGACAAATACATAAAGGCGCATTATAGCCCGTTTTTGTTAGAATTATTTTTATTATACGAAGTGGATATTAGAAAAAGTAAATGCTTGGTCAATGACGATGTTATTGTATTAGACCTCACCAAGAAAGAAGATTGTGAATGGGAGAGTTTGGAAAAAGAGCTCTCAAAGGAAGAAAAGATGAAAATGAGACAAGAAGTCATCGAACAGTGCCAGAAAAACGCAAAGCAGGAGGCGGAAGAAAAACAAATGAAAAAAAACGAGCTCGACAGATTTGCGGTACAACGAGCGATGGAGATAGACAGTAAATTACACAATTTGATGGACTCCAGGCGCGATATGGAACGAAAGAATGCTATGGAAGCATTGGAAGAATGGAGAACGGGTTCTAACACTGTAAGTAATAGTAATAGTTTGAAGATGTCACCTTATGAAAGAAAAGGCGTTGAAATAACTGAATTACCGCCATCAGACGACGAAGAAGAAGATATAAAAAAAGATATAGTAAACAACAAAGCAGTTATTGTTCCATTAAAGGAATCTGGACCAAAACAACTGGTAAAAACTCCAGTTAGATCTGATTACGTGGAAAAAAAGAAACAAGAAATAGAGACAAGAGTTTTACCGAAACTCAGGCAAACTATGGAGTTGGAGATAAAACACACACCCAGGACTTTTCCGACGCCGACTCGTGAGTCGGCGCATGAGGAGGAACAAGCTTGGTTAAAGAATATAACTTTAGCTAGAAGAGCGACAGGTTTGTTATCTTTTTTCTAGCATTCCTAAGAAAAAGGGTATAAAGAAGATAATTAGTTTGCATTTCAGCGACTACAGGTGAAAATAATTACTAACACCCTCGATATTACACAGAAATAGGTCCTTTCATTATATAATTCATATTTTTTTAATTACCTACTATTTGGATTTGAATTAACAATTGAGCCTACGTGGTTATGGGTGTTTACGCAAAAGCGGAAAGTGTGGAGTGGTGGGTTGCTAATTATGACCTTTTGTGGGGTACATGAGGAGTTTTATGGACTTAAGTACGAGAGTCGTAGGTACCTTGCTTTGTTTTATATGTTTATTTATTCGACATAAAAGTAAACTTTCTTATCAGGTTTCGTATCTGAAGACCTACGACCTGAAGAGCAAGACCCTCAGTGGTGTAAAGAAAAAGGTGACGAGTTCTTCCGCAGCGGCAACTACTTGGGGGCGATCAGCGCGTACACACATGGCATCACACTGTCGGATAAACTGCCGACCCTGTACGCGAATCGTGCAGCTACACACTTTGCTCTTGGAAATTTTAATAAATGCGTAAGAATAATTGTTATTTCCATCACTGCACTGCGCTAGGCCATGTGATGCTAGGATGACGGGCGGATCACCAATACAGTTTTCCGTTGACAGGAGGATCGTATCTTCTATATTACACTATCCTCCATCATGTGTAACCTTAAAATGTTTTTGCTTTATATATTCCGGTTCCATTGGGTTTGGATATATACTTATGTAAATCATTCAAACATTTGAATGCTGAGATGAGTGTAGTTCCTACCAATGTCCATGGCGTATTGTTGGATAGTATATTCTTGTAGCTCGCAGGTTCGATCCCCACGCCGGACAGGATTACTTCGTGTAAAATCTAACATTCCTTTCCGTTTCTGGTTGATTGAGGACCCTCCGTGCCTCTAAAAGCACGTTAAGCCGTTGATCCCGATTGTTATAACACCATCTATAGGTTGTATACCAGGGAACGCGCAGCAGCGTTTCAGCAATTATGGCAAAAGCTCTCTCATGTTTAGCAATGGTCTAATCCGGGCTGATGATGATGAGAGTACCTAGTTGATGTCACCAATTCGTTTCGTCTAACTACGAAATGAAGTCTTTCTACAAGTATTTTACGTGCCAGTATATTGCGTGACTCTTATTTTGAATTTGAACTGTATTTTGTCTTAATCAGAAAAAATGGTAATAATATTTGTTCAGTTCAAGTTTTTTTGTCCGTCAGATGATTGATTGCTCCACGGCACTGGATCTACTGAAACCTCCTTGTGAGAGTAACAGGCGTAGTCGAGCGAAATGCATCGCTCGCAGAGGCGCCGCCCTCGCACGTATTGGCCATCTGAACAAAGCAATTGACGAAATGAAAGCCGCCGCCAAGCTGTTGCCCGAAGATGAGAATATAAAGAAAGATATCTATGACATGGAAAGGGCCTGGGAACAAAACCCTGATTCAGATTGATTTGAAATGTAATGTTTTAGTTATAAACTTAAGGATGAAAGCGCAATACTAATTTATTTTGTTCTTTTGTTACCGTGGTCTTCTTAAAATATAAGTTTTTAATTGAATATATTATTTATACATTACATTGTTTATTCATTCATTCATATATACCACCAAATCTTTAAGTTGCATTATTCTATGATAAAAAAAAATCAAGCTGTGAAAGTATTTTTGAAATCAGCTCAGAATTTATGTTTAGTGGGCCCACTCAGTGCTAATAAGTATGCAGATCCTTCCACTTTTTATTATAATGGATAAATGTACCAATTCCTAAATATCTTTCACCATTTTCATCATCATCATCAGCCCGTACAACGTCCACTGCTGAACATGGGCCTCCTCCCGAGGTAGGGTTTTTGCCATAGTAACCACGCTTGGCAGGTGGATTGGTATTATGTTGTAATACACAGGGAAACGCTGCAGCCCGTTCTCTGGTATACGCTTGTTATAGATGATGTTATAACAATCGGGACCAACGGCTTATCGTGCGTTCCGAGGCACGGAGGGTAGTCCCTCAAGCCAACCAGACCCGGAAAGAAATCTTAGAATTTACAAGATTTCTTGTCTGGTGTGGGGATCGAAAACCCACGACCTCCGACACTTAAAGCGAGCCAAATACCGCTACGCTACGGAGGTTGTCGTCACCATTTTACTAAATAGTAAATAATAATTTTAACATTGGGCACAGTGCTACAATAATTATTTATTTAAATAAAAACTAACGGCAAATATCACAACAGAAACATTATAATATCAGTAATAAAATTAATATACATCTAACTTGAATGCATTATACTTCATTCATCTATAACTTTCTTGGGGAGGCCAAGGTTTTTGAGTAAAGCATGTGGTGAGGGATCTCTGCCTCGGAACCTGCGGAACACCTCACTGGGGTGACAGCTGCCTCCCACAGCTAAGAAAGTATCTCTGTATCTTTTACCCACTGAAATAATATCTTGATCTCCTTGCCTCGCTTCTTCGAATGCACTGTAGATATCAGCAGCGATCATTTTCGACCACAAATGGCAATAGTATGCACTACCCCATTCTTCAGAAAATATTTTTGTAAATGAAAGAGGATGCGAGTCATACTTGTCGAATGGCAAAGCATGGTACTTGGGCCACATTTCCCTGACAATGTCTCTCCAGAAAGCCTTCTTTGAATGCAATTCTAGGTCCAGCTTAGATAAATACAGTTCTTTGCACAAATTGTATCCTGACATATGACCTCTGATGTTTTGTAGATTTTTAACAATTTCATCAGGTAGTGGTTCATCTGTGTTGCAATGGCCACTAACAGCTCTTATGGTGTGCTGGTCGTACAGCCAGTGTGTCATTACTTGACCACACACTTCAGCAGCATCCCACTCAACATTCGAAAGACCAGCCACCTCCGAATAGTTGGCTCTGGTTAATAAATGCCGAAGTGAATGTCCAAACCGTTGGAAGAGAATGCCAACTTCCTTGAATGTTAATAAGGAAGGTTTACCACCTGCTGGAGCTTGGAAGTTGAATATCAAAGCTGACAGAGGAGTTGTCGCTGTAGACGCACATTTATTCCTTATAGCAATATGCCAGCCAGCGTCATCGTAAATTCGTATTTTTTCATCCTGTCGCGCATATGGGTCTAAATAAAAGTTGGCAATGGGATTGTTGCTGGAATCATCATACACATCATAAAATTTTACATCCTTGTGCCACGTGTGGATACCTGTTCTTTCAACAATTTTTATGTTAAACAGTGTGCTGCATAAATTGAAAAGACTATTGATCACTTTAGGCAGGGGAAAGTATTCTCGGATTTTGTCTTCATCAAAGCCATATAAGGACCATCTTTGTTTTCTTTGCCAGTATGGTATGTCCCATTGTTCCAGTTTGACATCAAAGCCTCTATCCGCAGCATATCTCTGTAGGAGTTCAAGTTCTGCATCTTGCATCGATCTGGCACTCTCAAGTAAGCTATCAAGGACATTATTAACATTCTCAAGTGAACCGGCCATTTTAGTTTCCATGCTCATATCTGCAAATGTTTCGTAACCAAGAATTGTTGCTTGTTCCCTTCTCAGACTGCGTATATTTTCTACATTTGTTGCAGTTTCAATTTCCTTGTTTACATAACTGGAGCATCTCTGTACATGAGCCTGCCATGCATTCCATCGTAGTTCTCTATCAGGACAGTACTCCATGAATGGTTCATAGATGTGCGGTTGCAGAGTTACCTTCCAAGGGCCTTTGCTTGGGTCAACACCCATTGCCATTGATTTAATTAAGGATTCAGGGAATTCTTTCACCAGGTTCCCATCTTTTATAGTGCTTGTAAAAATTTTGTTAGCAATATTAACTTTATCTCTAAACATTTGTCTATCTTTCTGTAAGCCTGAGAGTACATTGTTTAGTCTGTCCCTTTTGATGCCTTTAATGTCTAGACCATTTAACTTTCCTTCTAGAATATATTTATCAAGTAGCCTCTGCTCTTCATCAGTCAGTTTTTTAAGACGGTTCTTCTCAGTATTGGCAGCTTGGAAGATGGGCACACTGTTGAATTTAGAAGATCTTGCTTTGTAAGCTCTTTCATGGATTTGAATGTATGACTTAGTAGGCATAAGTGAGCTATTTCCCAAATATAATGTCTTGGCCATACCCCATGTCAGTTCTAACTGTGAGTCGAGTTTCTCTAAAGGTTTGAAAACCTCATCGAAAGCATTTTTGCAGTTCTCCGAAGCATGTTCAATCTGTCTCACTCCATTTTCATACTCTAAGCTTTGTTTGCTGATAGTTGCAATACATTTTTCAATTGTGATATCACTGAATTCAGGCAGTCCATTATTAGATAGCAAAGTATTTTCTGCATCTTCTCCTATTTCGGGGATTCTGTAAAACAATAAAAAATAATTAAGGTTCCAAGAAAAATCAAATGGGATTCTTTTTGTCAGAAACAGAGAGACTACTATATTTAAAAGCTAAGCAAGTAGTAACCATAAATCAATGGGTGCAATTTTAATTGAAAGGACACATTGCTCTATGATTAGTAGTAGTCGTTTTGAATTAAAAAACTATCGAATTTTTATTTAATCATGTATAGAACGTTTACTTGGGGCTTATGAATGTCGTTTTCTATTATATCACACGATTAAATACATATTTATAGATAAAAACAAAAATCAATGATACTTACAATACGACATATCCCGCGTTACGTTTATGTTGATATAGTTGTCTTTTAACATTTCGGGCGATCACATTACTACGTAAAAATGATAAAGCCATAATTTTATAAATGAAATAACTTATTACAATTAATAATTACTATTTATTTCATAATCTCCAAAAGTCTAAGTGTGCCGCACTGACAGACATTACAATTGACATTTCTCATTTGACACTTAGTGCGTTTCTTTAAATGTTTCAGGTCGCGAATTCTGCAGTCTTTTGAGTATATATTTTTATTAAAATATAATTTAATTTTGTAAGCCAACTTGAAAGTCTACCATATCAAAATGATTATAATTTGAAGCTGCTTTCTTATATAGCCTAGTGTTGCCTATATATATAACCTTCGCCATCGGCACCAGTGATAATCTTATATTTTATTTTCAAATTATCTCTGAAGTAACGTTAAGACTAGTGAAGAATAAGCATATTATAGCTATATAGAACACGACACCGGGATATATTTATTTATAAAAAAGGTTAAATCATAATAATATAATTTATTTGCAGGAATATACAATACAGGTAAATTTTTAAGTGGTTTAGCATTCGTAATTTAATAAAAACGAATACTGAGTCATATCTAGAATAAGTTTATATCAATTATTTAAGTAGGTAATCATCTTTTTTGTTGTGTTTACTATATTGGTACGTTTTACACTTAAACCGATAAAATAATAAAATACAGTTAGGTACTTAGAATTATTATTAAAACAATAGGTTTTTAACTTAGGTACATTATTAAGTAACCTATTTAACCAGAATGAAGTCAACCTTTTCTTTTTCTTTCTCGATAACAGCGGCTATATTTTCCACTAAAGCAACGTTAACCATTTGACAAGAGCACAGTGCGTTACAGGCAATACAATTAGACTCTAAATTAGTCTCTTTATTTCGATTGTTAAGTTTACTTTCTCGAACTGGTGGATTGCAACAGAAATCTGTATCGAGCCCCATTTTCTCGCCGTCTTCCAGAGTTTGGGGTAGATGCTGGTTTAGGGTTTCTGGTAGGAGAAGACTCGCGATACCTCCGGCAACGAGTAGAGCGCCCATAATGATTAACGGAAGAACCATTATGTCTGAACCCTATAAAAGTAAAAGTTCATCATTTCTACAGATCATTTTAAATTGTTAAAGTAAATGTAAATAACACATTCAATAATTTAGACACATGAAAATTTTAGACAACAAACATCCAAGACTAAAATTAATTTAGAGAAAATCATATCCTATCTCTTACCAAATAATTGACAAGCGGAATAATGATAGGTCCAAGCATGCCGACTACGGAGCTGAGGCTCATGCCGAGGCCACGAACGACAGTTGGGTACAGTTCCGAGGCCATGAGAGGAAGTACCACGAAGGAGGAGGATATACCCATCTTTCCCACACAGTAAAGGGCTAGCGTGACGTTTGTCTCTGTAAAGGTAGAAAATAAGTTACGTCTTTTTGTTCGATTCTTCTATCGGACATAATATATAGTTTTAGCCACGGGACTTTTGCTACTTTACCGGGCACAAAGGCAAGCTGGGCGCCAGCCTTAGTAAATGGTTTTAAAATTAAACCAAGCAACCTGCGCAAGAGGGCGCCTATATGGGACATGGACATCGGCTCAGGGCGGTCGCTGGCGGGGGATTGATTATATATTATTTTTAGTCTTATGCAACTGTCAAACTTTAGGTCCACGAGGGCATCGTTTCTTCGTAAACGGGCTGTACTATGTCGTTTATTCAAATATAACATATTACTACATATTATTAACTGTTATTATATTATAATGTCTCCATATCTGAAAATCCATCTGTAAATTACGGTATAAAGATAAACATTACAACATTACGCATGGATTATGGAGTCCATTAGTTATGCTTGACAATATTACGTTACGTTACTGTTTGTATGTACTTTTAATATGTGGTGCTATGAAATTAAATGATTGTATGTTAATTATATATGTTTCTAAATGGACACACTAAAACTGAACCGCACTCACCATGCTGTACAAGGAACGTAGTCAAACAAGCGATGCCACCCACCACCATGCTCATACACAATGTCCATCTCCTGCCAAGTCTCTCCATGGACGGCCACAGGAACAAATACGTTGGCAGCTCCACAATTCCTGCCAGAAAGAAGTTCAGAAACTCATCGCCTCCCAAGACTGGAGCATAGTAAGACAATCCCACATAAACACTGGTGTTTGTAAACCATATAAAAGTTATTATGATTGTTTTCTTCCTCAAGTTAGGAGTTCTAAATAAGTCTAGGATTCCATATTTTCTGGATTTTGTCTTTTCTACGTCTTTGTTCAGTTTTTCAGTCTTGTACTTGCGATGGAGCTGCACCATGTAGTTGGCTGGTAGAGACTTTCCGTTGATTCTGTAAAAATAATTAACTATCTTTAAATCTATATTTACAAATATGCTGCTTACCTAATATTAAAAAATAATAAATGTTATTTGGAGATAGATAATAAGAAAGTAAAAATGCTAGAGCAAAATCTGAAAAGTATACCTGGCCATGTTTTTGAGAATTACTTCAGCTTTATCAAACTGTCCTCTTGCAAGGAGCCATCGTGGGCTTTCGGGCATCGGCCAAAGGTACAGAAAGAAGCAGACGAATGGCAACGTGGTGGCTAACGCCAGATGTCTCCAGTCTCTCACCAAGTAGACCACGCCAGCAAGCAGAATCAGACCCGTGGAGTACGCGATATTGGATAAAATAGTGCACAGCGTTCGATGACGGGGTCCTACCAACTCTATCGCTGAAAGACAAATGAACATTACAGGAGTAAAGCAATTGTGGGTTTAAATTTTGAAGGATTGTATATCTAATATACAACTAAATTAACTAGTAGCTAATTTAAAATAAAACTATCTTATAAAACAGTAGGTACTATTCTAAATCTATTCTACTTGGCAAGGTTCCGAGGATGCTGGCAGCACTACCCTGTTGAACGGCAATACATATCTGCTGTGCAAATTAAAAACCAGCATTCGGAGAACGAGCTGCACTAAAGACGGCCGCTGCAGGGTATTTATAAATTAATTTGGCTCCCGGTCCTTACGGCCCCAATGTTTCGACACCAAAAGGCACAAATACATAACCATTACCGCTAAGCCGATATATATTTGCCGAGCTGAAGGCCCGACGGATTAGTTATATCATTAATAGATTACAATTTTGGATTTTACACTCGTTTTAGGCCAATCATGACTGGAAATGGAAGATGGAAATTGTGTCATAATAGAGCAATCACAGCTTACCCAAAACGTAAGGAGTTGTCATAATCGCCGGCACAGTGAATCCGACCCCAATACGATAGATAATCCAGACGATGTAATTTTGGGAGAAGGCAGTCGCCACGCCGAAGATGCATTCTATCAAAAGATATATGAAGAACGAAGGCTTTCTTCCAAACGTGTCTTGGATGTAGCCAAAGATGTAGTTTCCTATGATACCCCCCACAGCCAGCAGTACTAGACCGAGGGTAGGTAAAAAGTCGTTGTCGCAGACCAGGTTCCACTGAGAACAAGTTGTTAATATACATTACTATATTATAGGTACACAATATAAGTTTCGAAATTGAGTTGAGGGAGGCATCAGAAGCTAACAACGTCTTTGTTTTGCAATGCATCAAATCAAATAATCAAAAAAGGTAGTTGTCTGTGGTATATAAATGTATTTATCTAATCTAAACTTAGATTTCCATAAAGCTTTAAATCTTGTAACAACGTAGGTAATTCAGTTTTTTTTTTTTTTACTTCACCTGGCATAAAGGCATGCAGAGCTCCAGCCTAGATAAATAGTTTAAACACTACAAACTAAGCAACCTGCGCAAGAGGGCGTCCCCTGTGGGACTTGGACCTCGGCTCAGGGCGGTCGCTGACGGTGAGATTGAGGGATTATAATAATAATTCTTTATTTATCGGACAACAATAATCCATTGTGTTAGTAAGCAATACAAAATAACTTATTTCTAGTGTTAGTAGCTGAGATACATTATAAAAGGCAGAGTAACTAATAGTATTGTGAAAAGGGCATCCCCAGATTAATGTTCTGTGATTGTCCTTCTCACAAAACTTTTAATAATCGGAGAGGCAATACTATCCGAAATAGTTTTTAGGATGCTGTTGCCACTCGCCCGCAACCTTGACAACAGCGACGCGGTTTTCTTACGAATGACGGCGTGGAAGCCGTCAGCTCGCTTTTGCGCAAACATAGCAGAAGCGCTGCACCATCGCGGCAGTCCCAACAGCATCCTAAAAATATTATTGTATTGTACGCGTAGGTCATCCAACGTTCTTTTTGTATAGTTGACCCAAAGATTCCCCGTGTAAAAACACTGGCAATATGCCTTAAACAGTGTTAATTTTACTAAATAACTACACCGAGCGAATCTTCGGGCCAACATGTTACCTCGGACCGCCAGTGCCCTACGCTCTCTTTCAATATCAACATTGTCCTTAAGGTCGTCAGCGAGAAGATGTCCTAGATATTTGAATGTTGTCACTCTTTTGACGTTCAAGCCGTTTAGGGTAATGTCAGGTATAGTATCTGGGCATTCGCCGCCGGCCTTAAAGACAATGTATTCACACTTCTTAACATTATATACAAGTCCGTGCGAGGCAGCATATGCCTGACAGACCCGAAGCATTTCATTTATCGCACCTGCCGTCGGCGCCAGCAACGCCATGTCATCAGCGTAGCTGATACTGTTTATCTTTACACCATGAACACTGCATCCCACCCGCATTTTGCTGAGGTTCACGATTAGGCCGTCTATATATGTGCTAAAAAGCCTCGGAGATGTCAGACCCCCCTGCCTCACACCGCATTCCAACCTGTATGTATCAGAGAGTGCATTGGACCACCTCACAACATTTACTTGATTCCCATACCAATACTGTAGGATCCTGAGCACTCCCGCCGGTACACCCCTATCCTCAAGCTCTCTCCAGAGTACATCATAATTTACTAAATCGAAGGCTCTGGAGAGATCCAGAAAACAGGCGTATACCGGCGTTTTCCTATCAGTGTAATACTGGACGGTATGTTTGAGACTTACTATGGCGCTTTCCGTTGACAGTCCAGGTTGAAACCCGAACTGTGAGTCATGCATGGATAGACATTCGCTCAAAGTGGAATCAATCATACCATCCAGCACTTTTGCTAATGTGGTTGCGAGAGATATAGGTCGATAGTTTGACTTATCTGAGATGTCGCCCGTCCTATTCTTAATTATGGGAACCACCAGTGTTTTCATCAGTCCCGCCGGCAAGTAAGAGTGACTAAGGCACATGTTATAAAACACCGACAAAACCCTTGGCAGATGCACCCCAGCAAACTTGAGATGCTCAATACTGAGCCCGTCATGACCGGGAGACTTGCCTCTGCTCATATTTTTAATTACTTTCGCAACTTGTCTGGCCGAGAAGAACATTAACGACTTATCTCCCTGAGTTCCAGGTCCAGCATTGACCTCATATACTGAGGGACCCAGAGGAGATTGCACTGTAAAATGTTCCTTGAACATATTCGCAATCTCCTCCGGATCGCTCCTCCCGCCGACATTCACCGATAGGCCAGGCTTAATATCAAGCTTACTCGTGGACTTTAAGTATTATGCCTTTAAGTTTACGGGAGTTTTGTGCAACTGTCGCTCTACTTTACAGTTCGCGGTCCCCTCGGACTTCGGGTCTACGAGGGCATCGGAAGGTTCTTAGCAAACTAAGGGTCGGGAGGGCGAATCGTAATTAAGTGTTTAAATCGATACCGTCGGTGATAGCAATACCGCGTTAGCGACAAGCTATACCTACTAATATAATAAAGAGGTAAATTTTGTAAGTTTGTGACGTTGTAAGGGGTAAACTCTGGATCTACAGAACCGATGATGAAAATTCTTTTACCAATAGAAAGCCACGTCATTTGTGAGTATCATATGCTATTAGCTATATTTTAAGTTAAAGTTTTCACGGAAATGGGATCTACGCGGTTGACACCGCGCGGGACAGCGAGTAGCGAATAATTCACCATATTAAAAACGGTTACTTACGCAGTTTGGTAGTATCACCACAGTAATATTATCTATCACCGTGTTATCACCGACGATATGAAAATACGGGCCTAGGCAAAAAAACATCGCTGAACTTACCGTAAAGGTCGGCCGAATCGTTCTTGTTCTAGCCAAAATTACTTATACAAAACTATCGCTTTCGATCGATTATCGAGCTAAAAATGATGACCTAATAAACAAAATTAAGTTCAAGAATAGGTAACCAATTCTATTTGGTCGAAAATATTGAAAAACCCCTTATCCATCTCTAATTTCTCACCTCTGTGACGACTGTGCTTTGATACACACTCTTCTCATATGTCCATCCATTTGTACAGGGTATTATTTCAGCAGTTTCTTTGATCTTGAAGTGGTGATAGCTCTGGTAGTTCTTTGCTATTTCACTATAGTTCAACTTGTACATAGTGCATTCTGAATATTGGGGCTGTCCGTTCTTTAGGTCCATAGGGATACTGAAATAAAATAAAAAATAAATAAAATAAAATAAAATCTTTATTACCAAAAAGCAAAATACAATTTATCCATCTCAAACAAACAGAAAATCGTTATGAAGTACAGCATTATACATTATTTGAGACAGAGTGAACGACTGTGTCTGTGCTAGTATAAACTGTGTTACAGACACAGGCGCCTTCCTCTTACAGTTTGTTCATAGCTTGCTGTACCTTGTAGCACCTATTTTGGGAAGAATAAATCTTATTCATGTAATCATAAATTAGCACTTTCTAGCCTTTTGAAATGTTTCATTCTTATTTTGATACCTTTAAAAACATATACCTATAAAGTTATGTTCTACAACAAAGCCGATCGAAACTGTTTATTAAGTAAATTACGGATTTGAAGTTTAGAAAATATATCAAAGGAAACTTGAAAAATAGACCTTCTTAAGTACTTATATTATATTAACTTTTTTTTTACTTAAGTACTTATTTTTGTTTCAATAGCTTGGGCTTTGGTAGGTATGAAGAGTTATTTTGAGCTTCGAAGAGCAAGTCAAATACCTACCTTCATCTTTATGCGAACGATATCAGAAAAAGCCTATACTTACTAATTTTCCGGAAATAAAAAGAAATCTTAAAACCTAGGGTATAGTAATAAAAAAAAAAAAATGAATTTCCTAGGCAAATCGGTTGAATCAGCGGTGGGTAGTCGAGTTTTGCGCAGAGCCATTACATAAAATATAAAATACTAATTAATAGGTACGTAATATATATAGGTATATATTATATTGATTCGATTAAGAATATTAAAAAATGAATAAATACTTAGATATTTGAGTTTTCACCTCAAGTTCTTTACAACGTTGGTATCAGATATTATATCTAGCTCAGGCACTCGACACCAATGGTCCACATTCGCCGCCATGAAGAGCTGCGCGTACGCATGGAAGCCGCAGGGTATTACTGCAGGCAAGAGGATGAAATAGATCACCAGCTTCTGGTATCGCCCGAAGGTGCCCACGTCTTCCAGGATGGCGTCAAAATCCATTCTAGTGACGAATAAAGAATTAAAATAAATATGCTATATCCACTAAATATAATTGTTTTTGATAGTTTATGTTGTGGTTCTCTAAATTTTGATCCCTTTACTCTCACATTAATGGTATTTGAGAAATTTCGCTGAGTTAATTCATTAATCATTTATTTCAAGTTTGCACTCATACATTAGGTACATTTAGAATGGTTAGTAACAATATTTACTAAAAATTATGTTAGTATATAAAATTATCAACATCAAATAAAATCAAATCCAATAAAAAATAAACAACATGAATAAATGAACATTAACTAATTATTCATAACGAAACCAATGATTTTGGAATTGGCAGTCATATCTTGCGGCAATAATTTGCAGGATGCTATTGCTACTGCCTCGCAGACGAAGTTGTAGAGAAGCAGCTTTCTTTCGCATGACTGCTTAATGACTGTTAATGCTTTTGTCAACTAACATATTAAAACTCATAAGTAATGATTAGTAGATATAGATTTAGTTATAAAATTGAATAAATATAGTAGGTACTGAAGTAAGATAGAGCTTAAGGCGCGGTGAATAGACGACTTTAACGTATTAGTTTTGTCACTGTTGCTCCGCGTAGAAATGAAAGAGAAGCGAAGAGACGCCGCGATGGCGCAACGTTTCGTTCGTTACATTAATACATTAATCCTTGCAAATATCTTATTCCAATCGATAAATAAAAACAACAGTTCCCTTTATTATTATATATTACATCACTGTTATTAATATTATCAAGATTTGTTTATAAATAATACAGTTACAATTGCTACAATTTCAATTTAAATGGTTATTTTATGGTTTTTTTTATCGAGAAAATTTACCGAAAACGTGTTTTGAACACAATGGTCCCCCCATAAATATGATCAAGATTAACATATATTGTTTTAGCTGCTCTAAAATGTAAACATTTGGCTAAAAAACTGTTTTGTGAAGCCTATTTTGACTAAGTACAGCGCCTTAATTTGGTATTGAGCAGAATGGGCTATAAATAAGAGACTACAATATTATAGGTATAGGTACAAACTGAACCCGAGATCTGTGTGCGGCACTTAAAATATTAACCAAATTTTATTAAAGACTATCTGACCCGATATACATTGTCCTGTATTTACTTAAACTAAAATATACTATAGGTACTATATACTAAAACTGTAAAAAGGAATCTCAAATTGGTGTGCTATGTAAAATTATAAAAAAAACTAAAACTTTTTTTTCTTTTCTTGCTTTTCTATTTTTTTTTCTTAATTAAGCGTGATTGCTCTAAAGTACTCTGAACTTACTCAACCGCAGATAGTTGTTGTGGGTCAGGGTGTACTTTGTGAATTATGTATTATTAAAGTTCCCCGCAGGATATATTTCGCGAACGAATTGTAGAGAGGAGTTGTAGGTAAATTAAAAAATAAATATCGTAAAATATCAAAATGTGTTTCATATAATTTGAAATACAATAAAAATTCGGTCAATATATTATATAGTCTCTGCTTATACTAAGAACTTTTGCAGAGAAAAATGTAGCTTATTGTATTCATGATAAATTCAACAAATCGGCAAAGAATATACAGTTATATTTTTATGACTCACCTATTTTTGGAAATTATTTACTAACTAATTTCATAGTCTGTCGTACTCGGCGAGATTGCTCAAACTGCCAGATTGCTCAAACGTTCTGGCTACCTATTTACGAGTCCCTAAACACTGCCGCATGTATAGGGTGATGCTTAAACCAAGCCTGTATAGAACCTGAACTGTATATAATTTTAGCCAAATAACAGTTTTGATGGAAATGATACTTAGCAATAATATTTGGCAATGTTAAACATCGCTATCATCAGCTTGTGTAAGGGTAGCAAACCTCCTCCTCCAAAAAAGACATATTTACCTTTGTAACGGTAAACATTCCCATTAGGCTTGCGAACACAACAAACTTCATATATCGGGCAATACTAGATTGCGCGATATAGGACGTTTGTTATGCTAGATGCTAGATGGCGTTGATTGTCTTCTTGTGATTTGTGCGGCTATCCTTTGTTTAACCTTTATATAAATTCTAACATTTCTTTCCGGGTCTGGTTGGTTGAGGACACTAAGCAGGAGTTGAGGAGACTACGCTCCGTGCTTCGGAAAGCTCGTTAACCCGCTCCCGATTATTATAATGTAACATCACATAAGAACAATCGTAGGGAATGGGCAGTAGCAGTCTCGTGTGTGTTACAACAATATCCTGCGGTCACGCGTTTTTCCATTCTATACAAGGCCAGAACGCAAGGGTGTGATCAGTGTTGCCATATATACAGATTTATCTGTATTGGTACAGATTTTTGGCTCCTGATACAGATGACAGATTTCACTTGAGGTTTATACAGATTTTTTAAATTCAAATTTTCATGTGAGAATACATGAAAGAATATAAGTAAATGGCTCAAAAATTAATACATTTCTGTCCTAAAGATTTATTTTTCCTTTAAACTAGATGCTACAATTACTTTTGCTATGGCAAACCAATTGATGAAATGACTATATTACTGGACCAATTTCTTAATAAAAAATATTTTCTTCAAAAAATTTGATAAAAACGAAAACTACTTAGGTACAGACAAGGTAGGAAAAACAATTATTAAAAAACGAGCCATTTTTCAAGCTAAATGTTAGTAAAAATATGATTAATAAAATGAATAAGAGTATGTATCAATAATAAATATGTTTTTCACTTGTCTACTACTTTTTTAAAATTTTAATTAATACAGATTTTATGCAGATTTTATCTTTTTCATCGTATACAGATAGAATACAGATTTTCAGACAGCGATTCAGATTTCGAGGTTTAAGATATGGCAACACTGGGTGTGATACTAATCACGTACAGATTGGAAATAACTTTTTTACTAAGTTCTTCCAATATATACAAGCTTAGTTAGCAGTCACAGATTTTTTATTCACAATTAAACCTAAAATAAACCTCATATGGCGTCTACTAACTAAGCTCGACGAAGCCCCGCTTCGCGAATCGTAAGTAAGTTGTGTAGTATAGTCTGGAACGAAGACGCAAGCATCCACGGTACAAACTATACACGATTAGTACGCAAAATTCGTGTATATATTGTAATCACAGACTTCAAAACAGCATTACAATATATACACGAGCAGTTTCCTATGGTTGCGTTCTGGCCTTGTATTGAATGGAAAGACGCGTCACCAACCTGCCTGCCAAGGGTGTTGACTATCGCAAAAACGCTCCTCGGAGGAACCTCTGATAGCAGGGAACGTTGTACGTGATCATGATATATATTATGACAATCGGGAGCCACATGTTAAGGGTGAATATCAACAATGTGCAGTTTTTTCAATTTTGTTGCCAACATTTTTTTTTTTGGTTTTCATAAGAAATAAGCACCTGTTATAAAAACATAAATTCTAAGCTCAAAGAATCGTCAGGAGGTCTGAAAAAATCTCCATAACTGTTTAAGATTAGTTTAAAGTTTATTGTGGTTTTCAAAATTGAAAATCAGTGGCACCAAAATTGGAACGGCGCGATTAAAAAATCACGTTACTTAAATATATATTATTATGTACCTAGGTATAGTTATCATAATTAAGTATCCTTTGTATCGTTAACTTTTTGTAAGTAAGCCAAAAAGTATCCTAAAAATAAATCACTACATGTAGATTAAATGGGAAACGCGTGGCCAATTATTCCATTTGTGGTCAGTCATTCAATTCGATTAACGGTATAATTGGCAAAAGGACTGTTCCCTGCCCAATCAAGGTCGGGATCCTGGCAATTTCAACTTGCTCATCATACATTGACTTTTTTGTTGCAAGCTTGTTATATTAGCAGTAGCAAATTCAGCATTGGATAATCACAGTGTAAGGGTCGTAGGAAGCCGCTCACAAGGTTTTGTCATGGTCAAATTTACTACTATTTGTTTGTCTCAATTGTTTTGGATGGAACACACATTGTCAACAAGCTTAATTTTAGTTACCTATCAGCAATGTTAGTTACCTCTTGGCAATCCTTCCACAAGTTTTTTGCCTCTTTTTTTCGGAGGGACATATGTAGTTAGCCACAAGACTTGACGAGACTTTTTTTAAGTCAAGGATATATTAGACAAACAAGGCAAGGAAATTAAACAATGAAATAATATATGTAGATATATTTTAAAGGAATTATGTATGTTATGAATATGAAATAATACAGTGACGAACGCACATGTATTATAAAAATATAACTAAAATTAAATTAACAACGTCGTAACTATTCTTTATGAAAATCTCATTAATTCACTCATGATCGATTTTAAATCTACACTTGAGATCACCTTACAAATCACATATAAAGTGAACTTAATAGAAGATTTAAAAAACAATTTAGTGTTGCGATGTGCACTAATAATGCTAAGATCCGCCAGTGCAAGGTGCGTCATTAAATTTTCATATCAAATTAGACATGATTTCAGACTTTTTGACGCATTTTTCTGTACCACTCGGGGTCGTGCTTCGCCACGCTGTCTGGTCTACCACCCTTGTGCCTGTAGTGGAACTCTGAGACTCCTCGGCCTGGCACATTGTTGACGATGTATTTGCAAAACCTCTCCGTCATGAGAGCGTCCCAGTCTGAAGACACATAGTGCTTCGCTTCGTATTCTACCAAAACCTGGAATAAGAAATTGATGATTGTGAGATTTAAATATTGCAGAATTTGACGCATTTTCACTATTTTTTGTCAAGACCATGTCATTTTTAAGCCAGCATTTATTATTGTATAATAGTAATAGTAGTCATATAGTCACAGTCATAATAATTTTGATTTGTACGATTTAAACTGCAGTGAAAGATAGAGAAATAGCGGACAGCAGCGTGGTCATTAGTAAGGTAAAATTTCAAAAAAAAAGAAGATCTTCATTTTCCATGGAGGAATACCACCAACCGTTCCTTTACCCTGTGATCGGTGGCCGGCTATGGCCAATTCTTTGAACACTTTCACATTTCAAATACTTACAGTATAGTAGGTAAAATTACTTACCTGTACGGTATACTCCTCGTCTCCAGCCTGGAATCTGAAGGCGTAGTCTCGAGGGGCGGTTCCTCCTTCTCCGTGCTCATACAGCTTCAGATCCACCCACTGCACTGGCACGACCTCACCATTTGGTTGAGCCACTTCACCTACTTCGAATCTGCAAATATGATAACGAACGAATACATATTAGAAATTTAGTCTGTTTTTCAATTTGTTACGATCTATTTTATAAAGGATAGAATAGTAATTGTTCTTTTTTCAGATTTTTATGGGCTCCATTACATATCGATTTAAGAAGCCATGTCTTGAGGTCTTTTCTTCTGAAGGACTCCAGTGAAAGATAGAAAAATAGCGGACAGAATCACAAAAAAACTGGTCAAGTGCGAGTCGGACTCGCAAACAAAGGGTTCCGTACTATTTTCAAGTGTTGCCGTTATTTATATTGAGCAAAAATGGGCAAAAAAAAAGTTGGTTGTTATAGCGGCAACAGAAATACATCATCTGTGAAAATTACAACTCTCTAGGTATCGCGGTTCTTGAGATACAGCCTGGTTACAGACAGCGAAGTCTTAGTAATAGGGTCCTTCGGGTACGGAACCCTATAAAAGAGGCATTTCTACCCAGCTATTTTTGTTCATTTTTTTTGCTAGCTATTTCATCCTTACGCAAGTCGCCAAAACAGTGGTCAAAAACGGCCGGGAAAAAAGAACTCGTATTTCTTATCTAAAACCTAAATACAACGTTACATGGTGTTTGTAGTTAGGTATCTTTGAAAATAACTATCTTGTAAACATAGTTCATATCATCGCATCCCCTTTTCACACTTTTTTCTTCCAGATAATAGGTAGGATGAGTGGTTACTCAACCATTTTCGAATAAATTAGGTACCTACAGAAACCAACTTTCATTAAAAGTGCATGAAAGCGTAATAGACAGACAAATTACTTACACGGAAGCTGTGGATGGCTGACAAATCACACCAACGGCACAACTGACTCCGTTTTCTAGGAATATTTGATGGAAAGCATATCGGTGCATTAGCGTCCAATCACGTTTGGGACCTGAAAATAATAAAACACAGTGCTTAACACTATTTTGTAAGAATGGGACATTTAGATATATGTATATACTAGCGGCCCGCCCCGGCTTCGCACGGGTGGACTTTTATACCCTACCCCTGCCCTACCCTACCCCTACCCTAACCCTACCCTACTCCTACCCTACCCCTACCCTACCCCTACCCCTACCCTACCCTACCCCTACCCTACCCCTACCCTACCCCTACCCTACCCCTACCCTACCCCTACCCTACCCCTACCATACCCCTATCCTACCCTACCCTACCCTACCCTACCCTACCCTACCCTACCCTACCCTACCCTACCCTACCCTACCCTACCCTACCTTACCCTACCCCTACCCAAAAGTATCCTATGTCCTTCTCCCAGTTCTTAGCTACCTCCCTACCAATTTTCAGCCAAATCGGTTCAGCCGTTCTCGAGTTATAAATATAGTGTAACCAACACGACTTTCTTTTGTTTTTAAAATGTATTCTGCTATTCGGGACGGAAACAAATCTAACAAATCAAAAACCATGGCAATCGGTCCAGCCGTTCTCGAGTTATTAGTGTTGTAACAAACACGACTTTCTTTTATATATATAGATGTAAACAATAGGATTCCGATTTAAGTACGATTACTACGAAAAGTACATAGTTTTTTTACAATTGTAACTTCATCCTGCCACAGTAGGTACCTAATCAGCGGTGCTTTAAAATGCTATTAAAAAGTTGGAGAGAGATATACGTATCACATGTCATGTCATGTTGAATTTGCGTGTTTATTCTCTTAGACAAGCAAACTTACAGTAAAACAGTAGAATTGATATTAAAAGTTTTCTTTCTAATAGTCTAGTCAACAAGTTCAAATTGGTGAAAAATAGTGATAAAGCTCCTAAAAATATGCAAAATATACAATTTTTGAAAACTTTAATATCTTGATCCTACTGAGTATATATATAATAAGACCTCCAAGAAGCGAAAGATTTTTAGAGCAATTATTTAAACATTTTTTATTACCTACAATGAAGACGAAGTCCCGAAAAAATTATACAATATCCTAACTTGTTAAAAATGAATTTTAAAACTTTTTTCCAACGGGAATTTTTTCATCCAAGCGTTCAAAATACACCATAATTAATTCAAATTTTTTTATTTATATTTAATACTATAAAAAATATATTTTCTGTGGGGTACTCACTTTTGAGGTGGCGCGCGCATGCCGTATCGGCCGCGCGGAGTCCTATTTTCAGCGTTAAATTAAAATTATAAATAATGGAGATAGAACTCCGAGAGTCAGGACTTTTTTATTGGAAATTTCTTCCCTTTAAGATGCTTTTTTTAAAATTTCTTAAATATGAATAGTTTCGGAGTTATTGACAATCAATGAAATCCTTTTTTTTTGGCAACTTAATTTGTTAATAACTTTTGTAATTTTTTGCGTGCTAATTATTCCTTCGAAAACATTTTTCTAGACGTCATTCCGAATCCAATGAGGTATCACTCATATTTTTAGGAGCTTTATCACTATTTTTCACCAATTTGAACTTGTTGACTATAATTCACAATACGGGTCATAATACCTGTCACGGGCTCGCTACGACATGTAGTCGTAGTCCGTGACAGGCCCCGTATCAAAATTTGTTAAGGAGGCCCTCTAACACACTTTTTCGGGGCCCATGTAGCTCGGGGACCTATCATGAATACGGCGGTAGCTAAGTAAGACCCTGCACAAACGATGATAAATAAAATAGTTGGTACTTACCGAAACTATGATCTCTGAAGGAAGGAAGCGTATACTCATACGATTCGTTGTCTATCTTGAACTTACACTTCAGCTCACCGAATTGTTCGTAGTGTGACTGATGAGCTCTGTAACGATATCAATCATCTTTACTTTATACGTATGTAAGTATCTTAATCAGAGTGAAGATTCATTAAGAGATAAGATTTGTATTTTCATAATAGTCTTAATCATCTAAATCGGTTCTACCGTTTTGGAGATTACTCTGAATAAACGCATAAATAAACAAACAGACAAAATAAAACCATCAATATTGGCCCAGTCGTTACTTAGATTAGCCGAAACAAACAGTATTTTTTTTTAAATTGTGTATTTGCTATTTTTTCATTTGGGCACTCCGAAGTGCTGAGTGGCGTTAAGTTATGATTACACACACAGTGGTCATAGGGGGACACATAAGTATCACGTAATCGCCTCTTTACCCTTGAGTGCTCAAAGCTACATAAAAAGATTAAAGACCGCCTTTGAAAAATAGTTTGCAAATGTTACATGTATTATTTAAAAAAGCTTTTAAAAACAAAGGCCATACGAACGTTTTAAGGCCTTCGAAATAATCTCTGCTCCATTGCTCCCGAGCGATGGACCTGATGACGCATGGAGGATGTAGATCCGTGTCGAAATCGAATACCTGGCTGGTAGCATTCCATTCACCGAAGAAGTCAACTTCCACCTTCTTCTCGGGGTCGTTTTGATACCTGAAATATTGATATTTCGATACCAGAAGTATCAATTAACGTAAGGGACATTTTGGCAAAAATGAGTTATATACATCATTGGATTCAGAATTTCCCGCTCTCTCTATGGATATTATTAACATTTCTCTATCGTTAAGAAAATTTCCCTTACATTACAAATTTTTGAACTGCGTAAAACGATTTATGACAAAAAAAATGATTTAACAGTCATCATAATTTTTTCTTCTCAGAAAAATAAAGTAAGTCATAGTATTAAATAATTTACGCTCTTACCTTAAACCTTAAATCAGACAATTTTAATAACATGTTCCTTACATTAATTAATGATTAGAGTTTTTTTTATTATTATTCCCTTACATTAATTAGTATGGTAATCGGCGCAACAATATGTATATTTCTTATATTAATATTCATACCATTTATATTTATTTATTCATCTTACAGCGATTCATGCACCTCTTATTCGATCTTCTTTCCATACATCCATTCGTTCCTTCTATTCATCATTTCTATTTTCACTGCCATCATACTAATCATCTTTCACACAATTCATATTCCATGTTTTCATCGGTTTTTCGTTTAAGTACATTCAAATTTAAATCTTTATTGCTTCCATGGTAGTGTATATGTACATTAGGTCTCAAAATGTTTCTATTTTATGTTGTATTACTAATATTTATGTACGCTATAATGGGATTTGCTAATCAGCAGAGTTTTAAGTTTTTTTTTAATATCTCTATTTTGGATTATTTTCTGATGATTTTTGGTAACTAATTAAATATTTTTATATATAAGTACATGGCTTACGGACTGGTTGCATGTAAATTTAATTGAGATGTATTATGGGTATAATGGTATATTTAATTTACCTTTATTTCTTAAAGAGTATTTTAAATTTTTGTCTTAGACAGTCGTAAAAAGTTCTGAGTGTTTTTTAACAAATTTACAGGTTTCTAATATTTAAATAGATGGTAAAGTTAAAATAATATGTTTGATAAAATGAGGCTTACATGATTCTGTGCTATCCATATGGACAAGGATACGAATTAGTTTTTTCTGTGCTATGAAGATTGTGGGTGCATCTGTGCTATATAATATAATATGATTCCATAAGTGAGCCAGAAATAAGCGTAAGCATAACATCCAAGATATTGTGTTGTTGAGAGTGTGTTCAAGTTCGTTATTATTATTGTGACATAAAGTGATAAGGGAAATGTCATATACGAATAGTACACACTGTCCATTCAACACTTTAGAATGAGCATTTATAAATATAAATGAGGAATAAAGGCGGTAACATATTCTTAAAACGCGACGTGACCTGATGCAACGCGACGCGTGTTGAGTCGAATCAAATGTGAATCACAGATTAGTTTAGTCGTATTGTTTTCTATAGGCCAGAATCACACTATGAACACCCGATGCGACGCGACGTGACATGTTCTTAGTGTAATTCTGGTCTATAGAAAACAATACAACTAAAGTAATCTGTGATAGCTAAGCTATAAAACCTGAAACTAACGTGTAGATTTGCTTTGAATTATTAATGTTGATTCATAACAACATTGATCATGCAAAGAACTTGTTTCTATGGTGTTAAAATACCATCAATTTTGGTAGATAATCTACAGTTACATTGAATGGCAACACTGTAAAAGTCCTTTACAATAGAATTACGTATAATTTTCTATTTCTCTTGCTGCTTACATTACGCTCAACGGGTTACACATAAAATATTAGTAATGTAAGGCACAACTAAACATATTTTTTTAAAGTAAGGGACATGCTATATTTTAAACCACTGGGCATGACTAAATCTTTCGTTGATAGCATGAAAGAAGAGCTAATTCTAAGAAACTTTGCTCAAGATACAATTAAAATTGGAGCAGACAGTAAAAAGTTATAGACAGATTAAAAAAAAAAAAATCTTTTTTTGGCTCTCCTGAAAAACCGTGATTTGTCCCTTACATTAATTGATACTTCTGGTATCGATTTGTTTTTTTTTATAATAGCACTCTTAGGAGATATAGATAGATTTTTATATTTTTTTCAAATGAACTATGTAGTACCATTCGTGGCTATATAGTCCATTGGAAAAAAGCAAAAACAATACTCAACATAGTCCATATTATGTTTTTGCTTCTTTACCAGACACAAAGGCAAGCCGGGATTCAGCCTAGACAAGAGTTAGTCCCTCAAAGAACCCGACCTGGACACAAATCTTTGATTTTATACAAAAAAAATGTTTGCCCAGCGCAGGAATCTGAGGTACTTATACCGTTGGGACAAAGTAGTTCGATCAATAACGCAGTAGTTTTGTTGCAAATATGTAAAAGGGACTTAGCTTTATCTAACTTGTTTATTAAATCTAGGCCTCAGAAGCATAATGAAGGAAGTACTATTATACTTCAGAAGCATTTGGTCGTAAATGCCAACTTTCGATAAAGGCACTTACGACAAATGTTTCTGACGTATAATGGCACATCCAACCTTCTGCTTCTAAGCTCCAGAAATAAGTATGTTAGTCATGCTTACCACATCTGTCCTTTGTACGATATGGTCCACTTAGCCATGGGGGTGACTGGAGTCATCTTGATGCCCTCGGCTCCAAACTCATTGTCTTCAGCACCAAACAACACTGTGTCTGGAAGCTTCTTACTGCAGAGTATACCTTTGTTGGGTAACTGTTGAAGCATAACAATATCAAAATATTAACTGCGTTTAAACGTAATAGTATCATCATCATCAGCCTGTAAAACGTTCACTGCCGAACATAGGCCTCCTCCCGAAGGAGGATTTTGCCATAATCACCAAGCTTGGCAGGCAGGTTAGTATGCCCAGTGAAATAGCAAAAGCCTCGTGGATAACTACATATGTCCGTCCGAAAAAAAAGGCAGGTTAGTGACCGTAGTATTATGTGGTAACACACGAGGACACGCTGCTGTCCATTCCCTGGTATGCGATTGTCATAATAGACAATGTTATCATAATCGGGTGTCAGCCACCCAGACCCAGAAAGAAATCTTACAATTTACACAATGATTTTTTGTCCGGCGTGGGGATCGAATCCGAGATTTAACTCTACTACTCCACGAAGGTTGTCGAAATGTCCCCCAGTTTTCTTACTACTCCTAATCTCTTTATGATTGAATTTGTTGCGGGTCCCAAGGCAGTTTAACTTTTTCCCGGAACTTTGTGAGCCTCGGTGCTCATTGCCATTTCCAGTGTGTGCCATTAAGTGACCCGTTTATTGAAACTGTCTAGTTAAATTGGGTGAGTGGAAGCAAAAAACTTACCCCTATATAAAATAGTCCATTGCACATGCCCAAAGGTCTTCGCTCGCAGCCGGCTATTACATAGACGCCCTTATCGCCTTCACTTTTCGATCCTATGAAAAATACTGCATCGAAAGCCTGAAATTATATAAAATTACAATTCTTTAGTATTCTTTATGTAAAAATACATTTCAGGATTTTTTTTCGGATGGACATATGTAGTTAGCCCCTAGGCTTTTGCTACTTCATCGGGCTTAAAGACGAGCAGAGCTCCAGCCTAGATAAATGGCTTAAACACTACAAACTAAGCAACCTGCGCAGGAGGGCGTCCCTTGTGGGACTCGGACCTCGGCTCAGGGCGGTCGCTAACGGGGAGATTGAGGGATTATGGCTTTTAGTTTAGGAGAGTTTTGTGCAACTGTCGCTCTACTTTACAGTTCGCGGGCCTCTCGAACTTCGGGTATATGAGGGCATCGGAAGCAAATTTCAGGAGTGACTGTTGGCTTGGCACCTATTTAGATCTCACTTCTTTTGTCGTTGAAGTCAACAACCAAGACAAACATCATAATATTGAACTTGGCTCTCATTTATGTTTTTGATGGGATTTTTATTTTTTTCTTTAGGTTCAGCTACTTACTAAACATCTTCCATTTTATGGTTTAATTAATAACTAGTATTCGCCCAGTGGTAGAAAATCGACCATCATTTAAAAAAAGATTAGCATTGTGCACTCTTTCTTTATCTAAACTCTAGATACTCCTCCGTCCGCGCAGTTTTCGTATAATATAGGTATGTAGATAGTATATATCTACATATTTCAAGTTATTCATAGCTACCTTTGGGTGGTCTGCCATCGGTTGGGCTTTATCCATCTCTTTGGGATCAGCGATTGCTTTTTTTCCTTGTCCAGCGCTGCCATCGTTACCAGCCTCTGAATTTTGGCTTGTATACTGAAATTAGAAATGTATATATATACTTAGTAGGTACCAAATTACCAAAATTATTCATATGTTTATAGAATAATTTATTTGGGTTCCAAATAACTTCAAGACTTTAATTAATTATCTGAAAGTTTAACTACAGTTGTGCTCTAGAATCTGGATCACATCTGTAGATGCACTATGCGCCCTCTTCAGTTAAGGACCTAGAAAATCGTCAACTGAAGACTTAGGCCGTGTTTCCATTGAATCGTTCAACGATGAAGTAGAAACGCGACGTTTGTCCATTATATCGGAAACCAGCTTCCCGAGCGATTTCTCTGTACTAATAATAAAGCTGAAGAGTTTGTTTATAATCGCTTATCTCAGAAACTACTGGTCCGATTTGAAAAGTTATTTCGGTGTTAGATAGCCCATTTATCGAAGAAGGCGCAATAGGAGTTACACGAGTGATACCACGCGCGGGAAGCTAGTAATTAAACATAGCCTTTGTAAGGACCTAGGTATGCACACCACGTTTTTTAAGCGCGCCGTCAACGCGCGTTTTAGAATCCTACCGAGCAGTTTGTTGTCGTTTGTATCGATTCAAACGCGTGCATGTGTGCAAAGGTCTACAGGCTGCGTCTGACTCGCGTGCGTACCGCGTCTGTATGGCTACAACGGCGCGTTTAAAAAGCGTGGTGTGCATAGGCCCTTACTCCTAGGTAACGTAGCTTTCTAAAGAAGAAATAATTTTTGAAATCAGTAGAGTAGATCCGGAGCCTATTCAATGCAAACAAACAATCATTTCCTCTCTATAATATTAGAATAGAATGATATTATAGACAAGTCGTGTGACTATTTAATTACACAAGCCACGACGCGGCGATGCTTTAACAACACAAAAATTTGCGGTCACGATATTGTGGGAACGCGCCAGACAGGCTAAAGTAGTTTAAAATTATAGCTCTAGATTTACCCCCTCTCCCTTCCAACCCTTAGCTTGCGAAGGACTTTCCGATGCCCTCGTACACTTAAAGTCCGAGAGACCCGCGAACTGTAGAGCCACAGTCGCACGAAACTCCCCTAAAAGAAAAAATATCATAATCCCTCAATCCTCCTGAGCCGCGGTCCAAGTCTCTCTTTGCCCAGGATGCTTAGTTTGTAATTTTTAAATCATTTAATGAGACTGAAACCTTCCTCGCATCTAGGAAGTAGCAAAAGCCCCGTGGCTATCAACATATATTGTCACCGGAAAATAATACGAACCGTAAGTTGACCAAGTTGATCAAATAATTAGTAAGTTGATCAAATAACTAGTAAGTTGATCAACCGACGATTTTCATTCTTTTCCGATGACATATATACATAGGTCTATCTGAAAATATTACTTATTTATTTTTATTTAATCTAAAACCTAGTGTCACGGTACACGGATACACATTTAGAGATAAACTATCTTTATCTATCTATACTAATATATAAAGCTGAAGAGTTTGTTTGCTTGAATGCGCGAATCTCAAGAATTCAGGGTCGAATTTGAAAAATTCTTTCACTGCTAGATAGCCCATTTATCGAGGAACGCTATAGGCTATATTTAATTATGGAGTTCCTACGGGAACGAGAGTAACGCGAGTGACACCGCGCGCGGGAAGCTAGTTATCTATGAATCTATAGGATTACTATCACACAGCTGCAGATAATTATCAAATGATAACTCTGTGATAAGGTTTTCATAGTATTTAATTCCTTTGTAAGTATATCTTTTTAAATTCAATGTCAATGACTGGCATAATGAAAGTTGATTAGGCAGGACTAGATTCCCTCGCGCGGCTTAAACGGCATAACTCCCATTCCCGTGGGAACTATATAATAAAATATAGCCTTCCCCGATAAATGGACTATTTAACAAATGAAACATCATGTAATATTAAATAACAAAAACTTAGACCCTAAAACAGATTTTAATTCATTTAAATCTGTAGTTTTGAAATATTATAGAAAAATAATACATAAATAATTATTAGGTACCTATAAGATTTGTCCGTTGTGCACTGTTATCAAAAAAAAGAAAAGAAAAGGATTTGCTGGAAGAAAATTCATTATTGAATTAGGCTCGCCTTTGTACATGTTGTTTCCGTTGTATAAAAACTTTATGTTAAGTATGTTTTTACTGTGTGCAATAAAGAATAAATAAAATAAATAGTTCGATTGTAATACCAAAAATAAATAATTTCACGCAGTATTGGCAATTACCAAAAAATCGCAATTAACGTATATAATCATGTTGTTTCCGCGTGTTTAGATGCTGATGAATCAGTGGAAACTAAATACCTACTTAATGAAATATCTCTGATTATGTGTAACACGTATTCACACAAGTAATTAGAATTTGAAGATTAGATTAAAGCTTGTTTGTTACTAACTGAATTAAAATTTACGGTAAACGGTAATGGCCCTATGTTCACAATTTTTTTCTCATACTAGGGGTTTGCTGGAAGAATATTCATAAATGAATTAAGCTCGCCTTTGTGTTATATATATAGGCATCGTCATCAGCCCTTATAACGTCCACTACTGAACATGGGCCTCCTCCCGAGGGAGTGTATTGCCATAGTCACCACGCTTGGCAGACGGGTTGGTGACCGCAGTATTATGTTGTAACATACAAGGAAACGCTGCTGCCCGTTCCTTGATATACGATTATTATAGATGATGTTATAACAATCAGGACCAACGTCTTAACGTGCTTTCCGAGGCACGAAGGGTAGTCCCTCAACCAACTAGACCCGGAAAGAAATCTTAGAATTTACACAAAGATATCTTGTCCGGTGTGGGGATCGAACCCACGACCTCCGAGATTTAAAGCGAGCCAATAACCGCTACGCTACGGAGGTTGTCAATATGTTTTAATGTTAATAGGCATGAAGAATAAAAAAAATATTTAGTTTGTGAGTTAGATAACCAAAAAATATTAGACACGTATTTTTTTTTTGTACTTCTAACAATTAATGTCGAAGACTATACAGCACGTTGAAATTTCGTGTGAACGAAAGTGAACCTTTAGGTACTTCTAGGTAATTTCACCTAGTAGTGACGTCACAAGCCCCCCTCTCCTGAATTTGATAGTTTGTTGTTGGTCTGTATCTTTGTCAATTATTATTGATTTTATGAATAAAAAAATACGTGTCAAATATTTTTTGGTAATCTAACTGACGGACAAATTAGATTTTTTTAGTCTTCATGCCATATAATATGTATTTTATGTGTGCAATGAAGAATAAGAATAAAATACAATAAACGCTTTAATATCCAAGTACAAGTAAAGTAATAATTTGAAGTTTTAAAGGTTGTACGGGAACTACGCCGGTGAAACCAGCTAGCAATTTTTATTAAACTAGCTTCTAGTAACTCCCATTCGCGTAGGAAGTTCATAATAAATAAAATAATAACCTACCTCGATAAATGGGCTAACAAACACTGTATTTTTTTTCAAATCGGACTATTACGTCCTGACATTAGAGCGTACAATCAAATAAACAAACCAATAAGTAGACATCTATACAGGGTGGGTACCTAGTAGGTACTAGTACCTAGTAGGTGTATACCTAAACACATCATTGTGCTCATGATAACAAACAACTTTTACTATGGCACCAAACCTGAAATCGCGAAAAATAAATCAGCTGCTCACTACCATGTTGACGAGTTATGTGAACATGAATGTAACAGCTGATTTTTTTTCGCGATATCAGGGTTGGTGCCATAGTAAAAGTTGTTTGTTATCATGAGCACAATGATGTGTTTAGGTATCGGTCACTAATTACCAGTCACCCTATATAGATTAAACGATTTGTTACAAAGTATCGCTTTATGAGGTTTTTTTATAAAATATAAGAAAAAAAGAATAACCGACGAATAGACGCTACTTTTATAAAATAAAAAAAATAGAAGAAAACCAAGAACGCATAATAAATTAAAACGCGCTAACGTGGCGCTAACCTCAGAAAATTTTGAAAAATTATTTCAGTCTTAGATAGCTCATGGCTATATTTAAATATAGCCTTCCTCGATGAGCTATCTATAAGAGATGAAACGAATAGTGTTTTGGCCGGATACCGGATATTCGGCAACCTACGAGGCCGGAGCGCCGGATATCCGGCTACCGAATATTCGGCCCTTTTTGGGGCTGTTTCAATGAAGTGGCAAAGGATAATACTATTAAAAGTACCAAGTGATAGTCGCAAAAAAAAATCCAATTGCTAACGAGATTGATTTTTCTTAAAGACATCTAAAATCGATAGCGGTCAGGACCCATACATTTGGTGTCAGTTAATTTGAAATGTTACGCGCAGTTGTCAAGGGTTACCAGAATTTATCTATCAGCAATAGGCAGTAGCGTCTACAGCGATAGGCTATTTTCAGAGGCTGGTCTGGTATACGAAACCAAGCGAAGTCGTCTCTTACCAACAAATGCGAAAAATTAGGTTTTCATTCGCCGTATTCGTAAAGTAATGAGAATTTTAGTACCTATCCGGTATCCGGTCGGATAATGTTTACTATCCGGTATCCGGCCGTATCGCAAAATCAAGGCCGGATACCGGATAGTTACCGGATATCCGTTTCATCTCTACTATCTATCTCTTATTCAGTTTCTACGGGAACGGGAGTTAACCGGGTAAACCGCGCGTGGGAAGCTAATAGTTTATATGTTTTGTAATAATAAAGATGAAATCTACAGTACATACCAAGTTGTAAAAGCCGTAGTACCTAGTAAAAGTCGCGGAACTAAAATGTCACCCATTTTAAATATTAATTTAATTATAATAGCGCTTTAACACAACGGACCTTGACATCTGCGCTCTATTGTTGTATATATTTATATGTATCATTACTACATAGTATAAAACAAAGTCGCTTCCCGCTGTCTGTCCGTATCTGTATGCTTAGATCTTTAAAACTACGCAACGGATTTTGATGCGCTTTTTTTTATTGATAGAGTGATTCAAGAGGATGGTTTATATGTATGATAAATCAGTATTGTACCAGTGCGAAGCCGGGCGGGTCGTTTGTCATAGTATAAAACAAAGTCGCTTTTCGCTGTCTGTATACCTATGTATGCTTAGATCTGTAAAACTATGCAACGGATTTTGATGCGGTTTTTTTTGTAGATAGAGTGATCCACGAGGAAGGTTTGTATTAGAGATGAAACGGATAGCAGTTTGGCCGGATACCGGATACCGGATATTCGGCCTACCACCTGGCCGGATAGCCGGATATCCGGCCGCCGAATATCCGGCGGAACTTAGACGTTTGGTGCAGCGCACACACACTTGGCGTAGGCGACGCGCGAACGATTGGGTGGCCTCGGTTTGATTCGGGTCTTTTCGTTGATGAGCGAAGTTAGCAATTCTTTCATTCATTGACTTATTGTGTCGATTGCAGTGCAGACACGTGCGTGATTTTAGGTTATTATTTCATTGTGCTATTGTTATTTGAAAATTTTTATGAAGAGAAGCGAAACCGCCTGCTGCCTCTCAATGCAGAAAAATTGGTTTTTATTCACCATAATTTGCCCTTAGTACAGTATGAGTACTAATTAATTAATTTTCTACTTTAAACAATACCTAATTATGTTTCTTAAGTCTTACTAAATAAAGTAATTAATTACTAAACAATATTTTTTTATCCAGATCTTTTTTTATTTCGGCCGGATGTCTATCCGGCCGAATAGTAGTTATCCGGTATTCGGCCGGATAGTATTAAGGCCGCCGGATAGGCCGGATACCGGATAGTTACCGGATATCCGTTTCATCTCTAGTTTGTATGTATAACATCAGAATTAAACTCGTGCGAAGCAGTGGCGGATCGCTAGTCCTTACTATCCTTACTAATATTATAAATGTGAAAGTAACTCTGTCTGTCTGTCTGTCTGTTACGCAATCACGCCTTAACTACTGAAGCGATGAAAATGAAATTTGGTACAGATATAGTCTAGAGCCTGAGAAAGAACATAGGCTATATTTTATTATGAATTTCCCACGGGAACGGGAGTTACGCGGGTGAAACCGCGCGCGGGAAGCTAGTAATAAATAAAGAAGACAGACAACTAAATCATTATCTAGATAAAGTAAGTAAAAAATTAAGTTAAAAAAATGTTAACTACAACTTTTTTAGACTTTCAACGCTGTACAAAAGTGCTTACTTAGTTAATGTTTCGTTTGTTTTTTTTGGTTTTAATTGGCAAAAATAATTAGTAGGTATCTATTTATGACATAGCTTACCTTTCTAAAATAATAAATCGCTGCAAAGATGATATATTTTAAGTAATACCATTTTCCGGGCACAACATATACTCCAAATATTGGCTTCGGATCTTTAGCTTTTAATTTATAAATAATTAAACCTAATATGGCACCGCTCAACACAATCGCGACCGACATCTTGTATGACGTTCAACAAACTGTCAAGAAATATTGTTGTGTTGATAATTTTATTGGTATTTCGTGATAACATGTCTATAAGTCGATATAGGTACGTTACACTATTCAATATGAATCAGGAGGCTAATCAGGTAAAGATATTATTATGACAACCTCCGTAGCGTAACGGTATTTGGCTCACTTTAAATCTCGGAGGTCGTCAGTTCGATCCCCACGCCGTACAAGAAATCTTTGTAGGAATTGTAAGATTTGTTTCCGAGTCTGGATAGCCTTCGTTTGCAAAGAACCATCCGATGCCCTCGTAGACACGAAGTCCGAGAGGGTCACGAACTGTAAAGTAGAGCGTGCAAAACTTCCCTAAAATACTAAAAGTCATAATCCTTCAATCTCATCGCCAGCGACCGCCTCTTGCGCTGGTTGCTTAGTTTGTAGATTTTAAACCATTTATTAAGGCTGGAGCTCTGCTCGCCTTTATGCCCGATGAAGTAGCAAAAGCTTCGTGGCGTGTCCATCGTACAAAAATCAAAAAAGAGTCTGGATAGTTGAGGAACTACCCTCCGTGCTCGGAAATCTGGTTGTTATAACATCATCTACCAGGGAACGGGCAGCAGCATTTCCTTGTGTGTTACAACATAGGTAGGTATTATTGCGGTTACTAAACCGCCTGCTAAGCGTGGTGACTATGGCAAAAACCCTCCAAAAAACAGTAAAGAAGATATTATTATCGAAGTCATAGTTATATCGTTACGGGATGAGTTGAGTGAGGCATGAGATTAGAGTTTTTTTTCGGACGGATATTTAAGTAGTTAGCCACGAGGCTTTTGCTACTTCACTGGACATAAAGGCAAGCAGAGTTGCAGCCTTATTAAATGGTTATTAAACTACAAAATAATCAACCTCTACAAGAGGGTCCTGTGGGCAGTTACGTAAATAGCATTTTCTGCGCCCTGTGCGAGTTTCTATAACTGCGCCCTTGTTTTTTTAGATATAGGTACTATAGGCAGTGCCAAAAATAGCCTTTTCTGCGCCCCTGTGCGAGCTTCTATTGGAGCCATTGTGTCTCACTCACTAAAACTCTAATTTTTTATGAGCAATTAGGAGCAAACCGAAAAAACAATAGTCCTGCCTGGTCTAGCCATTCTTGCGCCCCCCAGAGCCTACGACCTGTGCGTGGATACCGGTGGCATCGCCCTATTTACGGCACTACCTGGGGGACTTGAAACTCAGCTCAGGGTCGTCGCTGACGAAGGGATTGATACATTATGACTTGTAAGTCTTCCAGGAGAATTTTGTGCAACTGTGTCACTTTACGTTACAGTCCTCGGGCATCGAAAGTCAAAGTTTTCTGCAAACTAAGGGTCGAGAGGCGAGATTAGAATTCTCCGTCCGACTTGAATCAAATTACGGGCTATTTTTAGTACGAGGTAAGTATTAGGTATATTGTTCTAAAATATCCACGTGAAAATTTAAAATAAATACGTTCCTTCCACTCTTTTTTTATGATTACTAGCAGAGTTTTGCAGTCTACTAGTAACTAAAATACTTGTGTTACGAGTGGGTTCACGTCGGTAGTGCAATGGGTGGGGTTCGAACCGGCGGCGACCTCAACAACACAAGTCCGACGTCCTAGCCATTGGGCTACGGCCTCTTCAATGGCTGATAGGTACGAGTATGTTTTTCTGGACAGCATCATGTTTTCTCGATAACTCCAACTAGACGTACCTAATATGCGCCATATATATCATCATCAACAGCCCGTTTACGTCCACTGTTGATCATAGGCCTTCTCTTTACAGACCTTGGCAAGCCAGGATCGTAGAGGGATATTGCCATAATCACCACGCTTGGCAGACCTTGAGCTAACAGATGCTGCTGCCCATCCATCAGCCACATGTCCCTTAGTCGCCTTTTACGACACCCATGGGAGGACATGGGGTGGTCTATTCTAAGCCGGAAACCACACGGCCATATATGTATATAGTTGGCTATAAAGTCTATTAAAATATTCTTAAATAAATGCAGCACATCCGCATTTTACATGCATCCTGTACAATTCATTACAAGTTTACAATGTTGCAAAATGTATTGATAAAAAATCGATATTTGTATATCGTTTATCTAGGTGGCACAAAGTAAAGCGATTAGTGCCCAGATTAAGATATATCTAATTACGTATCTATATTAATAAGACAAAGGTCTTGACTGACTGACGCATCGACGCACAGTCTAAGCCGGTGATCGTAGATACCTGAAACCAGTGCCTGATTAGCCATATATAAAGAGTAGCAAATGCTACAGACCCCGCGATTTGGGGTCCCTCGCAAGAAATTGGATCCAATAAATAATCTTATGGATCCGAACCTTGTTATAATTGTTATAACATCATCTATAACAATCGTATACCAGAGAACGGGCAGCAGCGTTTCCTTGTGTGATACAACATAATACTGCGGTCACCAACCCGCCTGCCAAACGTGGTGACTACTTCAAAAACCCTACTTTGGGAGGAGGCCAATGTTCAACAGTGGACGTTATAAGGGCTGATGATGATGATGAAAGAGAAAGTATAGATAATAAGTTAAGGTTTAGAAAGTTCAATGTTTGAAGTAGGATTGAAATAAATCAACTAATATTAAGTAAATATGTTTTTATTTGGCTTCCTACGAACTTATTTTCACAGGTATATTACATACCAACCGGCACACGCCCGAGAGCATTACATGGTATAAATGGACATTAAGTTTTTAACTAGCTAGTTGTGCCCGGTTTCATCCATAAAAAAATGATATTTCCTGTGTATTTCATCAATATTTCCATGTACACAAACTTGTGTCTTGATAATTAGAAACAAAATAAAATAAAAAATGTGTCAAATTGTTCATGCCGTTTTCAAGTTACGCGCTTACATTTTGACGATTCATATTTATTGATATAGATTCTAATGTTATACTTAACCGTTTTACGTTTTACGACAACCTCCGTAGCGTAGCGGTATTTGACTCGCTTTAAGTCTCGGAGGTCGTGGGTTCGATCCCCACACTGAACAAAAAATCTTTGTGTAAATTCTAAGATTTATCTCCGGATCTGGTTGGTTGAGGGACTACCCTCCGTGCCTCGGAAAGCACGTTAAGCCGTTGGTCCCGATTGTTGTAACATCATCTATAACAAGCGTATATCAGGGAACGGTTAGCAGCATTTCCCTATGTATTACAACATAATACTGCGGACACCAATCCGCCTGCCAAGCGTGGTGACTATGGCGAAAACCCTCCCTCGGGAGGAGGCCCATGTTCAGCAGTGGACGTTGTACGGGCTGTTGATGACTTAACCGTTTTATAAACTCATGGCAAAGCAGTTCACTGATTCAATTCATTGATTTTTAACTTTATAACAAGTACATAGGGTTCAAAATGTTTTAAAGTTACAAGATATTCAAATAACTCACACATATAAGTATAAGTATTACTTTAATAAAAGTTAGTCTCGCATGTTTCGAATAGAACTTTGAATAGAATAGAATACTCTTTCTTGTTCTGTTTACTTATGTGTACAATTAAGAGTATTCTATTCTATTCAAAATGCCAGTTTGCGTTAAAAAATCTGTAAAATATAACACTACAAGAAATACGAAGCGGTCGTTTTAAGAAAGTGCGGTTTCTAGTCGAGTGCGCGAGACCAAACATTTATCTAAAATTTATCATTTTAACATGTTATACACACTCATCCAATAAATCACATAATGGTTTTTAATTTGGCTTTATCAAGTATTTCATCTACGGAAGGCAATTTAATGACTTCAGTCACTTAGCCAATAAACACTGGTGGACGGAGAGCTGACAACCAAAACGGCAAGGTAATTTGATCATTCATAAAAATAATTTATCAGCTTACCTGGAGCATTCTAAGCATAAAGACGTCGACCTGGCAGGATTCGCGTGGTGTATGTGGGAGTTATGGGGTGGGAAAAAAAAAGGTAATGTGATCAGGATTACTTTTTATGCCAAAGGTTTGCCTACCTCCCCAAAGCACACAAAAAAAGCCAGCCTTGTTCTTATCACCTAAAAATTTTTTTTAACTCCCTTTAATTAAGCCTGGCGATACCTTTCCACCAACCAAATGACGCCACATTTTTTTTGTGTGCTTTGGGGAGGTAGGCAAACCATTTGGCATAAAAAGTAATCCTGATCACATTACCTTTTTTTTTCCCACCCCATAACTCCCACATCCACCACGCTGCCAGGTCGACGTCTTTATGCTTAGAATGCTCCAGGTAAGCTGATAAATCATTTTTATGAATGATCAAATTACCTTGCCGTTTCGGTTGTCAGCTCTCAGTCCATGGGCATTTTTATTTTTACGAATCAGATATTTTAGTTAAAGTGAAATGAGATTCATTGATGTACACTAAACTTATTTAGGTATATCGAAATCAGACACATTTATTTATTAATTATCTTAAATCTAACTATTTATGTATTACTATGACTATTTTTTAAGACAACTCCCGCACTAAATCACTAAAATTTTTGTGCCGGGGGGACTTTAATCGATTCTCGGTCACAAAATACACCCAGACTCGGAAAAACTACATATTTGTGGTTCTCACAAATAATTACCCCGGCTGGGAATCGAACCTACAACACCCAGAAGCAAAAACTTTTGTCCCAGAAGCGAAAACCACTGAACCGCCGATGTAGTATAAAATAATAAAAAAATTGTATTTATATACTTTAAGAATTAAATTTATCACTTAGCGTGATAAATTGCAAATTTTTTATAGTCAGATAAAAAATATCAGAGTGATACATTTTTATATTGTCAATTTTTTTTAAGATTACTAGCCGAGTTTTGCCGTCTACTAGTATTCTTGTTTACCCCTCGTGCTAAGCTAAAATGTTTATACGAGTGGGTTAACGTGGGTAGTGCAATGGGTGGAAATCGAACCGGCGACCATAAGATCACAGTAGGCTAGTTGACACGTATGAAATAATGTTACAATGATGTTTATTTGGGTACGTATCAAAATCCCGAATTTTATAAGACCGAATTTTAAAATACCGATGGACGACATCCCGATAATTGAAACGCCGAATGGTTGTTTGGTCGAAAGTTTTAAATCCCGAAAGTTCATTTGCCCGAAAGTTTAAAATCCCGAAGTTTAAAATCCCGAAGTACAAAATCCCGAAATTGCCACCGTTTCCGAGATTTGTGAACCGGCGTAGGACGGAATGCAACTCGCGCTCTGATTGGTTGAACGGTTGTTAGTCCAAACGAATTTACCATAGAGTTGCAAAAATATTACAGTGGGCATAGTGAAAATAGTAAAAAATTTGAATGAACAAATCAAAGAATACAAAGTATAATAGAATTGTTAGATGAATCTCTAGGGAAGTAGCGCTCGCCGGCCGCTGCCGCGGCACCGCTCGCTACGCTCGCTCGGCTCGCGCGCGGTTGGTCTCTGTTCTAACATAACCTAACCAATTTTACCCAGTTCAAAATGACGAATCATTATCTCCCGCAGAATTTTTTTTACCATTTTTTAATTATCTAGGCGCAGGCAGATTTTATGTTTCATCATTTTGAACTGGGTGAAATAGGTTAGGTTATGTTAGAACTGCGACCAACCGCGCGCGAGCCGAGCGAGCGAAGCGAGCGGTGGCGCGGCAGCGGCCGGCGAGCGCTATAAAAAATATTAAAACATGTTAAGCAGAATGCCCACCGTCATAACTGTGTTGCAGTGCCATCTATGAGTAATCGCGGGAACTACGTCGCTGCTCTTTGGGATTTCATCCATCGGTATTTCGTCCATTCGGGATTTCGTCCATTCGGGATTTCGTCCTTTCGGGCATTTGAACATCGGTATTTTGTGTTTCGATATAACGACTATCGGCATTTAAAACTTTCGGTATTTTGAATTTCGGTGTTTTGGACGTCGATATTTCAATCATAGGTATTATGAACTTTCGGGATTTTGATACGTACCCGTTTATTTCTAAAAGTATTTGTCATATGGAACCTAAATATAATAATTTCTGTTCAAAAACCTTGAATATGTTTGTATAAATTCAATATGAAAATTATTTCTTTTGTGTATGTCTTATAACTTTCTAAAACACTATCAGTCATTTTGTGACGTCATACGTCTCGTCCTCCTTTACTATTACACTTTCTGAGTCATGACGTCATCGATCTCGAACACAGATAATGTATAAATACCAATATGGCTGACATCGTTTTCATCAGTAAATGTCATATATTTAGTGCTTTCTAGATCTCAAATAAATGCCATATTTTTTTCTTGATCTAGTAAAACCATTCTTAACCATATAAAAATAATTTCAAAAAAGTGTCAACAAGCCTATTATGTATGATATTAAAAAATTTGCCCTTAAAAATCATAGATATACTTAAACAAAACTATTCTATACATAGGTACATCTTGAAAAGAGCACTCAAGCACCGTGTCTTGTCCTTCTGTTACACTATAGTATATTTCATGTAGAAATGGTACTGTGACAGCTATTATAGCAAATAAATTTTATTGTATTTAGCCACGAGGCTATTGCTACTTCACCGGGCATAAAGGCAAGCAGAACTATAGCATTATTATATGGTTAATAAACTTCAAACTAATCAACTGCGCAAGAGTGGGCCCCCTGTGGGACTTGGACCTCGGCTCAAGGCGGTCGCTGACGGAGGGATTAAGGGATTATGAATTTTAGTTGTTTAGGGTAGTTTTCAATCTTTTTGATTTCACGACCCCTTTACAGATCGAAAAACTCTGGCGACCCCCTTGTGTCATATACAGATAAATAAACAATACATAAATGTTTTTTTTTGTAAAAAAACACGATAGTTTTGAATATAATCACGGTGTAAGTTGACAAAGCTTTTTGCTGGCTACCCCCCGAGTCTGACTTCACGACCCCCCTGGGGGGTCGCGAACCACAGATTGAAAAACACTGGTTTAGTCTACAATAAAGTTGGCGGGCCCCTCGGACTTCGGGTCTACGAAGGCATCTGAAAGTTCTTTGCCTTTATGACTTTTAGATTGTAGTAGAGTTTTGTACAACTGTCGTTCTACTAAAGGTCTCTAAAGGTAAGAAGGGTCACTTCGCTTTTCGAGATGTTTTCGCTAAGGTACAAAATTAAGTAACGTTCAATTAAATTATAAAGTTTCCACAGAATTAATATAACATTACAATTAAAAACCTTATTGTTCCTAAAATAAAGTTCAATTTCCAAACTCAAGTCACAGTACCATATAGATATAAACTATATTTATAAAAATCCAATCTATCTCATCAAGCGTAGAATACGAATGAAAATATTAATAACATCGAGGTACAGGCTCAAAGCCGCGAAGACATACTCCTCGGGTGAGATCGAGTACTTGTGTCTTCCTCCTAACATCAGTTGTGTGTCGTATATAAGGTAGAAGGAGAATAGCAACACTCCAAGCGTGCAATACAGGCTTTCAGCTAGCTTGGACATCGGAAGAAATATCGCCGATACACCTGCGAAAAAAAAAATCAAGGTAATAATAGTCAATATTTTTAGACTTTATTCCCGTTGTCCCCGACGCGAGGACAGCGGGACGTGATTAAATTCTCGTTGTCCCCATAACGTACATTCGATAACGGGAAGTCAACGTTAAATAAAGTTGCCAGTTTCAGTGAACGCGCATAATTATTATATTATTAACTTTAACCAAACAAAACTTCAACATCAATAAGTCCGGTAGAACTACATTGGTTTAGGTTTTGGCTTTTTTTAACCACCCGAAACCTATTTAGTGTATTAACTATAACTAGCAAGTTGATCTACTTGACAGTGTACGGGGACAACGGGAAGTATTTTTAAATATTTGATTGAAGTACCGCTGTCCCCGTAAGACGGGGACACGGCGTACGGGGACAACGGGAATAAAAGGTTTTTAGACTTTCGCGATTGTATATCTACATGATTTGTAGTAGACAAGTTTATATCTACATAATTTATAGTAATCACGGTACTATTTTAAGACAAATCATTAACTTTTTATTAAGCCGACATCACTCGTGGTCACGGATTGATTTTTCTTACTTTAAAGTGCAAATCGCTCTGGGCAACTATTAATAATTCGAGATCAGTAGGTATATCTCGAACCGCAACGAATTTAATCAATAAGCGAATAGCTACACTACAACTAAACCCGTCTAAACTTTTAAATTTTCTCGTATCATAATTATAATATACAACACTCAGGTATTAACGCGATAAAAAATTTTCCTTTTTATATTACCCGACGTTCCGATCAAGTTGCATTGATCGTGGTCGCGGGCAGACGGGAAACGTCGGGTAATATAAAAAGGTATTTTATTATCACGTTAATACCTATGTGTTATAAATTATAATTAATGAGGGCCGTTTTTAAATTAAAAAAAAAAAGCGTTAGTTTATAAGCTGAATTGTATAGGCTTCAAAATATCACGAAGCCACCTGGAGCAGAGTAACGCGGATAAAACCGCGGGGTAGCAAGTAAATACCTAATAATTCTAGAGCTCAGAAGCATAAGGTTATATGTGTCATTATACGCCAGAAACATTCGTCATATGTGCCTTTATCGTAAACTAACACTTACGACCAAATGCTCCTGAAGATCATCATCAGTGCTCGTACATCAGTCGTTATGCTTCTGAATTGTTTATTGAACTCACCAAACAGCGACAAGCAAACGAGGAAGCAAAGAAGAATCGCTCCCAAACTCGTGAAATCCCATTTAGTTTGGAATGCGAAAAGAGTGAGAGCCAGACATAGCGCTGCCGTCATTCCCATTGCCATTAACACCTGAGAAAATATTAATAGTCAATTATATACCTATCACAAAACACTACAGAATAAAAGATATTAAGGTGAATTTTCGTATATAGTTTCATAGTGACTTAAGATATTATGTAGTGATGCTTAGCCTATAGACTTCCTCGATAGATATGCTATCTAAAGCGCAGGCCACACCGCCAGCGGGCGGGCGAGCAAGCTAGGCGGGCGAACATCGTTTCACCTCTTTTACATACTTCGGTTCACATCGCGAGCTACTGATTATGTAAACCGAAGTATGTTAGAGGTGAAACGATGTTCGCCCGCCTAGCTTGCTCGCCCGCCCGCTGGCGGTGTGGCCTGCGCTTAACACTGCAAGATTTTTTCAAATCGGACCATAAGTTCCTGAGATTGGCGAGTTTAAGCAAACAAAGTCTTTAGATTTATATATTAGTATAGATAAGATACTTAAGGACTACGTTTTTTCTTATACAAACAATTAGCCGCAAGGCTTTTGATACTTCCACGGGCATACATAAACGGATGTAACCGTAGTAAGGCTAATCTTATACTGGGCCGGATTGCTCACCCGGCCCCCGGCAACGGCGGATCGAAAGTGTTCGGGAGGTTTTAGTGGTGTAGGGGTACTCGTGTTATGAGTTTAACATACCACGCTATGGAGAGGGCGAGTCTCACATATCCCACCGCCAGCGCGCGAATACGCTGCAGCGTCGGTGGGAATGCGTAAATGAATTTCCCCCCGGACAACAAAAAAAAAGGCTAACTATATCTATACTAATATTATAAAGCTGCAGAGTTTGTTTGTTTGTTTGTATGTTTGTTTGTTTGTTTGTTTGAACGCGCTAATCTCAGGAACTACTGGTCCAATTTCAAAAATTCTTTCAGTGTTGGATAGTCCATTTATCGAGGAAGGTTATAGGCTATACATTATTTTCAAAAAAATTAGGGATCCGTAAGAAAATTACGATTTTGTAACTCAAGGTGTTAAATCGAAAACCTGCGTGCGCTGCAAATACTATTGACAATAGAACAAAATGATGTACTACGGGTTTGTAGGTCTTATTAAGACCTACAAAAAAGTCCGCAAAAGCACATATCTGACTATCATAGTTTAGTCACAATAACCGCTTATATGTTCATAAAAAATATTAAATCGTCTGAAGAAAGAAACTACGTTAAATGTATATCGTAATATTAATCCTTATCCAAATTAAGCATTATGTTATCAAGAGTATTTGTGTAGAAGTAAAATACTTTTTGTTTTATTCTAATCGGACATTTCGTTGAAAAATTATCACGAGTATAAAAACGCAAAGAATTGGCACCTAATAATGAGTTATTTGCCATAATAGATAAAGCGAAGAGTTTGTTTGCTTGAACGCGCTAATCTCAGCAACCACTGGTCCGATTTGAAAAATTATTTCAGTGTTAGATAGCCCATTTATCGAGGAAGGCCCATTTATAAAGGGAACGGTTTCTACGGGAACGAGAGTTACGCGGGTGAAACCGCGCGCGGGAAGCTAGTTAGTATATAAAGCCGAAGAGTTTGTTTGCTTGAACGCGCTAATCTCAGAAACTACTGGTCCATTTTGAAAAATTCTATCAGCGTAAGAAAGCCTATTTATCGGGGAAGGCTATATATTATTATGAAGTTAGTACAGGGACGGGAGTTACGCGGGTGAAACCGCGCGCGAAAGATAGTAAAGAAAACTGCAAAATTGACTGCACCGGTGGCTCAGTGGTTACGGTAGTTGCTTCTGAGACCTGGTGTTCTGGGTTCGATTCCCACCCGGGACAATTATTTGTGTGAACCACAAATAGTTGTTCTGAGTCTGTGTCTTCTTTGTGTCCGTGAAATGAATGTTTGTAAAGTCCCCCGCGACACAGAGATTTATTTCCCTAGTGCGGGAGTTGTTTTTTTAAAACAATACAAAAGAGCAGTATATAATAGTAGTACTCACCGCATTACTGTTAACCAAAGCTGCGACGAATCCGAGGGGAAGGGAAATAGACAATGTGAAGATACACAGAAATATATAGTTCATTGGAGCTTTTCGTCTGATGCTTTCGTAGCAAGCCATGATGCAAACACTTATTAGTGATACACCCATAGACCCGTATCTGAAAATTAAAAAAAACGATTCCAGTAAAGTTGAAGGGCAAAAGTAAGTTTTTATTTACTTTTGTCCTTTGTACTTACTTTTGTACATTTGGCCTTTTGACCCGCAGGTCTATTACTTAAAAAATGCGACAGCGATAATCTTGCAGATGAATCGAAAAACGTCAAAAAACGCATCGTAGTAGCAACGCAATTTTTTTCGACGTTGCCTTCTCAACCAACAACATAATAAAAATACACAACTGACCACCAATTGCCATAGCAATTTCGTGACGTTTTTCGAATCTACTGTAAAATTATTGCTGTCGCAATTTTTACGTAATGTCAAAATTATTCCATGCAGTTGCCATAGTTAACGCGACATGCTAAAGCTCGTTAGTAGATAGTTGTTAATAATAATTACATCTACGAATTATGTGGTGAAGTAGGCAAACAAAGTGATTTATTTTTACGTTTTCCGCTAACGAAACAATAAAGGGAAAAGTAATTGCTGTCGCTTTGCTACGGAATGATGCATCATAGGCCTTTTTTTAGTTAGCTACGAGGCTTTTGCAACTTCACCGGGCAGAGCTCCAGCTTAGATAAATGGTTTAAAAACTACAAACTAAGCAACCTGCGTAAGAGGGCATCCCTTGTGGGACTTGGACCTCGGCTCAGGGCGGTCGCTGGCGGAGAAATTGTGGGATTATGGCTTTTAGTTTTTTAGGGGTGTTTTGTGCATCTGTCGCTCTGCTTAACAGTTCGCGGGCCTCTAGGACTTCGGGTGAACGCATTAATTCAGACATCTGCATCCGCATTCGCATCCGCATCAATCAATGCGGAGTTTTTACGGATGCAGATTCACATCAACAAGTAACAACATGTAAAGACAGTGGGCGGAGTCAGAGTGGCACGTTCTTCGCGTTTGTTTTGGTAAATGCTAACTTAATTTGATAAAACTGACGAAGAGGAAGGCGAACATTGGTTACAACTTACAAGATCTTACAGGTTTTGTTTGTTGTGTTTTTTATCATTGTCAATAAATTATAGTTTTAGTGAGTGATTAATGTGTACTTCATAGTTTATTTTATTGCGTGTTTAATGAATATTTTGATATAAATATTAAGTGAAATGTCGCCACCAATAAAAAGCAGTGTCTGGACTTTTTTACAATAGACATAAATGATCCGGAGAAATTGGAGTGTAAGATATGTAATAAAAGTTACTCGCGGAAGGGACGCACTACTACTTCTTTGAAAAAACGAATCGTTGTGAATTTAAAATTCTCTCCAAATTAGCATGCACATATTTATCACCACCACCAGCCAGTGTTCCCAGCGAACAGCTATTTAGTGGAGTTGGGTTAATATATAATCCACAAAGAAACAGGTTGGAAGCTGAGAAGGCTGCAATATTGCTATTTATTAATTTACCAATTTTTAAGTTTAATTATTAAACAAAGATTTTTTATTATGAAACTCGCAGCTTGAAATTCTGTTGTGTTATAAGTAAAACTAAAAACTTGTGTGATTTTGCTCTAGTAATATGATTAAATAAATAAAGTTTAATTTTAAATTGATTTTCAGTTATTTATGCACTTAAAATTTAAATAATATTTTATTTTTATCCCAAAATCCGCATCCGCATCCGCATCGCATCCGCATCCGCATCGCATCCGCATCCGCATCGCATCCGCATCCGCATCAAATCCGCATCCGCGGATGTGAACTTCTAACAATCCGCATCCGCATCTGCATCCGCGGATGTCTAAATTTTTGCATCCGTAACAACCCTGATACAAACGCTGCTGCCCGTTCCCTGGTATACAATTGTTATAGATGATGTTAAAACAATCGGGACCAACGGCTTAACGTGCTTTCCGAGGCACGGAGGGTAGTCCTTCAGCCAACTAGACACGGAAAGAAATCTTAGAATCTACACAAAGATTTCTTCTCCGGAGTGGGGATCGAACCCACGACCTCCGAGATTTAAATCGAGCCAAATACCGCGACGCTACAAAGGTTGTCCGTAGCGTATTAACAACAATACTTACAAGAAATAATGTTGAGCCTTTCTTTCCTCTTCAGTTTTCGTTGCTCGTGCCCATTGCCTGATAGGGCTGACGTACATGAAGAGAAGTAGGATTCCTGACGTAGCTAAAAGCTGACAGAACATGATCCCGTACACCTGCCGAGAATTACAAATCCATATATTAATACGTGTAGCAAAAACTTTTTACGAAAATTGTGAGGTCAAAGGACTATGATATTTATAAATGCCGTCTGGTGCCGAGCTTAGAATAGACCCCCATGTCCTCCCATGGGTGTCGTAAAAGGCGACTAAGGGACATATGGCTGATATCCATCAGCCATGGGGCTACATGCGAGCAACAGCATCTATTAGCTCAAGGTTTATATCTTACTGCGATCACCAATCCGTCTGCCAAGCGTGGTGATTATGGAAAAATCACTCAACGATCTGTTAAGAGAAGTCCCTCAACAGACCATGTTCAGCAGTGGACGTAAACGGGCTGTTGATCATAATGATGATAGTTTATAAAGAGAAGGACGTGCAGAATGCTAATATATTGTTTTATGATGGTCAAATTTCGACCATTAGTAAAATTAAGTAAATAATAAAAAAAAATATCTGACCAGACAGATACGATATTGATGATATCGATGATGATGATATATTGATAAGGCAAACTAAGCACGCCTAGGGTAGGGCTGCCAATGATCAGAGCGGGGGGGGGGGGTGGGCGTGAACACGTCACACTGAGCCGAGGAAAAACAGGAGCACGTATTGCGATCGGAGCAGGGTTCTTATTTTATGTGGTTAGCGCGCCCACCGGGACCATTGCCTTGTTGGCCGGGACACCAGGACATGACGCTCGAAACCGGGACATGTCCCGGCGTACCGGGACGTATGGCAACCTTAGCCTAGGGGCGCGCGGGCGGAATAAACGCTGTAACAGCAAATGTAGTTGAGGCTTCTACAAGTTAGAATAAAGAAATGCCAGCTCCAAATTGGAGTAACCTTTACGACAAGCCAACTGTAGCGAGCAATTTTTTACTTGTATTAGTTATTTATTTAAGGGAGAACTCGACGTTGTTGCAGGCCCAAGCGAAGATCACGAGATGATTTGGACCGCTTCTTGAAAGACTGGACCACACTTGACTGGTCGCAGAAAGCCGTGAGAAGTGGAAAGAGTGGAGGGAGGCCTTTGCCCAGCAGTGGGACACTATGGGCTGATATAATAATCATCATCATCATCATCATCATCAGCCCGTATATAGTCCACTGCTGAACATAGGCCTCCTCCCGATGGAGGGTATTGCCATAGTCACCACGCTTGGCATGCGGGTTGGTGACCGCAGTATTATGTTGTAACATACAAGGAAACGCTGCTGCCCGTCCCTTGATAAACGATTATTATAGATGATGTTATAACAATCGGGACCAACGGCTTAACGTGCTTTCCGAGGCACGGAGGGTAGTCCCTCAACCAACCAGACCCGGAAAGAAATCTTAGAATTTACACAAAGATTTCTTGTCCGGCGTGGGGATCGAACCCACGACCTCCGAGATTTAAAGCGGGCCAATTACCGCTACGCTACGGAGGTTGTCGATGGGCTGATATAATAATAATTAGTTATTTATAAAATATGGGCGCCGATTGAGAAGGTCGATAAAGTGGTTGAGAGGACGGGTAACTTGTTTGCGAAGTAAGGTCACTTGCAAAGTTGGTGCGAGGGTGACTTGCCTACGGCGCTTTCAATATTTAATCCGCCTCTGCTACTATCCAACTGATAACATGGATATGAGACGAGGTCTCTCATTGTGTGTTTCATAGGAAAGCTCAAAGTCGCTCACCGAACTATGCTTGGCATTTCCCTGTGTGATCGAATCAGAAACGCTATCCGTAGTGCAACGTAGGTCGCTGACATAGCTCAACGGATTAGTAATCTGATTTTTGAACAAAAACTATCATTTACAATGATGTTATATAAAAAGAGGTCAATCGTTCATGCTCGTGTTTTGTTAAAACAAAATTGTCCCTGCAGAGAAAACAGGACAGCATGAAAATTTGCGTGTGCGAAAACAAGACAGACATACGTTTAAGTGTGCCAATTAGCTTAGTTTCGTGGTGCCATTTTTCAAGCCCGGTTGTGTCTACCTTTTTTTTACTATAACGTAATTGTCTAAATACATATGAATGTATATAGTATATAAGGATAAACATTCATATGCACTACTATAAAAAAATATGTTATTTCTTCATTATAAACAGACTTTAATTCGATATAATTGTGAAAATTTATTTTTTTAAATTGAAATTAATTAAAAGTTTATTCTGACCTTACGAACGAATCCTTTTCGTATCGATTTATCACTGAAGTCCATAGCTCTGAAGTCATCTTCCTCGTCATCAAGGTTGCTCTGAAAGTAATAATTAAACAATAAGTAAGTATGTATCTGATTTATATTATTTAGTTAGTGTAGCGGTATTTGGCTCGCTTTAAATCTCGGAGATCGTGGGTTCCATCCCCACGCCGGACAAGAAATCTTTATGTAAATTCCGAGATTTCTTTCCGGTCTGGTTGGTTGAGGGACTACCCTCCGTGCCTCGCAAAGCACGTTAAGCCGTTGGTCCCAATTGTTATAACATCATCTATGTATAATAATTGTACATCAAGGAACGGTCAGCAGCGTTGCCTTGTGTAGTACAACATAATAATGCAAGCGTGGTGAATCCCTCCCGCGGGAGGAGGCCCATGTTCAGCAGTGAACGTTATATGGGCTTACGATGAATGGTGGTAAATAGTCATTTACAACCATTCATCATAAGCCCGTGGTAAATGACAATTTACGACCATAAAATATAAATAAAAAAATAGAAAAAACTAATTTTCATTTGAGAGAGTAGAGCATCCATGTGTCATCTGTTTATCAGATGGCTGAAGATTGATCTTCCATGTTTCCTCTACTAACTATATGAAGGAAACATTCAAACGCTTTTTTTCAACTTTGTTTAGAAATTATATGAAATGTCTTTTATTTATTGCACATATATATCATTAAGTTTATACAACGGAAACAACATGTACAAAGGCGAGCTTAATTCAATAATGAATTCTCTTCCAGCAAACCTTTATGAAAGATGCATTTGATTAAAAGTGCATAGCTAGAGTACAACGGACGAATCTAATAATAATTAATATTATAACTTGTCTATATGTATGTATTTATGTCTTTTTGTCTAATAAGTAAAATAATTACTTACTAATTTCGGAGCTTCCACAGACTCGCCATTTTGAACAACAGATTTCTGTAGAATATTGATCTCGGAAGGTAGATTTGAGAATTCCGAATTTGGGTAACTTAGTTTCGTTGGATCATAGGCCTGAGAAGGTTGATCAAGTGGTTGACAGGATGGGTAACTTGTTTGCGCAGTAAGATTACTTGGTTGCGAAGTTGAGTGACTGGGTTGCGAAGTTGGGTGACTGGGTTGCGTAGTTGGGTAACTTAGTTGAAAAGGGTAATTGGTCTGCGAATGAGAGTAACTAGGTGGGCAAGACGTGTAACTTGGTGGTGGTTGAGGGTCATTTGGTGACATGATTGCGTTGAGTGGGGTTCCTTGCGGATTACTGCTCTGGGGATGCATCCCTTGTTCCGAATCTGTAAAACACAATACATTAGTCGTAATTAATAGTAAAATTACAGTTTGTAAAGAGAAATTACCAGTAAAAGTCCTGTCAAAATTGGTCCGCACGTTCATGACATATGTCGGAACAAACAGTCAAATAGAGTCAGACGATATTTTTAATAATGTTTTTGTTATTAACACTTATTAATAGACTGGCAAACTATTGGCAAGGACAGAGATGAGTCTCTGTCCTTGCCAATAGTTTGGAAAGGACTGGAGGAGGCCTTTACCCGAGGAGGGGTCCATATCCAACAACAAAAACTAACTCTTACTAACAATTAGACAATAAGCAATAAACTAACTAAACACTTACAAACAAACACCACATTTTAAATGTTAAAAATTAAGGTTATGGAAATAAAGGCTTTTTCATTTTTATTTTGTTATTTTATTTTATATTAGACACTTTAATTTTATTTTGTAACCCGCTGCCCCACGCAATTTCACCCGCGTAACTCCCGTTCCCGTAAGCACTTCATAATTAAATATAGCCTACAGCCAACACAAGCTGCAATTACTGATTTATAAGCTTTCTAAGTTATGCGCTTTGCACAAATGATTCATTTTTTTGGTAAAAACTAACTGCGCCCCATGGTTTTCTGCGTTATTCTGCTCAAGTGGGTCGGAGCATGATGTTTTGTAGCATTTTTTTTTGATCCTGTTTAAAATCTATACGGGAGTAAATTTTCAGACAAATCCGTTCAGTAGTTTTTGCGTGAAAGAGTAACAGCCAGTGGTGGTACCCTAGGGGCAATCGGGGCTAGCGCCCAAGGCGGCATATTTTCTAGGGCGTCAATATTTGGGAAGTAGAAAAAACTTTCTGGGCTCAGGGCGAAAAAAAGTTTAAATTCGGCCATCCAAACTAACCCACAAGCTTTTATAATATTAGTAGGTAAGGATAAAATCACGAGGAAATAAACATTGTTTTTTAAAATTGATATATAATTTAGAAACACTAAGTAATTTTAGGTTTTTTATGATTCGCTTGAGCAATTATCTCCGCCTTACACATATAACATCATCATTTTCCTGTTACGATCACTATGTTATGTTATTAATATGTATAATAGTAGGTAGGTATCTATAGCGATATATGCACTTAATTGAATAGTTATTACGAAGATAGAGAAGGGAATGTTGAGATGGTTTGGTCACGTGGAAAGAATGGATGAAGAAAGATTGACAAAACAGGTATACATGGCAAGTGTGAGTGGCACAGTCGGAAGGGGAAGACCTCGACGAACGTTCTCTGACCAAATCGGAGACATCCCCGCAAAAGGTCAAATAAGATCCACCCTAAACCGACGTGCTTGTAGGTATGAAGAATGTTATGAGAGTGAATGAAGCGAAAGATGTGTGTAGCGATCTTAGCAAATGGTCCATTGTCTCTGCACTCTGCTGGGAAACAGACTTTTTTTTTTTTGTTTTGTCGTAATATTTTGTTAGCCACGAGGCTTTTGCTACTTCACCGGGCATAAAGGCGAGCAGAGCTCCAGCCTTAATAAATGGTTTAAAAACTACAAACTAAGCAACCTGCGCAAGAGGGCGCCCCCTGTGGGGCTTGGACTTCGGCTCAGGGCGGTCGCTGGCGATGAGATTGAGGGATTATGACGTTTAGTATTTTAGGCGACTTTTGTGCAACTGTCGCTCTACTTTACAGTTCGCGGGCCTCTCGGACTTCGGGCCTACGAGGGCATCGGATGGTTCTTTGCAAACTAAGGGTCCGGAGAACGAGGGGAGGGAGGGAGGGGGGGGGGGCGGAGGGGAGGCGGGTCGGATAGAGTGGTCTCTGTGTAGTGGTGCTAGTTTCTTGCAGTCTTTTTACTGCTAGTTGGTAGATTGTTATCTCGTCGTACGGGTCATCTAGGACGCCCCGAGGCCGACGGTGTTTACGACGCTTTGTGGGCAAAGGCCTATAGTCAGATGCTGCGACAACCAACGGGTTTGGGTGTTGCGCCGCGGATTCGAAGAAGCGTTCCGACGCCTCTTTCATCCACTGCTTGATTGGCAGTTGGAGATCAGAATGTAAATTGCGATTACGAATGAACCACGGTGCCCCGGTGGCACATCGAGTGAATCTACTTTGAACAGTCTGAAAGCGGTACAAACTGCTAGACGCGGTATGAGCAAATACGGTGCTCGCGTATGTCATAATCGCTCGTAGGGAAACAGGCGTGAGCTTATGTAGGTATATATGTTGAATAGTAATATGCCACGTTGATAAGACGATATCCGAGGTCAAATAGTGTCATCTATACTAATATTACCTATAGGTAAAGATTTGTATGTTTGTAACGAATTGGCTCAATAAGTACCAGACCGATTTAAAAAAATATTTTACCATTTGAATGCTACATTATCAATATCTGTTAAAGCAAAAAGCAAGTTTCATTTTTATAATTTCTTTTGTATTTGTAGTTACATAAATAAATAGCTTCCCGCGCGGTTTCACCTGTTCCCGAGGGAACTTCATAATTAAATGTAGCCTTTCGTCATAAAATACCTACGGGCTACGTTATGCTATCGCCACACTATACATTTTAATTCAAGTTTCATTTATTCCTTAAAAATGGCTACATTTAGTATTTGGAATCGTCATATTTTTTGCCCCTACCATGTAGTGCTAGACGTGGCGACTACTGAGAAACACTGCCTTTTTTTTAAATAATACCTAATTTATTATATTTTTTTTCATAATTTTCTTTTTGATTTTACTAATTAAAAAACTAAAAATTCAAGCTATACACCTTATTACTAAGCATGTAGATGGATGGAGAGGGAGAGGAAGGCCCAAGAAAAGATGGATGGTTGTGTGAAGAGTGATATACCTAATACCTATGAAAGAAAAAGGAGTTAGTGATAGTGTGACGGACAGAATGGAAGATACAAACGTGTTGCGCCGACCCCAAGTAGGTATTATGGGATAAGGGCAGGAAGAAGAAGACACCTTAGTACTAAGCTCCCGATCAATCTTTATATTCCGTCAAAATGTCTACTATACCTACTCATTTGTGTACAGTCAACAAAAGCGATAAGTTTTCACATTGAAACGCATTTTAAATTTATATGTACGTTTATGAGAAGAGTTCATTGTTATGTGTATTTGCACACAGCTAGCAGCGAACTCTTCACACATAAAGTAATTCTTTATGTGTGAAGGCTTTCGTAGTGACATTAACACATTTATTTACATTATTTGATACTGAAAGTGTAAACTTATCTTTTTTGTTGACTGTACCGACACCAAAAAAGCTTTCACCGATTTTTTTGCAATAAATCGACTACATTTAAAACGCCTTGTTGCAAAAACGAATGTTTATTGAGAAATAATAATAAATAAACGATAACGGAAACTTTCACTTATTTACAGAGCTAGTAAATAAATATTTAATTATTTACACACCTTTTAATATATTCATTGGTCACAATCACAATCACAAACACAGTGTCTTGTTTAACAAATACTTATTCACAGAATTTCACTGGTAGCAGTGGTAGCTACCGAGTACCGGTGTTGCCAGTAATTCTGTTCAATATCCCCGGTCCCAAGTCCCAAAGAAAGTTAATGTAGGACAATGAGTTGCCTAACATTGTGTTAATTAATAAAACTATTATTATAAGGCAATCATTTGAGTATTGAACTGTATTAATTGAGCATTTTTGAGTTTATCGTACCAATAGAAATACATTAGTATGAATAATCTTATTAACATTGAATTTACGAACTCAGTAAAAGACTGTATGCTTATAATAACTAGTGGTTGACCATTGGTCGAACTAAGACCAGAATTAAAAATAAATATAGCGGTTTCCACTCAATTTTAATGAAAGATTATGTATTTTTTTGTATACGTACACATTTCAACACATAAAACTAACAATTGTATTTTACCTACATATACAATAAACAAACTTTCTTCCTATCTTTCTTTTTATTTGCTGATCCTACCATCTGTCAGTGACATTCATGGACGCCATTTTAGATTCGTTTCTTTATTGGCGCGGCTTATATAAACAAGTGTGTGAAAATTAATACTTCTGCGTTCGCCCAATTTTCGTAAAAAGAGGTACAAAGTTTTGACTTCGCGTATTAATACATATATAGATAAATCCCTTGCAACATTTCGTAACAAGTAAAAAACATAACGAGCACAATCATTAAAAAGTAGCATTCAATTCTATATTATACTCCTTACATTATTGTACATATATTTATAGTGGCAACACTGATATCGACTAACATAAAATCTGGTTGTGTCTGACGTCACACATAGGTATTCCCCCTGCGCAGAATCCATCGTTAAATCTGTTTAATAACTTGCCATTGTAATCAAGTCTTTATGTTAATGAAGATAAGAGTTTTCAATATTGTTTTGTGTTCGTTGATTGTTTTTATTCCATTGGATATCGTAGCTTATCAGACTTAAAGTTGAAAGTTCAGTGTGCGAATGTAAGTTGTTTTATTATTTTTTGTTATGGTTGGGATGCCAAAAATACCGTAATTCCAGTTTTGAATAATTTAGTTTGATATTTGAGTAGATATGAGTTTTCAGCCATGTTATGCTAATTTATTTGTTAGCGAAAAAGTACCGTGATTTTGATCTGTAGTATGTTTGTGATTACGTTCCCATTATATAATATTAATATATCTCGGAGGTCGTGGTTTCGCCGTGCCTCGGAAAGCGCGTTAAGCCATTGGATCCGATTGTTATAACATCATCATTATATAGTATAAAACAAAGTCGCTTCCCGCTGTCTGTCCGTACATATTTTATGTATGCTTAGATCTTTAAAACGAATTTTGATGCGGTTTTTTTTGTAGATAGAGTGATTCACGAGGAAGGTTTATAGGTAGGTATGTATACATCAGCATTACACCTGTGCGAACCAGGGGCGGGTCGCTAGTCTATAATTATCGTATATCAAGGAACGGGCAGCATCGTTTCCTTGTGTGGTACAACCAACCAACGCGCCTGCCAAGCGTGGTGACTATGGTAAATACCCTCCACCGGGAGGAGGTCCATGTTCAGCAGTGGACGTTATACGGGCTGATGATGATGATGATAATGATCCTACTAATATTTAAACGAGAAAGTTTGTAAGTAAGGATGGATGGATGTTTGTTACTTTTTCACGCCAAAACTACTGAACGGAATTGGCTGAAATTTTGCACCGGAATAGATTATACGCTGGATTAAAATATAGGCTACAAAACATCACGCTCCGACCCACTGGAGCAGAGCAACGCGGGTAAAACCGCCGGGCGCAACTAGTATATAATATTGTGACTGTGACTGTGAAATAAGTACTATGTACATAGTACTTATTTATTTATCTGTGATATTAATGACCTAACTATAAATAGCTGTGCTGTCATCGGAAATGTAACTTCATTTATAAAAGGGCTTAATTTTTAGCTGTGGCTTAGAAAATTGCACCTCATGTCTTCCCATGGGAGTCATAAGAGGCGACTAAGGCACATACAGCTGATGGATGGGCAGCAGCATCTATCAGCTCAATTACTCACCATTTTATGCGGTCACCAATCCGCCGGCCAAGCGTGGTGATTATGATAATATCTCTCAACGACCTTTCTTTTTTTTTTTTTTTTTTTTTTTGTTTTCGTTGTCCGGGAGGAAATGCATTGACGCATTCCCACCACCGCTGCAGCGTATTCGCGCGCTGGCGGTGGGATATGTGGGACTCGCCCTCTCCATAGCGGTATGCTAAGGTCATACCACGAGGAGAGGACCCTACACCACTAAAACCTCCTGGACACTCCTTCGATCCGCCGTTGGCGGGGGTCGGGTACGCATGAGCAATCCGGCCCCCCGACGGCACCCGCGGCCAATATGGTACCGCGGGATCTCCAGGGCCACACTTACAGTGGCCCATTTGCCCAATTATAGGGACGCCCGGAGTGTAGAGGCGTCCCTACACCTCATGGGTCAGCCTCGAAGGGAGCGGGGCCCATGTTCCCCACTCCCCGAGGCCGAGCCTAGGGCGGTAGGCGGCGGGTTTCGGCCCGCCGCCGAATCTCTCAACGACCCTGGCTTGCCAATGTCAGGCCGCGGGATCACGGTGGATGCAGGCCGCTTCTGACCATAAAAACTGGAGATCTATAAGGGGGACCTATGTCCAGCAGTGGACGTCCGACGGCTGAGATGACGATGATGCTGTATTTTGGGTATTTTTATTAAGTTGGTTCGTTGCAGAAATTTCTCTGGCTGAATGAGTTTTTTGACAAAATAGCAATTAGTTAAGAAGTTAGGTGAGCCCCTAATTAGTATTACCATAATAGTGAAATAGTTACGTAAATGCCCTTTTTGCGGTAATTACTATTTATTAACACTACATACACTGACCTCATAGGTGATGTTCTTCAGAAAGGTCAGGTGCGTAGTACCCGCCACCGGCGTGCGCGAGTCAACCAGACCTCAATAAGGAACATGATAAAAACGTAATAACTATATACAAGCCACCCTTGTTTGCTATTCCAAACAATAAGTCTATTAAGTCTAATGTGTTAACTGAAATGCAACCTAATGCGCATATTGAAATGCAACCATTTTCAACAAACTTCATAACACCGTGGACCACCAGTAAAGAGAAACATTATGAATAACAAACACATTTTATTATTTTCAACAAACATTATTTCGAAGAATAGCACAGGAAACTTAACAAACATGGTTTCGAAGAACAACCTATTATAATGGAACAATGAGACGGTGAGGATTATAAATACCCTGAACAAGTATAAGAGAGTATTCACTACCACTCATACCTTACCCTCCCGACCCTTAGTTTGCTAAGAACCTTCCGATGCCCTCGTACACCCCAAGTCCGAGGGGCCCGCGAACTGTAAAGTAGAGTGACAGTTGCACAAAACTCCCCTAAAGAAACTAAAAGCCATAATCCCTCAATCTCCCCGTCAGCGACCGCCCTGAGCCGAGGTCAAAGTCCAACAGGGGACGCCCTCTTGAGCAGGTTGCTTAGTTTGTAGTGTTTAAATCATTTATCTAGGCTGGAGCTCTGCTCGCGTTGATGCCCGGTGAAGTCGCAAAAGCCTCAGGGCAGTCGCAAATACATACAGATGTCCGTCCGAAAAAAAAAGATCCAACCTCAGTATAATTCTTATATTAATAATAAAAGTGTAATCGTTGTTTTCATAAATGTATAACCAGTGTATTAAATTGTTATTTTTATATACCTATATATTTTTTTTACTATTATTGAAGTTCAATAATTTTGACTCGAGTATGACTAGATGTATGAACGTGGACGAGGCAAAGGGAGTGTGTAAGGATCGTAGCAGGTGGCGTTATGTAGTTTCTGCTGTTCTGTGATTATATGTATGTACTATTTTGCTACTTCACCGGACATATAGGCAAGCAGAGCTCCAGCCTCATTAAATGGTTTAAATACTACAAACTAAGCAACCTGCGCAAGAAGACCTCCCTCTGTGGTGACTTGGACCTCGGCTCAGGGCGTTCGCTGGCGATTGAGGAATGATGATTTTAAGGGATTTTTGTGCAACTGCCGCTCTACTTTTCAGTTCGCGGGTTTCTCGGACGTCGGGTCTACGAGGGCATCAGAAGGTTCTTTGCACATCATAGCCAGCAGTTATAAAATCTTAAACTAACTAACTAATAACAACAATACTTCATCATCAGCCCGTAAAACTCCACTTCTGGGCCTCCTGCATAGGGAGGGTTTTGCCACAGTCAGCACACTTGGCAGGCGAGTTGTAAACGCTGCTGCCCGTTCCCTGGTAATCCTGGTATACAAATGTTATAGATGATGTTATAACAATCGGGACCAACGGCTTAACGTGCTTTCCGAGGCACGGAGGGTAGTCCCTTAGCCAACCAGACCCGGAAAGAAATCTTGAATCTACACAAAGATTTCTTCAGCATCCATTTCTCTACTAACATATAAGGCTGTGTAAAAAAAATAAAAGAAATAATGTAAATATTAAAATTTATTCAGTTAACTTACATAGCTATTGCTTACTATCAACTTATCCTTACTTACTACCGACCTAGAGCATAGATATAAGCAAAATAGCGGAAGATATGCCACGTCCCTATATTCGTCAACCGAAAAACTAACTGGTATGATGCACAACTACATGCATGCACACTCACACCTATGTGGTTCTTTATAACGTTGTACGGTATTGAAAGACAGACACAAACTGATTCGTTTTGACGATAGCGTGAGCGAGACAGCGCGCTACTGATGTACGTTAAATTGACATTTGAATGAATGAAGTAAGGTAAGTGACCCCTACTTCGTGCTAGTACGTTATTTTGTGAGTTTTTTTATTCTGGCGCTAAAAATAAGCAATTGGTTTTTTTATGTAATTCAGTTAATTTTAGTTATTTTTCTATAGAGAAATAATAATAAGTATACACTTATTACGATGAGCTAAATTTTATCACGAAATAGGAGCCAAATAAGACGTCCACAAATAAATTTACAGGTAGGTACCTATAAAAAAGTTGGAACTCAACAATTCATGCATAACATTACTGTCAAATAGTCAATATCACTGAAAAGTTTTCAAAGTACTATTATGTTTAGGAATATTAAGAAAAAATAAGGATTCTAAAGTGGCTTAACATGCCGGAAAATACACTATATTAACACTTACATTATAGGTACGCAACCAAAATGGCGATCAAAACATTAAATAAATATCTGAAATTAAAATTGTTCATATAATTATGAGTGAAATACCTATGATTCCGTGAGATTTGTCTTCTCTTTTTGATTTTTTTGTACAACGCATAAAAGCAAACGGAGGCATTTTGGTAACCTTTATCCCACTTAAAACAATAAATTATGTTTTTGCGAAACACATCCGTTTGTGTCACTCGGCCGATTGTGACTTTGTCAGACTGAATTCAATTAGGCGACGGGGACCTAATTCATGCGGTACACGCGCTAGACGCGAGTCACCTATCTTCCGCTTTTTTTTCGTATATCTATGACCTAGAAGCACTAATAATTGTTAAAATGTACAAGAAGATGTTGATAATGTCGAGGTACAGGTTCAGTGCCCCGAAGATGTATTCCTCGGGAGAGATGCTGTATTTATGTTTGCCGCCCATCATGAGCTGGGTGTCGTACACGAGGTAAAAGGAGAAGAGCAAAGCTCCAAGCGACGCGTACACTAGAGTCACGATTTTATTTGCCGGGATGAATATACAGACGATACCTGGAAAATAGAAATTAAAAGACTGTGAAAATAAAATGAAAACATTTATTTATAATGTAGCCGAGTCGATTGTACTTATTATAAGACAAGTCAATATTAAATCTAGGGGCACGGCATTGCACCCCCAAGTTGAGCAAGAAAAAAAAAACCTGCACGGTGTCCAAATCAAAGTACAAAACTTTTATGTTTAAATATTAGATTGACTTGGCCATCGCAATAAACACTTGTGAGAAACATTATAATTTTATCCGATGGCCAAGTTAATCTTTTATTTAAAACCAACTTTAAAGTTTTGAACTGTGATTTGGTCATAATAAGATTCTGTTAGGTGAGATAATTACGTAATACTTAGCTTAAGACAGAAGGTCCCTTAAGTAGGGACTGAATAAATTAGCCGACTTGGTATTACATATAGATCCCAAAACTTTTTACGGTAAAAGAACTGCTTTACGAGACTTGGGTTTTTTTAACAGGTAGGTATGTTTTTGATGGCATAGAATTTAAAGGACAATGTCCAGATTCGCACTGTACAACAAAAGTATCGGACATACACGATAATTAATCGTCTATTATAATATATTAGTTGCAAATACTTTTGTAAAACGGACTAGCTTCATGCCAAAATGAACAATAAAAAGTATTTTACGCGACTAATAACATAAATCGCCGCCATCTTTGCGAAACGTCATGTCGTGCCGAAAAAAATTAGGGATGCACAATCAATTGTATTCGATCGATTGATTTTTAATTAACTGTTGCATACATGTACTTTTAAATCAGAATCACATTTTGAATTTATTTCGAATAAAGTGCAAATAGAAGCTACAATAATAACATTCAATCACCATTCCATATATTATTATTCCCTAAAACTATAATTTAAAAAACCTATTACTTATACAGTAATACCCCGGACTTACGCGATAGGTGGGACCACGGTATAGCCGTGTAAGTCGAATTCGCGTAAGTCGGGGTTCAACTTTCCCTATAAATACTTACATATAATGTTTGTGTAATCGGGACCAGAGTCTAAAAAAAAACAATAGATCAGAAGAAACATGTTTAATAATACGTTAAATTATAAATGATCTTTACATTATCACACCATAATTCTAACATGGTTTCCATCTAGGCGATAATACCGTGACGTCTAAATTAAAATAAGTAGAAAGATTTTCACTCATTATTTGGTTCGATCAAATATCTTTGCTAATTCCTTTTTTTTATATTAGATTCAAAGTCCTCTTAAGGTTATAATGATAATATTTAGTTTACACTCCAAAAGACAGTGTTTTTCATTTCATGTTAGGTTAGGTTAGCAGTTAGCAGTTTAACTTGCAGTAAACCGAACAACGGCGTGTTCGGTTTACTGCAAGTTATGCGCGTGGTGATTAAAAATAAAAACCGCGTATCTCCGAATTCGCGTAAGTCGGGGTAGCGTAAGTCGGGGTATTACTGTACTATATGAATGAGATCATATTCGATTTTAAATAGGTACTTAGAATAATGGTGAAGTGAACAAAATCTACATATTTCATTATTATCATTATTCAGGGTTTTCTAATGATCGTTTAGAAAAGTGTGTGATTTACTTCTAACTAAACGATAATTTATATAAAAATAACTCTCCTTTTGAGCTTCGCCGCAGTTGAATAAAAATACTTATCGTTAATGTATTCAACATTATAAATATTTTCTTGGGTAAATGTAAGGATAGTGTATATTTGGTAATTAAATAAATAAATAAAATAAGTAAATAAATAAATAAAAAAACAATATTGCAGTCTAGATACAGATGATATTATTATAATGTATGTATGTATGTATAGAAGAGTGTTATGAAATGGTATTAAAATTATCGTATGAAAAAAGTTGATGTAATACGGTTTGTAACGTATGACCAATAGCAATATGAAATATCGATAAATCGTATTTGCCACCCCTATTTTTGATATCACTTTGTGCTCTTACTGTTAATTATATTAGGTAGGTATATCAGGTAGTCGGTAGATCCCATGATCATCAATGGTTATGGCAATTGGAACCGAAAAAAACCGGCCAAGTGCGAGTCGGACTCGCGCACGAAGGGTTCCGTTTCAGTTACAAGTGCGTACCTATTTTTGATATCAAGAATAAATAAAAAAGCGTATGTTTATGAAATGAAATGTTATTTTATATTGGAGTTGATTGAATGAAAGCTAAATTGCGGTTTACGATTTTTGACGTATTAAAAAAAAACTACTTACAAGATCTCGTTCAAACCAATTTTTGGTGGAAGTTTGCATGGTAATGTACATCATATATTTTTTTCAGATTTATCATTCTCTTATTTTAGAAGTTACAGGGGCGGGGGGGACACACATTTTACCACTTTGGAAGTGTCTCTCGCGCAAACTATTCAGTTTAGAAAAAAATTACATTAGAAACCTCAATATCATTTTTGAAGACCTATTCATAGATACCCCACACGTATGGGTTCGATGAAAAAATTTTTTTTGAGTTTCAGTTCTATGTATGGGGAACCCCAAAATTTATTGTTTTTTTTTCAATTTTTGTGTGAAAATCTTAATGCGGTTCACAACATACATCTACTTGCCAAGTTTCAACATTATAGTTCTTATAGTTTCGGAAAAAAGTGGCTGTGACATACGGACGGACAGACAGACAGACAGACAGACAGACATGACGAATCTATAAGGGTTCCGTTTTTTGCCATTTGGCTAGGGAACCCTAAAAAGCGCTTTCTGAGTCGCATCATAAGAAATAATTTAATAGTTTTTGAATTGTGTCTATATGAATAAAGATATTATTGACTTTGACTTTGAACCTCAGAGACTTAAGATCACAAAAACCTCAAAGCTTACCGAATATTACGATGATGACGAGCCCACACGTCAGGATGCCACCCAATACTGTGAAGTCCCACTTAGTCTGGAAGGCGAACAGCGTCAGCGCTAGACACAACGCCGCTGTTATACCCACTGCCATGAATACCTGTAACATCATCAATGTTCGTGTCACGGCTAAACCTCCTCTTAACAGACCTTGGCAAGCTAGGGTCGTTAAGGGATATTGTCATAACCACCACGCTTGGCAGGTGGATTAGTGATCGCAGTAACATGGCAAGTAACCTTGAGCTGATAGATACTGCAGCCATCATTCCATCAGCTGTAGGTCCCTTAGTCGTCACTTACGATACCCATGGAAGGATATGAGGTGGTCTATATTAAGGCTTCTGCAGAAAACCTTTTAAAATGGACGACACAGAATTGACGGGGATAAAAACCCATAAACGGAATTTTGACATGCGTTTGTGTGTAACAGTTTCATAACTGATTGAACCCATTAATATTTTATTTTTTTATTTATTTTTAAATAAGACAACACCCGCACTAGGGAAATAAATCCCTGTGTCGCGGGGGACTTTACAAACATTCATTTCACGGACACAAAGTACACCCAGACTCAGAACAACTCTTTGTGTGTCACACAAATAATTGTCCCGGGTGGGAATCGAACCCAGAACACCAGGTCTCAGAAGCAACTACCGTAACCACTGAGCCACCGGTGCAGTCAAATTTGGTGCAGATAAATGCTAGACCAGTCATTCTCAACCTTTATTTTGTATGGGACACACTTACGGATCAACCATGGTGTCGTGGGCCGTAAAAATATTTCAGGGTTGATAAGAACCTAAAGCATGACTTTAGGTATGCTGAAATACCTAAAGTATTTTAGGTACTTTAGGTTAGGTTAGGTAAACATGGACACATGGATCATATGTCCAAGATCCTATGTTGGACTTAGGATCTATGAGGGAGGCCTATGTCCAGCAGTGGACGTCCTACGGCTGAAATGATGATGATGATGATGAGAACCTGAAGCCAAACTAGTAAGATATATTTACGGAGTAATGAAAAAGTTAATCTTTAAACCCTACCTAATATTATAAATGTGAATGTAAGTTTGTATGTTACGCTTTCACGCGAAAATTCCTTAACCGATCATAATGAAACTTTGTACACATATCTTTGGAGGTATTAGAAGAACGTAACATAGGCGAGCAAGAATAAGTTAATCTTACCGCATCAACGTCGTAAATGCTGGAAGTGACTCCCAGCAGGAAACTCTCTGCTATCGTGAAGATAGCCAGGAAGATGAAGTTCATCGGCGTCTGGCGCCTGACACTTTCACAACACGCCATGGAGATCAAACATACGAATGTTATGACGATGGCTAACCAGCTGTGGAATATTAAAATATTTCGTTAAATATACATAGTTACATGCATCATAATATATTCACGCCTCTTTCCCATAGGGGGCAGATACTACTTCATGACTTTTTTTTTGTTTTTGTTACTTATTTTTTATATGTATTTAGCCCCGAGGCTTTTGCTACTTCACCGGGCATAAAAGTAGACATGCGCAAAATGTGTCAGTAAAAAGAAATGAATGAAGTATATCTTTTGGCTCAATGAATTAGTCCACTGATTTAGTTCAGTACTTCATTTAGTTCAGCAAATCACAACGAATCAATGAGATAGACATGCAAAATGTGTCATTGAAGTGAAAAAAGTGATATACTTCATTTGAACTAAGTGAACTATATCACTCATTTACTTCACTAGTTCAGCTTATGAACAAGATTCATTTGAATCAGTTTTCGCATGTCCTTCAAACGATCATCGAATTCATTTACTTCACTAGTTCAGTTTTTGAACTAGATTCATTTGAATCAATTTTCGCAGGCCTTTCAAACGATCATCGATCGTGCAATGAACTAATAATAAGAATGATTATATTGTTTTGTATTAGTTCTTTTGTTTTTTTAATTATTAGTACCTATAGCTTTCATTTAAAAGCATTAAGTAATATTGTGTACGTATTATATTAAATATAAGAATTTTAACACTGTGAACTAAATGGACTAAACTGAACTATTGAAGTATATGAATCTGCACTGAACGAAAGAGATACAGAGTGATTCCAACTGAAGTACTTCAATTGAAGGATTCATTCGCGAACTACACATCTCTACATAAAAGCGAGCGGAGCTCCAGCCTAGGGACCACTTCCTTCCACTCGTTAAAAATAGTATGGCGATAAGTAGCAACCAAACCTTCCGTCAAACCAAAACCGGCCGTCGTTTGGAAAGCATGTTAGTTAAGCCAATTCAAGACACCTAAAAAAATTTAAAGGTATCTAAACATTGCCATCTAACGGGAAAACCTTACCAAGGTATAGATTTAGAATAGTAGTATTTTATAAGTAATTTTTATTTTAAATTACCTTGAGCTACTTTTAGTTGTAGGTAATGTAATATAAAATGTTGTTAGTAAATAAGATAAAATAATTTTAAATGTGTATAACGTATGGATGCTCTATTCGTCAAAAATATAAATAATTCCAATAATGAAATGTTTCAAAATTTTTCTATTCATTACTATTTTTGTACAAACTTACAGATTTTTTAAACAAATTAAATCATCGGGAAAATTTTAGTTGATTTTAATTTTGGTTTGTACTTATAGATAACTTACAACAGCCAAGGATTTCTGAAGGCCCATAGTTTAGTAGGCTCGTGGAACAGGAATAGTGCTATGAAAGACAAAGTCACTAGCAGTTGGCACATCAAGATGGCGTACACCTGGAAAACAATTAGAAAAAAAAAACTCGTTAAAACTATACACTCATGATCAAATTTAGAGGAACGCAAAAAAAGTTCGATTACATTTATTATATTCTCTTTACGGACTGGCCACCTATTTAAAAAGATTTTACCGTCTTTCCTTTCAGAGTTTCATTTGTTTTTTTCTCTAGTGATAATTTAATAAATGTGTGTTGTAAGAGAACAATTAGAATTTATTGTCTCATTTGAACATTTTGGTAGTAGGTTTTATCGTAAAAATTATTCATCACGATTTTACTTTGAGACTTTTTCAAAAGATTGAAGTTGTAATGCCGGATCTCAGCGTAGCTCAAGGGTCCAAAGCTGTTACTTTGATCGAACAAGGTTATACATACAATCGACTGGCTAAAATCTTCAGTTTCCAAATCAGTTACTTTTCGCAATGTAAAACGATACCGGTAGACAGGCGAATACACGAGACGCAGAGGGCATGGCAGAAAAAAGAAGACCACAGCTAGGGACAACAGATTTAGAGGTAAAAGCTAGTCACTGATTCATATCCCGCTCGAATGACCAAGGGTTAATCGAAGACTAGGACCATAAAGGTACTTACTTTTCTAATGAATGCTTTCCGTATGGATTGTTCCGTGAAGTCAAAGCCTTTGACTTCTCCATCCTCCACGCCTGACATCGCATATGTCTGAAAATAACGCACAGGTAGGTAAGTACATATTTATGAGAAAACGTTCTAAAAGATTACCCACGTTGAACTGGTATTAAGCTAAGGGTAATGCCTTATAGTCTTTAATTTTGATAAACTACTTTACCGATCATAAGTATCTTTACACATATTCTTGTAGGTATTAGCAGTAACATAGAATACTTTTAATGCGAGCGAAGCCGCGGCTTAAAGGTTATGCAAAATATCAATATCAACAAAAACGCTCCAGTAATTATGTGAAAGAATAACAAACATCCAGTTAGTTTCGTTAGTAATTCGCCTTTAATCTCGGAGGTCGTGGGTTCGATTCCAAACCCGATTTTCGACATCATCTATGGTCTATTAAAGCTTGAGTATATTAATTGGAGTCGTAGGCACACGAACTGACATAGTTGCTATGTGCCTAAAAACTAAACAAATAGGATCTTAGCCTATAATATATATGTAAGTAGTTACCTAATTATTGATTTTAATCTAAAAACTGATAATATTTTTAATAATACGTCCAACCTACATGTTGTCCATAATAACGTGCATAATTACATTTTTTATAATAATAATAATCTCAAAACACAGATTTTTCTAGAATATTAAAAAGATTTACTTTACCTCTGCCATGACGTATGTGCGCTATCCAAAATATATGTTAGAACTGTGTTAACAAAAATCAAAACGTATATTTATCAGTCATATCGATAGATAACAAGGAATTTGTGAATAATTCTAGATAGGCAAGAGATAAGATATAGCAGTGTGTCTGTCCCTCCCTATGTTGCTTGTTTCTGTCAGATAAATGTAGTTAGCCACAAGGCTTTTGCCACTTCATCCTGCAGGAGGCTACTAAGACTGATAAAAATGTCTTCGATATTCAGCGTTTATGAAAGCTAATGTTGCTTCAATAATACAGTAACATATTAATATTAGTGTATGTATTATAAAAAATTATCATTGTATGTATGTATTTAAGTATATGTGTAGTTATTGTATGTATGTAAGTATATCTACCTACACACTATTATTTTTTTCTTTATTTTCATAACTTCTTTCGCAGGTCTACTGGAAGAGATTTCGTTAGAAATAAGTAGTACCTTTGTACATTGCTTTTTCTTTGCATTTTTGTTTACTATATTTCTTGTGTGTACATACATAAATAAATAAATAATAATAATAATAACAATGACATATGAAATAAACACATTTCCCAATATAACACAATTTATACAATAACAAAGGAAATGTGTATTAATAATATTACTGTAATGACGTTATTTTTATCAAAGTATTGTTAGTAATTTTATATATAAATAGCTGGCCCGGCAAACTTCGTACCGCCTCAAAATCTACGCGGTGTCCTACATCTACCCTACCCTACGCCTACTCTACCTCTACCCTACCCCTACCCTACCCCTACACTACCCCTACCTCTACCCTACACCTACCCTACCCCTACCCTTGAGCTATAAATAGTGTAACTAACACGATTTTCTTTTATATATATAGATAAATTAATAATATAGTGTCACTTGTGTCCTACTGTAGATACTTATTAGGTATCCTACTAATATTATAAACGCGAAAGTGTGGATGTTTGTTACTCTTTCACGTAAAAACTACTGAACGGAATTGGCTGAAATTTTGCACCGGGATATGTTATACGCTGGATTAACATATACTTAGGCTACAAAACATCACGCTCCGAACCACTGGAGCAGAGTAACGCGGGTATTACCGCGGGGCGCAGCTAGTTATTTATAATAACAACTTTTATTTCATAACACGTTCTTTATTTTGTTTCTTTAATCACTGCTATGTTTTGGGTATTTTTATTAAGTTGGTTCATTGCAGAAATTTGTCTGGCTGAATGAGTTTTTTGATACAAATGGCAATTAATTGGGAAGTTAGGTGTGCTCCTAAGTAGTATTAGGCCAGGGCCGAGCCCATACCATATTGGCCGCGGGTGCCGTCGGGGGGCCGGATTGCTCATGCGTACCCGACCCCCGCCAACGGCGGATCGAAGGAGTGTCCGGGAGGTTTTAGTGGTGTAGGGTCCTCTCCTCGTGGTATGACATTAGCATACCACGCTATGGAGAGGGCGAGTCCCACATATCCCACCGCCAGCGCGCGAATACGCTGCAGCGGTGGTGGGAATGCGTCAATGCATTTCCATCCGGAAAAAAAAAAAAAAAAAAGGCCGAGCCCATAATATTTAAATAGTTACGCAATTGCCCTTTTTACGGGCGGTCATTAATATTTATTTAGCCAGAAGGCTTCTGCTACTTCACCGGACATAAAGGCGAGCAGAGCTCCAGCCTCATTAAATGGTTTAAATACTACAAATTAAGCAACCTGCCCAAGAAGAGCCCCTCTGTTGGACTTGGAACTCGGCTCAGGGCGGTCGCTGGTGATTGAGGAATGATAATTTTAAGGGATTTTGTGCTACTATCGCTCTACTTGACAGTTCGCGGGCCTCTCGGACGTCGGGTCTACGAGGGCATCGGAAGGTTCGCAATTGCCCCCAGGCATCCATTTCTCTACTTACATATAAGGCTGTGTAAAAAAATAAAAGAAATAATGTAAATATTAAAATTTATTCAGTTAACTTACATAACTACTGTTTATTATTAACTTATCCTAACTTACTTATCTACTTAGAGGCACTAATAATCGTCAAAAAGTACAAGAAGATGGTAACAATGTCGAGGTACAGGTTCAGTGCCCCGAAGATGTATTCCTCGGGAGAGATGCTGTATTTATGTTTGCCGCCCATCATGAGCTGGGTGTCGTAGACGAGGTAAAACGAGAAGAGCAAAGCTCCAAGCGACGCGTACACTAGAGTCACGATTTTATTTGCCGGGATGAATAAGCAGACGATACCTGGAAAATAGAAATGAAAAGACTGTGAAAATTAAATGAAAACGTTTATTAATAATTTAGACGAGTCGATCGTGCTTATCATAAGTCAAATACAATGATAAAAAGATACAAAAGAAAAAGAATCTTGACTATTTAATTAGTTCACATTTCAACAATACTATTAGGATTGTAATTATGTCTATAATATTATATGAAGACAGATTAATATTATATGTCTGTCTCATACAATAAAAATTGGTATAATGCTAAATAATAAATATTTACAAAATCATCAAATAACAATAAAAGAAGAACTAATGATACAATAATAAATTTACAGAATTAATAATTCTTAAAAACTAAACATATAAACAAATAATAATAATAAATATGATGGTTTTTTCTTGTTACGTGGTCGTTAGTCCAGCAAAGGTTGGAAGCCTCTGATTTAATTAATAAATTAATAGCATTTTTTTTTCGGGTGGACTTTCCTATTTAGCCGCGAGGCTTTTGCTACTTCAACGGGCATAAAGGCGAGCAGTTTTGTGCAACTGTCGGTAGATCCCATGATCATCAATGATTTTACGGCAATTGGAACCAAAAAAAGAGCCATTTCACAGAAAGTCTTTTTGTCCGTCGCGGGATTCGAACCCACAATCTCAGAGACTTAAGATCACAAAAACCTCAAAGCTTACCGAATATTATGATGATGACGAGCCCACACGTCAGGATGCCGCCCAATACAGTGAAGTCCCACTTAGTCTGGAAGGCGAACAGCGTCAGCGCAAGACACAACGCCGCTGTTATACCCACTGCCATAAACACCTGTAACATCATCAATGTCCACGGCTTAACCTCCTCTTAACAGACCTTGGCAAGCCAGGTTTGTTGAGGGATATTGTCATAACCACCACGCTTGGCAGGTGGATTAGTGATAAGAACCTAAAGCCAAATTAGTAAGAGAAAAAGTAAAACTTTAATCTTTACTTAATATTATAAATGTGAATGTAAGTTTGTATGTTACGCTTTCACGGGAAAACTACTTAACCGATCATAATGAAACTTTGTACACATATTTTTGGAGGTATTAGAAGTAACTAACATAGAATATTTTTTTTATAAAAAATGCGATCTATGCCGCGGGTAATAGCTAGAATAAAAGCTCAAAATATTCAATAAATAGAAAAACACGTATTTATTATAACCCAAGGTGGGCCAACTTCAAAGGCCCAGTGGGCAGCATGCGGCCGGCAGGCCGCGGGTTGAGATAGAGATGAGAGAGTATTGGTGGGAAAAATAGGGAAGGGCACAGAATTATTTATCGCGAAAAAGAAACCTGGTCAAAGTAACTATTCTACGCATATTTTTGGAGGTATTAGAAGTAACTAATATAGGATTATTTTTATTTAAAAAAATGCGAGCTATGCCGCGGGTAATAGCTAGAATAAAAGCTCAAAATATTCAATAAATAGAAAAACACGTATTTATTATAACCCAAGGTGGGCCAACTTCAAAGGCCCAGTGGGCAGCATGCGGCCGGCAGGCCGCGGGTTGAGATAGAGATGAGAGAGTATTGGTGGGAAAAATAGGGAAGGGCACAGAATTTATTATCGGGGAAAAGTAACCTGGTAACTATTCTACGCGTAAATAATAAATAAAGACTAAGTTATTCTTACCGCATCAACGTCGTAAATGCTTGAAGTGACGCCCAGCAGGAAACTCTCTGCTATCGTGAAGATAGCCAGGAAGATGAAGTTCATCGGCGTCTGGCGCCTGACATTGACACAATACGCCATGGTGATCACACATACGAATGTTATACCCATGGCTAACAAGCTGTGGAATATTAAAATATTTCGTTAAATATAGTACGTATCTTTAGCCTATCAGTATGAGTCTTGCTTTAAATATCGGAGGGTCTGCTTGGTGGACAGACACTGCAACGCTCGGAAAGCATGATAAGCTAAAATACCTTTGGATTTACTATTCGTCAAAAATACGAATAATTGAACCTATTTTTTATTGTACCATTGCATAAATTCCCAGAAAATTTGCATAGACGTAAGCAAGATTCTTCAAAAATCATCCTTTAAAGGGATGAAACGGGGGACCAAAGAGAAATTTAAATTTTAGCGGAAATGCTGGCGACGGCAATAAAAAAAAAAAACAAGTTTTTCAGGCTTAAAATATTTGATAATACCTACCATTAACACATTTAAAAATTATTAAACCACATTTTAAAAACATATCTAGACTATAGAGTAAACCGCGAAGCACGCGAAACGAAAATTAAAAAGAAAAAACAAATGAAGAGAGAATTGTCCGTCTCGACCGATTTTAATTAAATTAGATATTTATTACCGGCAATAAAAGCCAAATTGTGCAGCAGGGCTTATTATAAAATTTCTGATTATCTTTGTGACAAAAATGCTTGGGATTAAATCGTTCAAATCTCAATGTAAAATAAAGTATATTGTAATTAGGTTAATAAAATATTGTGATATAATATTACTTTTTACTTTTTACGCTTATTATGAAACTAAAATACTACGGATTCACTGACTCAGCACTTGATCTTGTAACATCGTATGTAACAGATAGAGAACAGAAAGTATCTATTGATAATGTAACTTCTGAAAGTTCTACCGTCAAAATAGGAGTTCCACAGGGGTCTGTCCTAGGTCCATTTTTATTCCTAATCTATGTTAATGATCTTCCAAATGTGGTCAAGAATGAGTGCGATATCGTTTTATTTGCAGATGACACGTCTCTTATATTTAATGTAAACAGAAAAGATAAAAGTGTTACTGAGTTAAATCGCACACTTACCTTAATATCGGAATGGTTCTCCGCCAATAATCTTCTTCTTAATGCAAGTAAAACTAAATGTATTAAATTTTCATTACCAAATGTGTCAAATAGCATTCCTAATGTTGAACTAAATGGGGACCTATTAAACTTAACTCCATCAACAATATTTTTAGGAATTACTCTGGACTCCAAGTTGCAATGGGGACCACACATTGAAAGATTAGCTGACAAACTTAGCTCTGCATCTTATGCAGTCTGGAAAATCCGACAAATGACTGATGTAGAAACAGCTAGGTTAGTTTACTTTGCTTACTTTCATAGCGTAATGTCATATGGGATCCTATTATGGGGATCGGCCGCCGATATTCAAACTATTTTTATATTACAAAAAAGAGCAATCCGAGGTATTTATAAAAAAGGAAGCCGCGATTCTCTTCGTAGTCTTTTTAAAGAAATAAATATACCTACTGTGCCTTCTGAATATATATACCAAAATATAGTTTACGCCCGTAAAAATATGAATAAATTCAGCAAGAGGAAGGACGTACATAATTTTAATACTAGAAACAAAGATAAGCTCATTACACCTTTTTACAGAGTATCTAAGACAAGTAAATCGTTTCTTGGAAATTGTATAAGATTCTATAATAAACTTCCTCTAAATGTAACAGCTTTGCCGAATCATAAATTCAAAAAATATGTTAAAGATAAAGATAAAGATAAAGATAAAGATAATTTTATTTGTCAGAAACATGTGTAGTTACAAAGATGTCAAATACAATATTGTTTCAACATGTTCTACCTTAATAGGTGTACAAAATATAATCATTCATTTATAGTCACTAAATGTCAAAAATTTCTAATGGATTTTGGATGTCAATATCTTAAAAATAACAATGAATAATATTAAAAACAATTTATAATTTATCAGTCAAAAATTCATTAATATTATAATAGGCCTTAGTACTTAACATATTTTTAATTCTGATTTTAAACAAGTTAATATTTGAGTCTCTGAATTCCTTTGGTAATTTGTTGTACAGTTTAGGTGCCATGCAAAATATACTATTTCCCATATGTGCAGTTTTGGCGGTATGCAAACATAGTCTGTTATTGTCTCGTCTATTACGTGTGACGAAATCTGACACCCGAGGGAAAAGTCCGGGGTTGGATTTAACAAACATACATAATTCTAAAACGTATAAGCAAGGCAGCGTGAGTATTTTGTGTTTTATAAAGAGAGGCTTACAACTATCAGTAACTTTGAGGCCAAACATGGCTCTAATGCATCGTTTTTGAACTTTGAAAGCCACATCCTTGTCTGTCGAGTTACCCCAGAATATTATTCCATACCTTAATATTGACGATACTAGACCATGGTACGCAGTGATCAACGTCTCGGTATTTACGGTAGGGGCCAGTTTGTAAAGTGCATAGGATGACTTACTAATTCGTTTGCATAACAATTCAATATGCGATTTCCAGTTTAATTTTTTGTCAATTGTCAGACCAAGAAATTTTGTATTATCTACCTCTTGTATTTTGGTATCGTTATGTTTTATATTCATATTTGATGCAGTTTCTGTACGTTGGCTAAAGTGCATTATATTCGTTTTGTCTAAATTTATTTTTAAATTATTATCAATTAACCACGAAATTATAGATGATATGGAATTATTAATGTCATATTCAAAGGTTTCTAAGTCATTACATTTTATAGTTATTGTACTGTCATCGGCAAAAAGTGTCATAGGTTGGTCAATTGATTTCGGCAAGTCATTAATGTAGATAAGAAATAAAAGTGGCCCGAGAACGCTTCCCTGGGGGACCCCAAATTTAACATTGCGCTGTCCTGACGCATATTTTATTTCAGTTTTAGATATTGTATCTATATTTGAGATTGACACAATTTGTTTCCTATTTGATAGATAGGACTCAAGTAGTTTTAGAGTGTTTCCCCTTATGCCGTAACATTCAAGCTTATTTAATAGTATGGTGTGGTCAACGTAGTCAAAAGCTTGGGTCATGTCACAATAAATAGCAGCAACAGGTGTTCTATTGTCCATATTCGTCATTATATTCCGAAGAAAGTCAAAGATTGCCAAATTTATAGTCATATTCTGTCTAAACCCCTTTTGTTCATGGCAAAGTATTTTATTAATTTCTAGATATTTATATATTTGGTTATAGAAATATTTTTCAAATATTTTTGAAATAACTGAAAGAAGTGCAATTGGTCTGTAATTATGGATATGTTCTTTAGAGTCCTTTTTGTGTAATGGTTTCACTATCGACACTTTTAAATTTTCGGGGAAGACACCACTGATGATGCACAAGTTTATAATGTGACTTATATGATGGCATATCAGACATCCCACAGATTTAACTATTTTAGTAGAGATCTCATCATGACCCATAGAATTTGTGTTTTTAAGGTTATTTATAATGCTTAAGATATCTAACGGTATACTTGGGTGCATGAACATTGAGTCTCTGCTGTTATTTATATTTGATGTAGGTTGTGTTTTAGAGCCGTGCATAGGTATGACTTTATCTACAAAGTAATCATTAAAACTGTTTGCTATAGTCAATGGGTCCGTAATTTGTTTGTTGTCAATCTTTATTTTGTTTATGATGTCTTTGGGTATATTTTGTTTAGAATTATTTATAATTTGCCATGTAGTCTTACTTTTATTGTCAGATGTCTTAATCTTATAGCAATTTTGGGCTCGTTTTGTCAGGTGAATTATTTTTTTTTAAAAGCTTTCCATATTTGATGTATTTAGTACAGTTTAATTTAGGTCTTTTGAGTCGATACGTCCACAAGAGTTGTCGTTTCCGTTTGCTACAGGTTTTGATACCGTTGGATATCCATTTCGATTTTTTATTGACCTGCACAGTTATTCGTCTTATAGGGAAACAGAGGTTATAAAAAAGCAAGAATTGATTTATGAACAAATTGTAAGCTACGTTAGGGTCATCTGTTTCATAAATATCTGTGAAAGATAATTTTTTTAAACATTCTTTAAATTTTATTATGTTTTCTTTAGAGACATCTCGTTGTGTTTTCTTCCAATATTTGAGCATGCATTTATTGTTTAAAGCGTTAAAAAGGTTCTTATGACTCGCGGTTATTACAATATCAAAGAATACATGGAGGATGGAGATGTTTGGCGGATGAGTCCATCGGTTACATTGCGGCAGACTGGCACCTTTTAGCTATCACACCGAATTTGCAACTAAATTAAAAGTCTATTCTATGTAATTTATAAATTAGTAATTGTTAATCTATATGTAAGACAACTGATCAGACTGTAGGTATGTTCCAATTGTAAAAAAAAAAGAAATGTAAATCTGGAGGAGCGCTCCCTATACTCGAAACTTACTTAAAGGTTTCATGGTTTCCGTCACAATATCCTGCTGCGAGTACCTACATATCGATGTATGGGGATCACTAACCTAGATACTAAAATGTTTTTTAAAGATGTACAAATGATTAATCAAAGACTTTAAAAGATGACAAAAGAATGATCTCGGAGTTTCTTATAGTCTTTCTTCTCCGGGTGTCACAACGTAGGTAGATAGAGAAAGACTCGTAGGAAGCTAGGATAGGGTCCGGTCGTCCTTGCAAGGCGAGGCTCGCGACGCGTTCTATGCTTCTGACCGAATCCCAGCCCACGCTGGTTGATTCTGATTATATTTATAGTACGCGACTACCACATGCCACATTGGTAGATTTAAATTATATTTAATAACATGACTGTTGAAATGTATACTAATGAATTAGTCAAGATTTTTTTTTTCTCTCTTTTTATATTTGTATCATTGACTTATAATAAGTACGATCGATTCGTCTACATTATCAATAAACGTTTTCATTTCATTTCATTTTAAACGAGGGCTCTTCTGAATTTTTTGGCAGTGTTTCTCAGTAGTCGCCACGTCACACACTGCACGGTAGTTAAAGAATATGACGATTCCAAACCAATTTTTCCATTTTTTCGGAATAAATGAATTTTGAATTTGAATAAATATATTGGATACAATCCACTATTTCTTTCTACCTGAGCCTCAACAATAATAATTCCTTAGATACTAAAATAGTACTTGAAAAAAACATCTGCAGATATGGAGATGTTACACAATTTCACTACAATGGTGTCTCTAATGTCCATAATTTTTAGTGTTCTTGGAATTTATGAAATGGTCCTATATTTTTCTATTCTTTACTAATTTTTGTACAATAGGTACCTATAACAGATTTTTTAAACAAATCAAATCATTGGGAAAATTTTAGTTTTGGTTTGTAGATGTGTGTGTGTGTGTGTGTGTGTGTGTGTGTTGTGGATAACGTACAAAAGCCAAGGATTTCTGAAGGCCCATAGTTTAGTAGGCTCGTGGAACAGGAATAGTGCTATGAAAGACAAAGTCACTAGCAATTGGCACATTAAGATGGCGTACACCTGGAAAGCAATTAGAAAAAAAATACGTTAAAAATATACACTCATGGACAAATTTAGAGCGACGCAAAAAAAAAGTTCGATTATGTTTATTATATTCTCCTTACGCACTGCAAACCTATAAAAGCATTTATGTTATTTAAAGAAAATGATTTTACCGTCTTTTTGGTTTTAGAGTTTCATTTGTTTTTTTTTCTCTAAGTACTAGATAATTTAATAAATGTGTGTTGTAAGGTTGTAAGAGAACAAGTGAAGAGCTTATTGTCTTATTTGAAAAATGTTGTTATCAAGGTTTTTTTATCACAAAAATTATTCATCACGGTGTTACATGGAGACTTTTTCAAAAGGTTGAAGTGATAATGCTGGAACTCTACGTAGCTCAAGTGTCCAAAGCTGTAATTTTAATCGAACAAGATTACATTTACAATCGCTTGGCTAAAATGTTGCGAGTTTCCAAATCAGTTATTTTTCGCAATGTAAAACGATACTGTCAGACAGGCAAATACACGAGACGCAGAGGGCAAGACAGAAAAAAGAAGACCACAGCTAGGGACGATAAATTTATCGTAAGCAGTGTGCTAAGAAACCGTACCTCGCCGTCTCCTGAGGTAAGAGCTAAAGAAAGTCAAGAAGTCCGAAATGTGGCAGTAAGCACTAAAACGATAAGAAGAAGATGTAAAGCAGCTGGAATAGGGGCGTTCATACCTGCCAGAGGGCCACAGGCCATTGTGTAGCTCGGAATAACTTTGGTCACGTTCACCGTGATTGGAATGACAATGACTAGGGAAGAGTATTGTTCACTGACGAGTCCAGGTTTTGCCTTAAACCAGATGATGGAATGGTCAAAGTGTGGAGACGACCCGGAAAAAGATATGCACAGTGTACCATTGTCGGAAGAGCACCTTACGGTGGAGGGTCAGTGATGGTATGGGACGGCATTTTTATAGGATGACGTACGGAGCTCCACATCGTTTTAGTAGAAATGGTAATTAATACCTTTTGTCCCATACATAGGAGATAATTTTCTATTGATGCATAATAATGCTTGGCTACTTTATTTTTATCAGTAAATTGTACATTTCTGTATTTCAAAAGTTAATTTAATTATGTATATTCGAATAGAACCGTATTAAACATAAATAAACCTTTTATTTTTTTGTAATCTGACCATTTTTTTTGCGTTCCCCTAAATTTGTCCAGCAGTGCAGATATGTATATGAGTTTATTTTATTTTTGTTTTACATTTATATATCTATATTTCTCTCTTGTGTTTAATGTGTCATCGACGTTCACCGTATTACTGTCTATTTTCAAAAGTCACTGATTCTAATCCGGCCCGAAGGACCAAGGGACAATCGAAGCCTAGGACCAAGGTTATAGGGTTTTTTTTTAAAGATTACTAGCAGAGTTTTGCAGTCTACTAGTATTCTTGTTAACCCCTCGTGCTAAGCTAAAATGCTTGTGTTACGAATGGGTTCACGTCGGTAGTGCAATGGGTAGGGTTCGAACTGGCGACCTTAAGATCACAAGTCCGACGCCCTAGCCATTGGGCTACGGCTGCTTCTTATTTGATTGGTACTTGGCTCCACAATAACTAGAAATGAATATATACTTACTTTTCTAATGAATGCTTTCCGTATGGACTGTTCCGTGAAGTCAAAGCGTTTGACTTCTCCATCCTCCCCCACGCCTGACGTCGCATATGTCTGGAAATAACGCACAGGTAGGTACATATTTAGGTATAAATACACGTCATAAAATACAACACTTTTTACCCACGTTAGACTGTAACTAAGCTAAGGGTAACAGCTTGATGCTTTATAGTCTTTAATGGTAAACTTAGTACTTAACTGATCATCATGAAACTTTGTACTCATATTCTTGGAGCTATTAGAAGTAACACAGGATACTTTTTATGCGAGCAAAGCCGCGCCTAAAAGCTAGTAGATATAGCTTGTAAAGGTTATGCAAAATATCAATATCAACAAAACGTACCAGTAGTTATGTGAAAGAATAACAAACATCCAGTTTGTTGTGGCGTAGTGGTACAAATCTCGCCTTTAATCTCGGAGGTCGTGGGTTCGTTTCCGGATCCGAATGTTGACATCATACATGGTTCAATAAAGCTTGAGTATATTAACTGGAGTCCTAGGCACTGATATAGTTGCTATATCGTCGGTAATACTGCAATAAGGCGTAAGGGACATAAGCTAATAAGGTGTAATTTCATCTGTCATGAAATATTTTCGTTATATATATTTTAAAGAGGAAATAATCAATATGCTACATTTGATTTTCAACCTTATTAGATATTATCAGTTACGCGGTATGTCTATAAACTAAACACATTAAGCTCTTAGTTATATATGTAGTAAATTATTGATTTTAATCTAAAAACTGATCATCCTACTAATATTATAAACGCGAAAGTTTGTAAGTATGGATGGATGGATGTTTGTTACTCTTTCGCGCCAAAACTACTGAACGGAATTGACTGAAATTTGCACCGGGATAGGGTATACGCTGGATTAACATCACGCTTCAACCCACTGGAGCAGAGTAATGCGGGTAAAACCGCGGGGCGAAGCTAGTATTTTTAATAATACGTCCAACCTACATGTTGTCCATAATAATGTGCATAAATACATATTTTATCATCACCATCATCATCAACAGCCCGTTTACGTCCACTGCTGAACATGGGCCTCCTCTTAACAGATCTTGGCAAGCCAGGATCGTAGAGGGATATTGCCATAATCACCACGCTTGGCAGACGGATTGTTTTTTCTAGAATAAGTATTAAAAAGGTTTACTTTACCTCTGCCATGACGTATGTATGTGCGTTATTCAAAATATGTGTTAGAACTGTGTTAACAAAAATCCAAACATATATTTATCAGTCATATCGATATATAACAACGAATTTGTGAATAATTTTAGATAGGCAAGAGATAAGATATAGCAGTGTGTCTATCCCTTCCTATGTTGCTTTTTTTTTACGGATAAATGAAGTTAGCCACAAGGCTTTTGCCACTTGGGCCAGATTGCTTATGCGTACCCGGCCCCCGCCGACGGCGGTTCGAAGGAGTTTCCGGGGTGTTTTAGTGGTGTAGGGTTCTCTCCTCGCGGTATGAGTTAGCATACCACGCTATGGAGAGGTCGAGTCCCACATATCCCACCGCCAGCGCGTGAATACGCTGCAGCGGCGGTGGGAATGCGTAAATGCATTTCCCCCCAAACAAAAAAAGTCTTTTGCCACTTCATCCTACAGGAGGGTACTATGACTGATAAAAATATCTTCACTATTCAGCGTTTATTAAACATGCAATAAATATTTTCAATATGTCAATTTATTAAGTTCATGTCGCTTCAATAATACAGTAACAATGACATATAAAATTAACACATTAAAGGCGGAAACATATTATTAAAACGCCACGCCACCCGACGACACGCCACGCGTGTTGAGTCGAATCAAATGTATTGTTTTCTATAGACCTGAAACACTATGAACACCCGACACGACCCCACGCGCGTACTGATGCACAGGTGTTGACACGTGGCGTGGCGTGGCGTTGCGTTTTAATCATGTGTTTTCGGCTTTATGGTTGGAATTTCTTTATTTCTCAAAGATTTTATAATCACTCCGAGGAGAAATAAATTATTAATACATACTAAATACATTAAATCGTTTACAATGCACTAAGTAGATAAATAGAACTATTAACATCAACAATAAACAATAAGTAGGGTAGCCACAAACAATTAAGTAATAAATATCCAAGCGCGCTGCGATGATCGCGCGCTTTCCCAATATTACCCAATTTTGACAACAACCCTACAGTAATTAAGACATTCAGGGCTGGATTAAGAAGCCCGGAGGCCCCGGGGCTACAAAGGAGAAGAGGCCTGGCCAAAAATTATTTTTTTTTTTTTTTTTTTAACCCAGAAAGAAATAATAAAAGAAATGTTGTAGAGTTCGCTCGTCAGAATTTGAAAGATTTTAAATCTCTATTGTGGAGACCCCGGGGCATTTGCCCTGGATGCCCTCCCTCAAATCCGGCCTTGAAGACATTTTTATCCGCATCCGATAGTCATATCGTTACATGATCAGTGCTCCAGTCTTTTATAAAAACTATAAGCAACCTAGGTATGAGGGGTTCTTGTGGGGTTTACACCTCAGCTCAGGGTAGTCGCTGGCGCTTCTATTTCTTTATGGGACATTTCAGCTGTCTATCTGCTATGTTATTGCTACTCATTGCTGAGAAACAATTAATAAAGACGTTGTGGCACGGCAAAGCATTTTGTTTCTGATGCAGTTATTTTTAACCATATCTCTATAGAATTAGAATTCATATTAGATTACAAGTCGTGGTATGTATCTGAATACAAGTATGAAACTAGGTACTGACAAAGTTATTAATTCAACTTCACATATTTCTATAGAAGTTCGCTACTCTCTCCACGATGCGCGATGTGCCGTAATATGCCCTTTGGATTATGATACCTACTAGTAGGGTTGCTACCTTGTTTTTTTTTGTTTTATATAGTACCAGAGACTTAGTACTTACCAGCGTACTTTACTTTTGGGAAGTTCAGGAAAAGCATTAGTACACATTAAAATTTGTTTTTTAATAATTTTTCCACGTGTATTTGTTATTACTCTTTGCTTCTGCCATCAAGGTTAAAAACCTTTAAAATAATTATAAGCGTCTGAGCATGTTAGATCCATATTAAAATAAATCAACAATTATTCATTGTATTCATATACCGCGCTGAGGGTGCGGTATACATTTTTAAATGGGCTGATTTTAGGTTTAGCAAAAAAATATAGTGCTTTTTGTACTATATTATTTTTTATAAAATATATATTTGACTGAAATATAGTACGATACTATATAACATAGTACCTATGGGTGGCGACCCTACCTACTAGGTAGGTACTATCTATCGTATATACAGGAAGCAAATCACTTTAAAATATTACTAAGACTTCGATCAAAATGTCTACATTACTGAGAGTTATTGTAACGCATTCCCTATTTTTTCGGAATTGTATTATTTAAACTAGGAACGTTAACATAATAAATTGACATATTCAAAATATGTTTGCTGCTTTAAAACACTAAATATCGAAGATATTTTTATCCAATTCATAGTATTAGTACCCACTATCGTTACGTGATTAGCTTCCAATAGGCATATTGAGGACTAAAAAAAACAATTTAGTCCGTCAGTAACATTACCAAAAAATATTGGAAACGTATTTATTACGTTCGTGACGTTACTTTTACGAACAATTTTACCTAATAGTGACGTCACAAGCCCCCCTTTCTTGAACTTTATAGTTTTTTTTGCTCTGTATCTTTATCAATTTTTATTTTATGCTACCCCCAATAATATAATAAGTAAAATTGTAATGTAGGTAATTTAAGTTCATATTTTGTATAGATAAATCAATGTGGTTATCTATTTATAGGCACTAAAAATGTAACTTAAACTTGTTTGTTTATTTAATATTATGTATAGTAACTATAGAATATGTTGACATTATACAGGCATAATATTTTTGTTTACGGAAAGGCACTAGCCTCCACGACACAGGGAATCCTAGTGTGGAGACTAGTGAACTATTAAAGTTATGTATTTTTAATTAATTAATCTAGAATAATAATTTGTTCATCACATAACTGTTCTGTACTAATGTTTTTGAACTAAATAAAGTATCTATCTATCTATCTATTGATATGATAAATAAAAAAATACGTATCCAATATTTTTTTGTAATCTAACTGACGGACTAAATAGATTTTTATAGTCGTAATTACACAAACACACTTAGGTATCCACTGTTTGACGGACATCGGATTCAGAGGACATTATTCTATAAATAAATTGTTATCTCCGTGTCCGTTTGCGCGTTTCGTTTGTATTTACTGATAAATGCGCGTTTGTGGTTTTTTTAAAGATTACTAGCAGTTTTGCAGTCAACTAGTATTATTGTTAACTGCTCGTATTAAGCTAAAATTCTTGTGTTACGAGTGGGTTCACGCCCGTAGTACAATGGGTAGGGATCGAACTAGCGACCTCAAGATCACAAGTCCGACGACCCTAGCCCAATGGCTACGGCCATTGTATTTATATTTAACTTACTTAAACTTTTATCAGGCAACATTTTAAAGCTTATGAATAAGTTTGTGTGTATTTCTTGCGTACTTTGCGTAGTAACGGCTAAAACTGAAAGAAAGGAAGTCAAGTACGGAAATTTCCCGCGTTTTTTACTCTTATCATATAAAAGGGGTTAATTAAAACACCAATAAACTAGTAATATATTACATTTATTTATTTCAATGAACGAAATTAACAAAACCTTAACATAAATTATTATTGCTATTAAGGGTACACATAAATTAATAATGATTGGTTTCCTACTATAGCTGCAGTACAGTCAACGGCATAAATAATTTGCCGTCTACAACTGGTCAAATTATTGAACGTGAAAAGATAATTTTACAAGTACGTAAGTTATGTTAAAGAAAAAAACAAATGAGATGCGTTTACATTCTAGTATCATACAAATTTCCAAATCCCAAAATAAGCCTATTTACAACAAGTGTTAGGGCGACGTGAGTGCCCATTTACTTAAAAATACCAATTGAAGAGCATATTATAATGATTATAGTAATAGCTAATAAGAAACCCTATAAGTTCACATTCAACAGTCCACCTGCCGATATAATAAATATGGACAATATAAGAAAGAAATAGGCATTAATCGTTTTATTGTATGAGTCGCAGCCAGATCGTATAATCCGCCGCATTACATACGGCCGTTTTCAAACCGCTTTGAAATGCGGCGGTTCAATAATTAGATTGAATAAAAATCCATACGTTTTTCAACACGGCTAGCCGTAATGTAATACAGCGAGTAAATATCCGCATTGAGTATGTAGCGACATCTACAGTAGCCACACACAAAACTACTAGTAGACGAGCAGCGCCATCTACCACCTAGCATCCTAACTAACCTGTATCGCCCAATACAAGTTCGAACATATACAAGTTCCGAACAGTAACAAATGGCCGTCGGTCGCCGAGCACACCACCTAGCCCGGCAAAGATCTTCATTTTCTGTGGAGGAACACCACCAACCGTTCCTCTACAAGTACCATTGGTTTAGAATATTTTTTTTTACCACCAAATAAGTCCGCCGTTATAAAAAACAGCTAGCCGTATGTAATGCGGCGGATGGTACAATCTGGATGCGACATATAGACGATACAAACTTAGAACAGCAGGCTACCTGATAATACCAGGAGGCATATCACGTAACGATATCACTATGACTTAAAAAAAATATATGTTTTCGCTTATCACCGTTTACTATGCATGCAATTTTTTTTTATATGTCAATATATTAAGTTACTATTACTTCGATAATACAGTAACAATAACGAAGGAAATGCGTAACAATAACTCTACAGTAATTAAAACATTTTTGTTCGAATTCATATCCTTACGTGATTAGCTTCCAGAAACTGCAGGCGGGCTGTTAATGGGACCGTTAAGATATCCCAAATTTAAGTCTCATTTATGAGATTTTAGTTAACTAAAAATATTCGAAATTTGAGAAACAAAAATTAAAGCTATCCTTTATAATATTGAATTATACAATTACATTAATACTTTTCAAAAAATTACGGTTACATTTTATTTATGATATCAATGATTATGAGATTAAATAGATTTTTTTAATGAGGAGTTTCTAAATATCACAATACTGTTATTTTTTTTTTATAATAATATTATTAAACTGTGGTACGGATAGGATAAATATTTCGATGGAAAGGTATTACACTTTTGTGCCAGTGTCAGTATCTTAATGGATTTGAGGTTTATATTCTATTGACGAGAGTGCTTATTTTAAAAGTACATAATTAAATACAAAAGCTCTATCAATAGTTATTATACTGGTTGTAAGATGAAAGTGTAATCATATCGCGTGATGTTAAACCCTAAAATAGGCAGTAGGTCGATAAATTTCATAATTTTGTAAGAACTGCTGCCTGTTTAAAAACAAAATCTATTTTTTTGGTTCCTTGAAGACTACATTATAATAAAACATCTACTATAATGTCAACTTATTTTAGCGGCTTTTAATTAACTTTCAATATATTGATGTTTGGGTCAAATCTTAAATGAAACCTACATCCTGACATCCACTAATGAGCTATTGTATTTAATTTTTTATGCTGACTGTACTTAGCGGAATCTAAAAAGCGATTGTGTTATAGTTATAAATTATGATTATTTAAGTAGATAACATTACACATGTACATGAAACCTTATAATTTTAATCACTCTTTGTATTCTAGCCTTAACTGAGTTGTTAATGTTATTATTATTAAAAAATAGGTTTATTATAAAAAAAATGTTCTATGAAAACGTTTTAAAGAGTGAGAGAGAAAGATGTGCTAGTTGCTAAGTAAATGTTACTTATTTTGTTTTATATCTTTAAGTAAAATATAATACTATATTTATACTATACTATTATAGAAATATATTATGATATTGTATTTGTATATTAAATGCTTTACAAATAATAATAAAAAAACACTTCAAATTTTTAATGAACTTTATACGTTAGCCGATTGGTATTAGTAAAAAGTTATTCATAATAACATTAACAACGCGCATACATAAACCAGACTAGACGGCGGCGTTTCTCGCTATAAAAACAACATACGATTCCGAATTTATTCGATAAATATTTATACCAAAAAGTCGAGATAATGATAAATAAATCTTTTCAAAATGAGTGTTAAAAGAATCTCTCTTATATCAGTATTATAAATCTTTTTTCATATAAAAAAATGGTGGAAACAAAATGCCGCGTGATAAGTGATTACCGTAACCTTTGAACGCTTTTAATACGAGAGATATCACACTACTATGCGCGTCGACCATAATCGTTAACTCTCCAATTCAACTCGATCACATAATAATAATAACGCAGTTATTCACAATCAGGAACATAACATTAACATAAATCAATATTTTTTAAAGCGACCGAAGGCCAATGGCTAGACCGTCGGACCCGTGATCTTGTGGTCGCCGGTTCGATCCCCATCCATTTCACTACCGACGTAAACCCACTCGTAACACAAGCATATCAGCTTAGCACGAGGGGTTAACAAGAATACTAGTATAGACTGCAAACTCTGCTAGTTTTTTGTTTTTAACAGAAATAATTAAATTATGTTTGACTTTAATTTCGTTATGAATAGAAATTATATAGCAATAAAACTATAATTAAATAAAAAAGGTTATCAACTGAATACTGATTAGTGAATCATTCGGATGATTCATTGGTAAAATATAGTATGATAACCAGTGAGTCAACTGATAAAATTACATAATATGGCATTTTATCAGTCGACTCATTGTGGTAATCAAACTTACATCGTTTATATTATAAACAACATTTATTTTGGTAGAATTATTCATTAAGTGTAACTATGAATCGATTAGAAATAGTGTTGATAACTGTCAAATTATGCGAACGTCGTAAAAAAAATAAACAGCTGAACATAGCTATGTTCAGTTGGGACGTAAATGGGTCAGTTAAAGAGGCACATGTTTAACAGTCGACTTCAACGTGCTGATAAAGTCCTACTAATATTATAAACGCGAAAGTTTGTGAGTATGAAACTACTGAACGGAATTGGCTGAAATTTTGCACCGGTATAGGTTATACGCTGGATTAACATACAAAACATCACGTTCCGACCCACTGGAGCAGAGTAATGCGGGTAAAACCGCGGGGCGCAGCTATTAAAGTATAAAGTTTTGTTTTCACAAATTGTAAAAAATACTTGAATGTTTTAGAGCAATTTCACTCCTAAGCCAGGAAACATTGTTTTAGTCAGTTCCACTTCTAAGCCAGGAAACATTGTTTTAGTCAGTTCCACTTCTAAGCCAGGAAACATTGTTTTAGTCAGTTCCAATTCTAAGCCAGGAAACATTGTTTTAGTCAGTTCCACTTCTAAGCCAGGAAACATTGTTTTAGTCAGTTCCACTTCTAAGCCAGGAAACATTGTTTTAGTCAGTTCCACTTCTAAGCCAGGAAACATTGTTTTAGTTAGTTCCATTTCTAAGCCAGGAAACTTTGTTTTAGTCAGTTCCACTTCTAAGCCAGGAAACTTTGTTTTAGTCAGTTCCACTTCTAAGCCAGGAAACATTGTTTTAGTCAGTTTCACTTCTAAGCCAGGAAACTTTGTTTTAGTAAGTTCCACTTCTAAGCCAGGAAACGTTGTTTTAGTCAGTTCCACTTCTAAGCCAGGATACATTGTTTTAGTATATTTTTATCTCGACTGATTGGTAAAACTTTAATATGAGAACTAACGGTAATGCGGTAATGGTCTGAATGTACTACAAGCATTATATAATTTTAAAGGTAACTTATTTTCTTAGTTATTGAAACAACATGGTACGTCTTTCTCTCAAGTATATAAACTGAGGTACATCATTTAGATTCTTAGGAATATATTGACGAAAAGACTAATTAATCTATGCGACACATACATACATTCACGCCTCTTTCCCATAGGGGGAGGCAGAGCCCACTTCCTACGATCTAAACATACCACTTTCACGTCATTTCACACTTGCATGTCTTTCGGTTTGACATGCAACACCACGATATTAAATTATATACTATATAACAATATTACATAGTATGTAATAATTAAATGGTATCGCTTAGCTGAGTTAGCATTTTACCAGTCGATATAGTAATATATTTACGTTATATTATCTAATAAATAGAATATAAGGAATGTTTGTATCATAACATTGAGACAAGATAGGTTCAAACCATTATATAGCAGTAGGTAGTTGAATAGTGATCAATATATTTGAAGCTTTATACTATTATGTTAAAGTTTAAAATCAATGGACCAACCATGGCAATGTGCCGTATAAAGGGTTAAATGCTTTTCTTGAATCAATGTACTTATGATCGTTGTGAAGTCTAATAATTCCTAAACTAATTATTTCTACTCGAGTTTTTGTAAAAAAGACGGAAATTGAGAAATAAATAATCTTTACTGCATTGAATAGGTAGATTTTAACAAAAAAAGTAGTCACTAGAGTGCATTACAATAAACCGCTTTAAAATTGATGATTTTTCATATATGCCAGCTACATTTTCCATATAATTTACTTCTTTTCATAATATTATAATATCAACCAAAAATCACACTCTTCCTTAGAGCATGCCCGGTGCCCGAGGTAGCATAAGCCTCGTGACACAATACATAGCCCAATATCTTAAAAACTATTTTAAAATCACTAAATATAATAAATACGAAGTCACAACATCACCCAAATAGATTAAAAAGATACTTAAATCATACAATTTATTTATATTATTTTCTTTCTTTTTAAGAGACAGCAGGTATCTTTGTGAGATAGAAAAAACATTTTAATTTGTATTAATTATTTATTTCGTTTATGTAGTATAAATAAGTAGAATATTCGAGAAGCCTAAGAATCTAAATATAGTAATAACTCTCCGCGCACCATGTTGCTTTAGTATTGTCAATAAAGGACGACGGTCTGGCATTCCACACTAAATGCAAAATATTTATCACATTGACACCAGCAAAACGTCGAATTCAGATACAAATCAAGTTACATGAAATTTGAAAAAGAAAATAGCTATCAACAGTACTGCTTTGGTGAACATTTACAATCCAAAATGCGAGACAATCAGCAATATAAACGTGTTTTGTCAATAAATACATATATTATTACAAAAGAAGATATTCTCGGAACCTTGCATTGTAGTATATAGATTTAGAATAGTTAGTATATTATAAGTAAGTTGAGAATAGTATGAAGGTACCATATTACTTCTTAAATAATATTATATCTAAGTAGAATCACATCTGATGGCGCTGTCATGCCAATCGGAGACTGTAAGTCGACATCACGATGCAGCTTAACAACGTCAACTCAGTTTCTTAAAGTGTGTTTAATACCCCTAAACAGTTTTTATTTTAACGCATTTTCGAAGATGCTCTAAACACTGTATTACATTCTTCAGGTTAAATAAAACATAAATCGTCAAATACTTTACAAGTGGTAAAAAAAATTACAGACAAAGCGTTAAAAAGCGACCATAGCCCAATGGCTAGGTGCGTCGGACTTGTGATCTTGTGCTCGCCGGTTCGATTCCGACTCATTGCACTACCGACGTAAACCCACTTGTAACACAAGCATTTTAGCTTAGCACGAGGGGTTAACAAGAATACTTGTAGACTGCAAAAGTCTGCTAGAAATAAAAAAATAAAATAAAGACGATCAATGTTTATAAGAATATCTTTAAAAATGTAACAAAACAAAAAATTGTTAAGCCATTCCGTAGCATGTAATAGAATGTTCTCAAAATTAATATGAAAAGTATGAAAGTTTTATGATATCAGTGTGAATCCAATAGACAATTAAGTAGTACCTAACAGACTTTATGCTGACCGTACTCTTAATCATCCTAAACATAACTAACCACTCAAACGTCCGGGCGACTATAGTGGCCTACCCCTTGAACGTCCGAGCGCGAACCGCGAAGCGAACCGCGTCGAGCGTTCGCGCCGTTACTGATTCAAAGTGTATTTACTAGCAAACTATTGCAGCTATAGCAAAGTAAAACCTACCAGTATCAAGCTGAATTATTAAGGAATCAAAATATGTACTAATTAAAGTTCAACAATTAATCTGCTATTCACAAAAAAATAATTAACTTAACAATACGGGTTAAATTTACGCAAAATATTTCTTTCAACAAGTTTTAACGAATCATTTTTTAATTATTCGCAATGTTTTTTAATAATAATTAAACTAGATTAAATAAGCTTTTTTTTGACACCAATATCTTATTACTTAAAATGAACAGTGTAGCCCATTAAACCAAAATAAAAAACGCGTTCCTGAAGTAAACTAGGTCGACCTAGATTTCGTCTCCGATAACGAAATTACGGCAAGATGGCCGCCCGCCTAAGGATTTTACACACGACTTTAGGATTTGTTTTAAAATAAATTATTTTTATTCTAAATTTAGGTGATAGTCAATTATTGTAGGTATGTTTTATAATTCTTAAATAAGTAATATAAAATAATAAAAAGTTTTTTTTTTTTTTTTATAATGTTATTTTGCAGGTAGGCGTTATTATACTCGTGATAATATCTAAACTAAATGTCCGATTGGAATAAAACAAAAAGTATTTTACTTCTACATAAATACCCTTGATAACATAATGATTAATTTGGATAAGGATTAATATTACGATACATATTTTACGTAGTTTCTTTCTTCAGACGATTTAATGTTTTTTATTAACATAAAAGCGGTTATTGTGACTAAACTATGATAGTTAGATATGTGCTCTCGCGAAGTTTTTTGTAGATCTTAATAAGACCTACAAACCCGTAGTACATCATTTTGTTCTATTGTCAATAGTTTTTGCAGCGCACGCATAAATAGGTTATCGATTTTACACCTTGGGTTACAAAATTGCAATTATCGTACGGATTCCTAATTTTTTTGAAAATAAAATATCGCCTATAACCTTCCTCGATAAATGGACTATCCAACACTGAAAGATTTTTTGAAATCGAACCAGTAGTTCCTGAGTTTAGCTTAATAAAATAATAAAGCAGCAACGAAAAATCATATAAAATACACTCATGATTTTTCGTTTGTAAACGCCCTTATTTTATAACCGTTACGGACGGCCTTGGTTGCCCATACCTAAATCGCGGGAACGAAAATATAAAAACGTGAAATCCTAATTATTTTCGTCGAAATACTTTACGTAGGTTTACTTAAATATGAATAATGACCTGTTTATCTAATTACAAGACGTATTTTACTAATATATGTATAATATCATACAAAAACTTACCGAAAAACCGGCACACTCAGGCGCTAAGTTTTGGTCTGTCGACTTTAACACATGTAAAAACATCCTATTACACTGCGGATGTTTAAAATTGCTATATGATCTCAAAGTATAAACATTCACGATTCTAAAAACATATAACACTCAACACATTGGATGAATAAACAAATCGTAACTCACATTTCAAAAGTGGATCACTCAGCACTTCAAAACACTTGAGACACTTGACACCGCGCTTAATGTAAACAATTTTTTTCTTTTTAAATTCTTACTGTGACATACTAAGTGTTGTATTGGTTCGACACGTTATTTAATATAGAGACATCTAGTGTAACACTTATGAAGCTTTTAGAAACGTTCCAAAGATAAAAACGCGTTTAAAGGTTACAAGTCGGAGTCGAGTCGAAGCGGCCGCTATAGCGGCCCGGACGTACAACGCTATATGTGTTTTCGGCCGCTTTAGCGGCCCGGACGTTTGAGTGGCTAATTGTACTATCCAAAATCACACATCACCAAAGTACTGTCGACAAAAAAAAACAATCATAGGACGTTCATAAAAAGCTTACAGTTTGACTTTAAACGCTTTCTGACCGCGGCCCTTCTTCCCTGCCCTATTCCCTAGCGGCTCCGATGATGGTAAGAATGTACATGAAGATGTTGATAACGTCGAGGTACAGGTTCAGTGCCCCGAAGATGTATTCCTCGGGAGAGATGCTGTATTTATGTTTGCCGCCCATCATGAGCTGGGTGTCGTAGACGAGGTAGAGCGAGAAGATCATAGCTCCAAGCGACGCGTATATCAGAGTCACGACTTTGGACTTTGGAATGAATATGCAGACGATACCTGAAAAAGACAACGTAAAATTAGCATAATATGCATTATGTTATTCTAACGCTGAAACCACATTGGGCGAGCACATTCCAGAAGGGTAAGCACCGCCACCGGTACCCTCGCCGCATGTGACACACTGTCATGGAACCAAATGTCGATACCTAATTTGGGATCATCCTTAAGGTTCATCATCATCAACAGCCCGTTTACGTCCACTGCTGAACATGGGCCTCCTCTTAACAGACCTTGGCAAGCCAGGATCGTAGAGGGATATTGCCATAATCACCACGCCTGGCAGACGGATTGGTGATCGCAGTAAGATGTAAACCTTGAGCTAATAGATGCTGCTGCCCATCCATCAGCCATATGTCCCTTAGTCGCCTTTTACGACACCCATGGGAAGACATGGGGTGGTCTATTCTAAGCCGGAGACCACACGGCATCCTTAAGGTTAATTTTGGCATTTTACAACAAAATAATCAATGTGTCAATAATTGAATTTGCCATTCACTAATGTATTGTGCAACTGTGCGCCCCACGTGTGTTGTGTGTGGCTTGCATCTGACTCGGGGCGGTCGCTAAAGGTCTATTTTTTCAACAAGCATAAGGTCGGATGTGCCATATGGCACTTACGACCAACTGCTTCTGAAGTAAAAGCCACGAGGCTTTTGTTACTTCACCGGGCATATAGTCTGAGAGCTGCTGCTCCAGCTTTATTAAATGATTTATAAACTACAAACTACGCAACATGCCTCCAATGGGACTTGGACCTCAGATTAGGTTGGTCGCTGATGGGGGATTGTGTAATAATGAATTTTAATTTTTCAGGGGAGTATTGAGCTACTGTCACTCTAAAGTTCACAGACTTTGTTCCACAAGGCCATCATACGGTCAGGAAAGAGATATTGCTTTTTTTCGCATCATATCGTTGAATAGACCCGTAGTCATCAACAACTTTATAGCTAGCTAGCTCGTTTGTATTTGATTGGTGATTTATTGAAAGAGACTTAGTCAATTCCGAGTGTCGAACCCCACTCGGCTCGAACAGCGAAAATTGAGGGCTGAACATCATCATCCCCCAATGTAAGGTTTAGCGAACAACCCTACATTTTTTGACAACAATAAAGTATAGTGTTACCGAAAATCATGAGTATGACGACGGCGCACAGCAGCACCCCGCCCATGGTGGTGAAGTCCCACTTGGTCTGGAACGCGAACAGCGTGAGCGCCAGGCACACGCCCGCCGTGATGCCCACCGCCATCAGCACCTGACATATATGTTAACTATATTATTATTCTATCGCGGTAAATCCCTGATGGATGGGCGGTATCGGAACGACGATACTCTCCATCTAACTGCGATCACCAATCCACCTGCCAAGCGTGGGGATTATGGAAAATATCCCTCAAAAACCCTGGCTACAGTCTGTTAAGTGGAGGCTTCTGTTCGACAGTGGACGTAAGCGATGATATAATATTAGTATTAATCGTTTACACATTCCAAATTTCTACTTCCAAAGTCGTCAAAGCTCCATATAATGGCTAGCACAGATAATCTCCTCACCGCATCGACATCGTAGACGCTGGAGGTCATGCCGAGCAGGAAGCTCTCCGCCAGAGTGAAGATCCCGAGGAAGATGAAGTTCATGGGCGCCTGCCGCCGCACGTTGTCGCAGCACGACATCACGATCAGACACACGAACACCAGCGCGAACGCCACCCAGCTGCGGACCACATACAAATATAAGATAAAAAATACGACGAATAAGAACATGATTCATAAATATTTAAAGGTTCTTTAAGAAAAGAAAAAAAAAATAAAACGCAAGCATATCATAAACTCCCGGGCGCGCTATCACCCCCGTCATTCCCGTTCCCTGTCCTAGCCCCTGTAGATAGCCTATTTATCGAGGAAGGCCAAAGGTCCAGTGGCCTTCCTCGACAAATAGGCTATCTAACACTGAAATAAATTTTCACAACGGTCCAGTAGTTCCTGAGATTATTACATTCAGGCAAACAAATAAACAATCAAACTAATAAGCTCTTCAGCTTTATATCTTTAGTAAGTATGTAGATTAATAGCTAACTAATAATATCCCCTAAACAAGACGAGATTTTGCCGCGTTGTTTAAAAATTAGAATAGACCATACCGTAACTTCCCATGGGTATCGTTACAGGCGACTAAAGGACTTACAGCTGATGTATGGGCAGCAGCATCTATCACCTTAAAGATACTCCCATCCAACTGCGATCGCAAATGCGCTTGTCAATAAATAAAAATAAATAAAAAAATATTTACGTAAACCAATTACAGGCACTTGTAAATAGTCAAACATTAATGTAAATAGAAAAATTTAATTAATTATATTTGTTATTTATTTATATCTATAAAATGAATTATTTTTATATTATTATATATTTATATGTTATTATTATAATTTATTTATTTATATTGTTCTTAGCGACGCAAAATGCTTGTTCTGTCTATATTATGTCAAAACAATTGTCATTATTTGGGTGGACCATGAGCATATAACGACGGACGCGCTTTAATGCTACCACCGGATCCAATACGCCCCAACTGAGAAGATCCGGCGAAACAAACTCAGTGGGTTACTTTACTACCGGTTTCAACACGGCCCACATGAGACGGTCCGGCGAAACATACTCAAATGGACAAATACGCGGGGTTTTGGTCCAATTATTATCATTTATTTTTAGTAGGCATACACATTTATTGTCGTTATCTTCAATATAATCCTGAATACTATAGTAACCTTTCGATATGAGAATAGTTTTAACATGTGTTTTAAATCTAGTATCAGGCAAGTCTGTGACATAACTAGGGAGTTTATTATAGAACCTAATACCATTTCCCATAAATGTCTTATTAGTTTTGTTAACTCTAAATCCTGGAACAGCAAGTTTGTGCTTATTTCTTGTCAAGCGCGGTGATAATAGCAATTCCCTTAAATTACCCTTTTTTTTGTTGTCCGGCGGGCCGCTTCAGCGTATCCGCGCGCTGACGGTGGGATATGTGGGACTCGACCTCTCCATAGCGTGGTATGCTAAACTCAAACCACTAGGAGAGGACCCTACACCACTAAAACCCCCCGGGCACTCCTTCGATCTATAGTTGGCGGGGGCCGGGTACGCACGAAGCAATCCGGCCCCCCGCCCTTCAACGACCCTGGTTTGGCAAGGTCTGTAAATAACGTAAACCAGCTTTTCAAGAAGAATATACTCACAATAGCCAACGGTTGTTGAAAGCCCAAACTTTAGTCGGAGTATGAAACAGGAACAGAGCGATAAACGCCATAGTGACGAGCAGCTGACACATCAAGATGGCGTACACCTGGAATATTTTTATATTAAATTAATTAATTATATGAACGGATATCAATGTAAAAAGTACCATAGAGAAAGACCCAAAATGTGGATGGATTGCGTAAAAAAGGATATGTGTGTAAAAAGAGTGAGTATTGAAATGAGTGGAAGTGAAGAATTAAAAATATCTTGATAAAAAATGGTGTGATATTTTTATGTTTTTGACAAGATATTTTATTAACACTTAAAACACTCTGACATTTTTAATAAAATCACCTATGATTGAGGTAACAGGCCTTTCGTTGAAGAAGAATAAGAAAAAGATGAGTGGAAGGAGACATACTGTACAGACTCCACCTTAAGTGGGGTAAAAATATGCAAAAATTAAATAGCTATTAAAAATTATGTTTGAATTAATAATTTTTATATTCATTGTTTTTTCTTGAATGGCAACCTTTATGTCACAGCAACATCATTCCATAATTTAAAACTGTTACTTGAAACTTAATCACACTATAATCAATATTGATAAAGTCATTTATATTGTATTAATTAACAGTTGATTACTGTCCTACAATAACTTAATTAATTATTCAATTATAATGTATAAAAACGATTTCATTATTTCAAAATACTTGTAATAAAATAAATAATTACAACTATTAAAATAATTTCGTTAGACATCGTGAGGCACATATAGTTGATTATTAAAAGTATAAGCAACACACTATGTATGATATAAAAATAATATCATTCCATTATACCACGTATAATACATCCAAGTTATTATAAAGCAGTAGTGATCAATAAAGTATATCACGTTAATGAGGAAATGAATGACCACGTAGATTATTAAAGACTAAGATAAATAGATAAGATGATAGATGAAATATCGATATATTAATGTACTGTCGTTGCTTTGCGACAATAACGACACAATTAATAATAAATGGCGGAAAAAATATTGTAATATCTGAAATCTTATGAATCGTTTTAACAGAGTTACTCTTTTTAAATTGTGTCCTTGGAGTAATCACCTTACAACACCATTTTTTTGAGTACTAGAACAATTCCTGAGGCTAATCTCGCAACGATATTACTATGACATTGATAAAAATGTCTTCGATAAAAATATTGTTGCATGCATAGCATAGTAAACGCGGAGTACAGCGTTTACTATGCTATGCATGCAATAATATTTTTAAATATGTCAATTTATTAAGGTAATGTAGCTTCAATAATACAGTAACCAAGGCCCGATTTAAACAACTGTCCCGGCGCCTCCACAATAGAGGGGCCCCAACAATACATACAGAACGTAGGTTTTTTTTATTTTTTTTACCTTTATATACAATACTTTGTAGAATCGTGATTAATCTTAAATATTGTAATAACGGATATCATCTATACCTACTTATTCACTTAAATTAGACAATCAGTTAAATATCAGAATTCAAATCATCCTGAAAACAAGGTACATGCTTAAAATTTTCTACACATTTAAGGGAAACTTATTTTTGGCCTCTTCTCCTTTGTTGTCCCGGGGCCTCGGACTTTAAATCCGGCCCTGACAGTACCAATAACATTGGAAATGCGTTACAATTCCTAAAACCCTACAGTAATCAAGTCATTATTATCGAAGTTATAGTCATATCCGCCTCCTGTTTAAAAACTTAAACCATTAATGTTCAAAAAGAGGAATACCGTGTCATTCTTCTCACTAAATAGCGATATATTGGCACGGTTTACAACAAGAGCAATGGACGTTATACGGGCTGATGATAATGTAGTGGATTGGAACAGGGCTTCAGCTTTCATAGTATAAAAAACCAGTTGTGACAAGGTTTGAGAAAGATATGCTAAATTGGTTCGAACATACTGAGAGAATGAAAGGAGTTTTTTTTTCGGACGGACTTATCGCTGTTTTGCGAAAAGAACGAGGCAATTCAATAAGAGAAACATTGAGAAAACGGTTCTTAAGATTCAGGCATTAAAGTTTTTTTTCCCATACTTACTCTTTTTGAATTGTACCGTTATTCTCGCGAAGCAGCGATATATAATTAGCCCTGAGGCTTTTGCTACTCCACCGGGCATAAAAGGAAAGGAGACTAACATGTAGAATTTATGGGGCGAATGTGAACGGAAGTGTCGGAAGGCAGACCAAGGCGGACATTCCACGATCAAATCGAGGACCTTCTTAATAAAGGGTTGGTTAAAAGTATCCTAAACGAAAGGACATGCATGAGGAGATTAGTTAATGTAGAATTGGCGAAAGTGGTATGTCAAGATCGTAGCAAGTGGAAGGAAGTGGTTTTCGCCTACCCCTATAGGAAAGAGGCTTGAATGTATATATCTATGTATAAAAACTAAGCAACCTGTAAGATTGCGGCCACTTCAAGACCCACGGGGAGTTTGATGTTGGCGAAGGAATATTGAGAGAATGGCAGGACTTACTTTGCGAATGAAAGATTTCCGTATAGATTGTTCATTGAAATCAAACCCTTTGACCTCGCCATCTTCGCCCAGGCCTCCGTCCTGTCCATATCCAGCGGGCTGGCCATATCCAGCAGGTTGTCCGTATCCGGCCGGCTGAAAAGGAGAAAAATAATTGTTTAAAATAAAAATAAAAACAAACATATTTAACGGTTATGCCACTATAAATTAGATTTTTTTTTTGTATAAGGATTATTAGCAGTGTTTTGCAGTCTATTAGTAACCTCTCGTGCTAAGCTTGCTTGTGTTACGAGTGGATTCACGTCGGTAGTGCAATGGGTAGGGTTCGAACCGGCGACCTTCAAGATCACAAGTCCGACGCTCTAGTTAGGTTATTATTGTAAATACTTTATTAACTTCATGTCATTTTTGCATAATTCCATTAATTTGCAACTTTTAATTAAACTAGTAGTTACTTTGAAACTTGTTGCGAAAATCGTAAAAGTGGTGACCGAGAGTCGATCTCCTTATTTTTTAAACTTTATTTTTATTAAAATTATTATTCTTTTATACAGACTTCTAAGGATTCCGTGCCCGAAGGGTAAAAACGGGACCCTATTACTAAGATTTCGCTGTCTGTCTTTCTGTCACCAGTCTCAAGAACCGCGATAGCTAGTACTAGATGTATTTTATTTATGCACAAATTCACACAGAAGATATAAATACACCAAGACAGACAGCAGTATTTCTATTGCCGCTATAACAACAAATACTAAAAATAAAATAAAATAAAAATATTTAAAGGGGCTGCCAAACAACAGAATTTTATTTTTCTTTGCCCTTTTTTGCCCGATATCAATAACGGCAAAAGGTAGACTTGAAATTAGCCTTTAACACAGGTTCGAAGTCATTTTAATCTGCTAATTTTAATGTTATTAAAAAGGATATAATATATGTTACAGTCAAAACTTTAATCGGGCAAAACCACTTTTGACTGCAAAAATCAGGCAAAAGTAGTTTTGACGGGTCCATATTGACTGCACCGGTGGCTCAGTGGTTACGGTAGTTGCCTCTGAGACCTGGTGTTCTGGGTTCGATTCCCACCCGGGACCATTATTTATGTGAACCACAAATAGTTGTTCTGAGTCTGGGTGTTCTGTGTGTCCGTGAAATGTATGTTTGTAAAGTCCCCCGCGACACAGGGATTTATTTCCCTAGTGCGGGAGTTGTCTTTCATAAAAAAAAAAACAAAGTTCCAGAATTGAGATTCTTTTAGGTCGAAAGTTAAAAGAAACACCAGGATTCCAATTTCTGTAGGTTAGGTTAGAACTGTGACCACACCGAGGCCAGATCCAAATTCCATACAAATTATTATTGCAGTCAAAGTGGTTTTGACCGATTATAAGTTTTGATTGTAACATATACATATCGAATTTTCTACTAAGAATAAACAATATTAGTCAGTGACAACCTTGAATAAATGATAGTTGAAGAACATGATAATGATACACTAGTACCATGTGCAGTTCGAGGTATCGATCCATCTCTTTTGGAGCCAACACTAGAGGCGTCTACATGTCTGGGACATTTATTATGAGGCAAGCTTTAAGCGCAGGCCACACTGCCAGCGGGCGGGCGAGCGAGCGAGCTAGGCGGGCGGGCGAAGCGAGAGAAGGAAACTATACAAACTATGCGGAATATTGGCGAGTTAAACTAAGAGGTTCCTAACCTAACGAGGTGAACGAATATCTTCGCTGGAATCGTTAGATATTTCGTTAGCTTCGCTCGCATCGCTGACGTAGATTAGTCGGTAGCTCGCGGTGTGAACCAAAGTATTTATCGCTCGCCCGCCCGCTTGCAGTGAGGCCTGCGCTTTAAAAGCACATCTTACTTCTGCCAAGTATTAAAGACATTACCTTTAGCTTATATATATATAATTGTTGTAGTAATACCAGATTACTAAGTACAAATTGGTTTACTACATTAATAGAAAGTATTATCTATACAAAATAAATAAAATTGGAGAGTATATTTGTAATTCAAAATAACCGCTTTTTACTACACGCATAGGACGGTATGTACAGTCATCATCATTTCAGCCGTAAGACGTCCACCGCTGTACATACGCCTCCCTCATAGATCTCCAGTTGTTGCGGTTAGAAGCGGCCTGTAACCACCGTGATCCCGCGGCCTTAACCAGATCAACCGTCCATCTAGTAAGTGGACGTCCTACGCTACGCTTGCCGATCCGCGGTCTCCATTCGAGAACTTTTCGGCCCCAACGGCCATCTGTTCTCCGTGCTATTTGCCACTTGTCCTGCCCTCCGTTGTCTGTTCTCCGAGCTATTTGCCACTTGGCCTGCCCCTTGCCACTTCAACGAACTAATCCGTTGGAATATGTCGGTAACCCGCGTTCTTCTACGTATCTCCTTATTTCTGATTCGATCTCGTGTAAGTACAGTACATATACCAAAATATTTTTTTTTACAATTGGTGTCTGGCGGTCTTTTAACGGCACTTTCCCTGCTAAATAGTTTAAGGTTAATTCTATTTAAGAATCATAAGTAATTTGTTAAATTCGACCCGGGCACTAGCTATTAATAATTAATTTTACAAACTTTCAACGACCACGTTATTCATTACATTCCCTTAGATCAGGGGTCGCCAACCGGTCGATCGCGATCGACTGGTCGATCCCAGCAGCTATTACAGTCGATCCACATATACAATAAAAAGTGAGATTTTAGTCCATGTTTGAACGAATGTTAGTCTATAAACACGTGCCACAGATGCACTAAGTTTGTGATTGTCGTATGTCATGCCATGTGGTCGATCGCACACCATAGACAGTCGATCTTAGGTCTTATTAGGTTGGCCACCTCTGCCTTAGATAGTGAATTTTTAATGGACGGAAGTCACACATATAAGTCTTCCTTACTCCTCCTAATCTCTTTCTGATTAAATTCGTTGCGCTTCCCAAGGCAGTTTAACTTTTTCTCGGAACTTGGTGAGCCTCGGTGCCCATTTTCATTTCCAGTGTGTGCCACTGTTGATCCTGGACAGGAGGAGTTGCAGTGGTAGAAGTGTTGGTGGGATAAAAAAACATACTGAATTTTGAAAAATCCATTTTTTGAGGATGCCTCACTCATAACGGGTCGTCCACTTAAGTAGCTAGTGAAAGGTTGCAGGATAGCTAGTGTAGGATCCTCGACGGCATGACCGAGGACCGCGTTGCGGCTTATTCCCCTAACTGTGATCTCGTGCCAGCGATCACCACCACTGTTCGTAAATCTACACTTTACTCCAGTGGCACCCTGAGCGTTGGTCCTAACCCCTTAAGGGTGCCCTCAGGTGGATGTCGCTTAGACTTGCCGGATTCTTGGAATTTTTAGACCTGTTACCTCTAAGGTATCTTACTATAATGTGTACATTTGTTGTTATCGTACGACAGACGGACAGACTGATTAAAATCTGTAACATCAAATAATTTTAACAATGTTTTTAGCTACTTAAGTGATACTTTTGTTTGATATAGTCTTATACAGTGTAATTTTGACAAGTACAAGTGTATGTAAATACCTAAGTGCTGAATAAATTTCATTATTACATTATAACAAGAATTATCTGCGTTCCAATTGTCAGCGCAATCCGTTCATTTCAGTGATTTGAACGTGTGTCAATCAATCAATAAAAATACAATTCCGATATCTGAATTCATTCTTTGCCAATAAACTTCAGCATTTAATTTATACAATTCTACGAAAGCACAAACATTTCTTTAAAGAAAACCCACGAACACAAATGTTCAAGGACAAACCAACCAGTATTGAATTACTGAGCTGTTATTATGATAATAGTTCTTCGTGCCAGTGAGTCAGTGAGCCAGTCGAAAGCGTCAGCAATCGATAGGTTTACTCAATACCTTTGATATTTAATACATATATTAGAAAGCAGTAGAAACTGGTGTTTGGTGAAAGGTACATAATGTTAACTATTAAGATGTGCTGGTTTTTACTTTGCACAGCAGGTGAGCATTGCCATTCAACGGAGTATGCTGCCAGCATTCCGCAAACCTTGCCAAATAGAATAGATGTGGAATAGTATATTATAAGTTACTTTTATTTTAAACTAGCGACCCGCCCGGCTCCGCACGGGTACAATGCTGATGTATAATACATACATACCTTCCTCTTCAATCCCTCTATCTATTAAACAAACCGCATCAAAATCCGTTGGGTAGTTTTAAAGATTTAAGCATACATATGGACATAGGGATATAGGGACAGAGAAAGCGCCTTTGTTTTATACTATGTAGTGATTAGATACTTTTTGTTGTATATTATGTATTTTATTCACTATGAGATTCATCATCATCATCATCATCAGCCCGTATAATGTCCACTGCTGAACATGGGCCTCCTCCCGAGGGAGGGTATTTGCCATAGTCACCACGCTTGGCAGACGGGTTGGTGACCGCAGCATTGTGTTGTGCCACATAAGGAAACGCTGCTGCCCGTTCCTTGATATACGATTATTATAGTTGATGTTATAATCATCGGGACCAACGGCTTAACGTGCTTTTCGAGGCACGGAGGGTAGCCATCAACCAACCAGACCCGAAAAGAAATCTTAGAATTTCCTGTCCGAAGTGGGGATCAAACCCACGACCTCCGAGATTTAAAGGCGGAAACATATTGTTAAAACGCGACGCGACCCGATGAAACGCGATGCGTGTTGAGTCGAATCAAATGTATTGTTTTCTATAGACCAGAATCACACTATGAACAGTGAACACGTCGCGTCGACTCGCGTCGGGCGTTTAAAGCGAGCCAAATACCGCTACGCTTCGGAGGATCGACTATAAGATAAAACCAAAGTAGGTAATGCAGACGGAGATGCGACCAAGGTGAAATTAACAGGATTCTTTACTAAGGCCACTAAAACCAAATCAATCGTACTCACTAAAGTAACAACTCGTTGTAAAGCTGTTGCGGGATACATCACAATGATATTAGTAAACAATTATTGTTAATCACATTGCAAATAGAATGTGAGCAAGTATATTTTATTGAGCATTGTGTTTGACTTTACGTTGTCAATAACTTCGTGGCTATGTAGATCGATAACGTGTTAAATTAAATAAACTCTATTTTCATTAGCTTATACAGGGTGTCCCAAAAGGTTAAGTAGCTGGGAAAGGGGGTGACAGGGGTGGACACAATGGTCACTAGAAAAATAAAAAAAAATCCGCCCTGGGTATTTAAAAAAAAATGGCATTTTTTTTAAAACTTAAAATTTTACACCTTGTTATTTTTGATGTTGATGTTGATGACCTTGTTGTTATTGAAGATTACATAACAGCATTTTTTTTAAATACAGCCATATTTGTAGGTACAGTTAGCACAAGGTGTAAAATTTTTAGTCTTTTAAAAAATGCCATTTATTTTTTTAAACACCCAGAGGGAATTTTTTATATTTTTCTGGTGACCCTTGTGACCATCCCTATCACCCCCCTTCCCAGCTACGTAATCTTTTGGGACACCCTGTATATGTCAGCCGTAGTCCAATGGCTACGGCGTCGGACTTGTGAATCTTGAGGTCGCAGGTTCGAACCCCACCCATTGCACTACCGACGTGAACCCACTCGTAACACAAGCATTTAAGCTTAGCACGAGGATTTAACAAGAATACTAGTAGAATGCAAAATTCTGCTAGTAATCTTTAAAAAAAAAATACTAAAACGTAACTAACGTTGGCAGTAAAAGAAATCGAGGCAGGCCATTCAGAAGATGGGTGGACGAGATAAGGCTGCAGCAGATAACACATGGACCAGTACCTACAGCCAAAGACAGGGAGGAATGGAGACAGATAGGGGAGGCCTTTGCCGAAAGGCAATAGATAATGTCACGGCAATCATTATTTAACTATATTTTTTATTTTTCTGTTACGTATCTGAATAAAGGCTATTATTATTATTATTATTACTATATATGCGCATGGTATTTGTTATTCCTTTGGTTTTTTAACTATCCCACGGGAACTCAATAATTTTCTGTGTTTAAAAGTATTTAAGATGTTGACCGGAGATGTAAGGTATCACCATGAAAAATTTCATTTAATTCGGTGCAACAGTTTTGGAGAATAGCCGTACAAACAGACAGATAAACAAAAACAAAAAAAACAAAAAACTGGATGTGTTCTATTTTACTTCCACCACCCCCGCAGTTTTTAGAGTTTTTTTTTTACTCTTTACTCGAGGGGAATAGCTGAAATAAAAGCTATCCCTAGTTCAACTATACGCTAATCTCATTACTTTAATTGGATTTGTTGCCACATTGCCGTTGAAAAGTACCTACTAAGTATATTGTAAAAAAAAACTTATAATAAAAATAATACGGCCCTCAATTGTAAAGTAGTATAAAGATTTAAGTAAATAAACATTAAAATTAAAATAATATGGCCCTTCGGGCTAGCCTAAACCAACCTTCGTTTCAATTTTTATTTCTTCATCATCATCATCAGCCCGTATAACGTCCACTGCTGAACATTGGCCTCCTCCCGGGGAGGGTATTTGCCATAGTCACCACGCTTGGCAGGCGGATTGGTGACCCCAGTATTATGTTGTACTATACAAGGAAACGCTGCTGCCCGTTCCTTGATATTCGATTAATATAGATGATATTATAACAATCGGGACCAACGGCTTTACGTGCTTTCCGAGGCTCGGTAGTCCCTCAACCAACTAGACCTGGAAAGAAATCTTGGAATTTACACAAAGATTTTCCTGTCCGGCGTGGGGATCGAACCCACGACCTCCGCGATATAAAGCGAGCCAAATACCGCTACGCTACGGAGGTTGTCTTTTATTTCTTCATCTATGTCAGTAAGTTTAACTTAACGTTGATTTTTAAGTACCTATAAGAGTTAACCGGTTGACATTCATATGGTAATGTAAAATACAAACAAATACCTATGAGTATATTATGTCACTTTATTTTTAAAGCCCACAAACCTGTTTTGAATCGTGTGGTACATGTATAATTACTTAATTCAAAGTCAAAAATTCTTTATTCAAATAGACACATTTAAAATATTTTAAATCATGTTCTTATGATGCGTCCCTTTCTTTTTCTACCACCAGTTCTGGACGTGGCAACTCTGAGAAGAACTGGCAAGAATCTCAGAGGAATCCTTTTTTTTAATAATTTTTTGTTTTACAATCTATATATATAAAAGAAAGTCGTGTTAGTTACACTATTTATAACTCAAGAACGGCTGAAACGATTTGTCTGAAAATTGGTAAGGAGGTAGCTAAGAACTGGGAGAAGGACATAGGATACTTTTTAGGAAGGGTAGGGTAGGGTGAGGGTAGGGGTAGGGTAGGGGTAGGGTAGGGTAGGGTAGGGCTAGGGTAGATGTAGGACACCGCGTAGATTTTGAGGCGGTACGAAGTTTGCCGGGCCAGCTAGTTATTAATAAAGCAGTATTGCTTCAGAGCAACTCACTCCCAAGCAGTTTTGTCATTGACATAATCAGAAATTTTATAATAAGTCTTTTTACATAATTTATCTTTGACATATCGTTTAAACTTGTTTGTAGAAAGATCTCTTACATTATTAGGAAGTTTGTTGTAGAAGCGTATACATTGCCCCATAAAAGAATTGCTTATTTTGTGGAGAAGTGTGGCATGTAAAACGAAATTATGCTTAGATCTATTATTAACATTATGAGTGCCGTTCAATTCATCAGCTCGTTTACGTCTACTGCTAAACATGGGCCTCCTCTCTATCACACCTTGGCAATCCAGTATCGATGAGGGATATTGCCATACCTATACATAACCTGATTGGCAGGCGGATTGGTGATTGCAGTACGATGTTAAGTATCCTTGAGCTGATAGATACTGCTGCCCATCCATAAGCTGTATGTCTCTTAGGCGCTTTTTTAAGACACCCACGGAGACCACACTTCTACTGTAAAACACTAGAAACGAATAAAACTAAAGAACCGAATCTAAAATGCTAGGCTCTTGATTTTTAAAAACTTTAAACGGAATTACCCCGAGCCATCTTTAAAACTAAAGTCATAATGAAACAACTATTGCATTTAAGGCGTCAAGTCAATAAAATGATGTTCCACACACCAATGGCGACCATGAACTTCCGATCGATTTCTGTCCTTAATATTAAATTATATTTTCCATTTCCTATCTACAGTTTTACGTTTTGTTTAACCGCTGAGAATATGAAATTAAAATAAACGACTAGATAAGCAAAGGGCAATTTTCAAAACTCTTAGCTTCTAATGTATGTAAGCACGAGCGACGAAAACATATTATTATTATGATCAGGAACATAGAACCTTCGCAAGTGCTTACCACTAACGAATAAGCAACTCCGTGAAAGAAAATGTTCGGGCTATATAATTTGTTGCAACATACAAAAAAATATATATACATACACATCTCTGAAAAAGTTGACAAAATAAGAAGGAACTTATTTTTGTAAAGAATGGAATACTGAAATATCGTCTTAAGGAATGGACGCCTTAACGCTACCTACAATTATTGTTTAATATCTCGTTATTTTCTAAGAAAATTAAATTAATTATTCATAAATTTTGTGTCTAAAATAAAAAATAAAATTATTAATTAATTAAATTTTATAATATAATCAAATACCTACACAGACAATGGTATTACCAATCCAACATGTGAGTTATATAATATCACATGGTATTAACCAATGTTCACCTTGAACTCCGCGAAACAGTTCCCCTAATGGCAAATGTGACGCCAACGCCAATAATATATCTGAATAAATACATACACACAGACGTAGCAAGTTTAAATATCTTCTTAATACTTCTTCAGAAATCAGAAACCGTTTTTGAGATCTCAAATAAGTCAATCTATAGGTTCATTTATTACTCAAAAAAAAGTTCCATCAGGATTACCATCGGTGAACCACTTTTTGAAGAAAATCCATTGACTGCATTATAAATGATTGATATCTAGGTATAATAGTTGTCCTATTATGTATTATATGGTATAAACCGGTAGAGCAATTACGTAGATAGGTCGACAAACATTAACGGAGCAACTAACGACACAAATCTTAGACCTTAGAAGCCTAAGGCCTCCTACGCACTATGCGGCTGACCGTACTCAGATATTTGTACGAGAAAGTAGTTTTTATTCGCACTGTGATGCGGCAGCCGGTCAACCGCTCCGGTTGCTGCGGTCCGACTGACGGCCACCGGTTGCGACGGTGACCGCAAGCGCAACCGCGTCCTGCGCTTAGCCGGGTTGTAAGTGCCAGTTAAAAATAAAGGCACATCGAAATTTATGCTTCTGAGCTCTAGAAATGTTTGTATTTCTAAAAATGGCACCAACGTTTATTAATAAATTTTGTTTTAATTTTTTGTTGCTCCGTAATCGCAATCACCTTTTTACGCAATTGCACTGCGGATTGTGCCTGCATATTTCACTTGTAATAATTGTACCACTATACTCTCAGAGATTGCTGGTAAAATACTAATAGTAAAGTTGCCTTACCTCTGCATATCCTGCGCCGCCATAGCCTCCCTGGAACCCAGGCTGAGGAGGTACCGGGTAGCCTTGCTGCGGCGGATAGGCTCCCGGAGGATACCCCCCTTGAGGGTAACCGCCTTGAGGATATCCTCCCTGTGGATAACCCCCCTGTGGGTACCCACCGCCTTGATTTTGATCTGTTAGATGGTAACAAATTATTATGATGTGGGCTTTTTTATATTTAGGAGAAACGGAATCATTGCTGACGATTATTTCATTAGAATTTGTATTTAAAAAATAAGTCAAGACGTATGTGCAATAAATTACGTCTTATTAAGTCTTTCAAACATTTGCCATGAAGACAATTATGGTGAGCGCTTGGAAAATATGAGTAGTGTGAACGAATCTAATTTTGAATTACTTGGTTCTCGGCACAAGTGCTAAAGATCTCCTGATTTCGATAACTATAGCAGATCAGTCAATTTAGGGTCGACACGGAAATTTAAAGGTTTTTAGGACCAGCTGAAGGCAACGTTTTTCCTTAGTTTTGAGGAAGAAAACATGAATAATACACGCTTTAATACGTCAGAATATGGTTGTCTGACGTGTTATAGGGTGCTTATCAAAGAGTTCACTCTGGTTTTTTTTATTATTGATCGTTTACCCAGAAAAAATAAAGACGAAGTGTTATGATAAAAGAAATACAGATATGATTCCGTTTCAACATTATTCTTACTTGGTGCAAATGTTGCTATACATAAATACAATAATCAACATTAATAGTTTTACAAAGAGCATCACAATATTTATAGCACAGAAAACACGACAGGAGTAAATAGAAAAAGCTATAGGTATTTCGATTCTTTACAATGATATACGAGTAATATTCAGATTTCACAACAGAAAGAAGCTAAAAGACAGGTTACATTAAATGTGATAACGGGCAACATTTAAGATTACAGCAGCCCAAACATGCACTCCATTACCAAACCAACAATTATTATTGTGATACATTATTGTGCGCTCGTAGACATAAAATAGTTGGTTTATCAATTATTTTATTGTATAATTCTTTGTTTTTTTACTTTTATTTGGCCACGAGTCACGAGACTTTTGATACTTGACCGGGAATAAAGGCGAGTATAGCTCCAGCCTTATCATAAAATGGTTTTAAAACTACAAACTGAGCAACCTTTGCAAGGCACCACCTGTGGGGACTTGCTCCTCCTCGACTCAGGGCGGTCGCTGGCGAGGTGGATTGCGGAATTATTACTATTAGATTTTTAAAGCAGATTTGTGCTACTAAATATTTCTTTGCTGCGTCTGCATTAAACTTGAAGTATGTAAACCGTAGCCCAGATTCAATTACCCCGAACATGATGCACAACATTAAACACTTAGAACTTAAAAGAATGTCAAGAAGACCACAAACAATTATTACACAGTCACATAATAGCAATAAATAGGTAATAACAGCACACCTCTGGCTTCTGTCATTGCACCCACCACAATGACAAATATGTATGTATATAATGAACAATAAAAGAGGAAATCTTAGAGGAAAACAAACAGCGCGACGACTATTGTTTTTCAGATTCTACTATTGTTACGGCCCAATTCTACTAATATGGTAGAATTCAGTTCTGGTACATCTGGTACTTTAGTTATGTTTTTGTATGTATTGTTTTTAAAAATAATCGACATCTAAGTTAATATCATAAAGAGGTTTTTTTATAGTTAGATAAGACAAAATTTACGAGACCAATTTATTTAACTTTTCACCCTAAGAAATGTACGTTACAGAAGAGTGTGCGGAAACCCGCGTGAGAAAACTATTTAGTAGATTGATAAAGGTAAAATAAATTATTTAATTGAAACAAGAAATTATTTTATAATATTATTTAGATCTATTAAAAACTGGACTACATTGCCATAGCATTCAATCACTAATGTCACGGGCAAAGGGGGATAACAAGGCCACAAGGGAGCCTAAAGTGTGGTAGAAGGCCTCTCTAACAAATCCTGATACGGGCTCAGTCTTGTTAGTATTGATAACATTTTAAAGTCAGGATAAAATCGGTTTTACTAATAGATCATAGGGGTAACAATATTGAAAAGATTAGGAACCACTGGTTTAGGGCTTACTGTCCTATTGTTTAACGGGAAATCCCCGATTGAAAACAATGTTGCTACTTTATAAATTTATTATTCCAACTTATGTCAAAACTACTAATATAGTAGAAATTCACTTCTCTATTACAGCGTCATACTACTTTGAGGAAATCCAAGTGACACCCTCACACTGTCACATAAAAATATTTCCTCGAACCAAGAAAATTGCCAGTGAAGTTACAACTTTATGTATACTACCTTACATAACACACTACAATGACCTACCTATGTATAAAAATGACTCATAACCATCTAGACGTATGTAGGCCCGTTAATCAAGTTGTAAGTAAGCAAATATGTCACTAATTACAACAGCGCACGGTGCAAAATTGTGTGCATTGAGTGAGCAAACCGAGTGATCGATAACTAACGATAATAATGGACGAAGGTTATTTTTAGCAGAAGTAAATATGCTGTTTGTTTATTTACGTAAAAAATTGAGGTGATAGCTAGCATCCAAACAGATGGCCTTCTTTTGTCTCTGCTTACCCATATGGGAAAGGCGAGTCTATATCGTCGGGCCCTTAGAACAAAATCATATTTCGTCGCTGCGCGTGACAATTTCCATACGTGATATTTGCAAGGTTTTGGGAAACAACCAATAAAAAAAATTGCTGCAATATTAATATACAAAAATTGCTTAACATTATTATTTGAGAAGTTATGTTTTACCTATATGTACTTAGTTTGCCGTATGGTTTCCGGCTTAGAATAGACCACCCCATGTCCTCCCATGGGTGTCGTAAAAGGCGACTAAGGGACATATGGCTGATCGATGGGCAGCAGCATCTATTAGCTCAAGGTTTACATCTTACTGCGATCACCAATCCGTCTGCCAAGCGTGGTGATTATGGCAATATCCCTCAACGATACTTGCTTGCCAAGGTCTGTTAAGAGGAGGCCCATGTTCAGCAGTGGACGTAAACGGGCTGTTGATGATGATGATGACTTAGTGCTGGTAACAAACAGTATATTCAAGTGTTATGTTGATACATACTACCACTTACTTTCATGGTAGGTATGATAGAAGTGATTTGTAGAATAGTGCGATAGTGTTAAAAGGTTAATGATAACTGTCTTAATGTTTATTTTTAGGGTGGTTTTTCTCTTGCATTTTGCCACTACACCGCGCCTTTTAAGCCAAACAGTCCCCAACAAAAGTTACGGTTAAGTTAAAGAAACAAAAATTTGCCGAGCGGCAATTGCACTTTTTCTTGCTTCGTGAACCTGACATACACACTATCGTGTGTCTAGATAGAAAGAAAGAAATTCTTTTTCTACATTACTTGAGTCAAAAAATAAAACAAACGTGCATTTTGTTTTGGCATTTCGCCAAATATGGCATTATGTACGCATTTGGCTATTAATCTTGCTTTTATGCTTAGTAATATTTTCAATAAGTACCTATTTCTATATAAAAGTAGAATGATATAGTATACAATATAAAAAAAATTGTCTGTGTCTGAGTGTTCCGGCCAATCTCAGTAACGGCTGAACTGATTTTGACGTGTAGACAGCTAATTTTAAAAGGCATAATTATTGTCTTAATTCCGTGTCTCTTTGTGTGTCAGTGTATTCCACCATATCTCCAAAACGGTTGTATCAATTTAGACTGGAGATTTCATTGTTAGATAGCTAACAAAATCCATTTTACGCTGAATAAGTCGCGGGCATACTACATACTATTAAATAGTTAGTCGAGTCTTTCGCTACTTCGGGCAAACCGCTTTACAAACACATCCATACTTCCTTTGAGTTCTAATGATCCTATAAAGTATTTCAGTCATACATTCCATACAATATTCATCCTTAGGGAATAAACATAATCATTGAGGAAATAAGACTTCCTTGCTAAACTGTACCTACATGTCATCCATAATAATACCTACACTAATATTATAATTTTCGTTTGTAATTAAAAAACATCGCTATGTGATATAGCCGGATTGGCGTCGTTGCCGAGGGGGGCCTAGAAAACGCTGGCGTGACATGAGAGATTGGCCAGTGAAAGCCGCACAAAAGGAAGAGTGGACCTTTGCCTAGCAGTGGGACAATATAGGTTAATAAAAAAAAGTGAATAATAGAAACATATCAGACTATAAAAATAAACATAGCTTTGTTTCCATGATAAGGTTCCCCATAGGAAGCAAGGCAAGTGGCGAGTATATAGTCACTATAATGGGACTAATCCCACCCACATTCCCACCACTGCATCTCCTGTAAGCCAGGATCAACAGTGGCACACACTGGTAATGGCAATGAGCACCGAGACTCATCAAGTCCCGGGAAAAGGTTAAACTGCCTTGGCACCCGCAACTAATTTAATCAGAAAGAGATCAGGAGTAAGAGAGACTGATATAGTCACTAATATGTGTTATCATAAATGACACTTGGATTTCCGATAGAAATACAAATAATTTTGTCTGCTATAGGTTTATTAGGACATTAGACCAGTTCAGTTCAATTTTAACTATGTACAATAATGCATAGTAGATACACGACTTTCCACTTAATATTAATTGTGTTATCGATTTTAAAAATACTGTATACTAGTACAGTATTTTTAAAATCGATAGGATAGTTGGTTATTGCCGGATTGCTCATATGCGTACCCGGCCCCCGCCAACGCCAACGACAGCAAAAAAGAAAAGGAAAGTTAGTTATTGGATGTAGATTTATAGGTATTTTCCATTCCCAATTTTGTCAAACAACCCATTTTTAAAGCGGCCGTAGACCGTAGACTCGGGCGTCAGACTTCCGATTATGTAGTCGCCGGTTCGATCCCCACCCATTGCACTACTGATGTGAACCCACTCGTAACACAAGCATTTTAGCTACGCACTATAAAACTCTGCTAGTAATCTTTAAAGAAAAAATCGGTAAATTAACTTAATATATTTCAAAATTGAGATCAATAAATTTAAACCACCGGCAGGACTCGAACCGTCTTAGGTAAAGCCCCTAATGCCTTAACCAATTCGGCTACGGTGGAAACCAACCGATCATCGAAATTAATTAATCCTTCTGTTTTATAACACGTCTCTAAGGGGGACGTTAGTGCCATCTATCGGTAATGATCAGCATTACTAAATATGTATAATTTTGTTTAGAAATTCGTAACTAAAACTTATTCGTAAAATAACTCATAAGAATCCGTCTTCAGACCCCATTTATTATTGATTTCATTGTATATTTTTTATTAATTTTAATACAAAAAACAGACTTATGTTTACTCGAAGCCTCTGGAGGTCATTACAACTTTGGGAGCCTCTAGTTTCAGAGTCAAATAAAAGGTTTATTTAATGTCATGGGGATCAATATACAAACTTTGGGAATCTTTACAGTTTCGAAATAATACAAATCGACATATTTCACACACATTCATCTCTCCGTACTTGCATTTAGTGTCAAGGATTGCCAACATTCATGCGTAAAAATACATTCGTATTTACTTACACACATACATATATAAACAAACAATGCTCACACATGTCTAGAGCTCAGGAGCATAAGATCGGATGTGCCATTATACGTCAGAAGTCGTATGTGCCTTTATCGTAAACTGGCACTAACGACCAAATACTTCTAAAGTATACATAAACATATATGTAAGATGACCGTGAGTAATTTTTCTGTTCATTGTTAATCTTATTAACTGGCTAGTTATTTGTGTGTGTGAGTCACACATACAAATGAGGTATTTTTTCTGCAGTCTGCGAAATGAGGTCAAGTGTTTAAATTTGCATCCGCCCATTTAGTACATCAATTCCTGATGTGGTTTCTCAGTTGCTATTTTTCTTTAAATGTTATTCCTTTTAATTCACAAGGTTATTTCTAAAACATTAACAACCTTTCAGGTGTGAAAGTACTGACTATTATAAGCAACTTTTACAGTGGGACCAACACAGAAATCGCGAAAAAAAAATCAGCTGTTCCATACATTTTGTCGAGGTTAGTGAACTTAAATGTATGGAACAGCTGTTTTTTTTTCAATAAGAATAAAACAGTCACCTATTTTGTGACTTTTTTATTCTTATTTTATGTGTAATAATAATTACAGAATTAAACTGTAATGTTATAGCGAATTTGAAAAAAGTATACCACCTCAATTCATAAAATATATAGAAAGCGTTTAAATTGTAGCTTTCATGCAGTTGATTTAAGGTAGGATTTTGCTTGGGCTTGGTTGAAAAATGATTAGGTATATGGTTTGGAGAAACCATGCGCTTAAAAATTTAGATAAACAATACATGAACATATATACAATTTGTGGTTGTGCTAGGTGCAATGTGCTCTTTAATTAAATGATAAATACCTGTTTGTTAGCATTATTATATATTATCTAGTTTCCAATAAATACACAAATCAGTGGTAATGAGACAATAGTCAGATAATAGACAATCAACGTCACTATCAATTACAGCCCAACTGGATGCATAAAACTTTGGTACCTACATCTTAGGCTCAGCCCAGATTGGGCGTGCATGTTCCTTGGGCGATTGAACGACACGAGCGTTGAGCTCGCCCCCGTCACCCGCTACCCCGCCGCCGCCCACATGTCATATACGCTCAATGAAAGCGCAGAAGAATATGAATATTTATTAAAAGTATAATAATTATTAAAGTTTAGAATATTTTAAAGTAGGTATCAATAATGTATTTTCAAAAGGAGAAATGTGAATTTTTGAACATGAAATAAGACTCACTCAAAATCATCCATAAGGATAACCAAAATCAACAATTAATGAACAAATTCTGATATAGACACATATGAAATGATTTGTCAGATGATATGTGCCTTTTTGAAGTTGGGAATTCATATATTATGTAGTTTAGTGCACATTATAAAGTGTGTAATTAGAATTAGTTATAATATCTGCACAATTAAATACTTAGTAGGATGTAAGCAGTGCCGGATTAAGCCCCGGGGGCCTGTAGCAAATTCTGTCAGGAGGCCCCTTTTAGTAATGATTCAGCGTCGCTTTTTTTTTAGTCCTATCATTCGGATCCATACGATTTTTATTTATTGGATCCAATTTCTTGCTTGCGCACGTATCTTGGTGTCGCGCGGGGGCCCGTAGCATTTGCTACTCTTGCTATATGGCAAATCCGGCACTGGATGTAAGTGTAATATTGAACTAATTAGTCAGGCTGTTAGATATTTTGTTAATTAACCCATCACCACTCTAATATGTATTTATATTAATAATTTTCAATTCAATATTATCTCCAAAAAGCTGATTGCATAACTATTACTACTATTAATCAATATAACATATATACTAAGTATTACATAATATGGCGTTGCATAGTTTATAGTAAGCATATTTAATATAACTACAATAATTAATATAATTAAAGGGACAGCCTTTCAAGAACGATGCTTTGCAATATAAAGTTAATTAAGTATGCAATGTGTCTATTTGACGATTTCTATTCATCACTATCATCAGCTCTTATAATGTCCACTGCATACCATGGGCCTCCTGCAGAGGAAGTGTATTGCCATAGTCATATCACAATTGGCAGGTGGGTTGATGACTGCAGTATTATTTCATGACACTCAGAGAAACTCTATAGATTGTTATCTGGTATATAATCACCAACTTACAGTTGACGTTATAACAATTGGAACCAATGATTTAACATACACCAACCAACCAACCAAGACCCGGAAAGAAATCTTAGAATTCTTCTTTTTATATCTATATCTTGTCTGGCATGGGGATCGAACCTACAACCTCCAATAATTAAAGCAAGACTTATGCCGCCATGCCACGAAGGATTTCTATTACCATAGCAATAATGACCATGACAGTCAGCTCAAGTAAACTTGGTAACATAATAGTGCCAAGTGTTGTTTTTGAATACAAGAGTAAAATAGGTACATGTTATAAAAATATATACTTTTAACAATATGGTATATGAAGCACAGTTTACCAACTACATCATTCTAGAAAGAAGTTATCTTGATATACACATTCTATTGTTTCATCATATTGTCAATCTGATACCTGATAAGACTGATAATATATAAGTAGTAAGTTTATGTAACACTACACTGTGATTCCCCTACAATCAGTGGTTATGATAGAATAAAATAAAGCTATACACATAAACACTGTGATTTTTTTGTGGTTACTAATACACAGCAAAATGGTTTATTTCTGGTAGTACCTAAAATCAAACTACAGAAATGTTGTATCATCATTTCAGCTGTAAGAAATCCACTGCTATGCATTTACCCCCAGACAAAAAAAAGCACGTCCACTGCAGGACATAAGCCTCCCTCATAGATCTCCACTTTATAATACCAGAGCTTAATAGAAATTCAACAACTACTGAATGGGTATCAAGATACCCATTCAGTAGTTTTGGAAACCAAATAATAACATAAGAAGTTAACCATTTAATGGGCTGTATCAATATCACCACCATACTTTGAACTCAAAGAGTTTTTAATAAAGTTAAAATACAATGAATTCTAAAACTGTTAAATATAAAGATTGTGAGCAAGAATATGTTACAGTTTTGGTTTGATATGAACAATATTTAACAAAATTGTATTTTGCTTGTATTAATCAATCAATGATCATGATGATTTAGTTTCATATATCTTGTCATTGACAAAACTTATAGATCATAATATGGTTACATATGGTGAGGATAAAATTATTTCATAAATTACTGTTCAATATATAACATACTGTTTTCTAACATGGGAATTGTCTAATAAACAAGAATTGCAATTTAATCTTAATATGTTTGCCAACTATGCCATGGTTACTAAACAAATTAATTAATGTAAGTAGTTTGACAACTTGTCACTTTTAAATTATGCTAAGTGGACAAGGCTTTTATGGTAGTACTACTGACTTAAGATAGAGGAGTAAGTTAAAAAAAGTTGCACAATTATTTTATCAAATCATAAATGTTGTCTCACTTACGAAAAAGCTACAAAAAAAAATTGACTAATTCAATGGAATAAGTGAGAATGTTCCGGAATTTGATATCTACAATAAAATACTTTAAGGAAATTAAAACAAAAATTTGTTTTACCCTTCTAACTTCAATAAAATTAATAATGTTTGTTTCCTCACATAATATTATAGTTATTAAGAAAATAAATTTTAACAGTAATTAATACTAATTTACTGAATCATTCCAAGGTGTTTTTTTTTTAAACCTAATAATATTATTATGCAATCAAACTAATTAGATTGAGCATTAAATATGAAGTTATTTATCATTTAATTAATAACAGTGATCAAATAATTTAAGTTTCAACCTCCGGGATATACTCCTGGATTCTGCCACATTCTCGTTAACTGTAGAAAAGAGAAACGTAATTAAAAAACTTTTATACATACACATAGTGTTGTAGTTTGGTTGATCTTTGATATTAAGGTTTTCGGTAGCCGTTTTGAACGATCACCACTTACAGATGAATCTGAAACAATATAAATTAAAATAAGTAAAAAATATAAATCTATATTAATATTATAAAGAGGAAAAGTTTGTATGTTTGTTTGAATAAACTCAAACACTACTGAACAATTTTCGATAATTCTTTCACCATTAAAATACTACATTATGCTGGAATAACTTAAGCTACAAAAGTCCTCATGTGTGTAGGGCAGGCCGCTAGTACTTAATAAAATGAGAACATAGAACCTAAAATGATATATAAATATCGATTTATATATAACTAGCAACCCGCCCTGGCTCCACACGGGTAAAATTCTGATGTATTATACATATAAACCTTCCTCTTCAATCCCTCTATCTATTAAAAAAAAAGGCATCAAAATCTGTTGCGTACTTTAAAGATTTAAGCATACATAGGGATAGGGTTTTATACTATGTAATGATAGTACAAATTGACAATAAATTGCAACAACCAGTCACAATTCACATTTGCTGAATATCAAGGCATTAATGGTAAGGTTTACCCACTAATGCAGGTGCAAAACTAGCCAGAAATCTATCTTGTTTTCATGAAATCTATCTTATCTTTGTTTTCATTTAATTTTGTATCAACACAATAATGTCAGTTTGGAAAGCTAAAAATCAAAATAATAATATGGTAAACATGACAAAAATATATAGAAAACAATTTAATAAACCATATTGACATTATTATTACAATAATTATGGCTCCATTAACCGCCTTAAGCCTTCCTCTAATCTTTTAGTGTTAAAATCAGCTATTTAATACAAAGATTTTGATAGTAGGTATTTCCTGAGATAAACTTGTTCAAGCAAACAATCTCTTCAGTTTATTATAAAGAATTTTTGTGAGATGTGGTTAAATAATCATTCAGTTTGTAAAATACATTATTGTGGCAATTGAAATCATGTCGCAATTTGTTATAAATCAATATTCTAGTTCTGTTTCAATATTTATCGTGAACAAAGTCCATCCTTTACATAAATAATACAAATAATGGACTGACTTTAGCACAAAAAAGGAAAATTATCAATTCTTCTTGAAGAAAATTTGTCTGGAAAGTGCTAGACCGTATGGCGCAACAAATGATCGATCTGTCTTAGAATTCAGTAAATATTAGTTTACGACGTGCTTACCTAGTACGATATCCGATCCACCACTTCTAAAAACTATTTAAGCAACTGACACTTGTAAATTAACAACGATTAATATGGGAAATACCAATTAAACCCACAAAATATTTCAGAATATTCACTGAGTCACATACGATGCGACGACAACAAACGAAACTTTGTTTTCTTTCTTTTTCCTTTTTTCTCTTCTTGATTTTTTTATACCTAAAATGGCTCTGCATTCATGAGCCTTTTGATTCGTATATTTCCAGGGTACAATGAGGGTTACCACTAAAAGATTACCACATAGGAAATATTACAAGAATTAATCGTTTTGTAATTATACATTTTATTACTCTGTTTAAGATAAGTAATTATATTATAGAATAACTTTTACATGGTTTGAGAATGGATTTATAGTTCATTATTTTTTATATATTATTATGCTAGTAAAAATTATATCATAATACCATTATTATTGCCGTGTGGTTTCCGGTGCCGTGTGGTTTCCGGCTTAGAATAGACCACCCCATGTCTTCCCATGGGTGTCGTAAAAGGCGACTAAGGGACATATGGCTGATGGATGGGCAGCAGCATCTATTAGCTCAAGGTTTACATCTTACTGCGATCATCAATCCGTCTGCCAAGCGTGGTGATTATGGCAATATCCCTCAACGATCCCGGCTTGCCAAGGTCTTTAAGAGGAGGCCCATGTTCAGCAGTGGACGTTAACGGGCTGTTGATGATGATGATGATGATAATTATTATTTCTTTATGAAAAAACTTTTTGTAAAGGGTTGTTCAGAGTTGTAAAGTATTTTGACTTAAAAGATTTATGATCTCGAAAAATTATGGCATAGATATATGGAAAAAAACTCAGAGAGAAATCTATAATAGTGGTAAGTAACAATTCAACGATAAAAATATAGAAAATTTAAATTTTCAAAAATTTAAAGACTCAAAACGCATAAGAAGCCCAGAACTTATATTCCCTTTCAAATCTGTCAAAATATAAAAATAACCTACAATTTGGTTTGGAAGCAGAACATAATATTTTCAATTAAAATAAGAATTCACTAATAATTTAAAATGAATATACTAAAACCAGTAATTACATCACAATCGAAAGGTTAGTTTAGTTTTGATTAATTAAAATTGAAAAATCTTTTTAAGTAGTTTCTTAGGGAATAAGATACAGGATGGGCTATAAAGACGTACGATTTTAAAAACACTTGCATTGAAACGGTTTCTATGAGGGAGTGGTACGCGGGTGGTCAGGATAAGAAGCTCGACTCTGGAAATTTATTCGCCATGGAGCGGTTCACCGCTAAGCAGCGTGCGTTCTGTGTATAACAATATTACAAAAATGGTGATTCGTGCACTATTGTTCGTCGTTTATTTCTTTCTAAGTTTAATTTGCAAGACTTAAATCAGTGTCCCAGTGAAAGTGTGATTAAGTCTTGGGTTAGAAATTTCGAGTCTACTGGTTCGACTCTCAAGGACAATAAGAACAAAGGAAATAATTAACCAAGTCACCAAGTATTTAATCATCTCGCAAGCAGTCACGTAAACTTACTGTAAAAAGAACATCTTTGCGTCGCGCCGCGGTGATATTTTTTCTATGGGAATACATAAAGAGTAAAGTTTACAGCAATAATCTGACCACAATTACTCTGTTGAAGACCAATTTTCGAGAAGAAATGGCAGGTATTCCATGCGCAATGTGCCAGCGACTTTTTACAAACCTGAGGTCTAGAAGTGTGCAGTGTTTGAAGCGCGATTGTGTATATCTGGAAGATGTTATTTTTTTTAAATAAATTTCCCAAATATTCATAGTTTTATTTAATAAAACTGTTGTGTAATAGTTTTGTTTTTTTAATGATTTTCAAATCCAATAATCTTTCTGGCCCAACCTATAGTATTATCTTAATTTTCAGTGGTATATCGATGTTTGAGTTGCTCTTCTGCTCTTAATACTAAGCAATGGAGAGTAGAGAAAGGTTTATGCTTAAACCGCAATGCAGAGGGAGTGCTTACTGATGGACCTGATTATACCTTTTTGGATGGCAGACCAACACCTCTTCTGGTAATTATTTTGTTTTTTGCTTTTTACATCTATTTTTGTAATGTGCATCTATAAGAATATGTTTGTACAACATAATTATTATGGTGGCTTTCAACAGTAGATATATGTATGGGCCAGTCATATTCCTTTACATACATACATATATACATAATCTTACGCCTGTTTCCCAGTGGGGTAGGCAGAGACAATGGACCTCCACTAGGTACGATCCCTACTCACATCTTTCGCTTCATTCACTCTCATAACATTCTTCATACAAGCACGTCGGTTTAGGGTGGATCTTATTTGACCTTTTGCGAGGATGTCTCCGATTTGGTCAGAGAACGTTTGTCGAGGTCTTCCCCTTCCGACTGTGCCATGTATACCTGTTTTATCAATCTTTCTTCATCCATTCTCTTTCCACGTGACCAAACCATCTCAACATTCCCTTCTCTATCTTTGTAATCACATACTCTTTCACTCCACACCGTTCTCTTAGCATGCTTTTCCTTATTCTGTCATTCAATGTTAACCCACACATACTTCTCAAAGCTCTCATTTCCACTGCACTAATTTTACTTTGATCCTTCTTCTGCCATACCCAACTCTCGCTACCATACATCAGTGTTGGAACTAACAATCCCCCATGCACAGCCAACTGAGCCTTTTCAGACACTTGTTGACTGCTCATAAAGGAGTGCAGTGCCCCGTTCACCTGATTTCCCTTAACAACCCTCCTTTCAATATCACTTTCACATCTTCCATCTCTCGTAAACAAAGTTCCAAAGTATACAAACTCTTTTACTTGCTCCACTTTCTCACCTTCAATCATTATGTCACATGGACTCATACATTTATCCTTTTCAAATACCATTACTTTCGCCTTTTGAACATTCACTTTCATTCCTTTCTCCTTAAACGCTTAATCCTACTAATATTCATTTAACATATTGAAATAGTAAGTCAAAAAGACAGTCATTCATCATCAGTTCATTCTGTATGTTTCAATTTAAACCACATGTCATACTACTCATCATCATTAGTTAGATTTGAAATTGGAAAATTTAAATTTAACCTATTTTAAAACTTGGGATTATGTTTGGATATAATATATATATAACGAGAGAGCTCTACCTGAGGAGCTTACATTAGGGATGCCAAATTGTAAAATTTAATAAAATCATTTGGTTTCTTAAATATACAACATGAGATTATAGAGATAAGTTATCGGCAGATTGCCATATTAAAAAAAAGTCAATCACCATTGTCTTGTCAATCCCAATCAACTGGTTGGCCACCCTTGATATGTAATGTGTTTACTGAAAAATTGTTTTGCATGACAAATTATCATGTTAACTAAATCATTTTTTCTTTTTCAGCATAAACAAAAGCTAAGAATGCTAAAACAAAGAGATTATGCTTCGAAAATAGTTGAAATGTGTTCGGAACTCGACTTTGCTAAAGAGAGATACAACAATATCACACAAGCCAAAGAGCAAGAGAGACAAAACATCATTGCCAATAGACTGAAGCCTAAAGGTGCAACATTACTTAAGAAAAAATAGTTTACCTAATGATTATAATGTTATTTTATTTAGGTTAGTTATGATTAAAGATTGCTGTAGTTCATAATGTTGTTTTTTATTAATTTAGTTTATAATGTCATAAGGTTCAATTTTTCCTGGCTTTTGAATTGTAATGAGAGATGTCCTCTTCCTTGTGAGTTCCTGTGGCACTATTATATAATATATCAATTTAACACATCATAATATATTGGTATACTGCCTTCGCCCCATGGTTGCTACTCTGCCCCAGTGGGTGGTATGGTCATGTGTTGTAGCCCTTATGTTCATCCAGTTTCATCATCATCATCATCAACAGCCCGTTTACGTCCACTGCTGAACATGGGCCTCTTCTTAACAGACCTTGGCAAGCCAGGATCGTAGAGGGATATTGCCATATTCACCACGCTTGGCAGACGGATTGGTGATCTCAGTAAGATGTAAACCTTGAGCTAATAGTTCATCCAGTTTATATACCACTTATTATATACTAGGTACACTTTGCGTGTAAAAGTTTAGCCTATGTTACTCAGGGATAATGTAGCATTCAAATGGTGATAGAATTATAGAATCCGTTCAGTAGTTTTTGAGTTTATTCGAAACGAACATACAAAAATACAAACTTTTCCTCTTATATTAACATAGATTCCTGTGCAGAAAACAGAAAGAGTAACAAACATTACAAATGGATTGGACGTGTTGACTTTGCTTTCCAAGAGGTACATAGGTAGGCCCTACCTATACATAATATAACATCTAGGTAGGTAAATGCAGTCTCGGTGGTTAATAATATCAAGATGAAAAGGGACAAAATAAAAAGTACCACTTGAATTAAGAATTAGAAAACAATTACCTTTTATTTCTTTTTTTTTGTCCGGGGGGAAATACATTTACGCATTCCCACCGCCGCTGCAGCGTATTCGCGCGCTGGCGGTGGGATATGTGGGGCTCGCCCTCTCCATAGCGTGGTATGCTAAACTCATACCACGAGGAGAGGACCTTACTAACCACTAAAACCCGCCGGACACTCCATCGATCCGCCGTTAGCGGGAGCAATCCGGCCCTTTTTTTTTTTTTTTTTTTTTTTTCTTTTTGTTGTCCGGGGGTAAATGCATTGACGCATTCCCACCACCGTTGCAGCGTATTTGCGCGCTGGCGGTGGGATATGTGGGACTCGCCCTCTCCATAGCGTGGTATGCTAAAGTCATACCACGAGGAGAGGACCCTACACCACTAAAACCTCCCGGACACTCCTTCGATCCGCCGTTGGCGGGAGCAATCCGGCCCTAGAAAACAATTACCTGCCAAGGCAAGTAATTTGGGTAATTCCAAGCTATGACTTGTCTGCATAGAATTTTCATAGGAAATTTAAGGTAAATTAATAACACAGGTATATGTAAGTATGCTTATATATTTCCTTATACTTAATGTAATTTGTTAATAACATTAGTAATTTGTCATGTAAATTGGATCGTAATATCTAAATTAGATTTATTCCCTGTGTTTTCTTTTAGCACAGCAATAGGCATGAACATAGATATAAATATAAAAACGGAAGAAATGTAACTCGCGTCTAGCGCGTGGACCGCATGAATTAGGTCATTATTACCGTTTTTTTGCTTATATCTATGGGCATGAAGAATAAAATCTATTTAGTCCGTCAGTCAGATTACCAAAAAATATTGGACAAGATTTTTTTTTTCGTTCCTCAAACAAAAAATGACGAAGATACGTCACAAGTAGTGATGAGCGTTGAATGAACGAACTAGTTAATTCGACCGTCGACATACTGTGAACGAATCGACGGTTCACCGTTATACGATGGACTAGTCGAATCCGTAGACACCTCAGAGGGCTAAACTTGAAACTCGCAACGCGACGACCGACGACGCGCGACGGCGACGACGGCGAGACGAGATGAGAACGTAGTCGGGTGATAGAAATTCATTCGTCCGTTGAAATATCGTGCAAACAAATTTTAACTCTAAATCTAGTTGAAGGGTGTTGATATTTGTTCGGGTCGAATGAAATTATTGTTGTGCTATGTGAAGAAAGGATGCCGAAGGAAAGGTCTATTTAATAAAAATAATGTAGATAAGTATATAAAATCAGTTGATGTTCTAAATACGCCAGAATAGTGAATAAAACTTTATCATTAATTCTATTTAGTATTCAGCTAGTCCTAAGCATACGAGAGACTAGTCTAAGTCTACCGCCTACGTCACCGTCGTCGCCGTAGACTTCGTCGTAATGTGTACCAAGTTATCGCGTAAACTAGTCGACGAATTCAACTAGTTGATCGACTAGTCGAACGAAATTGGACGGTCTAGTTTCGTTGACGTCAAATACGTCGACGACCCATCACTAGTCACAAGCCCCCCTCTCCTGAACTTCATTGAGAGTTGATAGTTTGTTGTTGCTCTTATCTTGATAAATACATTTTTAATTATTTTTAGTAATATAACTGACGGACTAATTATAATTTTTTAGTCGTCATAATTGGGTCATTGACAGTAGGTACGGCCTGCCACTACAACATTCTTTATATTTATAATTGAGTATATATAATGCTTTTTAAACATTCATTTATTTTAAAGTTAATAAGTGCACTTCGTAACAAAATTTAATATTAAAATCAGAAAACTTTGGGCACTTAGGTACCTACCGACTTAATAAATTCGTTTTTAGGGTTAAAAAACGGGACCCTATTAGACAGACATATACTTAAAAATGGTATTTTAAATTAAAGATAAAAAAACATAAACATATGACTATTTGAGATTCCTTATTTCCTTTAAGAAAGTATCGTGTTTTTCACTTGGGGCTAGTCTGTATTTATTCAAGCCATCCATCAATTTGATAAGACTGTGGTTTTGGTTTCCTCTGAAGGTGGCTCGCATGTCATAGACAAGATAGATCGATAAAACCAAGGCAAGCGGTGCTGCCATTAGTGCAGCTCTTAATTCAGTTCGCATTAATATGACGTACATCAGTCCTGAAAATAAGTAAATATTGTATTATGTTTTAAAAAAAAGGACAACACATTTGAGGGTATGAAATATACCACCCGAGGTGGGCTAACCCAAAGACCCGGCGAGTCACATGGGACCCGCAGGCCTCGAGTTTACTATAACTGGCCTGAAGGATGTTTCAATTGATATTTTTTTGAAAGGACACAATTATGGACAGTTTATGACTATAATTATGACTATAGACTATGGCACAGTGTTGCCAATATAAAAAAACTGGTTCTAGATGATTTCTTTATTTTTTGTCCATTACTGACTGGTTCCTTTTCCATTACTGGTGCGTTTACACTTATTTAGTTAAAAAAAATAAAGGTTTTCATTTCGACTGAATGTTGTTTTACATTTGTAAGGTATATTACTTGCAATTGTCCCCATAAAAATATATTAAATTTGAAGCGTAAGAATTGCTGCTTTACTGTACAGTGTGTTTTACCTATAGTCGCTTGCAGAGTGTAGAATGCAACAAAGAAAGCTACACGGCAGTTAAACTTCCCGTTTGCCCGATCCAGGTATCTCATCACAGCTAGGCAGACGAACATCATCATAACGATTAGCACCTCTACTACCTGTAATGTAACATTATAAATATTTCGTTAGTGGTGAAAAATGTATCATCATCAGCTCGTATAACGTCTCTCACTGCTCAATATGGCTCTCCCAATTCAAAAATATACAAGTTCTGTACAGTAATAAACGGCCGTCAACCGCCAGGCAAACCACCTCGCCCGGAAGATCTTCATTTACTATGGAGAAACACCGCCACCAACCGCTCCTCTACAATAATATCCAATGTATTTTATTTTTAACAAGCAAGGGGAAAATAGGACGCAGCGTAGGATGACTGCCTGCACGATGGACCGACGACCTCATAAAGGTCGCGGGGAGTCGGTGGATGCAGCTAGCGGCCTGCAATCGTTCCTGCTGGAAATCGATGGAGGAGGCCAATGTTCAGCAGTGTACTACAACAGGCTGATGATGATGATGATGAAGGGAAAAAAAAACTTCTCAATGTTTAAATTATGTACTTATTATTTATATTTTTATTGACCTCCGTGGCGTAGCGGTATAAATCTCGCTTTAAGTCTAGGGGGTCGTGGGTTCGATCCCCACACCGGGCAAGACTACCCTCCGTGCCTCGGAAAGTACGTTAAGCCGTTGGGCCCGACTGTTATTACACCATCTATTACAAGCGTGTACCAGGGAACGGGCAGCAGCGTTTCTCTGCGTGTTACAACATAATACTGCGGTTACCAACCCGCCTGCCAAGCGTGGTGACTATGGCAATATCTGTTAAGAGGAGGCCCATGTTCAACAGTGGACGTAAACAGGCAATTAAATTAAAAAAGCGAATAATTACCCATTCAATGGTCAGCGCTGTACAAATGAAGCCGAGGTACACGGTTGTGATGAAGGAAAACGTTCCCACGGCGAGGAGCCAGAGCCGGGGCAGTTCATTGCGCTTCTTGTAGAAGTAGTTCATAATCAAGACGATGACAACTGGTATGTTGGTCAACAGCAAAAATTGTAGCTGGGAACGGCTGGCAACAAAAATCAGTCTATATACTAGCGTGCGGTTTCAGCCGCATAGCTTCTGTTCCCGTGGAAACTTCATAATAAAATATAGCCTATACAGGGTTATTTGTAAATAAAACACCGGTAACCTCTCAGGACTACGTTACTAACATCATAATCAACAACTTTTGTACTATGACTTTTAAAAAGTCTTCATATTTTAATTCATCAGATTTACACACAAAAATAAAAATATTTAAATTCAACGCTCTAAATGTTACGAAGTCTATGCGAAGTAAAAGAAAGCGATATTACCTACCGCCAGTAGCGGGGGGAGCGGGGAATACAGAGTTGGAATTTGTTAGATAAGACAACGAAATATTGAAGGTTTGTTTTTGGTAAATGTATTATGTTTTGTAAAAAGTCGTAGAACAAAAGTTGTTGTTTATGATGTAAGAATTATAGTCCTGAGAGGTTACCGGTGTTTTACAAATAACCCTGTATATTCTTCTTTAAATGGGCTATCTAAAATTGATAGAATTATTCAAATCGGACCACTAGTTCCTGAGATTAGCACGTTCAAGCAAACTAACAAACTCTTCAGCTTTATATATTAGTATAAGATATAAGATTAATGTGAATCAAATACTTTGTACCCCTTTTTACTAAAATTACAGCAGACGGAGGAGTATGACATTTTGCACACTTATACCTAGTTTAGAGAAGTGGTGCAGAATGTTAATATGTTTTTAAAGTATACAAAAAACCAGTGCCGTAAATAGCCTTTTCTGCGCCCTGTGCGAGCTTCTATAACTGCGCCCTTGTTAGGAGCAAACCGATATATAGCCCTGCCTTGTCTAGCCATTCTTGCGCCGGTGGTATTTACGGCACTGATGACTACTAGTTTTGATAAAAATACCTACAACTATAGTAATAGGAAAATAAATTCGTGTAGGCGAGGAACTTAACAAACATACGGTAGATTGAATTCACTGACATAAAGCACACCCTCAGAATAACTAAAAAATAATTTTTTCTCTGGGGGCGCTCTTTATAATGCATAAAAACCAATAGGTAGGTACCTAGAAGCTGGTCTAGGAGAGCCCGCGGTGCCCATCTAGCCGCGGACACCGTAGGAGGGTGTCCCAGAAAGCCTTGGGTTCCTGGGCCCCTCACCAACGGCGGGCCGAGGACTCGGGGGTTTTAGTAGGTAGGGCCCTCTCCTCCTGGTATGACTAGCATACCATCGCTATGGAGAGGACGAGTTTTCGCCGGCGCGGAAACGCCGCAGTATCAGAGGAGATGCGTCTAATTAAATCATTTTCCCATTGGACAAAAAAAAACCTAGAAGCTGTTATACTTACGTTAAGTCAATATTTTCCCTGATCCACCGCCACGTGCTAAGGTGGCAATAGAAGAAGCCGAACACATATTTGGCTAAGAAGAGCTGATAAACCAGGACGGTATAAACCTGAAACATAGGTAAAACCTAGTTATTGTATATCAGTAAATATGTCGCAGCCATCTTGTTGGATCGGCCATTCAATACTACGGCTAGCCTGTTAATTGGACGCCGACATTCAATGAAATGGCTAAAGGAGAACTAGCCAAAGAGTTGATTTTGGGTAGTTAAAAAATAAATAATAGGTAACCTAAACCTTAATATTATTGGTATCATCATCAACAGCCCGTTTACGTCCACTGCTGAACATGGGCCTCCTCTTAACAGACCTTGTCAAGCCAGGATCGTTGAGGGATATTGCCATAATCACCACGCTTGGCAGACGGATTGGTGATCGCAGTAAGATGTAAACCTCGAGCTAATAGATGCTGCTGCCCATCCATCAGCCATATGTCCCTTAGTCGCCTTTTACGACACCCATGGGAAGACATGGGGTGGTCTATTCTAAGCCGGAAACCACACGGCACGTATTATTGGTATGGCTTACCCTAATAATAATTTCTTTCTGTTTGGTTCCGTCTGGTAAATCTTCAGTAAGAATATCAACCGTCACTGCTTTGTTTGTCTCCTGGAAAATAAAATTATAAGTAGTTAGAAGTTACGAGCGTTGCATGAGATAATAAGAATAGGTAGATATGTGTAAATATAATGAATGTATCTTTTTAATAATTTAATGAGGAAGAACATCATAATCAGCTCGCATACTGCTGAATATGGGCCTGCTCCCGAGGGAGGGGTTTGCAGGCGGTTGGTTACCTGTTCCCTCATTTTTCGGGGTACCTACTGCGTCGAGATTTCGAGCAGTGGCGTAGCTAGGTGAAAAAAGGTGCCCTTAAACAGTTTAGGTTTTATCAATATATATACATATTCTTAAAAGGCAATAATAGGATTACTAATAAGGTTGAGCTCCCCCCTGAACTCGGGGGCCCCAGGACACTGCCCCGCCCAGCTTTTCAATAGCTATGCCATTGCTTTCGAGGCTGACTATCGTGGTGAATTTTGTGTGTAATCTATGCTATGCCCCTTCATAGCGCTTCATAGACAGAGAGCAAATGAAGGAGTTCCACTTCATCCAAGCGGCGTGTCTACAAAAGATATCTTCCTTCTACCACGGAAAAAAATGTGAAGGTTATTTGCCGGCTTCTTTATGTAAAAGATAGGTACTCACTGTTTTACATTTTTCATCGTCTTGTCCACCAACCAGCCATGTTTTCCATCCATCTTGTATCTGAAGATTTGTTTGCCAGAAGCTATTGTGTGAACTGCCGTTTACACCTGTTTCTTCTTGATGACGATCTGGATTTATTTATTAAAATCAATGACTTCTATAAAAATACTAGCTGACCCGGCAGACTTCGTACTGCCTCAATCGATGAATAAAAGACCTAAACTTTGGTATAAAATAAACTGGCCTGGCGAGACTACCCCCTACCCCTACCCTGGCCTACCCTTATGATCTGCCATTTATTGAATTCATTTGTTACAAAAATGTGATAAATAACGAACCGCTCGTCTGGTTTTGTGCAAACTTCACATAAACCATCTGCTAAATAGTCCGAACGAAGCCTTAACATTTGGTTTGGATAAGTGAGCCCGTTCTTGAGTTATAATATTACAACGAAAAGTGGCATTGATTTTTATATATACAGGGTTATTTGTAAACACCGGTAACCTCTCAGGACTATATTACTAACATCATAAACAACAACTTTTGTTCTACGACTTTTTACAAAACATAATACATTTACCAAAAACAAACCTTCAATATTTCGTTGTCCTATCTAACACATTTCATCTCTGTATTCCCCGCTCCCCTCACTATTGTGTCGGGGTACTATCGCTTTCTTTTGCTTCGCATAGACTTCGTAACATTTAGAGCGCGAGCGTTGAATTTAAATATTTTTATTTTTGTGTGTAAATCTGATGAATTAAAATATGATGATTTTTTTAAAGTCATAGAACAAAAGTTGTTGATTATGATGTTAGTAACGTAGTCCTGTGAGGTTACCGGTGTTTCACAAATAACCCTGTATAGAACACTGAGGGCCTAGACAAGATGCCACTATAGCGGAGCGATCGCTAGCATTAAATCGCTAATGCAAATGTATGATACTTGACATATTTTGTCAGGTGATAAACCAATAGGCGTGAAGAATAAAAAAATATATTAAGTCCGTCAGATTACCAAATAATATTGGGCACGTATTTCTTTTTGTTTCCTTGCGTTGAAATTTCCTGTGACGTCACTTCTAGGTACAATTTTACCTAGTAGTGACGTCACAAGCCTCCTGAACTTTATATTTTATCGTTGCTCCGTATCTTTGTCAATTTTTAGTGATCTGATCAAAAAATACGTGTCCAATATTTTTAAGTGATCTAACTGACGGAAAAATTATATTTTTTTAGTCTTCATTTCCTATTCTATTTAAAAATGCTTGATTCTTCTTTGAAACAAGCAATTCGATTGTTCGGATATCGATTTCATACCAAATGTATGGCGTTGGATCTTACCGAATTTGTACTGTGTTTTAATTTATTCATTGATTCATTCATCGATTACAGATTAGTTCATCAGTAGCTACATACTAATGGAGCTTCATAATCATTTATAGGATCATCATCATCATCATCAACAGCCCGTTTACGTCCACTGCTGAACATGGACCCATGTTCAGCAGTGCACGTAAACCGTCTATTAACAGATCTTGGCAAGCCAGGATCGTTGAGGGATTTTGCCATAATCACCACGCTTGGCAGATGGATTGGGGATCGCAGTAAGATGTAAATCTTGAGCTAATAGATGCTGCTGCCCATCCATCAGCCATATATCCCTTAGTCGACTTTTACGACACCCATGGGAGGACATGGGGTGGTCTATACCATGGAAACCACACGGCATAATTGATAGGATATACGATATATTTTAGATTTCTGCACTTTTTTTTTTTTTAAAGACAACTCCCGCACTCCGTAAATGAATGCCTGTGTCGCGGGGGACTTTACAAACATTCATTTCACGGACACAAAGAACACCCAGACTCAGAACAACTATTTGTGGTTCACATAAATTGTCCCGGGTGGGAATCGAACCCAGAACACCAGGTCTCAGAGGCAACTATCGTGGAGTGATGATATAGTGGAGTGGCACATCCAACCTTATGCTTATCAGCTCTAGATAGAGATTCGTCGGTACTTACTTAATGAAGTTTGGTCAAGTCCTTCACGGTCTTTCGTCGAAACTGTAGGACATTGATTGGCTGAAAATAAAAACAAATATTTTCATTATTTTAAGTCCCTTATTCATTATCCAAGCTTATGTAATGTAATAATATGTTTCAGCTCATTATGTCCACTGCTGAACATGGGCCTCCTCTTAACAGACTTTGGCAAGCTAGGGTGGTTAAGTTATATTGCCATAATCACCACGCTTTGCAGGCGGATTGGTGATCATAGTAAGGTGGTAACTAACTTGGAACTGATAGATGCTGCTTCTCATCAGCTGTATATCCCCTTGTCACCTCTTACGACATCCATGGGGTGGTCTATTCTAAGCCGTACACCACTCAGGTAGCAAGCTGCATAAGTATCCAAGCTTTATAACAAAAAAAAAACCGGCCAACTGCTATTCGGATTCGCGCACGAATGGTTCCATACCATTTAAAAGCGGCCGTAGCCCAATGGCTAGGGCGTCGGACTTGTGATCTTGAAGGTCGCCGGTTCGAACCCCACCCATTGCACTACCAACGTAAACCCACTCGTAACACAAGCAAGCTTTTAGCTTAGTACGAGGGGTTAACAAGAATACTAGTAGACTGCAAAAAGTCTGCTAGTAATCTTAAAAAAAAATGTAAATGTAAAATGTATTTTTAAGTGCCTAACTGTTGCCGTTATTAATAAAGAGTAAAAAAAACACGTTTGTTTTATGGGAAAATATTTATTTTATTTTATTTTTACTTTTCGTTGTTATAGCGGCAACAGAAATACATTATAGGTATGTGAAAATTTCTACTGTCTAGCTATCGCGGTTCTTGAGATATAGCCTGGTAACAGACAGACAGCGAAGCCTTAGTAATAGGGTCCCTTTAGCTACCTAAAATAACTTGAATGTTGCACTTACCAAATAATTTGAGGAGACTGTATTTTGGAGTGCCGTGGATATTGGCGTGTGAGTCATGGACAAGGTACAGAGCGAATGCGACAGCAGCGAGATCCGCCAGCACTATGTTGTTACGTTGATACCGATATGTACTTAGATATGCGAATGCTAGAAACAAGAAGAGTAACATGATAATATACAATATTACAAAATACATATACAGTAATACCCCGGACTTACGCGATAGGTGGGACCACGGGATAGCCGTGTAAGTCGAATTCGCGTAAGTCGGGGTTCAACTTTCCCTATAAATACATATAATGTTTGTGTAATCGGGACCCGTTTAAAAAAACAATAGTTCAGAAGGAACATGTTTAATAATACGTTAAATTAAAAATGATTACTAACACATACACACCATAATTCTAACATGGTTTGCATCTAAGCGATAATACCGTGACGTTTGAATTCAAAGAGAAAGATTTTCACTTATTATTCCGGTCGATCAAATATCTCTGCTAATTCTTTTTTTTATTTTAGATTCAAAGTCCTCTTATGTTTATAATGATAATATTTAGTTTACACTCCAAAAGACAGTGTTTCGTCTCTTGTTAGGTTAGGTTAGCAGTTAGCAGTTTAACTTAGCAGAAAATCAAACGCTCCGATGCGCGTGGTGATCAAAAATAAAAACCGCGTATCTCCGAATTCGCGTTAAACGGGGTAGCGTAAGGCACCCTGACTTACGCTACCCCGTTTTATAAAATACATGTATACAATTAAAAGTAGCTAGTTAAAAAAAACTTACTTATAAGATACTACTATTCTAAATCTATTTTACTTGGCAAGGTTCCCAGAATGCTTGCAGCATTGCCCCGTTGAATGGCAATGCTTGCCTGCTGAGCAAAGTAAAAACCAGCACTCTAAGAACGTGCCGCAATGTTCTCAGCTTTACCCCGTTTAATGGCAATGCTTGCCTGCTGAGCAAAGTAAAAATCAGCACTCTGAGAACGTGCTGCTCTGGGCCGCAAGAGGGCTGCAGTGTGGTTTTTATAAATTAATTTGGCTCCCGGCCCCCATCGCCCCAATGTTTCGAAACATTTCGCTTCATCACCAAAAGCCTTATGTATAATGGTTGTCTTTAGTATATATTATTTAAACGTAATCCTGTGTAATATTAATATATTGTGAAAATGAAAATGAAAACGTTTATTGATAATGTAGACGAATCGATCGTACTTATTATAAGTCAAATACAATGATAGAAATATAAAAAGAAAAAAAAAATCTTGAATAATTAATTAGTATACATTTCAACAGTCATGTTATTAAATAGAATTTAAATCTACCAATGTGGCATGTGATAGTCGCGTACTATAAATATAATCAGAATCAACCAGCGCGGGCTGGGATTCGGTCAGAAGCATAGAACGCGTCGCGAGCCTCGCCTTGCAAGGACGACCGAACCCTATCCTAGCTTCCTACGAGTCTTTCTCTATCTACCTACGTTGTGACACCCGGAGAAGAAAGACTATAAGAAACTCCGAGATCATTCTTTTGTCTTATATACTTACCTCAATGGTAATTTTTCTCTTTTATAATTTTCTCTAGTGCACCTACTACGCTATGGTTGACTGGGAGAAAATGCCTCTGGCATTAAGTCCGCCATATACTTTGATAGTGCTAAAGTTATTAAATAAATAATAAAACTCACCAAATATCCCATCCAGTAGGAAAGTACATAGCATGTTAGCTCGTAGGGTGGTGAATTTAACCTTCGGTATGCTGGTGTAAACTAACAAAGTGATGCTTAGTACTGTCACTACACTCACAGCGAAATACATGAAAAACTGAAACAAAAAAATTATATATTTAAGGTAGCATTAAACGGAGAATTATGCCGCCAAATGAGCACTAATTCTCCCTTTAAGAAGGAGAAGGTCGTGCGTTTGCTTCCTCCTTCCGACCCTTAGTTTGCAAAGAACCATACGATGACGATACGACTCGTAGACCCAAAGTCCGAGAGGCCCGCGAAATGTTAAGTAGAGCGTTGCACAAATAAAATACTAAAAGTCATAATCTAATCGCCAGCGACCGCCCTGAGCCAAGGTCCAAGCCTCACAAGGGGCGCCCTCTTGCGCAGGTTGCTTAGTTTGTAGTTTTTTTTAACCATTTTTTTGAACCATTTAACACGAGCCACGAGGCTTTTGCTACGCCCGGTGAAGTAGCAAAAGCCTCGTGGCAAATTACGTAAGTCAGACCAAAAAAAAGTGCGTTTGCTTCCCCTACAAGTTAAGCTGTTGGTCCCGATTGTTATAACATCATCATTTATTAATTTTAAAGATACGCCCTGACGCATCGCCCATACGCGATCTTACTGCTAACCACAATCCGCCTGACACGCGTTGTGATAACGGCAATATTCCTCAGCGACCCTAACTTGCTCAGGTCTATTAAAGTGGAGACCCATGTTCACCAATGAACGTAAACCATTTGATAAACCAAGTAAGTAAAGGCAAACATTTACCTACCTCAGTTTCATAATCCAACAGTAAGACCATGAAAGCGCAAGCAAAACTTCCAACTACTGCGAAAAGACCTCCAAAAACCACCAGTGCAGCCGAATGAGGAGGCAACTTATATTGCATGTACGCGATCACACATAACCCAATTAGTAAAATACCGCTGCCTGAACACCTGAAAAAGAAAAATACGAAATGCAATAATTTATCTACACTAATATTTATTAATAGAATCCGCTAAAAAATGTGTCTACCTACAGGGTTATTTTTAAAACAATAACAACCTTTCAGGGCATAGAAGTACTGATGATTATAAGCAACTTTTAATATAGGACCAACCCTGAAATCCCGAAAAAAAAAACAGCTGTCCCATACATTTATGTTCACTTACCTCGACAAAATGTATGGAACAGCTGATTGGTCCCATAGTAAAACTTCCGTATCCCAAAGGAACAAGAGTTCTTCGGGTAAAACCTCAAGGTCAAGATTGTTCCATATAGTTAATTGACATAGGTTAAGTGCCAGGTACCGAAGTAGACAGCTTATGACGTTCTTAATTTTATATTGTCTTAATTTGTGATGACTAAGTCAGTGGAACCTACTCCACTGACACAACCAATGCCAGTTTTTCAACTGTTTTTTTTGCAACTTATATACCTACTTAGACTAGCGGCCCGTCACGGCTCCGCACGGGTGCACATTTCGTGTTAAAGAATAGCCTATGTTAATTAAGGATAATGTAGCATTCTAATGAAAGGTGCAAATGTCACATCTGCGACAACCCAGGACAGAATGTTCTGGCGAAGAATGACTGGGAGAGCCGACCCCAAATGATGGGACCAAGGCTAGGCGGAGAGAGAGAGAGAATGTAGCATTCCAATGGTGAAAGAATTATCAAATCCGTTCGTTAGTTTTTGAGTTTATTCGAAACAAACTGCGCGACGCAAAGGAGTGGTAATGTGTTTATCACTCTATGTATGTATGTTTCTTTGAAGGACTTTAGAGCTGGGCCGATTTTTATAACATCATCTATAATAATTGTATATCAAGAAACGGGCAGCAGCGTTTCCTTGTGTGGTACAACATAATACTGCGGTCACCAACCCGCCCGCCAAATACCCTCCCTCGGGGGGAGGCCCTTGTTCAGCAGTAGACGTAATACAGGCTGATGTTGATGATGATGTCAAAAATGTTGGAGGGCAAACGCCATCTCGAAACCGGTTTTTATGTTGTTCTTCAACTGATTTATTGTAATTAGGTAGGTATACTTACATCACTATAGGGAAGTAGTAGTAGCTAAACTCCCTTATCCAGTAATATAAGACTATTCGACATGTCAATATGTTTATAATCGCAATTAGCGAGTAAACAAACATTATTACAAGACCCTGCAATAAATAAAATGAATCAATATTTTGTAGAAAACAAAGCGGACCTTCATTTCTAAACCTAAACGAACTTTTCACGAAATTGAGATAATAATGCTTTCTTACTTAGATCGGCAAAATCTACAGAATGAATTTGACAGGTTTATTTAGTTTCCCAATATTATGAGAAAAAATGTTAGTGCAAAAGTGTTATTATGAAAATTAAAATGATTATAAGAAAATAATTATAGAAAATATTAAATTATATGGCATTATAATTTAATATTTTATAATTTAATTATAGCTAGGAACGTAAGGTAATTATATTTTCATATAATTTAATATTTTCTACCTATAATTATTTTTTTTATAATCATTTTAATTTTGATAATAACACTATTGCATTAGCAATTTTTATTAACATTATTTACACACCTTAAAAAGAAACCAATAATTCGACAAATAATGCCAGAAATATCTAATACCTATTGTTCATTACTTTTTTTATAAAGAAGTAAAAAAAAAAAACCTTTTATTTCCTGCGTTAATTCGTTTATCGTTTACATCTAAGATTCCTATTATTAAGAAGTAGGTAAATGAGTCAATTTCAAAAAAAATGTACCGTAACGAAAAAGAAACAAAAAAGAAAAATAAGTGCCGTAACAAAAAAATATCACAAAATGGAATTGTAAAGTTGTGGTACATTAGACACAAACCCAGGTTTTCTAATTGTCATTATTTATTTTTCCATAAAACAATAAAATTATAACATGGTCTAACACGTTTCACATAAAAATCAGTCGAATCATATAATAACGTTTCAATAGTAACAATCCTTACACAAAAATCAGTCGAATCATATAATAACGTTTCAATAGTAACAATCCTTACACAAAAATCAGTCGAATCATATAATAACGTTTCAATAGTAACAATCTTTACACAAAATCAGTCGAATCATATTGTACTGTTTGTTGTATTTCTTTTGGAATTTATAATATAGATGTTTATATATTTTGCGCCTATTAATTTCTCGTGTGTATCCTTTTTCTTGTTCATTATTTTCTTTTTTCTTTAATTTTTCATTAACTTTAAGTTTTCGCCAAGTCCTAAGTCTTATTTTTCTTTGATTTTCGGATAATTGTTTTATGCTAATATAATTATTTTTAACTCTGTCTAAATTTTTTTTTCTCATTTCCTCATATTTCTCAGGATGATTTATTTTTAACCTTTCTCTGTACAGTCGTTGTCGTTCAGCAGGAGTCATAGGCATCTTTTATTCTGAAATGACAAATAAAAGAGCGTTTTTATTAAATATGAATTCAACTACTACACCTTTCAAAAATTTGGAAAATCTCAGATTTTCTGATGAGGAACTCACAGAAGGTAGAGGTATAAAGCTTCAAAATAATCGACCTTAGGGCGATAGGCATAAAAAGCAATTGCTTCCACGTTCGTTATGTGGTATTAAAATGTACCCGTACATAGCTCATCGTCAGTCTAGTTTTGCAGCGACACGAAGTGGAAGCGATGCTCCAAGTGAAGCTCTAATACCTACAGCGCAAAACATGCAAAACTTTTGTATAAATTGATATCTGACATCAATACAAACGTAAGATTATTATGTTATAAAATCTCCTAAAGTGTAACATTTTCGAAATATTAGCCGCGGGCCTCACATGAATCGCATATTTTCTCGGTAAACGAACTACCTTCATGCAAAAAATAATGTTAATCCCTCACTCCGTTTCGACTTGAAGGAAGGACAAAAGAGTGAACGGTCAGTGGGTCGTCTCAGGGGCGGTCGTTTCGTTACCTTATATTTCTTATTTGTATTTACGTCATCTATCGATTTACATATTATTTTCATCTGACCGCCGTTTTGAAAAAAGGAAATCGAAATAGCGAACACATCAGGAGCCAAAATCCATACTTATATCTCTCAACCCTTTTACGTGAATCACTCAGTGTGACTCCAACTTTACAGTTCATTTTTGTTATGTAACAAAAAAAACCGTTACATAACGTCACAAAAATGAAAAGAAACCACCTGTCTAGGATAACCTAAAATTTATACAACGGACATTAAAAACTACAATGACACTAAGTCTTGTTGATCATAATGATATCTAGCAATAGACTAATATAACAAGTAAAGGAATTTATTTAATCACTTACCTTATTCAGGAACGTACAGGCAATAAACACTAAAAGTTTGTCTATTTTTTGTATACTACGTTATTGTTCACTCACAGCTTTCACCAAATAAAATGACCAATGTTCTTGAGGCGCCATCTACCAGTGCCGTGTTAGCTTTTAGTGTTGCCAGTATCAAGATATTCTTTCTACTAAATTAATGTTAAAATCAAAAACAAAATAGAATAACAAAATGGAAAATAATGAGGGACATTTTTTTATTTTTTATTTTTCAATAATTTAAACCATTATATAAAACGATATATTTTTTTCTGTACAGTTTATTTCATTGTCATTAAGTATAATAAATTTATTCTCCTAAAAAACAAGGCCATTTTTTTTATGTGTAAAGTTCGGCGTCACTTTAAAGTGGGACAAAATTTTTATATTGAAATTTTTCGTAAAGTCGTAACTTATTTAACTATTACATCAAAATATTTGACTTGTTTTGCAAATGGTTTAAGACACAATATTAGAATGGAAGTTTTTCAAAGGTATTACGATCATGTTTTCTCTTTAATAGTAATTTTAACAAAAATAACCTGCTTGGGACAAAAATCATGTAAAAATGTACATATTTTTTGATACTGACCCAAATACTAATGCAATAATCGTAAATTAGCTCTCCTGTAATTTTTTTGTTTGTTTATTAATGGTTTCGAATTGAAGGTGCGCAAGTTTGTTTTCTTTTTATGAATTGTTTTTTGTAATCTCTTAACGATATGAATATGACTTCGATATAAAAGTCCTAATTACTGTAGGGTTATTGTACCTTTGTTATTATTATGTATAATTGAAGCTACATTAACTTAATAAATAGACGGAGGTGTTTTTAATGACGTCCATTAGTTGCTGGTTATAAGAATAATTAATATTGTTACCTACTTACTTTTGTTACGACTTCTTTGCGCGTGACTTTTTCGTATCGTTCAATCGGCGCATCATCAGGAAAAGCAAAGGATATTTTCTAAAAAGAAAGCCATAGTAAATTAGGTACTTCCTAATCAGCCCCTTGGTGTCCACTGCTGAACATGGACCTCTTCTTTACAGAACTTGGCAAGCCAGGGTTGTTGAGGGATGCCATCGGGGGGCTGGATTGCTTCGTGCGTATCCGGCCCCCGCCAACGACAGATCGAAGGAGGTTTTAGTGGTGTAGGGTCCTCTCCTCGTGGTATGAGTAAGCAAACCACCGCTATGGAGAGGGCGAGTCCCACATATCCCGCCGCCAGCGCGCGGATACGCTGCAGCGGCGGTGGGAATACGTAAATGCATTTCCAAAGTTGAGGGATATCGTCATAATCATTACGCTTGGCAAGTGGATTAGTGATCGCAGTAAGATGAGAGTAACTTTGACTGACTTAACTGATAGATGGTGCTGCTATCAGGTGTAGGTATGTCCCATAGTTCTCTTCGTGCTTCGGAAAACAATTTAAGCCTTAGGTCCTGAATGGTAGAACATCATCAACAACAATGATTCAGGGAGTGGATTTGAACTTTTCCCTTTCACGACATAATATAAAGCGTCCGTCGCCCAATGGCTAGGGCGTCGTACTTGTGATCTTGAGTTACGCCGGTTCGAACCCCACCCACTGCACTACCGACGTGAACCCACTCGTAACACAAGCATTTTACCTTAGCACGAGGGGTTAAAAAGAATACTAGTAGACTGCAAAACTCTGCTAATAATAATAAAAAAAGATAATTGCGGATCAACCTTCCCTTGGGTGGAGGCCGATGTTCAGTAGTTGACGTTATACTGCTTGTACTATTGTTCATTCTATTTAAGTTTTAAAATTTACGAGCTGATGGTAGCATTCTTATTCGAATACTGTAGGGAGACTGGAGAAAAAAAAGTCTCGAATTTATAAATTTTTTGGTTATTTTCGAATTCAAACAAACTTGATGTCGGTGATATTATAATAATGCGGTAAAATCCAACATATAACAACACACATTAGGAAAACCCAAACATGTTATTTAACGGCAGATAGTTCCATATTGATAATATAGTGAATACAAGTATCGAAGTAACTGCGAATATAAATAATTTTTTTTTTTTTTTTTTTAATAAATATAAATTTTATAGATGTTCGTGCTCGGCATCGTCCGTTTATCGGTTTGACATTGCCCGTGGATTTAGGGTGCCCGCCCATCTCCGACAATCGGTGACCGACTATTTGTAGGAGAAAATAGAACGGACTTATTGCAATAGTATAACGGACACGTCTTACTAAAAGACGGTCGGAAATAAAATCGGTGCATCCCGACCGATCGATCCACAGTTAACGCACTCTGCTCACCGACAGTCGGCCGCTTGCACTAGCCAGGAGGAAAAATGTGCCCGATTATCGGCCCTACAAAAAGTATGACGTGAGCGGGTATCTACTGCGTACAACTATATAGGTACACAGTCGTTCTCAAGTTATACGCATAGGTACATACATATTGGCGATTCATTATTATTTATAGAGATTATAAATTACTTATATTAAAAAAGGTGTTTCTTCTCATCTCGCTAGAATTAATTAATATAATAAGTTTTTATATAAAATAACAGAAATTTCTTTACTTTCGTCATGACTATACGTCTATATGACTATAAGTATGTGACTATAAGTCTTATCTGCTGGTAGTTCCCTACCATTCTATTATTTTACCACCACCTTATATTGGGTGACTTTTTTACCGTCTTGAAAATAATAGGGTGATATGTAGTATATGAAATAGTTGCTAACGCATAGTTTTTTTTTTACTGACGTGGAGTTACATTCATTTGTGATTGCAGCCTAGGTATTATAGGCACCTACTTTATTATTATGCACGCGCTATTTAGGATGTATTTCTTTTAAGTAATTTATGAGATTTTAGAAACTCTAATTACCGAAATACTAGCACAAATATACTGTGGTCTATAGATTCTATTCCACTTACACAACACATCATATTATTATCAAGACGGTAAAAAAGTCACCCAATACTTCTCCAAAAGAAATATTACCTGTGGTTCTTGAGAGCCATTTTCATGTGTCCCTTGCGGTATTCCACTCTCTTGAATGTTCATAGTGGACTCTTTATGGCCATTCTCTTGGAAGGTAGTTGGTGAACTGTCCATCGAATTTGTGTAAGAGTGGACATGTGGATGAACTGTCAGGTCTACCGTATGAGATCCTGGGTATCCACTTTCGTCAGGATCTGTGGATAAATACATATAGGTAGCAGCTGATACAACCTTCACGTTTATTAGATATGTAATACAAAAATTTGTGAGTCTGGATGGATGGATGTTTGTTACTCTTTCAGGCAAAAACTAATAAATGGATTTGGCTGAAAGTTTGAACGGAGATAGTTTATAAGCTGAATTAACATATACGCTACAAAACATCACCCTCCGACCCACTGGAGTAGAGTAACGATAAGAACACAGTTGATCATCGCCCGCAAATTTGGCGGGCGATGGCAAGACCGGTTACCCGCCGGTGCCTCGGGACCTGCTAACAACCGCGCGCGCCACGGGTGTCAAGAGCGTCGTGAAATCTACTCTTAATTTTTTAATATAAATCTACATCCTACAGAAGCTGCGGGCGCAGGTGAAAACCGCTTCGTGAATTCTTAGCATAAGGCTAACTAGTAGAATCCCGCGGGCGACAGAACCCACAGCTTGGGCTGGTTACGCCCCCGCACTCTGCGATCGCTTGGCGGGCAACCACCATAGCTAGCCGTAATCTTTATACCGCCTGTCTTGCAAGTTGCAACCGTCTTGCGAATATATGATCTTAACCGCGACACGATGGCTGCGTAACTGCGTGAGTTTAGAAATAAAACCGCAGTTCCACCACCGCGGCGGGCGCGTTAAAAACCGCTCCGTGAGATCTTAGCCTAACGCGGGAAAAACCACTGGGGGCAGATAGTTAGTTAGTGAGGATAAACTTAGAATCATCTAGGTATATATCCACATGGTCCGTGAGCAATTAACCTTACTGATTACTAATGACGTAAACGAATCAACGAGCATATTAAATGAGGAAAACTAATAATATACTAGCGACCCGCCGCGGCTTCACACGGGTGCAATGCTCATTATAGATCGAAGATGATTTTTTTCTGACTGACATACGTATTTAACGATAAGTGCCACTTCACCGGGTATAAAGGCGACCAGAGCTCCAGCTTTAATAACTGAAACTACAAACTAAGCAACCTGCGCAGGAGAGACTTGGACCTCGGCTCAGGGCGGTCGCTGGCGATGAGATTGAGGGTTTATGACTTTTAGTATTTTGGAGGAGTTTTATGCAACTGTCGAAGAAGACGAGATCCAACAAAATTACAGTTGGAACTCTGCAGCAGTACATTCGACCTCAAATATGACAGTTTAGGTATACAATCATATTCCACAATGCATTAGGGAACTTCCATTCTTCATGCGTAGGAATGACATGCATGTGACGAAAAGAAAGCTGAATATGAAGATGGATTGCTATGTTGGAAGAGGACGGCCAAAAAAAACATGGATGGACTGTGTGAAAGATGACATGTCTAAGAAAGGTATGAGTATGGAAGAGACGTCTAAAAGGGAAAAATGGAAGAGGATGACATATTGCGCGGACCACAAATAATGGGTACAGGGCAGGAAGATGATGATGATGATAAGGGAACTTCCATTAAATAAATTAAAACCTGTCCTGAAGTCATGGTTAGCGGAAAAATGATTTTATAGCCGTTAAAAGTTTTTTGATTGTAAAAAATAATATACCTTTATATTCAGTTCTGTAATATATGACTTGTTTTACCGTCTTGAAAATAATAGGGCGTGATATGTATATGAAATAGATGTCTGAGGCACCTAAGTAGGTAGTTACGCTATTACGCTCTATCTTTTCATTCATATGCGATTGCGGCCTAGGTATTATAGGCACCTATTTTATTATTATGCACGCGGTTAGTTGGGTGTATTTCTTTTAAGTAATTTATGAGATTTTCGAAAATCTAATTATAGAAATACTAGTGCAAATATACTGTGGTCTTTAGATTCTATTCCACTTATACCATATTATTAGCAAGACGGTAAAAAACGTAACCCAGCATTGTGGTAGTCAAACGCTAAGCTTAGCGTAACTTATATACGTTAAAGTTGCTTTTGACCTTATCTACAACATTCTAACAGGAATACTTCACATTTCCAGTAACCCTGTATATTGATGAGGAATCGGACGTTTTATTGCAAAGTCATAATCCCTCAATCAGATCGCCAGTGACCGCCCTGAGCCGAGGTCCAAGCCCCACAGGGGGCACCCTCTTGCTCAGGTTGCTTAGTTTGTAGTTTTTTAAACCAATTATTAAGGCTGGAGCTCTACTCACCATTATGCCCAAAGTAGTAGCAAAAGCCTCGTGGCTAACTACGTATGTCCGTCCGAAAAAAAAGGACGAGAATTTTTTTTTTTATTAAAATTAGGCTTACGTTTGACCATAATCTCGCTTGATGGAAGACGAAGATAAGGCCTAAGATGATACACGCTTGCCTAGAAAGTGTCTGTTCACTTTAGCCTTAAAGATGTCCAGATTATAGCTCTGTTCTGGAAAAACTGACCCCGGCAGAGAATTCCACTCCTTAGCCGTCCGCATTATAAAAGAAGAAGCAAATCGCTTCGTGCGTATTGAAGGAATGTCTACAACAAAAGGGTGAAACCGCTCGCCGCGCCTAGTCGTCCGGTGATGGAAGGGTGAAGGGGGTATCAGGTTATGTAGAACCTCCACACACTCCCCATTCGTGTATTGCGAACTAAGGGTTGGGAGGCCACGCATCAATTTTCAAATATTGTTATGACAATCTTACCTATTACTGCAACATCCTCGTTTTTATGATTCTCGGCAGCCATCTCGATCAACATCAGCAGCCTGAAACATTAGTCTTGGGGTTAAATCCAAAGCAGTTTCATCTATAGTACCTATAGATGAAACTTCTCAACTGAACAATCAAATCTTTCCTCTTCATAAAGAGATTTGTTTATTTGCATTAAACAGTCTCTACATCTACGTGACCGATTTCAAAAAAATGTTCTTCCCTAAAAACATAATATATATCTAGCCAATGTTACTCAAGGATAATGTAGCTTACTAACGGTGAAAGAATTGTTAAAATCCGCCAAGTAGTTTTTGAGTTAATTCGTAACAAACATACTTTAATTTTTAAAAGATACTAGCGTCCCGCGCGCGGTTTCACCCACGTTACTCCTGTTCCGTGGGAACTTCATAATTAAATATAGCCTATATTAATCAGTGATAATGTAGCATTCAAATTGTGAAATAATGTTTAAAATCGGTCCAGTACTTTTTGAGCCAATTCGTTACAAACATACTTAGTTACATACAAATCTTTCCTCTATAAAATATAGTATAGATGACGCTTATAATAATGTGGCATTCTATTGGTAAAATAATTGTCAAAATCGCTTTAGTAGATCCAGAGATTACCGCCTACAAACTTTACCTCCTTATAACATTAGTAGGTACCTATAGATTTAGATGAAACTGGTGATGACGAACGAAACAAATGCTATAAAATATGACTGTATAGGTACCTACATAGTACCTTTTTTAGGGTTCCGTAGCCAAATGGCAAAAAACGGAACCCTTATAGATTCGTCATGTCTGTCTGTCTGTCCGTCCGTATGTCACAGCCACTTTTTTCCGAAACTATAAGAACTATAATGTTGAAACTTGGTAAGTAGATGTATTTTGTGAACCGCATTAAGATTTTCACACAAAAATAGAAAAAAAAATGGGGTTCCCCATACTTAGACCAAAAATTTTTTTTCATCAAACCCATACGTGTTTCTATGGATAGGTCTTCAAAAATGATTTTTTTCTAAACTGAATAGTTTGCGCGAGAGACCCTTCCAAAGTGGTAAAATGTGTGTCCCCCCCCTGTAACTTCTAAAATAAGAGAATGATAAATCTAAAAAAAATATATGATGTACATAACCATGCAAACTTCCACCAAAAATTGGTTTGAACGAGATCAAGTAAATAGTTTTTTTTTAATACGTCATAAACCGTAAACCGCTATTTACCTTTCATTCAATAGGTAGGCACGTGCAACTAGAACGGAACCCTTCGTGCGAGAGTCCGTCTCGCACTTGGCCGGGTTTTTACTTTTTAATAACGACTAAATGGCTAAAAGACTCATTAAAAAGGAGTGATTTACCTTGTAATGCCACAACTTGCGTTTGTGATCCAAAATGCACACCACACAAAATATTCACATAATACAATAGTAATAAATAATATCTGATTTACCCACACGATTAATTCAAACTCGCTAAAATATCGACCGACACGTGTGATTGTGTGAACTATCGCAGATTGTTTACGAAGTACTACGACTTGCATAAAACAACGGTACTGTTGTTTTACAGAGTGTTGCCACATTAAAATTGTACTTTGGTACGGTCTATGTTTGGTACAAGCGTATTTTGGTGGTAGGTATTTCAAAATGTTAAGAGAGACGTAGACCGTGTCCAAAAAATAAAATTTTACGTCGTGTATAATTATTTAGATTTTATTTTCGAATGCGTGGCGTGGCCGTGCCTAAGGAAAACCTGCCGCCTGCACCGCGTGTCGTCGAGAACAGCTTCACACAAATCTATGAACTTTGATAAAGACGCGCGTCGCGTCGACCGCGCCGCCCGCTCCGCCCGCTGGCGTCCAGGACGCGGCCTTACGCGCTGGTGGCGGTGGGATGTCTGGGACTCGCCCTCTCCATAGCGTGGTATGCTAACTCATAACACGAGGGGAGGACCCTACACCACTTAAACCCCCCGGAAACTCCTTCAATCCGCCGTTGACGGGGGCCGGGCAATCTGGCCCATACTTACTTATACCTACTCGTATAATAATTATGAATTTACTTAAGGTTAAGGTTTCTTTCACAATTATTAAATAAAACTATGCTTATAGTCGAATGGCTGGGTAGCAGGTTTTTTTTGATGGGCCGGATTGCTCATGCGTACCCGACCCCCGCCAACGGCGGATCGAAGGAGTGTCCGGGAGGTTTTAGTGGTGGAGGGTCCTCTCCTCGTGGTATGACTTTAGCATACCACGCTATGGAGAGGGCGAGTCCCACATATCCCACCGCCAGCGCGCGAATACGCTGCAGCGATGGTGGGAATGCGTCAATGCATTTCCCCCCGGACAACAAAAAAATAAAAGGTATTTTTTATAAGAAAGTTATGTATTTTTGAAACTTGTTCCTTTTTTAAATATTATTGCCTTGTCATGTTTTATAGTATCACTTAGGTACACTACGTGTAGGTATGCATGTGATTTTCGTATACCGCCAAATACCGCTACGCTACGAAGGTTGTCTGACCTTCGTAGCGTGGCGGTATTTGGCTCGTTTTAAATCTCGGAGGTCGTGGATTCGATCCCCACGCTGGACACGAAATCTTTGTGTAAATTCTAAGATTTTCTTTCCGGGTCTGGTAGGTTGAGGGACTACCCTCCGTGCCTCGGAAAGCACATTAAGCCGTTGGTCCCGATTGTTATAACATCATCTAAAATAATCGTATATCAAAGAACGGGCTGTAGCGTTCCCTTGTGTGTTACGACATAATACTACGTTCACCAACCCGCTTGCCAAGCGTGGTGACTGTGGCAAAAACCCTCCCTCGGGAAGAAACCCATATTCAGCAGTGGACGTTGGACGGGCTGATGATGACGATGACCTGTATAGGTATATCTTAAATTATGTACCCATATATCAATTTTGGCACGCAATTTTAAAATTTCGCCAGATTTGGCGAGACGATTGTAGTATGAAAACACTACTAATCATCATGTTCTGAAGTTTTGTTATTCAAAGTTAAACTCTAATAGGACGAGTAAAAGATAATTATCAGTCGTCATAGAAATATGGTAATTCTATCTATAATAACAACAAGGAAAATGCACGTGGGGAATTCCATTGCATTCTTGTTTCTTATTGGTTGCTTTAGGTTTCTCAAAGAAAGATTGGTGGAATATAAAACAGGTGGGAAAAGCATGCACACATCCTCGAGTGCTGTTTCAAATGTCCTATATTGGGACGACCGGTCCAAGACAGGTTATTGCTGCTGGTTTTCCAAGGCTTTTAATTTTTGGACCGGTTATTACCGCAGATTTAGGGACGCACGGAGCATTGAAGCGGTAACAGATGCGCATCAATGTTAAGGGTTCTACTGAGTTTTTTGGCAGTGTTTCGACGAAAAATATGACGATTCGAAAGAAATTTAACCATTTTTACGGAATAAATAGATAGGTACATTTTTAATTTGAAAAAAAAAATGAATTTTAATTTGAAAATCCTGCGGTAATAAATGCGATAGGTACAGCGGAGGATCACATCATATCACCTTTTACTCCTAATTTTAATCAATGTAAAGAAAGTAGAGCGTCGGAGGTCGGTGTGTTAGATACACAGGACACAACATAATCGCTGCATTCTTTTTTTTTATAGAAGAAAACTCTTGCTCTAAGTAAATTAATCCGTGTGTCTCGGGGGACTTTACAGACACATTATTCATGGACACAAAGCACACTCAGACTCAGAACAACTCTATGTGGTTCACCCATTAATTGTTCCGGGTGGGAATCGAACCTAGAACACCAGATCTCAGAAGGAACTACTTTAACCACTGAGCTACCGGTGCAGCGGTGCATTCTACCTGACCGAGTCCGCATGCTCTTTTACATTTTAGTTACAGAGCGTTTGTTTAACAGTCATTTTGAACCTCCAGATAATAACTTTCGATAACAATTTTTGTATTATAACATTACATATTTAGATGAAATTCATTCGGTTATGGAAAGGGGGTAAAGCGACAATAGAAAGTTGAATAAAATAAATCCAATTAAAAATAGCCATGAACACCATTCGATAGGCAAATTTTCAAGCATGTTTGTTAATGAATAATATTTACAAAAAATCTCTCATTTGGTTATCTACTATGCTACTATTACGCAAATACGCATAAAGGCAGAAACATATTGTTAAAACGCGACGCGACCTGCGACACGCGATGCGTGTTGAGTCGAATCAAATGTATTGTTTTCTATAGACCAGAATCACACTATGAACACCCATGGAACAGCTATGGTGTTCATAGTGTGATTCTGGTAATACATGGTCAATATGTACAATATATTTTAGGCTGGAGCTCTGCTCGCCTTTATGCCCGGTGAAGTAGCAAAAGCCTCAGGGCTAACTACATAATATGTCCGTCCAAAAAACTACAATATGTTTCCGTCTTTATCGAGTCCTAGTCTAGTTACAACGTAGCAACGCCATCTAGATTAAATGGAACATATTACGGTAACTCAGAGAGTCTGTCTAAAAGCTGAATCGTCACCTTCTGAGTGAATATAGTGCAAATAAAGTACTATGAATGATCAAGAGATGGCGTTAAGTGTATGATATATAATTATGAGTTTAATACAAACTACGGAACCCTAAAAAGACAGGATAAAACATTGTTTGTTACAGACTTATATATGAAAGCTATTATTTTTTTGAGGCTGATGTTTTTGATGTTTTCTTTGTACATGTTGATGCATAAAACTATTTATTTTAACAGAAGAATTTATAACGAATCTAGGTATATAAAAATAAATATTTAAACGTTTATTAATTAATTTATTTTTATTTAAAACTGCACATAAAAATCGGACAAAGGCGTACCTAATTAATGCCAAAGGAATTTTCTACTACCTAGTCAATCTTGGGGTGATGCAGAGAAAAGTGAAAAATAATATTTTATGTACAAAACATTGTGTTCTTTTTCTTTAACTTCATAATTTAATATAAACTTCTTCGTTAAATGGGCTATCAAACATTGAAGAAAGTATTTTTTAAATTGGACTATTAGTTCCTGTGATAAGCTCATTCAAGCAAACAATAAACGAACAAACGCTTCAGCTTTATATTGAAAAGGTATAAATAAAATAAATCACTTACAATTCTGCACTAGACTAACATAGTCATTCGTAATTATGGGGACAAGGTTTGTATGAATATATTTGATAATTTTAGAAAATACGATCGACGTCATGAACCCCCCCCCAATGATGTAGGTAAATATGCCGCGCATTTTATCGACATAATAAGTACAGGATTACTGGCGTCAGCCTGCTTCAAAATGGCGTGATATAATATATATTTATGAACTCTAATATAATATATTTTATTATGTAGCAGAATTTTATAGCCTGCGATAATACTATGCTATATTCTTGAAAATTGTAGGTAATACGGGGTTGATAATATTTTTTTATATCCCCGGTTAAGTTACAACATCTCGTAAGTATTTTTTTATGGTTTTGACATGTTGATTAATCTTGATTACAATATTATTTTAATGAAATCCATGACTTTAAAGTTAGGTACCTAATTAGAGGGTAAACAACGCTTGGCGCACCAGATGTCACGCAACTGCAATTCGCAGGTTCGCCATTATAATAATAATAATCTTTTTTTTATTTTCTAGAAACAATGAACAGTTTACAGGATGGTTTTGGTTACATGAATTGGCTTAATTAATAAACGTTGTGTAAGACATCTGTACCCGAACTAGATAAAATAAATTATCTATATTTCGGACATCAGCGCTCTTCCTTTATACAGGGTGTCCAAGAACCTGGCGTCCAACTGGATTCCCACGATGCCCCAAGTTCTAACAGTACTCAGAAAAATATTTTAAAAAATCCACCCCATGTACTTACAGAATTATACTGATTTAAAAAAAAAAGGGGAAATGAGCACCCTGTGACATACTTTTGAATGCTGTGACTGCTAATGCTGATAATTTCGATATTTCTTGGAGGTTTTGTAATCTAGGGTATTGCTGTGTCTAAATAGAATGTAAAAATAAAGTACTTATTGTACCATTTTAAAATAAAATATTATTTTAACTAAAGGTGATATGGAAAACTATTGAATTTCGCAACTTTGACCGACTGTAGTGTAAAAAAAATGTACCAAAATAGTATGGCAAGTGACGTCAAATTTTGACGCGTTTATTCCTCTTTTTAAAAAGGTATAATAGTTACACATCAATTTGAAAAAAAAAATTTTGATAATATTTTTACTCAACAACCCAATTTTTACGAAGTGCCTACCTACTAACGGTAACTGTCGGACCCTTTCTTATCTTAGAAACTGTTATGTTACTACTATTATTTACTTCGGTTCCAAGAGTGAGCAAGAAGGAAATACACACAGGTAGATGGGTTCCCAGTAGAATAAAAGCAAAGAATGTTAGTTTAAAGATATTTTATTACAATAAATGTTCAAAATGTTGACCACCCGCGGCAATACAAGCTCTCACTCTCCTTAAAAAGGACCGCTTTATGTTTCGCGAGTAACTTTTTTGACGTATCACCTGCACTGCTTGTGTTATCTTCTCACGAAGGTCAGCGATGTCATTAATGGGCTTCGCATAAACGAGCTCCTTCATAGTTCCCCAGAAAAAAAAATCCAGCGGATTTAAGTTAGGTGAGCGGGCTGGCCACGGGATTGTTCCTGATCGCCCAATCCACCTGTTCGGGTATTGCTCGTCCAAAAACTCTCTAACGGATACGCGAAAATGTGCTGGACAGCCGTCGTGTTGGAACCACATATATGGTGGGGTCTCTTCTAGTAAGTTTGGCAAATCATTTTGAAGAAAATTTAAATATGATTCGCCAGTCAAATTCTCGGGCATCTCAAATGGACCAATAATATTCCCACAGAGAATACCGGTCCACATGTTCACTTTGAACCGGTACTGGGATCTATCTTCTCGCATCAAGTGCGGATTTTCCACATGCCACTCGTGCAAGTTGTGTAGGTTCATGTAGCCATCCTTCTTAAATGTTGATTCATCTGACCACAAAATTTTGTCGATAAAGTTTTCGTCTTCTCGATGTTTTTGCAGGATTGTTTCACAAAACGCGACTCGGCTCGGATAGTCTCGAGGTAAAAGACTTTGCACTCGCTGTACGTGGTACGGATGATATTCTTCTTTTTGGAGAATACTGTGTGCTGTGCTCTTCGGTATCCCCGTATCAGCTTCTATTCCTCGCACAGAGATGCTTGGATTTGCCGACACCGCCTCTAAAACTTCATCGCGTATGAAGTCATTTACGGGTCGTCCTTCACCAGCTACTTGATTGGGGAACCGCCCGTCACATAGTGATCTGTGCACATTAATGAAAACTCGATGGTCGGGATATCGCGTAGCCCTCGGATACCTTTCTCTGTAAAGTCTCGCTGCAGCTCGTCCATTACCTCTACATTCTCCATAAATGTAGTGCATATTTGCGTATTCTTGCGGAGTGTAGGTCGCCATGGTAGCACACACAAAACACAAACTGTCCAAACACAGGCAAAGGTCGTCGTAAAGAGTTCGTTTCAAAGTCCAGAGCACAAAGAGTAATCGAGTCCAATAAACAAAGCTTTAAATCGTAGTACGTGATCAATGGTAACAATATGAGAGAGGTGCGTAGTAACGGCAGGAGGCAGTGACGCGTACTGACCGTACTGTTATCCTAAATAGCACGATCCCAGATAGCGTCACTATCTATCTCACTCGCACCTCTAACTTTTTTCTCCCTCACTCTTACCTGAATAATGGGGTACCATAAAGAAGAACCAGCAAATCGCAAAGATAGTTTCTGTCTTGCTCCCTCCTGTTGTAATAACGAATCACTATGGTGAGATGCATGCACATACCGTCCCTTACGGTCTAACCTGTTTTTTGAGAGGCCTGTTGTTATTTTTATGAGCATACAATAGTAATTCTTTAGAGGTTAGATTCAATTCGTCGTAAATTTTTCTTTCTAAGAATTCTGTAAGACATCGTAAAAATTGGGTTGTTGAGTAAAAATATTATCAAAATTTTTTTTTCAAATTAATGTGTAAGTATTATACTTTTTTAAAAAGAGGAATAAACGCGTCAAAATTTGACGTCACTTGCCATACTATTTTGGTACATTTTTTTTACACTACAGTCGGTCAAAGTTGCGAAATTCAATAGTTTTCCATATCACCTTTAGTTAAAATAATATTTTATTTTAAAATGGTACAATAAGTACTTTATTTTTACATTCTATTTAGACACAGCAATACCCTAGATTACAAAACCTCCAAGAAATATCGAAATTATCAGCATTAGCAGTCACAGCATTCAAAAGTATGTCACAGGGTGCTCATTTCCCCTTTTTTTTTTAAATCAGTATAATTCTGTAAGTACATGGGGTGGATTTTTTAAAATATTTTTCTGAGTACTGTTAGAACTTGGGGCATCGTGGGAATCCAGTTGGACGCCAGGTTCTTGGACACCCTGTATAAAGACAGTTTAGTAACCGTTCTGGCAGGACAAAAATTTAAACATAATAGAGAGAATCAATATACAAAAATTAAGTTAGAAAGAATAAAAATCTAAAAATTAAAAGAATACGTGCTAAAATTATAACCAAAATTAAAAGTAAAATATAAAGCTAAAACCAAAATTTTTATATAATAAAAATTAAATAAAACCGGCCAAGTGCGAGTCGGACTCGCGCACGAAGGGTTCCGTTTCAGTTACAAGTGCGTACCTATTTTTGATATCAAGAATAAATAAAAAAGCGTATGTTTATGAAATGAAATGTTATTTTATATTTTTATATTCGAGTTGATTGAATGAAAGCTAAATTGCGGTTTACGATTTTTGACGTATTAAAAAAAAACTACTTACAAGATCTCGTTCAAACCAATTTTCGGTGGAAGTTTACATGGTAATGCACATCATATATTTTTTTTTGATTTATCATTTTCTTATTTTAGAAGTTACATGGGGGGGGACACACATTTTACCACTTTGGAAGTGTTTCTCGCGCAAACTATTCAGTTTAGAAAAAAATTACATTAGAAACCTCAACATCATTTTTGAAGACCTATTCACGTATGGGTTCGAAGAAAAAAAATTTTTTGAGTTTCAGTTCTATGTATGGGGAACCCCAAAATTTATAGTTTTTTTTCTATTTTTGTGTCAAAATCTTAATGCGGTTCACAAAATACATCTACTTGCCAAGTTTCAACATTATAGTTCTTATAGTTTCGGAAAAAAGTGGCTGTGACATACGGACGGACAGACAGACAGACAGACAGACAGACAGACAGACAGACAGACAGACATGACGAATCTATAAGGGTTCCGTTTTTTGCCATTTGGCTACGGAACCCTAAAAAGTAGTATAGAATAAACAGGGTGTGGGGTAGTAGTAGGAAGTGACCTCCCATATGCGTGAGTGTGTGTATGTGTGTGAGAGTGTGTATGTGTATAGGAAGGGTGTGTAAGGGAAGGGTTTTAGTAGCTACTTTAGTATATTTAGTATATTTTCTGTATCATTACTGGCGATTGGCGCCATCGCTCGTGACACAATTAGCATATCAGCCCTATGAAGAGGGGAGTCCTACCTCGATTATGTGTAGTTGGGGATGCCTAATGCATTTTCAACCTGAAAAAAAGGTATCTTTTGACGGAATAACCCACAACTTGATCCGGTAAATTGTGCAGAAATTGCAAAAAAAGCCTCTTCTGAAAAGCTATCCGAATAGCAGCTTCATTTGCACATACTACATAGTAGATAGTGTAGTTTCATCAAAATGTAGCCGGCACGGTAATTACAATCTCGGCTGGTTAACTAAAAGCGGGAGGAGCGGAGGCAGGAGCGGCTTTAGAAACGTAAAATACTTATTTATTTACAAATAATATCATTAACAAAAAATTATAATTGTTTGCGGCCGCTTTTAGGCAATGTATAGGAATGGGCAACAGCATTTCCCTGTGTTTTACAAGCGCCAAGCGTGGAGACTATGGTAAAAACCCTCCCTCGGGAGGAGGCCTATGTTCAGCAGTGTACGTTATACGGACTGATGATGGTGATAGGTACGTAGCTGTATAGCATTGATTTTGCGGTAAGACAGAAAAAAATGGGAATGTTATTTGAAAAAAGGAAGATTAAAGGGCTCACCATGTTTCAGTTATTATGAATCTTTTTTTAAGGTTACATTATTGGATGGTTCGAAGTTTGACGACGGTTTTTCTCTTCTTTACGTCACCTTGCTTGGGACGTACGTTGGAAAACATATTTTAATACTCTTACAAAGGGTGCAGTCCGTCTCTAGTATATAATTATCATAGATTATGACAATCAGAAACCTTGGTATGTTACTTTCTAGTCAGAACGCTTCTAGCAATACAAATGTTTACTCGACCTGGGTCTCGAAACTGGGCCTTTGACTGGGTCATTTTAGAACTGAATTGAAATCAAGGCAAAGTTTAAAATAATTTTCGAAGGCCAAATCTGCGTTTATTCTAAATGTTCGACCATAAGTTCTACTGCCGAAGCAGTAAAAATGTATAAAAGTGTAACTAGTAGGAAAAAAATATTCCCATCGAGTCGATAGCAGAACTACGAAGTCAAACTACTGGAAATGAACCCAAATTCGTGCCTGCCGCAAGTTGCAATCTTGTAGAGTAATTAAAAAGTGTAAAAGTGAATTGTGAACAGTGCACTTGCAGGTGATAAATTTTTAATTGGAACTCTTTGTTTCGCTGCAATAATTACTGTCTTTTTTAACAACAGTTATACACGGTTTCATTTATACACGGTTACATTTTTTAAAGAATACTATCAGCGTTTTGCAGTCTACTAGTATTCTTGTTAACCCCTCGTGCTAAGCTAAAATGCTTGTGTTACGAGTGGGTTCACGTCGGTAGTGCAATGGGTGGGGTTCGAACCGGCGACCTCAAGATCACAAGTCCGACGCCCTAGCAGGCTACGGCCGCTTTTATTAAAATACTATTGTATATGACGAGGAAGGACGAGCATCGTTGTTTTTAATAAGGTGTGACGTCATCATTGCTGACGTCACATTCATCAGGATGGTTCTCTATCGAGGGTTGTTGATCCATAGTAACAGCAAAACTCCATAATATGGTTTTCAAGTTTTATTCCAGTAAATTGAGGAGCTCCTTACAGTCCGGCAGCTCGAGCGAGACTGAATTGCAATCGGTCCTCCGGCCGTATTTATACTAAACGAGCGGCTCACAAACAGTAAACAATTTAGTTTGATAATTTTCAAACTATGTGAACAGATAATTATTTCTACAAATATTTCAACGATTTACAAATCATAATTTGATCCTGAATACTTATTTATTAGTCTAGTATTTTATGAACATATTTGTGTTTCTATCAAATCATGCATTGATTCACAATTTACTTATTTATTTTGATGAGACGAGTAATTGTATTTATGTGTTTATCATTAATGAAGTGTTGTTGCTATGCTTATTTTATGTGGTTGCGCCGATACGGCCATTCTGACAGGCGGTGCGCGCTCTGCATCAGCCTCGTTGATTCTCGTCGCGTAATTGTACAATTTTATTTATTTTATTTTATTATTTTGCATCTATGATTAAATCTAAGTTCTGTCCTTTGAGTATGTTATTATTTAGACGGACCATAAGTATCTCGACGAACGCGCTTTAGTGCTACCACCGGATCCAATACGCCCCAACTGAGAAGATCCGGCGAAACAAACTCAGTGGAGTTATTCTACTGCCGGTTTCAACGCGGCCTCATCGAGACGATCCGGCGAAACATACTCAGATGGGCATGTCCAAGAAGTTTTGGTCCAGTTACTTTTATTATTTAATTGGCATTCACAATTTACCAATCGGTTGTCTTTATACGAATTTTATTTACGTTTTCATTAAAAAACAGATTAAATAATTTATTTAAAGACAGAACTAAATAAATATTTGGGAGTATTATTTTTATTATTACAGATAGTAATTTCTGTGTAAGTCTAGGAATATCAATGCTAATAAGGTGTTGGAAGTTCTCGACGAGTTCTCGGAGGTTCTCGTAGAGTTCTCGGAGGTTCTCGTAGGGTTCTCGTAGGGTTCTCGGAGGTTCTCGTAGGGTTCTTCGCGAAATCTGCAATACTAGAAATAACTTTCTCTGAGTTGGGTATCTGTGAGCAACTTGTTGTTGTTATGCAAAAACATGCATTTCTATGTTAGTCTAGGAATATCAATGCTAATAAGGTGTGTAAGGTGTTGGAAGTTCTCGAAGAGTTCTCGGAGGTTCTCGTAGAGTTCTCGGAGGTTCTCGTAGGGTTCTCGTAGGGTTCTCGTAGGGTTCTCGGAGGTTCTCGTAGGGTTCTCGGAGGTTCTCGTAGGGTTCTCGGAGATTCTCGTAGGGGATGGAATGATGCTGTGCTCTGGGCGGTCCTGTTCGCCGTGGTACACAGAGGCTCTACTGGGAGTATGGAACTAGGTTGAAGGTGTTTATACACAGGTTCTAAAAGAGTTAAATTCAAGGTAATATTTTGTAAATATGTTCAACTCACAGTTTATTGTGGCAATGAATCTTCTTCACTTTGATCTCGTAGTTTTTGCTGAGGCAACCCGTCACTTGATGTGCTTGGTACGGGGCTCTATTTCTATTTCAGGTGATGGTAGTGGCTCATCTTCTGCCGATACGGTTACCTGATCACCAGGTTGTGATGCACGACGAAGTTTAAATTTAGGCTTACCTCCAGAACATAGCGCTCCGGAAAAACTGACCCCGGCAGGAGAACTCCACTCCTCAGCCGTCCGCACCACGAAAGAGGAAGCAAATCGCCTCGTGCGTATCGAAGGAATGTCAACAACAAAAGGGTGAAACCGCTCGCCGCACCCAGTCGTCCGGTGATGGAAGGGTGAAGGGGGCATCAGGTTATGTAGAACCTCCGCACACTCCCTGAAATGTAACCGATAAAAAACCGATAGGCAGGCCACTCGAGGCTCCGAAGACTTGCCTCCACAAGTGAGCCATTGCCTATGACTCTTCGCTCGACGCCCCAATGCATCCAGAGCATCCAGCTAATATCTGAAGATAGATAGAAAGATTTGAAGTACCGCCTCACCCTGGAGAGGAATGCCGTCAGGACCACCAGCCTTATTCACATCCAGAGTGCAAAGAATGTTTAAGTACCACTTTTTGCCGAATGTAGAAGTCCAATGAGGTAACCTGGGTGGACTTTTACCAGCAGCATCTAGTTGTGAATTCTTAGTAAATAGAGATGCAAATAAGTCTGCTTTCTCCTTGGCGGTGTGAGCTAATGAACCGTTCGGCTCCTGCAGTGGCGGAAAAGAGGACCGACAGAAATAGGCTTCGACCGATTTGGCAAGAAACCAAAAAGCTTTACTCCCAGATGGGTAAGATGCTAGTGTGGCTCCAATGCGTCCAATATGGTCAAAGCGGGTCCTGCGTAGCGCACGTTTGCAAGACTTGGCAGCTTATGTGCTTCAGTACTATCACACTCAGCGCCGAACCATGAACGGGCCTTGTCTCGGAGTGAGACATCAGAAAATGGAACGAAATATTCCATAGTCTGGCATATCACCCCAGAAACAGCCTCCGCGCAGCAAGTTGGGTCGTCTGAAGAGAAGCATAAGCGCAGCCAAGGGTAAGACGCGAAAAAATACCGCATCCCATCCCAATCTGCTGACTTGTATCGCCATACTCGCCTAGTCCCCTTGAGATCGGGATCGGGTGGCGAGCAGACAGACACAGATTTCACCAGACAGTGGTCGGAGCCACCCAACGGCGAGGAAACCGCGACTTGACATGGGTCTGGATCAGTTGTCAGCAGAAGGTCCAAGCAACCGGCCGCATGGCCATCAATGTCGGGCACCCGTGTCAGTCCAGTCACCAGTTGGGAGAGACCAAGCGTCAGTGCGAATGCACACGCCAATCCCCCAGCATGGCCGGTGCTCCGGCATGGGCACAGCCACTCCTGGTGGTGGGCATTGAAGTCCCCCAGAACAACCAGCTGCACCGATGGGCACCTGAACTGAGCCAGTTCAGCAGAGTCCGAAAGATAGTGAAACAACCTGGTTGTCCCCATGTTGTCGGTGTGCGACCGATAGACACCAGCATAGAGTATCTGCTCCAAGCGAGAAACTGGAATCCTCAATGTTACGGAGACACCGACAGCAGATGTCATCGCGAGCACACACGCAGGCGCCAGCGCGTGGCTTAAAACTGTGCTCCAGGGTGTACCCCGGGCGGCGCAAGCATGCTGCGTCAGCCGGACATCTGATTTGCGTCTCCATGAGGAACAGCAGATGTGGTTTTTCGGTCTCATGGTGGTGATGGACCGGTATGAGATCGGAGTGCAGACCTCGGATGTTAGAGGTGCATTTTATTTTTTTGATCATGAGCGACTTTTCGTGTTCGCCCTCTTCCCACAACTCTTGCATAAACGCTCGAACATTTGCTGATTCATTTGCATCATGTGCATGAAGAATTAAGGTGGCACCCCACCCATGGACGTATTGGGCATAGGTACATTGATCATCGGCTGTTGCCCCTGTTGCGTAGACCCCATTGCTTGAAGCTGAGGTTGAGACGCAACAGGTGGTGATGAAGCAGTTCCAAGGATCACTTCGAATCCCACTTCTGATGACGAGGAAGGACGAGCATCGTTGTTTTTAATAAGGTGTGACGTCATCATTGCTGACGTCACATTCATCAGGATGGTTCTCTATCGAGGGTTGTTGATCCATAGTAACAGCAAAACTCCATAATATGGTTTTCAAGTTTTATTCCAGTAAATTGAGAAGCTCCTTACAGTCCGGCAGCTCGAGCGAGACTGAATTGCAATCGGTCCGCCGGCCGTATTTATACTAAACGAGCGGCTCACAAACAGTAAACAATTTAGTTTGATAATTTTCAAACTATGTGAACAGATAATTATTTCTACAAATATTTCAACGATTTACAAATCATAATTTGATCCTGAATACTTATTTATTAGTCTAGTATTTTATGAACATATTTGTGTTTCTATCAAATCATGCATTGATTCACAATTTATTTATTTTGATGAGACGAGTAATTGTATTTATGTGTTTATCATTAATGAAGTGTTGTTGCTATGCTTATTTTATGTGGTTGCGCCGATATATATATGTCTATGTAAAATTATATAGATTAGTTTCACCCTCCTGAAAAGTTACTATTTCAAACAAAGGTCGTTTTAGAACTAAAGTAACGATATAAATGTAGCAATGAAGATTACTTCGTTAGTTAAGTTCGTCTAATGTAAACTAAAGTTATTGCACAAATACTAACTAACAAGCAAAGTTTGAAGACTTTGTATCAACGGCACCTAAACTCACAAAGTAATATCGTAATAATGTGAAAAGCTGCGTAACTTTGAGACAAAAGCTAGTTATAAATCTCGATATGGATATCAAAATCAAATCAAAGCGATCTGATAAAATCATGTGACTAAAACTCAATATGATGAAGCGGCTGGAGCCCAATGGCTGGCTTGAGGACCCCACCCATTGCACTACCGACGTGAACCCAAGTGTCTCGTAACACAAGCAACCCGTGAACTCGTAACACGAGCATTTTAGCTTAGCACGAGGGGTTTACAAGAATACTAGTAGACTGCAAAACTCTGCTAGTACCTACCTAATCTTTTTTATTAAAAAAAAATATATATGGTAATGTTTGGTTTTATGTCGTGTTGTACGTTTCAGTCCGAGAGGCCCACGAACTGAAACGTAGAGCTACAGTTGCACAAAACTCCTCTAAACAACTAAAACTCATAATCACTCAATTCCTCCGTTAGCGACCGCCCTGAACCGAGGTCCAAGTCCAACAGAGGACGCCCTCTTGCGCAGGTTGCTTTATTTGTACTTTTTATTCAATTTATTCAAACTGGAGAACCGGTGAACTAGCAAAAGCCTCGTGACTAACAACCTTAATGGTCTTTTATGGCTTAAAGATCCAGAGGATCGAGTGTTAGTATTCCTCCAAACAGGAAAGGTCTGCCTGACCGGGAGGTGGCATGCCTGTCAACCGCAGTTCCCAACTGTTCCGTATTAAGAACTTGTACAGCTTCAAGTGACGTGTGAACTTTTATTGCGCGATGTAGGATGCATGACGTCATCTATAATTTGACGTTATCTATATCGGCCATACTGATATTAATAAAACGTCAAATTGTGGGCGCTAATTTGCCCTTCAAGCGTGGTGACTATGCATTTATGCAACAACCCATTCGAGGAGGCTGATGATGAGGAGTAAAATTGAGTCCAGCAACTTTCACAGAATCTTTTATTATATGTAAGAATTTATCTTAAAGTACTTATTATCATTTTTTTTATAAATATTTTATGTATAAAAGAGGAAAAATTCAATTGTTTATTTGTATTGAATATACTCCGGAATTACTGGTACCGAATTCTTTCACCATTAGAAAACTACGTTATCTAGGAATTGCAAATTCTATACTTAATCCTCAATACAACTTATATCCATAAACCATTTCATACCTCAGCATTAAAATACACAACGAGAACATATGTGGTATAGTTAATTTGTAATCCGCAATCTGAATCAATAATCTCATATCAATTCAATCAGTGTCGATGTATGGGTTCTACTCGATATTCAAAATGATTCGAATGTAGAACAGAAGGCAATTTAACTGTGGCCTGTCATTGTATTGAGTGAATGACAACGAAGGTGAATGGGAATGTGAATGAAATGTATTATTTTGTTAATTAAAGGCTTGTTGTAACTGGTTTTGTAAGAATCGTGCTGATTGTTTTGCATGGAATTTATATTGACAGTTATTTATAACATCACGTTCAAATAATATTTTTATTGCCATTTTAGAGATGACTTCCATTAGCAATCACCATCATCGTAACGTTTTGAACATGGGCCTTCGCTCGAGAGAGGCCATGCCATAGTCAATTCGCTACGCATGTTGGAACATGCAAACAATGCTGCTTATTCCCTAGTATTCGCTTGTTATAGATGATATTATAACAATCAGGACCAACGGAATTACTTTCCGAGGCACGGAGGGAATCTTAAAATTTACGCCAAGATATCTTGTCCGGTGTGGGGATCGAACCCACGACCTAGACCGCTACGCCACGGAGGTTGTCCATTCTATCTCTCATTCCATTAGCAATGATATGCAATAATTAATAGAATCAGGCGTTACTATGCGAAAAACCCTACTAATCTCAATTAATTATGACTCGTCTACATCACACTACACTCGTCGTGTCGAGTCCTCGCCTGGTGATTATATTTTTGCATGTTTTTTAGTGCAATTTCTTTGCGTCAGAAGGGCGGTACAAAAAGTTCATCGCCTCATTTAGACATTGTTAAGTGTATAATACTTTATATGTTGTGTCGTAATTTAGAAGGTTATGCTAATCATACCATGAGGATATTGGAGCACCCACCAAAACCCCCGGGCGTTCTTGAGGGTACCAGGGACTGCGCTAGCTATTTATAAATTATTTTGGAGTAAATGACCTTCAACAGAAACAAAACAGATATGAACTTTGTTATTTTAATAAAATGACTTAACAAGACTTTTGTTCTAATACAATGTTATCTTAACTAGAATTTCAAAAACTTTGCTTAAATCTTAATTAAAATATTAATCTTAAAATTACTTAATCTACTTATATTAAAGAAGATAAACTATTTTATAACTACCTACGAATATTTATCAATTACTTGACTAAAAAGATTATTTACAGAAAATACTATTCCAGTAAATTTATCATTATGCATCTGATAAATTGTTTAGCACAGATTTTAATTCTGAAGATTTTAAACCTTTAAGACTAAAATAATGTTTTTTTTTTAAGATTACTAGCAGTTTTTTGCAGTCTACTAGTATTCTTGTTAACCCCTCGTCCTAAGCTAAAATGCTTGTGTTACGAATGGGTTCACGTCGGTAGTGCAATGGGTGGAGTTCGAACTGGCGACCTCAAGATCACAAGTTATTTTAGTCTGCCAGCAAAGACTAAAAATACCAACAGTCAACCAAAACAAGGTGTCTTTTAGGTGAAGTACCGTCAATTCGCTAAGAAGACGACTACTACTTATTATGTATGCAAAAATATGTGTAAATATGCCAGTGTAGAGCTACAACGCATTATATTAATTACTAAATTCATTTTTCATTTCATTGGATTACTTAAATCTTTTTGAATCGCGCACTGCGTGGTAGCGGAGGCTCTGCGTCAATGTGCGAGATAATATGACAGAGTGTTCTTTTGTTTTTCTGCACAAAGATTTTCTCAGTTATTAAGAAATGTATATTAATCATTTAAAATGAATTTGTAACAGTATTTAATATTAATTTTGACTTTTGTAAATATATTATTCTAAATAGTGAGCACAGTGTAGTCATTTTATCTATAATTCCCCGTGCTCCTAAACCAGTTTATTAAGTTAATGTAGCACAACTAATACAGTTAAAATAACATAGCAAATATATAAGGAATACGCTTCAAAAACGTTTGTTATCAAAGTCATCACATCATCATGGCATTTCAATTTATAACTAAGCAACACTTAGCGAATTAATTGTACTTCAAATTAAATTATTTTTTGCAAACTTATGATGGTTAATATAAACACTTAAAACTCAATTCAATTCAATTCAAACTAAACTCAATTCAGCTCTTAGTGCCAAGATTTGAGCTGATGGCTATTCCTGCGCTAACTTTACTGCTTTCGCTTCGCTAACGATATTGTTATTCGTGCGATAACAATATTGCTTTTCTTGCGCCAACGATAATGCTTTTCCAGCACTTACGATATTGCGGTTCTTATACTTATTGATGTAAGACTTTACGTAGAAGTCTCCGAACAAGAATAGGAAGAGAACAGTGTTGGAGCTGGCGGAGGCGAGGAGGAAATATGCCGGACGACACTCGGAGACCATGTGGCTGACAATGCAGTGGGTGAACATAAGTATGAACTGGACCTGCAAGGAATGACATTTATTAGCAATATAATTTGTTACATAAAAATACTAACACAACTTCCGTAACTAAGCGGTAAAGTTCAATCTTACGCCGGACAGGAAATCTTTGTGTAAATTCTAAGATTTATTTTCGGGTCTGAATGGTTGAGGGTCTACCCTCCGTGCCCGTGTTGGTCCCGATTATTAAAACACCATATATAATAAGAAACGGGCAGCAGCGTTTCCTTGTGTGGTGCATCATAATACTGCGGTCAGCCATCCGCCTGCCAAGCGTGGTGACTATAGCAAATACCCTCCCTCGGGAGGAGCCCCATGTTCAGCTGTGGACGTTATACGGGCTGATGATGATGTAATAAATCTTATAAAAGCTAGTGTTAGTGAAACTAGTCCACTTAAAGAAGATCAACAGTTGCACAAAACTTCCCTAAAAATCTTAAAGTTTATCACTCATTTTTTTCTGACGGACATTATATAGCCAAGGAGTCTAGGAGTTAGTTACGAGACTTAAGCTACTTCAGCTGGCATATAGGGGAGAAGGGCTCTAGCTTCATTAAATGTTTTAAAAACTAAGCAACCTGCGCAAAAGTCATCCGTTGTTGGACTTTGACCTCGGCTCAGAGCAGTCGTTGACGGCGTGATTCTGGAATTATCACTTTTATTTTTTAGAGAAGTTTTGTGCAACCTGTCCGCCTTCGCTTAACCTGAGACACAAAATGACATTACTGTGAAACGATTATTGACTTATCGAAATCGCTTTGACGGTCAAATGACGCTGTTAAAGTGAGGATCGAAAAATCCAACCTTATGTCTTTAAATAATTTTGAAACCCTCACCAACTGCATTTGAGTGATGTACTTCTTCCACCACAAGTACTTTGCTAATTGCGGGAACACGGACAGGCCGTAGTACCCGTACATCACGACGTGGACCAGCGAGTTGATGGTTCCAAGGAACACGGTGTTGTCAGTCCTGGAGTACTTCACTATTGACCAGGTGGCGATCACCATAAGCGTGTGATGGTACACGTGGAGGAATGACACCTGAGGATTAGTCAATAAACCATAGAATACATTAATATTGTTATCATCATCATCATCAGCCCGACCAACGTCTACTGCTGAAAATAGGTCTCCTTCTGAAGGAGATATTTGTAATAGTCACCATTCTTAGTAGGAAGGTTGGTGACTGCAGTATTATGTTGCAACACACAGGGAAACGCTGCTGCCCATTCCCTGCTATACGCTTGTTATAAATGATGTTTGCTATAGCAATCGGGCCTGGCTTAACGTGTTTTCCGAGACACGGAGGGTAGCGGAGCTCTTTCAAGCAACCAGACCCGTCAAGAAATGTTAGAATTTACGTAAAGACTGTTTGTCCGGCGTGATTCAAAGTGAAACTTCACCGCTATGCCACGGAGATTTATTTATTAATATTATACTAGCGGCCCAACCCGGCTGCGCACGGGTGCAATGCTGATGTATTAAACATAGAAAGATCACTCTATTTATTAACAAAAACGGCTTCAAAATTCGTAGTTTTAAAGATTTAGATCTATCTCAACGGCAACGCCTCTTTTGGCCATGTTCAACTGTAGTTGTTATTCTGTTTTGTGATAATGATGTGCGGATAAAGATAAAAAAAATAAAACCTTACCTGATTCTGCTTCTTGCGCAGTACGAAGAAGACGGTGTCGAGCAGTTCTACCACTTTCGCCAGAAAGTAATAGTGACTTCCATCCAGCAACTGAAACGGTGAAATTAATTTAAAATTAACCTGACACGAAGTATGTCAACGGAAAATGATACGAATCGTAAGTTGACCAATTTACGTGCCACTCATATTGTTAAATTTTGTTACCAGTTTCAGTAAACGCGCATAATTATTATATTATTTACATAATTGTTATGACACTGGTTTTTTTTTTGACCGGGGTAATGCCCTGACGCATTCAACCACCGCCGTTATGAAACCGGCGGCGGTGGGATATGTGGGGACTCGCCCTCTCCAGTGCGTGATATGCTGCTCATACCACGAGGAGAGGACCCTACCGCCACTAAAACCCCCCGGGTACTCCTTCTTCCGCCATGAGTGTGAGGGCAACCGGGTAGCGCTGAGAAGCGCTTGCATTTCTGGTGAACCCCCACGGCGGCCGTCCGCAGTTTGGATGGTGCCGCGGACTCTCCGGGGCCACGTTGTGTGTGGCCCGTATAAACATTGACGGGACGCCCGGAGTACTCAGGCGTCCCTCCTCCACACGGGTCGGCCTCTATAGGGAGCAGGGCCCATGTTCCCTACTCCCCGAGGCCAAGCCTAAGGCGGCATGCGACGGGTTTCAGCCGGCCGCCTGCGGAGCGGGTGTGCACCGGGAATGACACTGGACCTAGCCTAACCAAACGTGACTATGCTCCTGTTATAATAAAAACAAAACCAAAACCAAATCAACTTCAATAAATCTTTTTTTAATGTTTTGGCATACTTTAAAATTTACCATATACTATGTTTCAAAATCGAAATAAACAAAAGTCGAACACCGGTGGGACTCGAACCCACATCTTAGGTTAAGACCCTAATGCCTTAACCAATTAGGCTACGGTGGAACCCTACCGGTCATCGAAATCTATCAATCTCTTTTATAACACGTCACTAACTTACGTCACTTGGACGTTAACGTCAAAAAATCTTGTTGGTTTAGGTTTTTTTTAACCATCCGAAACCTTGTTATAGTCTAAGATCCGAACCTACATCGACCCTCACCGAGCTGATAATGGAATGAAACATGTTTTATAATAAATTAAGTATATTAGAAAATATATTAAAAATGGGTTGGCTAAAAAAATCCTGGGCAGACTATTTTTAATTATTATTTAAAAAAATATTTTAATGAAATTTTAAAAAGATTAAATTAAATTAACGCAAAAACAGCGCTTGTTTGTTATTATAATTTTGTAATTATCCAATCAAGTGAAAGTAACTGTCATCTACACAACCTTTTGTACCTAGTAACCCAGTAGTTCCTCCAGGTCCAACCTAACAGTTCTATACGTTCTATACGTTTAATAATTTTAGTAATAATAAAATTTACTTATTATCTTATCTTTTTTTTAATGATTTTAAATTAATTGTTGCAAACATTTAATTCAAATCATTAAAAAAAAGTCTGTCCAGGATTAAATTTCAGCCAACCCATTTTTAATATACTTAATTTATTATAAAACATGTTTCATTCTATTATCAGCTCGGTGAAGGTCGATGTAGGGTCGGATCTTCTACTATTAGTTTGTTATTTAACTAGAAAATACATCAATTTACGAATCTTATTATTTCCCGGTGACATATACTACCAAAAATATTTGATTTCTCTGAGTATCAGCAACGACTTGAAACTCACGGCGAATATTAAATATTTTACTTACTTTTTGCATGATACCATCCTTTTCACAGTAACAAGTAGAATGCCACACACCATATTGCAACAAGTAGTGTGTACCCTAAAATTAAAAAAAAAAGTTATTAATACTTACCACTTTTGCGTATCATACAGAAGACATTGGCCTAACGGCTCTGGCCGTGAGGAAGGACAGGTAGTATTTTTTGTTTCTCATTGACATGATATGTAATCCACAAGGCTTTTCCCCGAGACTGCACCGGGTATTAAGACGAGTAGTGATCCATCCTTTGAATAGTTTAAAATCTACAAACTAAGCAGCCCGCGCAAATGGCCGCTCCTTAAGGGACTTGGACCTTGGCTCAGGGCGTTGGGGAAAACAAACTTTGTTGACTTGTAACACATTTTTTTTTAATTTTGGGCACTGGGAACTAAAATCAGGCAAAGTTTGAGAATAGTTGAAAAAGTTTTTTTTTACCAGTAAAAATCCCATCAAAATCAACTCTGCCGTTACTGAGATTAGCTAGAACTGACAGACAATATTTTTCGAATTACTTTTTTGCTATTAGTTCCCTATATACATACAGTCTTATGCATTTAAGCAAAAACAGACACTTCATTTTTTCTTGTATATTTGTATTATCTTGTGCGTTAAATTCAAATAACTTTCGTTCTTCTTTGTAATTGATGGCAAACTCCGCAAAACATTAGTTACGAAAGTATTAAAAGTTAAAAAAAAACTATTCTCAAACTTTGTCTTATCCTAGTGTCCAAAATATCAAAAAGTTGCGTGTCACAGTAAAAATAAAAAAGTTATTAGTGTTACAAGACAATAAAGTTTGTTTTCCCCAACTTTTAATCTCGAACAAACGATAAATTATAAAGTTGGGAGCGAAAAAGAAGTGAGCGTTGTTCGAGGATCATATAATCTTAGATATTGACTCGTATAGTGATTGCATTCCCTCCCAACCATTAGTTTGCAAAGAACCTTCCGATGCCCTCGTAGACTTGAAGTCCGAGAGGCCCTTTTCGGATGGACATACGTAGTTATCCACGATGCTTTTGCTACTTCACCGGGCATAAAGGCGAGCTGAGCTCCAGCCTTAATAAATGGTTTAAAAACTACAAACTAAGCAACGTAAGAGGTCGCCCCCTGTGGGGCTTGGACCTCGGCTCAGGGCGGTCGCTGGTGATGAGATTGAGGGATTATGACTAGTAGTATATACTAATAGTATTTTAGGGGAGTTTTGTGCAACTGTCGCTCTACTTTACAGTTCGCGGGCCTCTCGGACTTCGGGTCTACGAGGGCATCGGATGGTTCAGTTGCACAAAACTGCCCTAAAAATCTAAAGTAATGACTTTAGACTTTACGGAGAGTTTTGAAACTTTGTAGTTGTTTTTAGGAGTGATGAGTCCTCAATCCTCCCGCGCCAGCCAACACCCTGAGCCGTAGTCTAAGTCCCACCGGGAGCGCGCTCTTTCGCAGGTTGCTAAGTTTCTAATTTTGTAACCATTTAATATGGATGGAGCTCTGCTCGCCTTTATTTCCGGTGAAGTAGCAAAAGCCTCCTGGCTAACTACATAATATACATCCGGAAAAAAATATTGCATCAGTGTTTTTTTTTGCGCAATTATAGATATAAATTTTAACTGTCTATTTATCACGGTTCATGATATGCAGCTTGGTGACGGACAGACGGAGTTTTACTACTTTACTTTTAGGATACCTTTTACCTATGGGTTCGGAACCCTAAAAGTAAAGTTCAAATAGGTAATTGCGAAATAATTTAATTAATTCAATTAAATTATATTAGTAACAATATTATTACATTGAACTAACAAAGTGTAATGTCGAACTGTGACTCTTTACAATCACATTGTATGCATATTGTGTTTGGTACAAACCATTGTTTATAAGGTCAGGTGCACAATACTAGTGATATTGAACTCATTAGTAAAACAATACACATTTAAAAAAAGTTACATTGAACTTTGTAAGTAAAAATTTTTTTTTTCTCAAAAACAAATTAGGCAGAGTTTTTACACACTTCTTGTATAGCAACTAAAGTTAACCCCTCGTGCTAAGGTGGGTTCACGTCGGAAGTGCAATGGGTGGGGATCAAGCCAGTGGCGGACATTTGCCGCTAGAAGGCATTTCAAATTTTGCATCCCCATTGTGTAGTTACCCGTACCAAATAGTATTATTGAAAGTATTTGGCATAAGTAAGGGCCGCTGCACGCGGTAATGCTTGATTGATTCCAATACTGACCAGCGAGTCAGATCAGCCAGATTCACGTTGAAACAGATTCCCTCTTCAGACGTTGGAGTATTCCGTTAAATATTGTATAACAACCTACTTAGTACTCAAAATACTACCATAATGTAATGTCTCCAATCTCTCGAAAATTTTAAACGTTGACATTAGTACAGTAAGAAAAAAAATGTGGGTCAAATTTGCCGCCCCCTAAAATCTGCCGCCCTAGGCTCCAGCCTACTGAGCCTGCTGGTAAATCCGCCACTGGATCGGGCCGACGACTACATGGTCACAAGTAAGCCCTCACCATTGGGCTATGCCAAACGCTAATCCAAAGTGCGTTTAAGGAAACAAAAACCTCTTCATCTTTGTAATATTAGAACGGATAAGATATATGTTTGGTAATCAAATTTACCGAAATTGATTAAAACTTTTTTTCATGTTTCAAATGAAGCCAAGCAGAATATATTGTTAGAACCGTATTATGACGGTTAAATCGAACTCGCATTTATAAATGAATTGAGATTGACTCGTACAATTTCTGTATTCAAATTACTATATTGTTCTGTAAATGCAAACAACTAACTTTGAAATCCAGTTCAGTTTAGCATAATTTGCCACGAACCGGTAAATCTAATTAGAAAGTTTAATTAAGATGATGTAGCGCTGAATGGGCGTTTCCTGAAATTGATTTCTGAGTAACTAAATAGGAAACTCGATTATTGATCTTAGTTCATTAGATCTTGTTCACCTTTGATCTGTTAAAAACACTCATTTCGACACGGAGGGAGGTAAAAATATGGTATGATATTTTTCGACTGTAATTTTACGTATAGGTACAGTCAACAAAAGTGTAGGTTTACACATTTTGAAACGCATTTTAAATTTATTGACTATACACAATGATTTCTTTGTCATCATATCTTTATCTTTACTAATATTATAAAGAGGACATATTTGTATTTTTGTATTTTTGGGTGTGTGTATGTTTGTCACTAAATATTATAAAACAAAGTCGCTTGTTGTCTGTCCGTCCCTATGTATGCTTAGATCTTTAAAACTACCGCAACAGATTTTGATGCGGTTTTTTTAATACATAGAGTGATTCAAGAGAAAGGTTTATATGTATGATACATCAGCATTGCACCCGTGCGAAGCCGGGGCGCGTCGCTAGTAATGTATAAACTCAAAAACTAATGTAGCGATTTCAAAAATTCTTTCAGCATTGGAAAGTGACATTCACCTTGAGTGACATAGGCTATATTTAATTATGAAGTTCCCACGGAAACGGGAGTTACGCGAGTGAAACCGCGCGCGGAAGCTAGTATACTAATAATAAAGAGGAAAGAGTTGCTTCTTTGTTTGTTTGTACTGAATAAGCTCCGAAAATATTTGACCGATTTGAAAAATTCTTTCATCGTTGGGAAGTTACACTATCCCCGGTTGGCATAAGCTATATAATTTAATTATGAAGAAATAATTATAATTATGAAGTTCCCACGAGAACGGGAGTTGTGCAGGTGAAACCGCGCGCGGAAAACTTGTACTAATATATAAAGCTGAACTTACTTGAATGCGCTTATCTCAGGAATTATGGAGGAAGGGAAGAGAGAGAAAGAGCTCAGGTATCTAAAATACTAGAGGCGCCCCGCGGTTTTACCCGCGTTACTCTGCTCCAGTGAGTCGGAGCGTGATTTTTTGTAGCCTAATGTTAATCCAGCGTATAACCTATCCCGGTGCAAAATTTCAGCCAATTTCGTTCAGTAGTTTTGGCGTGAAAGAGAAACAAACATCCATCCATCCATAGTTACAAACTTTCGCGTTTATAATATTAATAGGATTTGATTTTACATAAAGTTTTCGATTTAATCGCGATTAATACGGCTTAGTCTTAGCGGTAGTGTCACTAATAATCATGAGGAGTAGGAACTCCTCTACGCTCCGGGCGTCCCTATAATTGGGCAAATGGGCCACTGTAAGCGTGGCCCCGGAGATCCCGCGGTACCATATTGGCCACGGGTGCCGGATTGCTCATGCGTACCCGGCCCCCGCTAACAGTGGATCGAAGGAGTTTCCGGGAGGTTTTAGTGGTGTAGGGTCCTCTCCTCGTGGTATGTGTTTAGCATACCACGCTATGGAGAGGGCGAGTCCCACATATCCCACCGCGCGAATACGCTGCAGCGGCGGTGGGAATGCGTTAAGGCATTTCCCACCGGACAATTGAAAAAAAAAAAAGTTTCACTAACAATAAAAAATAAAAAAAAACTTACGTTAACAAATATTGCCATAGACACTAAGACTTGCACAGCATTATACACCAAAAGACAGTTCTGTAGGTTGAAAGGTTTTCTATTCTTCATGTACTTTGGGCCGAATCTCAACACGAACCACAGATAGGAGATGAGGATGAAAGCAATCGGGAATGGTGAGTGCATCAGGAACTTCTTATCGCTGTATTCACCTGGTGAAAAAAATGAAACAGCTCAGAAGCATATCGGATGTGTCATTATACGCCAGAGACATTCGTCGTTTGTGCCTTTATCGTAAACTGGCACTTTCGACCAAATGCTTCTGAAGTAATAGTACATCCGTCTTCATGCTTCTGGGGTTTACTAAGGTAGTTATATGTAGATATATTTTTAATTAAAATTTAAACATCTATACTTCTATATAAAGCTAAAGAGTTTGTCTGAATGCGACAATCTCAGGAACTTCTCGTCCGCTAAAAAAAATCTTTCACCACCCCCCGGGAATGAGGGTTAAAAGGGTTTAACTACTGTATACTTTACACATTTTTAACTGCCTCTTTAGTCTAGCGGTAATTAGTTCGAATTTACCTAATAAATTAACCGGGTTTGATCCCCGGGCCGGGCAAAACTGTGTTACTACACATTATTTAATTGGAAGAATCTAAGTACCAGCCCGAGATTTGGCTTTTTTATATAAATATATAGATTACTATGAGAATTTTGCAGACTAGTATTCTTGTTAACCCTGTGTTATAAGCTAAAATGCTTGTGTTACGAGTTCACGTCGGTAGTGCAATGGGTGGGAATTGAACCGGTGACCTTCAAGATCACAAGTCCGACACCCAAGCCCAATGGCCATTGGGCTTTTGCCGTTTTATTTGATAGCTAGTTGTAGTTGATAGTGATTAACCCGTACATAAACAAACTTACAAATTTTCATAACGCTTTCTTTACTAGGAGTGAACAAAACCTATATAAATACATGATGTATGCTCAAGGGACACTTGTTATTATCATCATCAGCCCGTATAACGTCCACTGCTGAATATGGGCTTCCTCCCGAGGAAGGGTTTTTGCCATAGTCACCATGCTTGGCAGGCGGGATGGTTACCGCAGGATTATGTTGTTACACACAGAGAAACACTGCTGCCCGTTCCCTGGTATACGATTGTTATCGTATCGGGAATCGGGACCAATCCAATCGGGACCAGCGTCTTAACGTGCTTTCCGAAGCACGGAGGATAATCCCTCAATCAACCAGACCCGGAAAGAAATCTTAGAATTTACACAAAGATTTATTGTCCGCCGTAAGGATCGAACCCACGACCACGAAGGTTTATAATTGATATTAACAAATAATAGTTCAATCATAGTAATAAAAAACAAGCTGAATAAATGATTACCTGCGCCTTTAAATTCCCAAAATGATGTTCCAATGTTGTCTATTCTCTCCATTTTTTTATATATATTACGTCCAATTGTCGCACAGTCCTTTTTTTAAATATGTTCCCGTCTATTCCCACACGGTCCTGCTCCCACAAATTTGCCGGGATAATGCGGGATAATGTGACATACGGAGTATTAATACTTGTACATGTACAGGATTTTCGTAATCTGATTAAAATTTATGAGGCGTGTGATTAGTGGTAGCGATTAGCGAGATAGCTGGTTTCGAGCTTTGTGTAAAGCAGGGTTTCTCAAACTTTCGGCTCCACGAACCCCTGTTAAAATTTCCAGGTGAAAGCGAACCCGTAACTTACTAATTAAACCCCCCCCCAATAAATAAATAAAATTGACTGTTGAAGAAAATAAGGTTTTTATTTGAATAAAAGGTAACAAATAAAGTGCCAAAAGAAATATCTTTTTAATATTAATGTGATGGGTGTGCTTGTTTCTTGTCGCAAATGGATTCAATTTTAGGAGTAATTTTTGACCGCGTATTGAATTTTCAAGCCGCCATTACGTAAATCTTGTCGCGAACCCCCTGCTGTCGAATGGCGAACCCCTAGGGGTTCGCGTACCCCACTTTGAGAAACCCTGGTGTAAAGTATTTGACTTTTTACTGCTATTTGGGAGGGAGAATTGTTTTTGTTTGTAATTGAGAAACTCAAAAACTTGAGCAATAAAATGAAATGAAATAAAAACGTTTATTAATAATGTAGACGAATCGATCTTACTTATTATAAGTCAAATACAATGATTAAAAAAAAACTTGACTAATTAATTAGTACACATTGCAACAGTAATGTTATCACTATCACTACATAGTATAAAACAAAGTAGTCAGAAAAAAAAAACTGTGGTTCACACAAACAGTTTTTGTAGCAAAAACAAATCACATAATGTTTTAACCTAATCACAATACTTGATTATCTGTTGCATATATTTTGTACGCACCTTATACAACGTGTTACTTAAATAACGCAAAACCTCTTAGGTGGTGATTGTGCTCATGAATATGAACAACTTTTTCTAAGAGGCCAACATTGTAACTCGAAGTAAAAAATCTGCTGTTTCATACAAATTGTCAATACCTACTCTACCAAAATGTATGAAAAAGTTGTTTTTTTTTCCGAGTTACAAAGTTGGTCCCATATTAAAAGTTGTTCATATCCATGAGCACAACCACCACCTAAGAGGTGTTGCGTTATTTAGTTAACACGTTGTATAGGTCCTATCAACATCTATCGTCGTATATATCGCCCTCCCCAAAAGCACATATTGTAAACCGCTTATGACTTAAATCGCTTACAATGGCGCCACTACCCAAACATATTGACAGTAATTAAATTCTAATTAGACTACAAATTAATTGTGCAAGGCGATCTTGGCATTGTTCGATGTACGAAAACTATTTCAATGACGTATAACAATACCTAACTAATTATTCTAAAGGTCGGATCTTTGTCAATCTACGTTTTTTTAAGTTAATAACCAGTTTTTTGGGTTCCGTACCCGATGGGTAAAAACGGGACCCCATTACTAAGACTTCGCTGTCTGTCACCAGGCTGTATCTCTAGAACCACGATAGCTAGACAGGTGAAATTTTTGATTCACAGATCATGTATTTCTGATGCCGCTATAACAACAAATACTAAAAATAAAAGAAATAAAATATTTTAATTAGGTATAATAAAATCTCCAATACAAAAAACTTTTTTTTTGCCCTTTTATGCTCTATATCAATAACGGCAACCGGTCGACGCTTGAAAATGGTACGGAACCCTTCGTGCGCGAGTCCGACTCGCACTTGCCCAGTTATTTTTTATGTTAATACTATTTTTTTTTAAGGGATTCGAATTTGGAACGTTTATTTCTGAGGTGGGCACAGAGCCGCTATATAGATGTCTGCTTAATTTTTATGGTAAACTTTTTTAGGGTTCCGTAACCAAAAGGGTAAAAACGGGACCCTATTACTAAAACTCTACTGTAAAAGTCTATTTGTGTGTCTTCAGGCTGTATATTTATTTATACACACACAAAATTAACATACTTTTATTAATTACTAGCGGCCCGCCCTACCCTACTTTATACCCTAAACCTGCCCTACCCTACCCATACCCTAACCCTACCCTACCCCTACCCCTACCCTACCCCTATCCTACCCCTACCCTACCCCTACCCCTACCCTACCCTACCCTACCCCTACCCTACCCCTACCATACCCCTACCCTACCCCTACCCTACCCCTACCCTACCCTACCCTACCCTACCCCTACCCAAAAGTATCCTATGTCCTTCTCCCAGTTCTTAGCTACCTCCCTACCAATTTTCAGCCAAATCGGCTCAGCCGTTCTTGAGTTATAAATAGTGTAACTAACACGACTTTCTTTTGTTTTTAAAATGTATTCTGCTATTCGGGACGGAAACAAATCCAACAAATCAAAAACCATGGCAATCGGTCCAACCGTTCTCGAGTTATAAGTGTTGTAACAAACACGACTTTCTTTTATATAAATATATATATATATAAAGAACTAGTATTGCTCCTGTGTGATATTATAGGTTATTTTTAACATAATGGTTCCGTACCTCCTGAATTAGTTGAAACTGCATCTCAAGAGGTAGCTGTTCATCAGTGCTAATAATATCCTAAGAAATAAGGTATGTACATGGTGTCATCACGTGTATTAATTTATAGTTATTGCATATCGTCGGTGACACTCCAAAACCGCGTAAGTGACAGTTGCTAATAAGGTTGAAAATCACATGTACCTAATCGATCTTCTTCCTTTAAAACATGTACAAAGAAAATATTCATTGACAGATAAAATTAGACCTTATAAACTGTCACTTACGCGGTTTTGGAGTATCACCGACGATATGTCGACTTTTTTCTGTTTATTTAAGTCGTAAAGGAAAAGAAGACCATACTTAGCTAGCCAAGCCAAGACATCATATTAAGACAGGTATAGATAATCGTGATAGTTAGACATTTGAAATAGTAACGTTAATAGTAGCTTACTAACTTAAATAGTTAGTAATTTTGTTATATTGTGTTATTGTTATAATATTCTCATCATCAGCCCGTATAACGTCCACTGCTGAACATGGGCCTCCACCCGAGGGAGGGTATTTGCCATAGTCACCACACTTGGCAGGCGGGTTGGTGACCGTAGAATTATATTGTAACACACAAGGAAACGCTGCTGCCCGTTCCTTGATATACGATTATTATAGATGATTTAATAGTCGGCACCAACGGCTTAACGTGCTTTCCAAGGCACGGAGGGTAGTCCTTCAACCAACCAGACCCGGAAAGCAATCTTAGAATTGACACAAAGATTCCTCCTGTCCGGAGGATCAAACCCACGACTTCCAAGATTTAAAGCGAGCCAAATACCGCTACGCTACGGATGTTGTCAAAACAATAACTTAGAAATATTTATTTACAAAATGTGTCGGTAATATGCCAGTCACATATTCAATACATTGTTCCCGCATGGTTTGTGATTCACCTCTTTGCTGATTGAAACATTATTAACAATATCCACATTCCAAATTCAAATCAATTTTGGTCCCTAAGGGATTAATGAGCTATTTTGGTCCCTGTTTACGAGGAATAAACTAGCTCTTTTTGAATAGATGTGATATAAAAATATGTTTTTATTTCGTAGTCATAGATTGACCTTCGACTGAATTTGTTGGGGTCAATTTATTACGTCTCCTAACTTGATTCTGTCCCTTAGGGATAGTCACATTAGGGCAAGAGACAAGTGGCATATAAAGTTAGAAATTTCATAGGTAAAGTCCTAATATAAACATTTATTAGACACTATCTTCCCGCGCGCGGTTTCACCCGCGTAACTCCCGTTCCCGTGGGAACTTCATAATAAAATATAGCCTATATTAATCAGTGATAATGTAGCATTCCAATGGTAAAAGAATTTTTAAAATCGGTGCGTTACTTTTTGAGCCAATTCGTTACAAACATACTTACAAATCTTTCCTCTTTATAATATTAGTATAGATGATGATAAAAATCGTTGTTAATACTACGACCCTATTTTTATGTACCCAGTGATACTTAGGTTTAGATAATACCCGTGGCTTATATAACGAGTGGTCGTGGTTTTGATTCCTGCGCCGGAGAAAAAATCTTTATGCACCTAAATTCAAAAAATTGTGTCCGTGTTTGGTTGGTTGAGGGACTACTCTCCGCGCCTCCGGAAGCATGTTAAGTCCATTGGACCGATTGTCATCAATGACAATCATATACTATCTATACAACGTGTTAATTAAATAACGCAACACCTCTTAGGTGGTGATTGTGCTCATGGATATGAACAACTTTTAATATGGTACCAACTTTGTATCAAGAAAAAAAAAACAACTTTTTCATACATTTTGCTCGAGTAGGTATTGACAATTTGTATGGAACAGCTGATTTTTTACTTCGAGATACAATGTTGTCCTCTTAGAAAAAGTTGTTAATATTCATGAGCACAATCACCACCCAAGAGGTATTGCGTTATTTAATTAAAACGTTGTTATACTAATCATTCTATTAGTAAAGATAATATGGAATAGATTTTTAACAAGTTTATTTTTTTCGTATGCAACACTAAATTTCCACCAAGTTGTGTTATTAACCTTGACACTACAGCATAATAAACGAATCCTAAAATAACCTTTCCAAAGTTAACGCACAATAGTCTAATTTCAAAACAAATAGCCAATAAAAAGCGAATATTTGGCACAATAAATGCAATAAAGTCGCAATGAGCTTCATTATGTGCGCCTGTTGGCAACACTGGACGGCAATTTTGGTGCCAAAGGCAGTTTCCGTTTCCGTTCCAATTTTAAAAACTCAGAACCATTTTCCGCCCGTTTAATGTCTATGCTTGTTATGAAGTTAAATAAACTTAATGTTAAGTAGAATAGGGAGTTCAAATTGTTCCATTTTTTTATTTTTTTTATTTGCAATACTGTCCCGAAGACTTTCAGCAATTGGTTAAGAATTTGCATCTTTGACTTGAGAGGCACGCGGTCTAGTGATGACAGCCATTACTGTGTCTTGTTCATCTCACAGGAGGTCGGTTGGAGCTTTTAGATTCGCTTTGCATCAACTGCGTGGCCACAATGTTTGGGTGATTACTGAGTCTTCGCTGGTATGATTCAACCATTGTTTATTTCTTCCTTGACAGTTCTTAAAATTAAAAATAAAATTGGTAATTTTATCATTGTAACGTTAAAGTGGTTTATTATCATTTCCGTTCGTAAATGGTGTCCACAGAATAAGATTCCGCTCTTCTAATTTCACATTAAAAATAAATTACTTTTAAATTTTCTTTAAGCGGGTTAATGTTATGTTCTTCAACTTCTTGAACAGTCCGTTTACATCTACTGCTGATCATGGGCCACCTCTTAACAGACCTTTGCAAGTCAGGGTCGTTGAGGGATATTGTCGTAATGCTACGCTTGGCAGACGGATTAGTGATCGCAGTAAGATAGGAGTATCATTGAGCTAATAGATAATGCTGCCGATCCATCAGGTGAATGTCCCTTAGTCATTTTTTACGACACCCATAAGAAGATATGGGGTGGTCTATTCAGAGCCGGCAACCACACACCGCACAGCATCGTTAAGTGTGTATCGTAAGATTCCCCCCCTTTTTTTTTGTTTCGTATTGACATACGTAGGTAACCACGAGGCTTTTGCTACTTCAACGGGCATAAAGGCGAGCAGAGCTCCAGCCTTAATAAATGGTTTAAAAACTAAAAACTAAGCAACCTCGGCTCGGCTCTGGGCGGTCGCTGGCGATGAGATTGAGGGATTATCACTTTTAGTATTTTAGGGGAGTTTTGTGGAACTGTTATACTACTTTACAGTTCGCGGGCCTCTCGGACTTCGGGCCTACGAGTGCATCGGTAGTAATTCCCACGTGAGCCGTGACTTTCTCACGCACAGTCATCATAAATCAAGAATTTATTGGCTGTGGAGATTTTGTATGTAAGAGGTACTTTGCCAGTCGACAGCTTATTGAGGATACTCGATCACGCTTGACAACTTCGGCGATAATGTCTCGCTTTAAGTCTCAGAGGTTGTTCGTACCCATGCCAGAAAATATATATTTGTGTAAGTACTAAGATTTCTTTCTGGGTCTGGTTGATTGAGGGACTACCCTCCGTGCCTTGGAAAGTATGTTAAGCTATTGGTCACGATTTTAGCATCATCTATAACACGCATATACCAGGGAACGGGCAGCAACGTATTCTTGTGTGTTACAACATAATACTGCAGTCACCCGCCTGCCAAGCGTGGTGACTATGGCTAAACCCTCGGGAGGAGGACTATGTTCAGCAGTGGACGTTATACGGGCTGATGATGGTGATGATTAAAGTTTTGCTCTACTTCTCAATGCAGCTCAAATTCAGTTTATTGCGCACATAACAGATAGGTCCATAACCACCTAGTTACCCAAATGGAAAATGTCTTGCCTTTAGTTCCAGCCCTTTTGTCAATAAACGAACTTCAGTAAAGGCCATTGTTCACACATCAAACAGTGTAACTACCCACTAACATTTATACCTAACTATCATTCTATAAACACAAACTCTATTCAATTAACAACCTTAACACAAAGATGTAAAGTTAAAATTCAATCATCAATAATATTAGGCACATTACGTTACAATGATTTCCTTAGAAACACTTGTAATCTGATTAGAACTTAAAGAGGATTGCGTAGAGTTGCTATTCGAATGTTAAGTTTGAAGTTGAACAATGTTAAATGGGGTGAAAAAAGTAAATTTCCCAAGTCAAATTACTGATGGGCCGACGGGTCATCCGAACAGAAGAGAATTCTAGCCGAATAAACCTTTAGTGAAAATTCTTACTGGTTCTTAGTTTTATAATAATAACTATTTTAATTCTAATATTGAAAGAAAGAGTAAATTTGATAAATGGGACCACGGCCGATCTCGGCATGTAAGCCATCTGAGCAAGACAATAAATCCTGCGTAGAATGTTGGAGCAGAAAAGTTCTCGAGCGGACACCACGAACTGGCAAGCTCAGCGTGGGACGACCGCCCGCACGATGGACCGATGACCTCATAAAGGTAGCATGGAGTCAGTGTATGCAGGCCGCTAGCAGTCGTTCCCGCTGGAAATCGATAGGAGAGGTCTATGTTCAGCAGACTGCTTATTTAGTTAGATTTTATAGTGTGTGTGCAAACATAGGTACACTCTCTATTCATACATATAGGCATAAAGACAAAAACAATCTATTTAGTGCATCAGCTAGATTTAAAAAAATATTAGACACATATTTTATTATTTCAACGCGCTGAATCTTGTCGTTTGTTGTTTGAGAAACGAAAAAAAAAATTACGTGTTCAATATTTTTTGGTCTTTTGATCTAACTGAAGGTCTAAATAGTTTTTTTTTAAGTCTATATTTGTCTGGGCAAAGATAACTACTATTTTCTATATTTATATATAAACAGTTTTTTCTTTGTATGTAAAATTACTCTCCTGAAAAGTATTTCTTTTTGATATAAGTGATGTTAGACCTTTAGCGGCGATATGTATTAAAGGCAATAAAGCTTTGGACAATAGCTTTATATTTTAAACTAGAGACCCGCCGCGGCTTCATACGAGTGCAATGCAGATGTATCATACCTATAAACCTTCCGCTTAAATCAATTTATTAATAAAAAACACATCACAATCCATTGCGTAGTTGTAAAGATCTAAGCATACATAGGCACAGACAGACAGCGGCAGCGACTTTGTTTTAAACTATGTAGTTAAAAGCATCAAAAAGGATATTTGACAATCCTACTAATAGTATAAATATAGCGAAAGTTTGTAAGTATTGGATGGATGTTTGTTACTTTTTCACGCCAAAACTACTGACAGGAATTGGCTGAAATTTTGCACCGGGAGAGGTTATACGCTGGATTAATATATAGGCTACAAAACATCAAGCTCCGACCCACTGGGGCATAGTATCGCGGGTAAAACACGGGGCGCAGCTATTCATAAATAAATCAAAACATTTCGATCGATCACTTTTGCATTTTAATATTTCAAGAGCAAAAAAAGGCAGAGAAAAGTTGCATCGGAAAATGGATCAGAGGACAAACTTTAAAATCGGGGTAAATAAATGAACAGGCTTTTAACGTTTTTTAGTTTATTCGCTTTTAAAGTTGGAAAACTCAATTTATTCCATTCCACTTGATTGGACGCTCAATCAAAATAAAATCGAGGTCCATTACACGCTCATCATCATCAGCCCGTATAACGTCCACTGCTGAACATGGGCATCCTCCCGAGGGAGTGTATTTACCATAGTCACCACGCTTGGCAGGCAGGTTCGTGACCGCTGAATTATGTTGTAACACACAAGGAAACGCCTCTGCCCGTTCCTTGATATACTAATCTTGATATAGGTATTAATCGTATATCAAGGAACGGGCAGCAGCGTTTCCTTGAGTGGTAGAACCATGGTAGAACATAATACTGCGGTCACCCGCCTGCCAAGCGTGGCGACTATGGCAAAATACACTCCCACGAGAGGAGGCTCTTGTTCAGCAGTGGACGTTATACAGGCTGGTGATGATGATGATGAAATTAAAGACCGTTACTCGGAGGGTTCAGTAGCTCTCCAGCTACTAGGCGAAGGTACACAGCCAGGGATAGCATCTCGATTGTATCAATACTAAAATAACATCGCTATAAAAAACGTTCCGATGCCCTCGTAGACCCGAAGTCCGCGAGGCCCGCGAGCTGTAAAGTAGAGCGACAGTTGCACAAAACTCCCCTAAAGAAACTAAAAGCCATAATCCCTCAATCTCCCCGTAAGCGACCGCCCTCAGCCGAGGTCCAAGTCCCACAAGGGACGCCCTCTTGCGCAGATTGCTTAGTTTGTAGTGTTTAAACCATTTATCTAGGCTGGAGCTCTGCTCGCCTTTATGCCTGGTGAAGTAGCAAAAGCCTCAGGGCTAAATATACATGTCCGTCCGAAAAAAAACACTATAAAAGTCGCCGTGGGCGAGCCTTCATAGGAATAACTCAATTTATTGAGTCAGCATAGAACTCGTAAGATTTCTGATACGTCGATGTTAATTATTTTGTGTTTACGGTGTCCATACATTTGGGATTTAAACGAAGGATAAATGAAAAAAACAAACAACTAGAATTTGCTTATTAACAACTGCGGATACACAATTTTTTTGAGAATTATATTCATCATCAAGCTCATATAACATCCACTGCTGAACATGGGCATCCTCCCGAGGGAGGGTTATGCTATAGTCACCACGCCTGGCAGGCGGATTGGTGACTGCAGTATTATGTCATAATATGCAGGGAAACACTGCTACCTGTTCCTACAATTATTATAGACTAACGGCCCGCCCCGGCTTCGCACGGTTTGACTTTTATTTTAAATATGTAGCCTATGTTACTCAGAGATAATGTAGAATTCTAATGGTGAAACAATGATCGAAATTCGTTTAGTAGTATTTGAGTTTATTCGAAACAAACATACATAAATTCAATAATACAAGAATACAAACTTTTCCTCTTTATAATATTAGTATAGACCAACGGCTTAACGTGCTTTCCGATGCTCAGAGGGTGGTCCATCATCATCATCAGCCCGTATAACGTCTACTGCTGAACATGGGTCTCCTCGCAATGGAGGGTTTTTGCCAAAGTCACCAGTATTGTGTTGTAATACACAAGGAAACGCTGCTGCCCGTTCTCTGGTATATATGGCTATGGAGGTTGTCCATCAACCAACCAGATCCGGAGAGAAATCTTAGTGTTATTTCACACACAGATTTCTTATCCGGCCTGGGAGTCAAACCTATACCGCTGCGCTACGAAGGTTGTCATATAATTTGTTAAGTATTAACTTTAATAATTGTGTTATCATGGTTGGGTAAAATCTATGATGCTCTTCTACAATGAATACACTGTTAAATAAAAAATGGAAATACAATGATAACTTAAGGTAGAACTTAGGCGAACTTAAGGCGGGCTTTGTTAGGTGTGTTATTACCTAGTTAAATATTAGTGTTATATTGGCACACCCATACTACCCAGCTCTGATTTCTCTATAACAAGTTCGCGCTGAGGTAGTCTGGAAGAAATCGCAGCAGCGATAAACCACTTGTACTTTGTTATTATTATGCACAATTTATTTTTTATTAGCCCTTGGTCGTACGTCACCCGTGACCAGAGGGCTGGCTTGTATTTAGCACAACGAATTAGCATTGGCATTCTGGGCACTCTTCCAGTGGACATCGATGCGGAGCGATTCTTTGACGCCCTCTAATATCCCCCCTTTTATTTTATTTTAGTTTTAATTATGTTTACTAGTTTTAAATATACATTGTTTCGTTAAACCCAATAAACTTAATACCGTTTTGTATGTACCTGGTGTACATAATGAGTATTTTGCTTACTATACTTTATTTAAGGTGCAACGTTTGCTGTTTAGGCATTTCATGGATAATTTAACGGAAAAGGGCATTTTCAATCTGTAATATTAATAGATTATTTATTTTGCGAATGTATAAGGTATTATCGAATCTATATTCTTTAATTTCTTAAAGTTAATTGCCGTAGTAGACCAACAAAGGTGAACGGCAGGCTTGTATGGGAATTTCGTACCGCTAATAAAATTTCATGTTTTGGGATATATTTTGTTTTAATTAGTACTTATTATGATAGACAAGCCCTTTTTAAATTCTTAGATTTTTAGAAGTTGGGATATAAAAGTTATAACCAGTTTTGTTTTTTGAGGTTATGTACTAGTTTACCAATGTAGATTGTTAGCTAAAGGCACATAAACATTGTTTTGACAGATTTTCTTTACCTGTCAATAAATAATTGCCATTTAAACGAAAAAAGTATTGACAACGAAAAACATTCCTATCATTAAATCGTTAATTATTATGAATAAGTATATGCAACAATTATACATTTTTAGATATAGTGTAAAAGTGTTTAATTATAATTAATGTCATTTCATTTTCTAAATAATTAATATGATTACGATATTTGTGTTATTTTGAATTAACTGCGTTTAGTTTACGATTGTATTACGTTTAATTTTTTATTCTTTTTATTCATATTATTATTTAGGTATTTCAAAGTTCTAAAAATAGTACACCTACATGAAATTAAGTGGCTTAGTTGCCTAAATATGTGGTACAAATTCTATAAGAGAACAACAAAAAAAATATGCGGTACGAAATCTGCCGTTCACCTTTCAATACAATGCTAACAGAGTAAAATATAGACGGAAATATTCACAAAGCCTCTTCCATGTTTTAACGTAATGATGACTAATCATAGAATTATGATTGCTTTTTACGTTCGCTAAATTAATAGTAATAGTTCATAGTTTAACAATACATATATTAATTTAAGAATGAAAAAAAAGTCATTATTGGTCAAAATTTCCGTTAAATATCTTTAGTGCGAACATTTACCCTTAAGTCCAAATGTTTTACTACTTACAGAAGAGTGTACCTTGTGGGTATCCATCGAACAATGCGGCTTTACTGTGACAAAACATATTTTAAAAGAAATCCCGAATTGCAAAGGACAATTTAATATATCATTCTACATTCCCATGCTAAACAATGTGGAGAAAGATAATTGGAATTTTGTGAAGAATGTAAAAAGGAATATTACGTTTTATGTGTTAACGCAGAGGTTCTCAAACTGTTTCAGTTTGAAATGCATCTTACAAGAAACCTGCGTAATAGTAAAGTTATAGTATAATACTAATATGATACAAGAGCAAAGGCATTCCAAAATAATATAGCCGGAAACTCGAATGTAAGTAAATTTTTTTTTCGGACGTACTTACGTATTTATCCATGAGGCATTTGCTACTTCACCGAGCATTAAGATGGGCAGAGCTCCAGCCTTAATAATTGGTTTAATAACTAGCGTCCCCTGTGGGACTTTGACCTCGGCTCTGAGCGGTCGCTGGCGATGAGATTGAGGGATCACTGACTTTTATATTTTTGTAAGGGGGGTTTCGTACAACTGTCTCTCTACTTTACAGTTCGCGGGCCTCTCGGACATCGGGTATACGAGAGCATCGGAGGGTTCTTTGCAAACTAAAGGTCGGGAGGGTGAGGGGGGACGTGTCGCGTTCGCGGTTGCACTCTTCTCCGCCGGGTCGGACAGAATGGTCTCTGTGTAGTGGTGTTAGTTTCTTGCAGTCTTTGTACATTAATTTAGTAACACGCATTAGATGTGTCACGCACTATGCGGTAGAATAGTAGTTGTCACATTCTACCGTAAAGTGCGTGATACATCTACCAGTCAAGGAGCAAAAGCCTCTAGGCGTATATAGCCTAGAGGATATAAATAGCCTTTCGAAAATTAAAGTAAGTGACAAGCAGCTCCTGAACAAAATAACTAATTAAAAGTTACAATCATATTAAATATGTATCAGGTTGGAACGGTTGGAACAAATATGTCCATAATTTATACAAATAAATAATATTGAAGTGTCTGTTTGTGTCATTTTTTTCGTATTTCTGTGTGCCTGTTTGTTCCAGCTAAAGTCAGTAACGGCTGAATCGATTAAGATGGGATTTTCATGGGTAGATAATTTATTTTTTAAGGAACAATAAAGGCTACTTTTTATTTTGATTATTTGTGTATTCCGCTTAAACCCCAAAACGGTAGTACGGATTTCAACGGGAATTTTATTGTTAGATATCTCATAAAATCCCTATTTGAAGCAGATCACGGTCTTCATCATCTGATGATGAGGCTGATGCCCATATAACGTCCACAGCTGAATAAGGGCCTCCTCCCGACTTGGGACCTGACGGGTTGGTGACTGCAGTATTGTTTTGTACCACACAAGGAAATGTGGCTGCCCGTTTCTTAATATACGATTATTATAGATGGTGTTATTACAATAGGGACCAACGGCTTAACGTGCTTTCCGAGGTACGGAAAGTAGTCCCTCAACCAATCAGACCCGGAAAGAAATCTTAATCATTTTCACAAAGATTTCTTGTCCGGCGTGGGGCTCGAACCTCGACCTCCGAGATTTAAAGCGAGCCAAATACCGCTAGTACGGAGGTTGTCGGAAGCGGATCACGGTGCACCTCTTTTACCAATAGGGCACCAAAGCATCGGAGCACACACTTTCAGAACCACCAGCATAGATAACCCTTAAGGTGTTCTTAAAATGTTGGTTCTTAAATTGTTTTTCCGCATCCGACTTGAAATAAATTGTGTTATGTGAACTGAAGTACAGTATGTTGTGACAAAAGTAGGATTTACCTACTCTTAACATCTTTACAATACTCTTACAAATGTACCTGTTTCTGAATCTAATTATACTAATGTATTCTTAACTAGCTGCGCCCCGCGGTTTTACCCGCGTCACTCTGCTCCAGTGGGTCGGAGCGTGATATTTTGTAGCCTACATGTTAATCCAGCTTATAAACTATCCGCGTGCAAACTGTCAGCCAAATCCATCCAGTAGTTTTGGCGTGAAAGAGTAACAAACATCCATCCATCCATACTTACAAACTTTCGCGTTTATAATATTAGTAGGATGTCCGGCGCTGACTGGCACAGCATGCCTCGTCACGTTGTGGCATATTCCTGAAAGCTAACTTTCTTTATTGCTTCGGTATGCTAGGACGTGCCGCGACGTGAAGTTATTTAGCACTGGCTTCAAAGCGTGAACTGTACATAAATAACGGAAGGCATAGACGTGGAACAGACGCAGTGCAGACACGATGTCGCGTCAATTACACACAAGCAGCTTTGCGTAGGTATCTGTGCTTTATCTGCCTCGCGTTTCCCCTGCGTCTTACGTCGTCTCTATCTGGGGGAAGGGTAGCGCCACTCCAAGTCGAATAAAAATAATATAATCTAAGCCTTAGAGTCAAAATAAAATATTCAGTCTCAAAATGAAACAAGACTATGGTTACCCTACATAGCCTCGGGACTTTAGGTACAGTTTTCGGAGTCAATTTGCCTTCCATCCCAAGGCTTCACATTTGTTCTCATCAAATTGATATTCTTATTAACTCCGTTTATTTGCGTGTGAAGAGATTCTTAAATTGATTTTCGGGAGATACCATTATACACGCTTAGAACTGAATGGTTGTTTGCGAACAGCGAAATTTGGTGTTGGTCGTAAAATTGAATGTTTTTTTTTGTTGGTTTTAGAATTCAAATAAGGGAGGTTCTAGCTTTTAGAGTAGGGATGGACTGGTGCTCCATGAGACTTTAAAATTGCAATAAACAGGATCAAAAAAAAATTTAGATGAAGAACAGCCCTCGGCAAAAGCCAGTGAGGGGGTACTTTGAATGTTTTGTTGATTCAGTTGTTTGATAAATGTTGGCGTTTTGAGGAGCATTCGGGGGTTTAGTGGGTAAACCGAGTGGGTTTACCCACTTTCTGCTATGACAAGCATACCTTGGCGATGGACAGGGAAGTCCTACGAGCCCTTAGCTGCGGCGGAGTGAATGGGTAATGCTTTTTCGCTAGAGGAAGAAAGGTTATATTTTTTGCCTGAAACTGTAACAGTCCATTATATTTCACGAACTTTAATATTTCAACATAGTCGTTTCTCGCGTCTGTCTGTTCCCCTGAACGTTCTAGGTCGGGTCGCCAGTATATTAGTATAGTATGAAATAATTATTTCATTATTTCATTATTTATTTCATTATTACATCAGTAGGCCAAAGTCAAAGTCAACAATTTATTTATTAAAAATTAAATTATTTTCTTATGATGCATCTATTTCTTTTCCTACCACCAGTTCAAGCCGTGGCAACTCTGAGAAGAACTGGCAAGAAACTCAGTGGAATCCTTATTTTAATAATCAATAATAATATCCGTTACTTTTACAATATTGTTTAGCAACAGTGTCATTCCAGAGCAAGTTACTCCCAAGCCATTCTGTCATTTAAATAATAATAATAATATAATAATATCTAGGGACAATGTCACACAGATCATCCTAGCCCCAAACTAAGCAAAGCTTGTACTATGGGTACCAGGCGACGATATACATACTTATATAGATAGATAAATACTTAAATACATAGAAAACATCCATGACTCAGAAACAAATATTCGTGCTCATCACACAAATATTTGCACTTACCGGGATTCGAACATAGTCTGTTATTTTTACATAATTTAGCTTTGGTTAGGCCTATAGTATGGTACATATTATATACGATATATGTGTGTTAGTTAGGAATGCACGCACTGGTGCCGGGTTATAAACCACACTAACCCAGAGGTACCTAACCATATTTGCATAGTAACATAATACCGGAGTATTAGATTCAATATCCGCGTGGTGTAGATATTAAATTTAATTTCATACTTCATGTAACATGGATGTTGTTTTAAATATATGCAGGGTAAATCAAGGCACAACACTATATTACACCAATCTAACACTTGTTTTAATCACTTAAGTAGCTTAAACAATATTAACATTATTTGATCTTTATCAACAGCCCGTATAATGTCTCTGCTGATCATGGGCCTCATGGGGAGGGCCTATTTGCCATTGTCACCACGCTTGGCAGGCGGGTTGGTGACCACAGTATTATGTTGTAGAACACAAGGAAACGCTGCTGCTCGTTCCTTGATATACGATTATTATAGATGATGTTATAACAATCGGGACCAATGGCTTAACGTGCTTTCTGAGGCACGGAAGGTAGTCCCTCAACCAACCAAACCCGGTAAGAAATCTTAGAATTTATACAAAGATTTCCTGACCGGCGGCGTAGGAATCGAACCTACGACCATCGAGATTTAAAGCGAGCCAAATACCGCTACGATACGGAGGTTATAGTACCAGTACAGTAGACATCTAGAATTAGTGTGGCAAGTCTACATGTAGACTTGCCACACTAATTCGGCCTTTTCTTACGATTCATGATTACCTATATTAGCCTCAAATCATGCCAATCAACTCAATAAATCTACTGTGTCATTATTTAAATACCTAGCGTGTATTTTATCAGACTATTTTGTAAAGCACGAAGGTAATTTGTGTTGGCTTTTCCGGGAAAAAGAAACACATACAGTGGCAATTTCGCAGAAAAACACTTAATTGTTTCATACTACATATTTACATTTTTATAATCTACTAGCAGACCCGACAGACGTTGTCCTGCATGATAATATATTAATACATATATACCACTATATATTACATATGGTTTGTGAATTTGAACCATCCAGGGCGCCACCCAAACGCATACAAAAAAAATCATCCAAATCGGTCCGGCCGTTTAGGAGGAGTTGAGTGACATACACACGTACAGTAGAATTATATATATAAAGATATTAATATTATATAGAGGTAACTTTGGGATTTGGTGGAGTTGTAGGGTTGAATCTGTGGACCTAGTGAACCGTTTTTGAAAAATCTTTACCAATAGCAAGCTACTAGGCTATTTTTAAGCAAGGTTCCCACTGAAGCGGGATGGACAAGTGGGACTGTTAGTTTGTAGTCAAGTTCTCGGTAAGAAATAATATTACTTTAATAAAGACTACAAACCATAGACTATAATAAACAAATTATTTATTTTGTTATAGATAAGTAGGCACCTTGACAAAAAAAGAAATAAAAAATTAGCTTGCTACTATTTTTTTAGGGTAACGCAATTTTTAACATCCGTCGGTTAGTTTTTGGTCGCTTCCGTCTACTGACCCCGTAATCAACTCGGACCGCGGGGTCAGTTGCCGGATACATTTAAAATCAATATTATTTTTGAACGACTTAACTTACCTTTTTTTTTGTCCGGAGGGAAATGCATTTAGGCATTCCCACCGCCGTTGCAGCGTATTCGCACGCTGGCGGTGGGATATGTGGGACTCGCCCTCTCCATAGCGTGGTAAGCTAACCTTATACCACGAGGAGGGGACCCTACACCACTAAATCCCCCGGACACTCCTTCGATCCGCCGTTGGCGGGGGCCGGGTACGCATTCATGAGCAATCCGGCCCCAACGACCTACCTATATTGTAAGTGAAATAATAGGCAATAATAAATGATGGTCAACACTAATAACATATTAATCCAAAACAATGAATCGAATATAATCGCTGGTGTTGACAGTAATTGACATATAAACACTAATAGCGCCGATCAGTACAATAACACGAGCACAACACTAACATCAGAACATTACACACTATATCATTCTATTAATTAATCGCTCGGCCAATAGTCCGAGCTGGTATTCCAGTTAGTATACCGCATTAGACACTATTTTTTAGCAAAAGCTGCTTACGTGTGTAGAACTGGATGTCAAATAGTGATTAACTCAATTTACCCCGACAACTTATATTATATACGCGAAATTTTGTAACTATGGATGGATGTTTGTTACTCTTTCACGCCAAAACTAGTGAACGGAATTAGCTGAAATTTTGCACCGGGATAGGTTATACGCTGGATTAACATATAGGCTACAAAACATCACGCTCCGACCCACTGGAGGAGAGTAACGCGGGTAAAACCGCGGGGTGCAGCTAGTGTACTAATATATGAAGCGAAGAATTTGTTTCTTTGCTCGCATGAACGCGCAAATCTCAGCAACTTTGAAAAAATCGTTCAGTGTTAAATAGCCCATTTATAGAAGAAGGCTATATTCTTGATTTTATTATGAAGTTTTTATGGACGGGAGTTACGCTTAGGGTACAAGCGAGTGCGAAAACTACTATAACATATTTAATTATCTTACGGAGTCTAATCAAAATTAAATGATGATGATGATGATCATATAATATTAATAAAGTTAAGTATTTGTAGCCCCTCTATGAATACTAATTTATTTAACAGTTATTTCTAATTTAAAACTGTTAAATACTGGCAAATTATCAAACTCCTATTTTAATATTATAATTAATTATAATTTCCAAACGCAGAATTGAAAATACGACGTACCTTCCAAGTTTTAACGTTAATCCTCGGAATCGAGATTTTACGGCGCTCTTAATTACATGATTGTACATAAATTGTCTTGTTAGTTTATTAGTTGAATTCCAGATAGACTTATTAGCATAAGTCGTCGGTATTAAAATTGACTCGTATTGCAAGATATTAAGATTCACTTTTAGGGATTTTGGTCACTTAAACTTTTAGAAACCAACCAAACAAAAAATCCTGTTTGTGGATTACAGTTTATTTTTACAGGGTTCTTATCTATTATCTATAATTGTCACTGGACACTGTCATACGAAAAACACTTTAATGTGTTATTATATTAAAAAGTAAATATAAAAAAAAAACTTATAAATGCCATGCACTCATTATCATGTATCTCTTTCCTAAAGGTTTGCTGGAAGAGAATTCATAATCGAATTAAGCTCGCCTTTGTACATGTTGTTTCCAATATGTAAAATAAATTTCATGTAGGTAATTTTCTGTGTTCAAATAAGTATAAATAAAAATAAAATAAATTAATGTACTTAAAAACTCTCTTAAAAAGAAAGGAAATATTGCAATATTCTCATTTATTGGAGGTTCTCGTGGTAGCAAGAGTTGAAATCGCGGTATGATTAGTTATAAATTAGTTATGAAATCTTTTGATATATAAACCTTATGTCACACACGCTGATATATTCCAGCAGGCTGCAAATCATTCTTTCCTCCTCAATCAACTCTCGCCTAGAGAGTACAAAAAGAGATAACTAAACTTACAATAAATAAATAAAAAAAACTTTTAATTAAAAGGAAAAAATAAATGTAAAGTAACTAAAAACTTACATAAGACATATAAAATAGAAAAGATTTCTGTAAAATAGTTATTTTATTTTACCATTTTTTTTATTAAACGTAATCTTACATTAACATACAAGAACAAGGCAAAAGGCTAACCTAACATAATATACTATACAAGACACTATATATAATGTCACTATCTCCTTAAATTATATTGAAGGGAAGGCATATATTAGACAAGGACCGTATATATTTAGTAATAAAAAAAATATGTATGAAAACACATTTCAGCGTCAAATGCACCGTCATAAACTGCGGAGCCGTGAACAGTGAGCAACATAAGCTTAATGTATTAAACGTTGACTTAATATATTATTCAGTCACAATATTTAATTATTGATGTGACGAATAAAGATGAGAATGATGAAGGGTGCATGGAGTTTTTACATATAATAATATTATGTTTACAGAACGAAGAACATTAATAATAATATCAATTACTGGTTATTGTAATGAATGACACTGCCAGAGGCGCACACGAAAGGCTTAATAAAGGAGGCCCTCTCCTCCATATCCTACTCCATCCATTAATAGCGTACAATTGCAAATTTACAGGTCCAGTCCCACGTAGGTCACCATATTTTTTTAAACGTAACACTTCTCGAACAATTACAATATTTAAATGTAGTATCAAATTCGTAGACCTTTATAGGAGTGCGTAGAGTACTTTACGTTAGTATTGAGCTTCAGAGCTAAGCCTCTAGTTCAGTTCGATGGGATGCACCATAGTCATTAGTATTCATACTCCAATACGGTACCCATCAGTAGATACACACCTGGGTAGGGTGGCCAGCTTTCATGCTAAAAGTAGGACAGACGTATTTTTAACTTGATTGAGAAAAATTCAATTTAATTAATAGAATCAGGCGTTACTTTGCGGAAATCCATATTAACCTAATTTAAAAAGACAAAATATCTAGTGTTAAATTAAGTTAAATTTGATTGATGAAAGTTTTTTTAGCGGAATAACCGCTATAAAAACTTTCATCAATCAAATTTAAAAACATATTTTGCCTTATAAAAATTAGGTGGATTGAGTTACCTATTCCCAATTTTTGTATAAAGATTTTATTACTTTATTAATTGACCGCACTGCTTTAAAGTATTTTAAAATGATGTTTTGTCTAAATTATTTCATCTTTTAAATTAAAAACCATTTCTGTGCCTAATTTCATTCCAATAAAGGCTAAAATTAGGCGAAAATTGTAGATGAAAGTTTTTAACCTGAATGACCTAATGCAGGGATTCCTAAAGTATCGACCCCTGGGGGTCGATACTTTAGGAATCCCTGCATTATTATCAACCACTTTGGACGAGTCAGAATGAAAAATAACACACTGTAGCAGCTGTTTTAAGTTAGCGGACCATTATGAATAAGGGGTTGATCTTAAAAGTAGGTAATTTGGTCATGGGGGTCTGAGGTAACAGTTCATTTTGGAAAAGGGGTCACTTGTCCAAAATAGTTTGGTGATCCCTGATCTAATGGTTTGTATTGAATTTAGGCGTGAAATTTTGTGTGGTTCATTACCTTATCATTATGCCTTTAAATCATCCAAAAAAATTAACCTAAGATTGATTTTATAAATTGCTTCTAATACCTTCATAAATTCGTTCACTATTACAGGCAGAAATTGCCCAAATAAACTAAGTACGTGACTGTTCAAATAAGAAGAAGCCTATCAAAAGCCAGCCAAGTCGATTAACGCGTAATATGTTCTGACACGTAACCACAAAATTTACGAGCGTTTCACACTGTAGAACCAGAGAGGAGCATAGTACGTATGCACTGTGCGAGTTCATAGTTAAATTACGAAACAACGAAAGAATTATGACTGATCGTCATTGAACTTTTCACATGTATGTTAGAAATAAGATTTTTTCAGGTGAGTGACAAATTTTTCCCTATGGGTGTAGTAAGACAACCCCCGTAGCCTAGCATTATTTGGCTCGATTTAAATCTCGGAGGTCGTGGGTTCGATCCCCACTCCGGACAAGAAATCTTTGTGTAGATTCTAAGATTTCTTTCCGGGTCTGGTTGGCTGAGGGACTTCCCTCCGTGCCTCGGAAAGCACGTTAAGCCGTTGGTCCCGATTGTTTTAACATCATCTATAACTATAACTATTGTATTTCTTTGTATGTTATACAACATAATACTGCGGTCACCAACCCGCCTGCCAAGCGTGGTGATAATGGCAAAAACCCTCCCTTGGGAGAAGGCCCATGTCAGCAGTGGACGTTGTATGGGCCGATGACGATGACGACGACGATGGGTGTAGTAAGTGGTGACTTAGTGACATAAAGCTGATGGGCAGCATAGATGAGCTCAAGGATACTCACCATATTACGGCGATTCGGCTGCCAAGCATGGTGATTATGACAATATCCCTCAACGATCCTGTCTTGGCGAGGATTGTTAAAGGAGGCCCAAGTTCAGCAGTGGACGTAAACTGCTGATACAATACAGTATTTTTTTTTTACATTCTCAGTGCAATACTATTTAACTTTTAGATGATTAAATATGTTTCTAGTGGACATTTTGTGTTTTCAATTGGATGAAACATTTAGTTTTCCTTAGCAAATATCATCAAAATGTCGAGAATTAATTGCGTGGTATTAGCTGTATATAAGTTGGTTTTTAGTAAATAAATAAATTGTTGAAAAAATAACTAGCAAAACGAGTTTTGTATTACAAGTCTTTACTCTTGTAAATTCGTGAATATTTACAAGTATAATTAGGCTTATGTTTAACTTACCATCAGATATAGTAACATATAACACCAAAATTAAACCCGCATTTTAATGTAAAATTGTAACCAAAGTTTTAACATTTCGCTATCGTATTTAAGCAAAATGACTCCAAATAAATCATTGTTAACCCAAAAGTAGTAAATGATCACCAAAAGTACCTAAATGTTTTACTAATTTACTATTCGGTTCTGGCACTCGCCGGCCGCTGCCGCGGCACCGCTCGCTTCGCTCGCTCGGCTCGTGCGTTGTATGGCCGCAGCTCTAACCTAACCTAACCGATTGTCATTTTTCATTGATTTTATTAAGGTAGAAATAGCGCAATAATTTGCTCGCTAAGATTTGGTGATCATTAACTACATTTGGTGTTTATTATATTTTATCCCGTATAATTATACGTTTATCAAAAATACACATAATTGTTCTATTTTAAATCTCTTAGATTGTGTACGATACATCGTACACAATCTAAGTCTTATGAAATTATTCGATAAACGTAATTTACAAGGACTTTTAAAATGTTTTATAACATGTAACTTTTGAGCTTGTTAGTCTTGTAACTCTTAATAAATAGCACAGTCAAGAAGTTGGCGGTATCGCACTCGTGCTTCAGAGCCCACGTATAGTTTGTAAGTAAAAGCCAATACTTTCTTTTTGTTGTCCCGGGGGAAATGCATTTACGCACTCCCACCGCCGTTGCAGCGTATTCGCACGCTGGCGGCGGGATATGTGGGACTCGCCCTCTCCATAGCGTGATATGCTAAACTCATACCAGGAGGAGAGGACCCTCCACCACTAAAACCTCCCGGACACCCCTTCGATCCGGAGTTGGTGGGGCCCGGATACGCATGAGCAATCCGGCCCAAGTAAAAGTCGATACTGCGCTTGATCTCTCACCGTATCACTGTCATACCAGATTCTAAAAAGTAAAGGAATAAGAGAGTGAACAATAGACTTTTACGCGCAGATAGCCATTTTACGACAAGTTTTACCGCCTCTGCTACAAACGGATGGCCACATTAAAAACAAAAATAAACGTCACGGTACATCGGTACAAGTAGATAGATTTTGAGTTTATTCGAAACAAAAATACAATCTTTTCCTCTTATTATATTAGTATAGATAAGTAGCATACATGTTTTTTTTTTGTGGTGTGATTGCGTATTAACTGTCCTGGGGCAAAATGCGGATAGTTAATACGCATTCCCACCACCGCTGCAGCATATTCGCGCGCTGGCGGTGGTATATTTGGGACTCGTCCACTCCATAGCGTGGTATGTTAAACTCATACCACGTGGAGTGGACCCTACACCACTAAAACCCCCGGACATTCCTTCGATCCGTCGTTGGCGGGGGCCGGGTACGCATAAGCAATCCGGCCCCCCCACGGCACCCGCGGCCAATATGGCACCGCCTAAGTAGTATCTGCTGTTTATCCGCCTAAGTAGTATCTGCATTTGTATTTTTCTAAATTAGTAAATAATTTAAATACATGTTATAACTAAGTGAATTGGGATAAAAATATTATTAAGTTTACGATATAGTGATTCTTATCTGTTCATTTAAATTAAAATTTGTATACCTATGTAAAATTTTGATTAAAATGAAAGGCAGCGACAGATATTGTTCTTATGTAACTGGTATTTTGTGATGATCAAGATATTTAAACCTAAAACCTAAAAAATCTACATCTCTTGTCAAAAATAATTCTAACTGAAGTCCAGCTTTCTACGTAACGGCTGGTAACCCTACGCGATCATATGTGTGTTTGAATATCTATGGTTTAAACAGGATTTGTGTATAAATGGTTTGCAAAATTGGTGTACAAGGCTTTTGACATTTGTTATGACTTGAAAAAGTCGATTTTGGACGAGGTAATTGATTCTGAGCAAGAAATGGTTCTATTGGGATTTTATTTTTTATTATGTGACTGGCTGGTTGGCTGTATACCGCAAAACCTTTGCCACTATTCGAAGATAGAAAACTCTCTTCATTCTCTTGTTTAATAATTTTATAAAAGATAGTGCGCTTATGACGTTTTGCTGTTTCATGACAGTTACTGTATATAATAACTAGCTTCCCACGCGCGGTTTCACCTGCGTAACTCCCGTTCCCGCAGGAATTTCTAAATTAAATGCCTTCTCGATAAATGGGCTATGTTACATTGAAAATCGGACATAGGAAGGAAATAGTAACTGAGATGAGCGCGCTCAAACAAACAAAAAAGACACAGTGGTGAAACCGAATTTCCGACTTTCAAATCGTAAACTTTTCACACTTAGAGGCCAAGGCCTCTAAGTGTGAAAAGTAAAAAAAAATACTTGCTTCCTTGCCAATTGCAAGTACATTGCATTGGGTGTCTTGGCCACTAGTACCTATGCAACGTGGTAAGTCACGTTTCAAAACTTTCTTCCAGAACATTCTAATAGTTTGGTCTTCACCTTCCACCTCAATTCCCTCAGAGCACACTCTCTCGCACATCCGCCGGCCCGCAGAAGCCCAATCGTCCGCCTCCAGGTCAACAGAGGGCAGGCGGCATCGATGAAGAATTTACACCATTACCTGGTAGACAGTTGATCATGCTCCTACACCAATGAGGTAAACAATTTAATGATACTGCATTCATATTGATTTTCTTTACCTAAAAGTCAAGCGACATAATTCATTTTTACTGCAACGAATCGATTGTGACTGACATTTCGTGTCTGAAGAAAATTCTACTCAAATAGGTCTATTATAGGAATCGGTGGTCATTTTATGTTGTTGGCCAGACTAAATAAAAAGGCCGAGTTCTGCGAGTAATGCAGTGTACATAATATACACAGCTTACGCACACACGTTTAGGATCACGGGTTGTATGATAAAAATGATTGACACTGTGGTCACTATTTACAATAATATACTTACAGAAGGAGAATATACTTATATTTAAATGAACAGCATTATATTACATGATTACATGCTAATTTACAATTCAGTAATTTACAATGCATCGTGACACTTAAATGAGAAAAAACAGAAGAAGATCATGACATGCCAGTGGCGACGCAAAGCACCTCTACGCCACATCTGCATACCAAAACTATGACTTACCTTATCAGTCGGTCTATCGCAGCATCAGGTGCTTGTTATCACAACAAACTTCATTATTGGTGAACAAAAATGCCGGTAGTGTAGGGTTGCTATAAATGTTCACACAGAGCCGAGGGGGTTCTCCCATTGCAGACGCAGAACGATAAGACAAACAGGAGCGCGAAGGATAGTTTTTATTTATTTTAGCGCGTCCACCGGGACCATTGCCTTGTTGGCCAGTACACCGGGACATGTCCCGGCGTACCAAGACGTATGGTAACCCCGCGGTAGTGTCATGAAAGGGTGTACAAATGAAAGCTCAACGTAATTTTTATAACATTGGATTTGGTACTGTGAAAAATCATAGCTACAATAAAATAAATAAAATAAAAAAGTTTTTATTCACGTAAACCTATCACGGGTATTTGTAAATAGTCAAAACATATTTACGTTTTTAAATTTACTGTGTTAAATTACTTAATTTTATTTGATTATAATAGTTTATATAGCTTTAAACTGTTTCTCGTTTATCGGGGGACTTTACAAACACATAATTTCCAGACACAAAGGGCTACCCAGACTCAGAACAACTATTAGTAGTTCACACAAATAATGAACATATTATTGCTAAGGCTCTAACCTAAAGTCTCTCACGAAACAAACACACTTACACACACTCATTCTCACAAACACACACCGATTCACACATTTCTACACACAGTTAAAAAAAAAGAAGATTCTCTTTGTCTTCTCTCTTCTTAACAATCAATTGTAGCACGTGTTATTTAAAAGTAACATATACTTGTCCACTCCGGTAACTGAGGACCTGGTGATCTATAATACATAGCTCTCACAAAGGGTTAATGTTGAATTAATTAGCTATAAGTAAGTATAATTGTAACTACCTTTGTGGAGAAACAATATATTATTATTATTTTAATAATTGTACCAACTGGGAAATGAACTCAGAAAACTAGGTCTCAGATGCCACGACCGTAACCACACAGTCGATGCAGTCAGTTTATTTCAAACATTTTTATTCTTTTAAAGACATTTTTATTGAAGTCTACTCCAAGGATACGAAGTAGACGCGTTACGAAATATTCTTGAGATAAATGATATGCTACGTTTAACATTTGGATAAAAGACTTAGAGAGGAAACAATGCTTAATGGCGGTTTCGGATTATAACGAAATGATCCTTTTTAAAATATTTTAAACCTAATAAAATATCACTGTGTCTAACATTATGTTCTTAAATTTAATATTTTAGAGAATAATGTTAGACACAGTGATATTTTAATCGTTGCCAATAATTAGCAGAACAAATGTATGACAACTAAACGTATCTATCTATGATTTTCATAAAAGAATGTGTTTAGTCTGTGGTTTAGCCAATCATCAAGATCAGACATCGTATGTTGGCGCCAACAATGAGCCATAAAGTCTTTAAGAGGTTGCAACCTCTTCAGTAGCAGTAAAAACTTTAATGTTTATTAATATTAAAAAGAAAAAACCTAATGTCACATTTTTTCCTGTCGATATTATATGCAATTTTAACCGAATTACATTAACCGAACTTCACATATTATACAAATTTTCCTTATTTTTTATGTTCATCACATAAGTGGCGTGCGTGTAAGTGTCCATTTGTGGGCCTTTTTGTTTTTTTTTTCCGGGGGGAAATGCATTTACGCATTCCCACCACCGCTGCAGCGTATTCGCGCGCTGGCGGTGGGATATGTGGGACTCGCCCTCTTCATAGCGTGGTATGCTAAAGTCATACCACGAGGAGAGGACCCTACACCACTAAAACCTCCCGGACACTCCTTCGATCCGCCGTCGGCGGGGGTCGGGTACGCATGAGCAATCCGGCCCCCCGACGGCACCCGCGGCCAATATGGTACCGCGGAATCTCCAGGGCCACACTTACAGTGGCCCATTTGCCCAATTATAGGGACGCCCGGAGTGTGGAGGCGTCCCTACTCCTCATGGGTCAGCCTCGAAGGGAGCGGGGCCCATGTCCCCCACTCCCCGAGGCCGAGCCTAGGGCGGTAGGCGGCGGGTTTCGGCACGCCGCCGACGGCCAACACGCCGTCTGCGAAGCGGGTGAGGGATCTACTTTCCTCTCCCGCTCTCCATTTGTGGGCTTACCCAATATAGTGTATGTTATAGCATAGAAGAAAAAAACGCTGCTGCCCTTTTTATGACAAATTATTATTATTATTAAATAAAAAAATACTAACGGCTAAACGTGCTTTCTGAGGCACATGAGGCGGAGGGTATCAATAACTAACAGGACCCGGAATAACACATTTTTCTTGTCTGCCACAGGAATCGAATCCTCGACCTCCGAAATGCAAAGCAAGATTTCTACCTCGACGCTTCTACTGCTGCCCTATCGGGAATCCTTGTTGACAGTTATGTTAATAGCATAATGAAATATGTTAATTTATGTGACAATATGCAAATGGCCGCGTTAAAGGAAAGCAAGTTGATTGTAATCCCAGGGATACACTAGGAGACGAAAATGTCTTGCGTCACGTGGGACAGACGTTTTAGGACGGACATATGTTGTTAGCCAGGAGGACTTTGCTACTTCACTGGGCATAAAGGCGTTGATAAATGGTTTAAAGCCCACAACTTAAGCCTAGACGCCTTTGACTTGACGCAGGTTTCGCAAAGCGTCCCCTGTGGGACTTAGACCTCGGCTCAGGGCGGTCGCTGGTATTGAGGGATTATGACTTTTATTTAAGGAGTTTTGTTCACCTGTCTGTGACTGACGTTGAACTTCAAAACCGACTCTAGAAACGAATAAGTTGCGCGATAGGTCAAGCAATTGTTCCGCATATCGCTTACTTCTTGTGGGAGATAAGTGTATCCCTTGCTTAAATTGAGACTGTTTATTCGTTGCGGTGGCAGTAGAAAATTGTTTATTTATGGATAAGATTTTCTTGGAAGCTGACACAGATTCGTTTGCTTTTCTTATTTTTTTTTCTCGTCATTGAAAAGATTGGGTTCTTTTTTCAAGTTTCTTGAAATATTACAAAAGTAAAATGTTTTATATTGAAATTTAAAATATTGTTTAATATAATTAAAAGAGTTAAGAACATACTATTAGTACGCTCAAAGAGCTGGTCCGAAACAAGAGATAGATAATATCTCTAATATGTCTGGTATAACAATTGAGCTGAACTCTGAAATATCCCGGACAGTAGATAACGCCACAGATACCGCGGCTAAATCATGCACACAATTTACAACCTCCGTAACGTAGCCGTATCTTTCCGGGTCTGGATGGTTAACGGACTACCTTCCGTGCCTCGAAAAGCACGTTAAGCCGTTGGTCCCGATTGTTATAACAATCGTATACCAGGGAACGGGCAGCAGCGTTTCCTTGTGTATTACAACATTATACTGCGGTCACCAACCCGCCTGCCAAGCGTGATGACTATGGCAAAAGCCCTCCCTTGGCCATGGACAGTAGCGATACTGTCGCGCATTTACCAAACACGCTACAGTATGGCTACAAAATGAGGCCTCGAAACGGCTGAGCGATATCTATAAGGTTTACGGTCGGCGATATTTTTAGGGTTCGGAATCTCGAAAATGACACGGAACCCTCATTTAATAATAGATATACTACCCACAGGCGCGATATTTTGAGATTATTCACAAACAATTTACTTCACAGCACGAATTGAATTAAACCCTTGAATGAAGTAGGTATAGGTCCTTGTAAAATATATGCCATCTCTTTAACAGTATCTCCTTTAAAGTGTAGATAAATTTTAATTTACCAATTTATAATTTTACTTTAAATAAAATGATGATAATCATTAAGCCATACACACAGAGGTACCTCAGCATAGTTAATATTGGTTACACTTTATTAAAAAGAAACATTTATTTTAACATCATTATACAGTTATTACTAGCGTCCTGTGCGCAGTTTCACCCGCGCAACTCAGGTTCCGGTATGAACTTCATCATTAAATATAGCCTTTGTTACTTCTGGATTACGAAGCTTTCTAATGGTACAAGATTTTTTAGTAGTTCCTGATAATAGCGCGTTCAAGCAAACAGACTCTCAGAAACAGAGTCAAAACTTATAATTGGTAAAAACCACTTTTGACTGCTTTAATTAATAATTTGTATGGAAATTGGATCTGGCACTTCGCCAGCCGCTGCCGCAGCACGCTCGCTTCGCTCTTTTGGCTCGTGCGTTGTGGTCACAGTTCTAACCTAACCTAACCTACAGAAGTTAGAATCCTGGTGTTTTTTTTAGCCTTAGACCAAAAATAAAAGCATCTCGTTTCTGGAATTTTATGTGAGCCAATATCAAATCAAATCAAATCAAATCAAATCATTTATTCGCTTAAATATGTGTTCACAGGGTTCTTACAAAAAATACAGTCCATTTCATATTAGCCTTTCGGCGTGCAAATTTTTACAGCTATAATACAGATTTATTATTTAACAATTATATAAACTTAAAAGTGGTCATTAAAATATTCATCTAAGGTATAATACGCTTTTTTAACTAAAATACCTTTTAATATAGCTTTGAAAACGCTATGTTTTTCTGTATTCTGTAGTTTTGTAGGTAGTTTGTTATAAACCCTTGGGGCCATACAGAATACACTTTTGTCATACAGTGCAGTTTTATGTGGAGGCATGCATACTTTATTTTGATGTCGTCTACTATTTAATTTCTCAAACATGTCTTTATTAAACCTGACGAATACAATTAATTCATAAATATATAAGCAAGGCAGTGTCAATATCTCATATTTTATGAAAAGGGGCTTACAAGAATCTGTCGGTTCTAAATTAAATACTGCTCTTAAACATTTTTTCTGCGCTCTAAATACCCTATTTACGTCCGTTGAATTCCCCCAAAATATGATGCCATATCTGATAACGGAGGTAACATATGCATGGTATGACATCAGTACAGTAGTATGGTTTACTACTTTATTTAACATGTATAATGCATAAGAAGATCTACTTAATTTCTTACATATAAAGTCAACTTGTGTTCTCCAATTTAAATTTTCGTCAATAATTATTCCTAAGAACTTTGTTTCTTTTACGTTCTGTATTTCATTATTTCCATATTTTACTTGAATGTCATTTATATTAGTTCTATATTTATTTTTAAATGTCATTAGAATAGTTTTGTCAAAATTAATTATTAAATTGTTTATTTTTAACCATTCAATTATTTTTATTAAATTATCGTTAATATCTTTTTCCATGGTCTTATATTTATCAGAAAAGACTGCTGTACTATCGTCTGCAAATAATATAATAGGATGGTCAATTACCTTTGGAAAGTCATTTATATATAAAATAAATAATAGAGGACCCAGTACACTTCCCTGTGGTACTCCGTACACTACCTCACGAGTGTCGGAAACGTATTTATGTTTTATTCGAGACTTCTGACATATTTTACTTGTTTGTGTCATTTGGTATCTATTGCATAAATAAGATTTTATTAAATTGAGACCGTTCCCTCTTATTCCATATTTATCCAACTTACATAGTAACTTATCATGATCAACAAAGTCAAAAGCTTTTGTGAGATCCATGAAAAGAGCACTTACTTTCACTTTTTTATCCACATTACTCATAACCTTGTCTAAAAAATTATGTATTGCCATGTTTATATTTTTATTTTTCCTAAATCCCACTTGTTCGTCACATAATATTTTATTTATTTCCAAATAATCATGTATGCGTTGGTGAATATATTTTTCTAAAATTTTTGAAAAAATTGTAGATAGAGCAACTGGTCTACAGTTTTTCATATTTTCTTTATCATCTTTTTTAAATACGGGTAAAACTACAGTGTACTTTAATTTATCCGGATATTCACCTTTATCTATAGAGCAATTCATAATATGGCTAAGAATGGGTGCCAAAGATAAAGAATTAAATTTAATTACATTGGTACAAATGTCATCATAACCGGTGCTTTTAGAATTTTTGAGGTTATTTATTATTGTATATAAATCTTGTGGAGTAGCTGGTTTCATAAACATAGAATTAGATTTATTCCATATTATTTTATTTTTGTTTGTTGTATGTTTACTACAATTTTGTTTTACTTCATCAATAAAATAATTATTAAAATGCTGTGCCATCTCTTTCGGATCCCTAATTATATTATTATTTACTTTTATATATTCAATGTCATCTTTATTGTTAATATTCTGATTGTCATTAATTATTTTCCATGATGCCTTAACTTTATTTGTAGCTGTTTTTATTGTGTAATCATTTTGTACCTTTTTAGTTAGTTTAATTATTTTCTTTAGTCTCCCATTATATAGTCTGAATTTATTTTTGTTGGTTTTATTTGGATAATTTTGATATTGAAGTAGAAGCTGTCTTTTACGTTTTAAACACGTCTTAATCCCTCTAGTGATCCATCTTTGTTTCCTATTTGCCATTATTTTAGTTTTGATTATAGGAAAACAAAGATCGTAAAATAGTTTAAATGTTTCTATAAAATTGTTGTACGCCATGTTTGGATCATTAGTGTCATATACATCATTAAAACTTATACTATCTATACATTCTTTAAATTTAGTCATGTTTTGTTTGCTATAGTCACGTTTCATTACATACCAATACGTATACGATTGTTCCTTTTTAGCTGGACAATGTAAAATCTGTGCTGTATGATCAGAGATTGCTAATTCTACTACTTCAGAAGTACATCCCCTCATACTATAAAAGAAATTGTCAATGCACGTATTACTAATTATCCTAGTAGGTGTAGAGATACCTATTTTTAAATTATAGGACAGCAACATTTCTTCCAACTGTTTGCTGATGCTATTCTTGATTAAAATATTAATGTTGAAGTCACCGCAAATAATTACCTTTTTCTTTTTTAAACAATATCTCTCTAATATTTTATTAAATTTATTAAAAAATAAATCAATTATATCTTTAGTCATTTTCGGAGGTCTATATATAACAATAATTGTAATTTCTTGGCTAAGCAGTTTAACTGCACTACATTCTATTACATTAGGTACACTATAAGCCTTGATTTCATGTAATTCTTGGAATTTATGGTTTTCGCGGACTAATATACATGACCCACCATGTCTATTATTTCTAAAGAACGAAGATACCAATTTATAATTTGGAATTTTTAATACACATTCATCACCCTTAACCATGTTATGTTCTGTTATACATACAACATCAATTACTTTATTATTTTCTGATAATTCATGAAGATGCAATGTCATTAAATCTGCTTTTCCGACTAGTCCGTTAATGTTTTGGTGAATTATTTTTATGCCTTTAGGGACGAAAATTGTTAACATTTTCACCTATACTATCTTTAAATATGTTTTCAGTATTTGTATTTTCATTATTTATATAATTAATATCAATGTCGAATTCAGTTTGGGTACACATATCATTTACGTGAATTTTGTTAACAATTGTATTTCTATTATTGTATTTTAACATATTTAATCTATACTCATTTTGTAAAATATCTTTCAATAGCCGTCGACATATATTTAAAGCAATCCATCTCCCATGGGAATGTATGTTATAAAAATTCATATCTACATAATTAACATTATTTTGTTTACACATAAATTTTAATTCATAATTTAATTTATTCTCATTCAAATAGTTGTTATAAGGGATTTCACATATTAATAAATTGGTATTTTGTGACCGAAACAAAAAGTTTTGTAGTTGAATTTTAAATTCAATTGGGTTGTTGTCATTACAACCCCCTAGTACAACAACATAATCTTCTTTAGTCAATTTTTCGATTTCTCTTCTTTCTGAACTTAAAACATCTTTAATATTTGCCCCCGGCTTCCAGATACAAGTCACCAGATATTTATGTCCTACTAAGTGCTGCAAGGTAGATTGTATCCATGCACCTCGTTGATCAGCTAATACAATAATTTTCTTTTTTATTTCAATTTTTTCTTTTATATTTTGTTTAAGTAAGTCAGAGTTACCATCCTTTATTACCTTCTTATCTATAGTATTAGTTTGGGTTTCTTCTTTATCGGTATTAGAATTCCTTGTAATTAAATTGTTATTTATTGTTTCATCATTTTTTCTTTTTTCTTTTATCAGATTAAATTGTGTTGGTGAAGATGGTGTTTCTTTTATTCCTTCTTTTTGATATACTTGTTGCATTGACTCTACTCTAATCGGTGATAAGAAATTATTTGATGGTCTTCTTTTCTTCTTATCTAAGGGTGAAGCACACTTTGTTTCGCCTAATGTAATTCTTTTATATATTTCAATTATTTTGTTACATTTTCTTAATTCTTCTTTTAGTCTGGAATTTTCACAGTTTAGGTCTTCAATTTCCTGGTTGGCACTATTCAGTTCTTCAGTAATTTTTTCTATTTTTTTATTTAGGTTATCAAATTGACTATTTTCGTCTATAGAAGTACTCGGTAGACTCATCATGGTGCTATCAAATAACGAGGAGTTATCATTGTGCTCATCTTCAAAAGACTTAGACAAAACCAATTTATTTCTTAAAGTTACATTTTCAGATTCCATTTTAATTCAACTGTAGTCTCAGTGTTTTATTTTATTTCATTAATTAGTCAATATTCATATATTATTATAGTTAAATTAATTTTATTTTATTCAATTTATTATTTGTTACATGTGTTTTTCTTCGCCCCATAAAAATGTATCAGAATACTATCGATTCTAAATCGATTTTATTTCTAAACGAATATATCAATGTCAACTTCGAATTTTTTTTTAATCTGTATCAACTTGTCATAATACCATATGTTTTTATTTTTCACCTTCTATATGTTTTATTAATTTTAATTCTATTGGTATTAATTTATGTTTAGTGCCTTTGTTTTTTTGATTTTTTTGATTTTTCTATGTGTGAGTGTCGTTTTTAAATTCAAACCGAATAAAATCTTTTCTATTTTGCCATGTAACTTCTCCGAAACTCTTTGTTATGATATGTCCAGTGTTGTGTTAACTTTGTTCATGCCTTATTATAATGTTTTTGTTGACTTACTTGGCTTAAGCTGCTTTTTTGCACTATAAATATGGTAAAATACTGGGAGCTACAACTAAACACAGTTCACAGGTATGCACGCACACATGCGAAAAAAAGAAATATGGACCCGTCAAAACTACTTTTGCTTGATTTTTGCAGTCAGAAGTGGTTTTGACCGAATGTTAGTTATGACTGTAGCACATATAAGTATATTAAAAAATTAAATTGAAGATTTCAAGAAAATTTCTTCATTATCGTAATCGCAGGGTATAGCGATAACGATTATAAAGAACGATAATAATAATTTATGTTGACTTACCTCGACAAAATGTATTGAACAACTGTTTTTTTGTCGCGATTTCATGGTTGGTCCCATAGTAAAACTTGTTAATTATCATCAGTACTTTCACCCCCTGAAACGTTGTTGGTGTTTTAAAAATAACCCTGTGTATACCTGCCTACCCACTTTCTAGTCAACGTAACGGCATATATTTTAGCAGCACCTCATATGTGACGTCATTCGTATGTAATTTATCCCTTAAACCCAACATTTCGAGTACCATTTCATTATTATTATTCATAACTCAAGCGTGGAGTTTTCAAAGAGGTTTTATATTATTAATGGAGGCTGTGAAATGTGTGCATTATGTTATATTATTCTTGTATTTGCTTTTGATGAAATTATGTTGGTTCATGACCCATACTAAGTATGTTTTTTAAATGCAGTATGTAATGTTTTTAATGGAATCATTTTCTCCGAGAGCTAGTTTTTACTTTGGACAGCAGGTAAGGATTGCCATTCAACGGGGCAATGCTGCCAACATTCTAGGAACCTTGCCAAGTAGAATAGATTAAGAATAGTAGTATTTTATAAGTTAGTTTTATTTTAAATTAGCAACTTTTATGGAATCAAGCGTTACCTTGCGGAAACCCAAGCTAATCTAAATTAAAAACCAACCATAATGCCTTTACTTAAAATGCATGAGCCCTAAATACCCGAATTCGAAATTTTAAATACTAATAATTATTATCTCAGATTTCAAATTCCGCATTTCTAAATACCGATCGGACTAAATTTTGAACAAAAATAATTTGATGACGCGCTCGCCGGCCGCAGTTGAAACCTCACCTAACCTATACATCTGTACCTGAGATTTTGTTCCTCGCGCCTGGTGGCTCGCAGTTCTAACCTAACCTAACCTATACATCTGTACCTGAGATTTTGTTCCTCGCGCCTGGTGGCTCGCAGTTCTAACCTAACCTAACCTATACATCTGTACCTGAGATTTTGTTCCTCGCGCCTGGTGGCTCGCAGTTCAAACCTAACCTAACCTATACATCTGTACCTGAGATTTTGTTCCTCGCGCCTGGTGGCTCGCAGTTCAAACCTAACCTTACCTATACATCTGTACCTGAGATTTTGTTCCTCGCGCCTGGTGGCTCGCAGTTCAAACCTAACCTAACCTATACATCTGTACTTGAGATTTTGTTCCTCGCGCCTGGTGGCTCGCAGTTCAAACCTAACCTAACCTATACATCTGTACCTGAGATTTTGTTCCTCGCGCCTGGTGGCTCGCAGTTCAAACCTAACCTAACCTATACATCTGTACCTGAGATTTTGTTCCTCGCGCCTGGTGGCTCGCAGTTCAAACCTAACCTAACCTATACATCTGTACCTGAGATTTTGTTCCTCGCGCCTGGTGGCTCGCAGTTCAAACCTAACCTTACCTATACATCTGTACCTGAGATTTTGTTCCTCGCGCCTGGTGGCTCGCAGTTCAAACCTAACCTAACCTATACATCTGTACTTGAGATTTTGTTCCTCGCGCCTGGTGGCTCGCAGTTCAAACCTAACCTAACCTATACATCTGTACCTGAGATTTTGTTCCTCGCGCCTGGTGGCTCGCAGTTCAAACCTAACCTAACCTATACATCTGTACCTGAGATTTTGTTCCTCGCGCCTGGTGGCTCGCAGTTCAAACCTAACCTAACCTATACATCTGTACCTGAGATTTTGTTCCTCGCGCCTGGTGGCTCGCAGTTCAAACCTAACCTAACCTATACATCTGTACCTGAGATTTTGTTCCTCGCGCCTGGTGGCTCGCAGTTCAAACCTAACCTAACCTATACATCTGTACCTGAGATTTTGTTCCTCGCGCCTGGTGGCTCGCAGTTCAAACCTAACCTAACCTATACATCTGTACCTGAGATTTTGTTCCTCGCGCCTGGTGGCTCGCAGTTCAAACCTAACCTAACCTATACATCTGTACCTGAGATTTTGTTCCTCGCGCCTGGTGGCTCGCAGTTCAAACCTAACCTAACCTATACATCTGTACCTGAGATTTTGTTCCTCGCGCCTGGTGGCTCGCAGTTCAAACCTAACCTAACCTATACATCTGTACCTGAGATTTTGTGTTCCTTCGTTTTTATGGTTGAATATTTTAGGGTTAAGTATTTAGTACATTAAATTTTTGGGATTCGGTTATTCGACCGTAAGGTATTTTAAATCATTTGTATTATGCATAGATGTCCTTTTGAATTTCGGGTATTTTGGGCTCATGCGTTTTAAGTAAAGGCATTATGTTTTCTGATAAAACAATACGTAACCAGTGTTAATTTCGCTAAAAAAAATTTTGGCATTTGACAAGATAACACCACCCTGATGATGCTCCGTGGAGGAGCCAAACATGTGTCAGGTCTTCGGCTGGTGATTGTATTTTTTCACTATTTATTTTTAATTCCTGTATGTTTTGCATAATTTTTGCGGGCGGGAGGGCGGTGGAAAAAGGCCTCTAAGCATTTGACACATTTTTTATGCAGAATGAATACTAGATATTTGATTTTTAGGGTTCCGTACCCGAAGGGTAGAAACAGGTCCCTATTACTAAGACTTCGCTGTCTGACTGTCAACAGGCTGTATCTGAAGAACCGCGACAGCTAGACCGGTGAAATTTTCACAAATGATGTATTAAATAAATTTTTTTTTTTTTTTTTTTTTTTTTTTTAAAAGATTACTAGCAGAGTTTTTAATTCTACTAGTATTCTTGTTAACCCCTCGTGCTAAGCTAAAATGCTTGTGTTACGAGTGGGTTCACGTCGGTAGTGCAATGGGTGGGGTTCGAACCGGCGACCTCGAGATCACAAGTCCGACGCCCTTAGCCATTGGGCTACGGCCGCTTAAAAAATAAAATAAATACTTAAAAAAAAGAGGGTATTTGCCATACTTACCACGCTTGGCAGGCGGGTTGGTGACCGCAGTATTATGTTGTATCACACAAGGAAACGTTGCTGCCCGTTCCTTGATATACACATTCCCACCGCCGCTGCAGCGTATTCGCGCGCTGGCGGGATATGTGGGACTCGCCTTCTCCATAGTGTGGTATGCTAAACTCATACCACGAGGAGAGGACCCTACAGCACTCAAACCCCCCGGACACTCCTTCAATCCGCCGTTGGCGGGGGCCAGGTACGCATGAGCAATCCGGGAGCCAAATAGCTCTACGCTATGGAGGTTGCAACAAAAAAGAATATATATACTTAATAATCTTAATAGCAGCCTGGACCCAGATTGTCGATTTTATGCTGAGTAGTTTTACCCAAGCCCCTCTTCCCCATTGGGCACACTGGGCACGTGCAGCCCAAGTCCCTACTCCAAATATAACAAAATAATTATAACAGATAGCCACTCTAAGGAATAATCGTAGATGCTTAGTGTTATGTCGATGTTATCTATTACTCATCGTATCTAATGTCACCGTAAAGAAGTAAAAATAAAGCTTAAACTTTTCATATCTGCGTTCTTTGTTAAAAATATTCTAATTAACTATGGTCATATCCTAATGTGCCCACTGCCCAGGGCCTCTTATAGGTGAAAGACGGCCCTGATTTTACCCGTCAATATGACTCCATCAAAAAGGAGTCCATCAAAAGGTCTCGGCCACAAGTTTACTTCGGACGGACATTTATACATATAGAGGTAGCCACGAGCCGTTTGCTACTTCTCCGAGCATAAAAGCGAGCAGAACTTCGGCCTTATAAACTTCTTGTTTCTTCCTGTGACTACTTAAACCTCAGATCAGGGCGGTCGTTGAAGGAGGAATTGAGAGATAATGACTTTTCAGTTTTTCAGGGGTTTGTGCAACTGTCCTATAGGTTACAGTTCGCGGGCCTCTCGGACTGTGGGTCTTCGATGACATTGGAAAATATAAGCCGTGGCTGTGGTAGACGCTACGAACAAGTAAAATTCGCTTTTCGTTCAGCAGTGCGGCCGTCAACATATGTTTATATGAGTTTGTTTTCGGTTCAGTGCGGCTCCAGCCTTAACGCAAGAGTTTTATTTGTTCAAGCGGCTCTCGAACCCGGAACCCAGATTCGTAGTAAAGCGGTATTAATCGGTGAATAACAATATATTAATATCTAAGTACCTAATTATGACTCAACAAATATTTAACTTTATTTTAGGTTATAATATTTGGAAGTTGCCAGGTCGGCTAGTTTTGGCATTCGGTAGAAATAAAAGGACTTGGACACTTATTCTGAGCACACCAAAGCCGGATTTAAGGGAGGGCATACAGGGCAACTGCCCCGGGGCCTCCACAATAGAGGGCCCCCCACAATATATGTAGATTTAAAATCTTTCAAACTCTGACGAGTAAACTCTACAACTTTGAGTTTATTTATTTTTTCGGTGTTGTACCTTTACATACAGTACTTTGTAGAGTCATGATTAATGTAATAGTTCTTAAATATTGTAATAACGGCTATTCATCTATACTTGTTCACTTAAATTAAATAATGAGTATAATATCAGAATTCAAATCGTCCTGAAAAGGTACATACTTCAAATTTTCTACCCATTTAGAGGGAAACTAATTTGTGGCTAGTGGGCCTCTTCTCCTTTGTTGCCCCGGGGCCTCCGGACTTCTAAATCTGGCCTTGGGGCACACATTGGGCATGCGCGTTCCTAGAACGTCTGAACGACGCGAACAACGCGAGCACCGAACTCCCGACCCCGCTATTTCCGCGGTCGTCCACACGTGACAGGAACGCGCCCGCCCAATGTGGGATTAACCTTAAACTGAATTTGATTTTTACATACGTCGTCGCATCTTCTAAATACCTTGAGACAATCCACTGTATTGGCATATTATCAAATTTTTACGAATGAATATTTGAATGGTCTCGTAGACGGGGATATATAGCCTATGATTTTAATGGAATAAAAATCACTTTTACTTAGATTTTAATTCTAATTATACGAGAGCTACGCCTTTCATGGTCTACCGGAATAAGTTTCGCTTTAAGTTTCGGAGGTCGTAAGTTCGGTTTTCGTACCGGACAAGAAGTTTTTGCGTAAAATCAAGATGTTATTCCAGTCTAGTTAGTTGAGACATTATTTATGTCTAGATGTGCCTCAGAAAGCACGCACAGCCATTGGTCCTGATTGTTAGAATAACATCATCTATGGCAATCGTATATCGAACGACCTACAGCGTTTGCGTGTATTACAACTGCGGTCACCTATACGCCTGAAAGCGTGGCGATTATAAGAAAACCTCCATCAGCATAATACGCAGTAAACTTTAAATGGACTGATCATGATAATATAAGACCAGGAGTTTTGTAGCCAGGAGTATTGGCCGTAGCTCAATGGCTAGGGCGTCGGACTTGTGATCTTGAGGTCGATCTCGACCCCCACCTATTGCACTACCGACGCAATGCTTAGCACGAGGGGTTAACAAGAATACTAGTAGACCCCAAAACTCTGCTAGTAACCTTAAAAATAATAATAATAAGAAATAAAAAAGCCATTGCGTTATTGACTAGCTTCCAGCGCGGGGTTTCACCTGCGTAGCTCCAATTAAAGTGGAATCTCCATTTTTAAATATAAACTATGTTACTTCTGGATAATGTAACTTTCTGATGGTGAAAGAATTTTAGAAATCGGTCCAGTCGGTTTGTAGCTTATTTATATAGCATTAGTATAGATAAGGGAAATATGTATAACCACTTAAATTAATCAAATTTATTGTCAATCATTTTATTTACAGTAAACAATAGCTACAGTATGTTACAATAATGATAATATTCTTAAAGGCCTACACTCTTTAGCTGGTTAAAGTGTTAACTTATTCGGGCAAAGTGCTAAACCAATTAATAGTTTGAAAAATTATACTATCATCTCCCTAGCTTCTTTTTTAGAAGTGTTAAATATAGAATTTACATTTTTTTTAATATATTTATTTTATTAAAACTTTTTGCACAAAGTTGTACGACGTGTATCGGCGGATTTAATGCCGACGGCATTATCACAAAACCATTGGGTGATGCAGAGAAAAACATGGTAGGTTTTAAGTAGTTAAAACTTAATATTTTCTTCATTGGATCGTTCATGTTTTTACGATTAGCTCCATTTATTTTAAAGCATATAAATATAAGATCGTATAAATAAATTAAAAGAAACTTAGGTTATAATTTTGCCCCAATAAATTAACTATGATAACAAAGCTTGTCTAGGCCTCCTAATATAATTATTGAAAGCTCATATATTTTGCAAAATGCATACAATAATACTAGTAACATTTTATTTACAAAATTAACGCCACTTTAAATATATTTTTTTACTTACATTAAGATACTAAATTGCAACGGAATTGTTGAAATTAACCGGGTGTTTTGAAAATGATGAAAAAACCCATATATATACTATAAGTAATTATAGTAGGTATATGGCGGGCTAATGGCTAGGGCGTCGGACTTGCGATCATGTAAGTAGTCGCCGGTTCGATCCCCACCCATTGCACTACCGACGTGAACCCACTCGTAACACAAGCATTTTCGGTTACCACGAGGCTGAGATTAACAAGAATACTAGAAGTGTGCAAAATCTCTGCTAGTAATATTTTTTTTTTAATAATAACTTATCGTCGGTGACTGTGACTTATAAGGTGTATTTTCCTCCACCAAGAAATATTTTCTTTATTGGAGTAGTAAAGGGTGACATATCAATTTGGTAAACTCAATTTTTAACCTTATGTTTGCCATTTACGCGGTATCACCGACGATATTGTGGTCTATAGTTTTACAAATCGAAAAAAAAAACATTTTCAACTTTTCTTTTGAGCTTCATTAAGATGAAAGCGAGAAAATGTAATGTAACATATTAACATTCAACAGATCGGCATATCCGTAAAATAAAGTCCGATTTATAGATAGTTCTGCAGTTCGGATTTTGTTTTACAGATGAGTCAAAATTTTAGCTTAACATTGACTATGATTTTTCACCGGTCAATATCAACAATCCCGCGAGAACCAAGCAACTTGACAACTAATACATATTTCAAATACAACTAACAATAGGAAATATAATAATAACATCTACAAGGATAGGTTACAATAATAATATACTTTTACAAATTAGTATCAATAAAAATAGCACAGAATATTATTAATAATACATTTTAACAATAATAAAGGCACTGTTTTCAATCGTAATCCAAAAATGTTAAAAGATAGAGGAATACGTAATGAAAACGTTTTGGTGTTACTCAGTCACGAGAATTCATTTTTTTTAGTAGAATCAATAGTTTATTTTTTGTTTCAAGTAGTTTTAGTCGTGTGGTCTCCAAACTACGGCCCGCGGGCCAAATCTGGCCCGCCAGTGTCATCAAACTGGCCCGCGACAGCTAATGTCTTATTGTTGTTACTATTGCTAGAAATACGACTATAGATAAGGGCAGAAAAATTTAATCTGTTTTGGCCCTTGAAGCATACTGAAAATATCATTTTGGAGACCCCTGGCTTAGAATATGTAGACCACCCCATGTCTGGCGATAGATTCTACAAAGGACTATTCAGCTGATTAATTTATCAACTCAAGGATTTATTACCATCTTACTACGATCATCTATCTGCCTGCCAAGTGAGTGGTGATTATGGCAATATCCCACAACTATCCTGGCTTGACAGTCTTTGAAGAAGGGGCTCATGTTCAGCAGTGGACATAAATGGGATGCTGAAGAGGAGTTTATGAGTACAACAAACTATGTTGGCTTAGAATAATTACCTCCAGAATGAAGTTTAAGTAGTTAAGTTTGGAGATTATTTTTGTCTATGTACAAACTTTCTGGATTCAGACTATGGCCAAGATTATTGTCATGAAAAAAAAAATCATATAATTGGGTTAACCAGGCAATTAAAATGAACAGTACTACGGCACTGTCGATTTATCCTAACATGTGTTCAAAAAACCAAGAAAATATGACCGGTTGAACACACGAGGCTAAAGCACGAATTGTATGTGAGACAATCCATTAAGCCAATTTTTTTTCGCTCCATCAAAATTGTGACAATTCTTCAACAAATTTCATGAAATTCTCAATAAGTAGATAGTTTATAATCTTGTTCTGTCTCCGAAATTTTGACAAGGCAATTCAATAAACCAATCCAGTATTGCCAATGACTCATGTGGATGGGTTATTTTACTTTAACAAAATTTGATGTTTTCTAGAAATAATTATTCTAAGCTCGAATATAATTTGGAAAAAAAATGATCTTTTTTTAGAATTTCTTTATGTATTATTTTAGTATCACCTGTTTAAAATTAGTATTTTTTAGCTATATATATATTACAAACGTTTATTACAACGATACAAGGGTTACAGTAAATTGATTATGTATAAATTGATCACTCAACTAAACAATTATTTTATAATATTTAATACAACATCAAATCCTTTAGTGCATTCGCATTGGTTATATACAATTAAATATACTTTTATAAAACACATTATGATTAAATAGATTTTATTTTACTTGAAATAGGTTAAGAGTAGTTGGACTGACATTTTTTTTAAGAATATTTAAATTTGTGGCAGCAAATGTTTCGAGCTTTTGTTTTTGTATTAAAAAAAAAACAAGCTGTCAAAGTAAAATTGAGTTCCAAGGAATTTATAAGTACTGCGTATCTAGAAGGTACACTGTTACCGATAACGCAAGTCGAAAGGGAAGTACTCATTACTATGCTATTTTACACTTGGTAAAATAAAAGAGAAGGATAGAGTAAGCTAAATTATGTGATCGGCCTCACTTTTGATTATGACAGAAACAGCACTTTGTCTGTGGAATAGAGTTCAATTTTATTTGTGACGGTTATAGAAGGGGACTTATCAAGATATATATACTTATAAATTCCTTTTTGTGTCCTGGGGTTTAAGTTAATCATTAGTCTTAAAATATTGTTAAAAAAGCTAAAAGTTATAAATATGGGTATAAATATGAAATATATTTTTCCAATATTTAAATATTACAAGATTAAAAATGCTGTCAATATTTTATTTGCTTGGTAGGTATTACTTAGTATGAAACAAATGGGATTTCTTATATTTAGGTGGTATAAATAGATTTTTATGAAAAATGAGTGGATTTAGTTTGGATGGAAGGAATACAATGGACCCTGGATCGTTTTGAAATTTTGAAATAATATTTTGGTCATAAAATGACTAGGTTTTACTCTTATTTGATACAATATTATTGTTTTAGCTAATAAAACAAAAAAATGTAACTGTTTAAGCGAAACATAGTTTAGTAGCAGCATTTTGAATACGAATCGAGATTCATAGGTTAAAGGTTAAAATAAATTGATTACCGAATGTTATACGCTCTAAAACAGGTAAATGTATATCATCTATGTATTATAAGTACGTATTATTATTGATTTATTTTAGTCGACCATTACAAACTATGTTATTACATCTTAAGAAAATGATATTCATTAACATACACTCATTATGCATGGTCCAATAATAATATTGATATATTTATATATCTACATGATATATCACTTAATATTTATATATTGCTGATACGTCATTTAATGATATATTAAAAAGTATTTGGAAAATACTGTACGTCTCACTTACTGTTACTTAGATTAGATATAAACTTAATTATTAAATTCTCTCAAAATTGGCACATAACAACTATTAATACCAATATATTTATGGTATTATTTTTATTTTTTTTGGTTGGCAACACAACTGGTTACGTCATCTGATTGGGAATACAGCAGTACGCGTATCAAGAACGGTTTCTTGCTACTGTCAGATGTCAAAATAAAAATACTTGTAAAATGTCAACTTAATTTCATAAACAATAAGGTTTGAAACTGTTGCTTGCAAGTGTCAAAAATGGTTTACAGAATAGGGTTACAGTAGGTACTTTAAAGTTTAACGTGAAATATGTAAACTATTTCACGCTAAACTTCCCAATCATTTTATTATTCCTGGGAAACTTTGTTTCTAGTTAAGGTTCGGGAACGAAACATTGAATAATGCTTTCATTTAAGGCTTGTCTGACTAACTTTAATTCAATTAATTAATATTTAATTGTTAACAGATTATTAACCCTGTAAAACACTTCAAGTAAAGAGTATAAAAAAGTAACAAATCATCTGTCATTTTGACAAGTGACATATTAAAATTCCCGCGTTCATATTTATAAAAAAAAGTAATGGACTAGAAAAAATAATTAATAGTATTATATTATTACAAAACAAAGTGTTCACTATGTATACGTAAACAGAGGTATATATGTAGAATTTTCACTATTTACTTAGTAATAATAAGCTAAAACTACTTTTAATATGCCCGATTAAGTGGAAAAAGCCTTGTGGCGCCTTTATGGACATCTTTGCAAGGAATTTATATCTACATATAGTAGTACATCTGGAGCTGTTACCGAAAACGCGAGTCGAAAGAAAAGTATTTCGTCTAACAGCGTCCCTTTCTTAGACAGAGATGTAACAAAACAAACTACCATATTGAAAGTTATTATATGGCAATTTACGGACAGACCGATTTTATCTTCCGGTTGAGGAGTAACTCAATTTATTTATAGTAATAAATTAAATTTATGTAAATTAAAATAAACAAGTTGTACTTAGTTTAAAATCAGATACAAAAACGTATAATAAGCAGATATTGGTCTACTTTACAACAAATATTTTACTTAAAACATTGTATGTTTAATAAAATAAATAATATATTTTACGTCAATCCCGGTAGTAGTTTGTGTTAGGTATCATATCAAACAATGTCAATATCTCGTAGACACTCTACTAACAAATTGCTCGTAATCATGGCAACCGTCTAACTTGACAAGTGGTGAGAGGGACAGCGTAAGACAATTGAGTTCTCTTTCGAGTAGCTTTTTTATTACATTTTATACATATGGAGATTTCAAAGTATATACTGTAGCTTTAACAGGCAATAGTATAATATATAATAAGTATATTAGTGAAGATACGTAAGTGAAAATATTTAAATGTTCTTCAATACCATAAACAATATACATGATACTATCTAGTGTTTAAGGGATGGCATATGTTTCGAAGGCACCTTATATAGGTATATATATTCCTTGCACCTATGTCTATCCAACAACATACTTTATTCCGCGTAAAAGTAGCAAACACTTTGTTTTAGTCCTGTCGTGTTCTATTAACCCTACATTTGCTGGACAGTCAACAAAACTGAAACTATCTAAACACCGTAACCACTAACCATTCGCCTCTCAGACACCATAGCCAGCTGTACAATTTTAACATTTATAAACAAACGACTTAACTAAGCACTGTCACACAGTCTCGCGTCAGACGAACACTGGCCCGCCGAGGAACACAGGCCCGTCATTCTCTACTCACAGCACATGAAGGTTCTCACAGTTTTTGAACTTCGAATCCTCCTTTCCGAAGATCCAGGTGAACATTTGGCGGGCCTTCATGCTGGCGCGTACGACCCCTCGCGACTTATACCAGTGGGCGGGTGAAGATTCTCGGCCACCTTCAGCTGTGTACTGCTGTCGCTTTAGCCGGATCTGATTGAGGATTCCGACTAGCAGTTCGTCGACGTTGTGGTTGATCCCGACTGAGACTTCGATGAATTTCGCCTTGTAGGTGCACGCCAGACATTTGCCGTCTGTGGAGGAATAATGGTAGTTAAAAATGTGTACAAATTTTGTTAACTTTAAAGGGGTTGAATTTAGGCATTTAAACAACTATGATATTACGGGTAACAGCTACGAGCAGCGACAGCTGACGAGCATCAATGGCAAAACAACGTATGTTGTTACGTCAAAAAATATTCTTGACATTTAGCGATTGAGCGGCTCCGTAATTACTTATGCCTCTCACTTTCTTCTTTTGCTTTCTCGTTATAAAAGGATTAATATAGTTCGATACGATAGCGTTGTATATTTTAATGATAGCTTATTTTTGTAATATTCTGCTGATACTATCATCGATTTCTGCCACTGCCGTGTAAGGGATATTCAAATAATTATGATGACAACAAAGTTATTGGTATTTAATTCCATTGTGCGTCAAATATCAAGCTTGTATTCTTCCTTATTTTGTAAAAAAAAAAAACAATTTGTATTAATTAAAGACGTGAGTGGATGAAGGTGATATATCGCATTTTCGAGTTTTTGTGTTTTTTTGCATAGGTGAAGGTGATAGGTCAATACAATACGACTACAGATCTTAAACCGTCCATTAAAGGCTTTACGAGACATCTACATTCATCTTAGCACCTCATTTTCAATATCTCAACTTGCAGAAAAGTTTATGAAAATAGGAGTTATGTCAAGATTTTTTTTCAAATTAAATAATAAAAAATATAAATTTGTTTGGTTGCTTTCATACCATTAATATTTCAGGTTATTTACACAACTTGGCATCATAGTTTAATACAAACATTAGTTTTGTAGCGACTTATCTCAAAAAATAAAAGTGAAACTAACTACGATTTACTCCAAATTTAAATTATGTGACTTATCACCTTCATCCACTCACGTCTTCAATTATGATTTTGGTTTCTACATAATATTTATAACATCATAGATTCCCGCAGTAGCTCCCGTTCACCCGTGTAGTAGAAGTTTCATAATTTAACATAGTCTATATCTACTCCTGAACAACGTAGCTTTGTAAAGAAGGACGAATTTTTAAAATCGGTCGCGTCGTTCCGTAGCCTTTACAATCAAATCTTTCCTATTTATAATAATAGTCTAGATAACAAAAGAAACAATTGAATGGGGTTCTGTTAGAGAAGTAAACATGTACCTGAATAAATACGTTTTTATAGCCAAAAACAATGTTTTGGTTCTTCATACATCCTGCTTACATACATAAGCTCACGCTTGTTTCCCAGCGGGGGGGGGGGGGGAGGGGGGGTTTCCCAGCCTGCTTAATATAAAGTCTATATCAAGGGTGGCCAACCGGTCCATGGCGATTGACTTGTCGATCCCGGCAGTTATGAGAGTCGATCTACTTATACAATAAAAAGTGATATTTTAGTACAAGTTGGTGTGCAAATACGTGCCACAGACGCACAAACTTTGTTTTTTTTATATATTCTCTCCACTGGGAAAATAAATCTCTGTGACGCGAGGGACTTTACACACACATAAAAGTGTATATTTGTGTGAACCACGAATAGTTGCTCTGAGTCTGGGTGTGACTCAGAGCAACTATTCGTGGTTCACACAAATAATGGTCCCAGGAGGGAATCGAACCAAGAACACCAGGTCTCAGAGGCCACTGCCGTAACCACTGAGCCACCACTGGTGCAGTCCAGTCAGATTCCGGAGTCCAGATTATACGTTATGTGCCATATGGTCGATCGCACACAGTAAACAGTTGATCTTAGGCCTTATTAAGTTGGCCAACCCTGGTCTAAATATCAAGATCTCAGAAGCATGAGGATGGATATAATATATACATATATTCAGAAGCATTTGGTCGTAAGTGCCAGTTAACGGTAACGGCACAAACGACGAATGTTTCTGAAGTACATATAATGTCACATCTGACCTTATACTTCTGAGCTGTACATATATATATGCATCATGTTGAAACGTCGCGTGTCGCCACAGACTGCCACTCAGACCGCAGGCACGTTATGCAATTGTTTCGATCGCGGTCGCATTTATGGTAAATAGGACATGAGACGTGCATCGTATGGAGTTTTATCTACACTTTGTTGTAACGGTTAGGAACATGTGATTATCATCATCAGCCCGTATAACGTTCACTGCTGAACATGGGCCTCCTCCCGAGGGAGGGTTTTGCCATAGTCACCATGCTTGGCAGGCGGATTGGTGACCGCAGTATTATGTTGTAAAACACAGGGAAACGCTGCTGCCCGTTCTCTGATATACGCTTGTTATAGATGATGTTATAACAATCGGGACCAACGGCTTAACGTGCTTTCCGAGGCATGGAAGGTAGTCCCTCATCCAACCAGACCCGGAAATAGATCTTAGCATTTACTCAAAGATTTATTTTTCGGTGTGGGGATCGAACCCACGACCTCCTAGACTCAAAGCTTGCAAAATACCGCTATCCTACGGAGTTTGTGTTGTAGGATGTATTTGAAAGGAAATAACTTATCCTTGTAGGGGTGTGGTCCTATCTCTTGAGAGCAACTTTACCGAATTGGTCTACTGCACCGGTGCCTCAGTAGTTACGGTAGTTGCTTGCGACCTGGTGGACTGGGTTCGATTTGGGGAGTGCCAGTTTACGATAAAGGCACATACGACGAATGTTTCTGTAGTATACTGGCACATCTGACCTTATTCTTCTGAGTAGTGTTGCCGATCGATAGTCGACTATTGATAGTCTATCGATAGGCTATCGATAGTTGAGGCAAAAGTAATAGTATCGATAGTCTATCGGTACTATCGATAGCTCCAACAGTACTAATACTATTAACACACATAAATCATCATCATCATCAACAGCCCGTTTACGTCCACTGCTGAACACGGGCCTCCTCTTAACAGACCCCGGCAAGCTAGAATCGCAGAGGGATATTGCCATAATCACCACGCTTGGGAGACGGATTGGTGATCGCAGTAAGATGTCAACCTTGAGCTAATAGATGCTGCTGCCCATCTATCAACCATATGTCCCTTAGTCGCCTTTCACGACACCCATGGGAAGACATGGGGTGGTCTATTCTAAGCCGGAAACCACACGGCATCAATCACACATCAATACTACATCATAATTGTTACATCAACCAATATTCAAACACAATACTATTGAATCTCAGGCTAATATTGATAGTATAAATTTATCGATAGTATCGATTGTTGTTACAATAGTCATAGCCGATAGTATCGATAGTATTTCCGTGTGTCGATAGCATTAGTCCTATTGGAGCTATCGATACTATCGATAGTATCAATAATATTGATACTATCGATAGGCCTATCGATATTATAGATGATTTTCGAGGTCAACTATCGATAGTCAAACTATTGATAGTTCGGCAACACTACTTCTGAGCTCTAGAAATAGTTTAGCTACTAGATTAACTTTAAGTCTGTAAAACTGTATGCTACAACATCACAACACGCTGTAGCAGAGTAGCAACATCTAATTCAAACACTTACAAAACCGTTTATGGCGATGTTATTATGATTCGACTAATTCAGTCAAATCATAATAACATCGCCATAACAGTATCGCCACTCAATCTTAAAGCTGAGTCTTCATCATAATTAATAAAATAATCCTCTCTGCACATAAAGCTATATACACAATGACAATGCCCTCGGGAAATCATTTCCTTTGATCGTAACGAGGAAGAACTGTCTCCGATAAAAATATATTGTTCATAAAATAGGCAGATGTTTCTTGAATATTTCTTATAAGATACTTGAGTAAGTGTCCATTCAGGTTTTTTTTTCAACCGACTTCAAAAGGAGGAGGTTCTCAATTCGACTGTATTTTTTTATGTTTGTTACCTCAGATCTTTCGGGTTTAACGATTTCGAAGATTATTTTTTTACCAAATTGAAATGGGGCGAAACTGGAAGCACCGGGCTTCCCGTTTGGTCCCATTTCAATTTGGTCTAGTTCTGGCATCATGGCATTTATGAGAAAACCATATAGGTCTAAACGAAGTACTGACTTGACTACATAAGTCAGTACTTTGTTTCTAAAACGCGCGTCGACGGCGTGTCAAAAAAAGTGGTGTGCTTAAGCTCTTACTCTTTCACGTAAAAACTACTGAATGGATTTGGCTCAAACTTTGCACGGGGATAGTTAATCAGCTCGATTAACATATAAGCTAAAAAAATCACGCTCCGACCCACTGGAGCAGAGTAACGCGGGTAAAACCGCGGGGCGCAGCTAGTAGGCTATATTTTAAGACAAGACACCAGCGCTCGGGGAACGTGTGATATTGTGCCAAAAGTCAAGAAGTAATACTGTTCAATATTATCTTACCCTGAGTAGATACCGCCCGACTCCTGGCCAGATCAATTTTGTTGGCGACGAGGATCGCAGGCCTGGCTCTCAGCATGTCGAAGTCCAACAGCCTCGCTATTTCCTGTTCGGCCTTTGTGAACGAAGACTTGTCTACTACTGAATAGATGATGACGAACGCATCTGGAGGTTCCGACCGCTCGATTTCTTCCTGCAAAGTTATTTATGGTTAGATTTTTAGAAAGAAAGTGTTAAAGAATACCGCATCCAAACACCAGCATGTAACAACAATGGAATGGTCGAATGAACCGAACTCCATACATACTTACATAAATAATAATTATTACTACCTAAAATATGTGTTCCTAAAGTATGTGTGAATCATCAGCCTGTATAACGTCCACAGCTGAACATGGGCTTCTTTCGAGGGTGAAGTTTGCTATGGTCTACAACCTAGATTGTAGACCTATCTTCTATTGCAAGACACTAGAGTTCAATTTGCAATGTACAGTCGACAAAAGAGATTACACCTTCTGTATCAATTGATGTAAATGTTTCTGTCTGCACGACAGCTAATAATTCTTTATGGGCTAACAGTTAGCTGCTAGCTAAGTGCAAATACACATCGTCATTATCATCAGCCCGTACAACGTTCACTGCTGAACATGGGCCTCCTCCCGAGGGAGGCTTATTGCCATAGTCACCACGGTTGGCAGGCGGGTTGTTGATTGCAGTATTATGTTGAAAATCACATGGAAACGCCCGGAATGTTGCCCGTTTCCTGGTATAAGCTTGTTGTAGATGAAGTTTTAGCAATCGGGACCAACGGCAATCTTGACAAACCAGACTAGGAAAGAGATATTAGAATTCACATAAAGATTTTTTGTGTCTAGCATGGGTATCGAACCCAAGACCTCTGAGGCCGAAGGCGTGACTACCGCTGCGCCACAGAGCTTGTAAGCAATAAAGAATTTTAATTTATATTTATACGGCGCACATATTAAAACCATCAACCTCCGTAGCGTAGCGGTATTTGGCTCGCTTTATATCTCGGAGGTCGGGACAGGAAATCTTTGAGTAAATGCTTTTTCTTTCCGGTCTGGTTGGTTGAGGGACTACCGTCCGTGCCTCGGAAAGCACGTTAAGTTGATGGTCCCGATAGTTCGCATCGATCGTATATCAAGGAACGGGCAACAGCGTTTCCTTGTGTGGTACAACATATTACTGCGGTCACCATGAATGATGATCATGAATTTATATTTATATGGCGCACATATTAAAACAGGCAATCATTAGTTTAATTAGCTTAACTACGATTGCAATTAAATGGATAGGATTTACTATTAAGTTATTAATTTTGATATATATTTGATAATTAACATATCAATTTAATTACAACTGATGTTCGTCTGTATTCGCCTAATGGCAGTAGGCAGGTCAAATCACTGTCTGATATAATTTTAATTCCTTATCACCACGTTTACGTTCACTGCTGAACATGGGCCTTTTCTTTAGACCTTGTTAAGCCAGAGTATTTGAAGAAAATTGTCGTGTACCTACTAATATTAGTACTAACTTAATTTAATTTAATGTATTGTATAAATCGAATTATGTTTTAAATTTAATGATATCATGTTTAACATATTTTTCCAGAGTAATATTTTAGTTTAATTTTTTATTATTATATTAATCATTTTGAATAAATTTGATAAATATTACAATGTATAATTTAATATAATTTCATTACCAAAATGTTATTATTATCTTTTTTTTTTCTTTTTTTTATATCTGTTTATTTTTAATTTTTATTATTTTTTTGCTATGTCTAGACCGTAAATAATTTGTGCATGTGGTGTCAGCCTATAAGTAATTACTACACTCAAAATGTAAATTTCAATGTATGTATATTATAATTATGTGATGATGTACCTAAGTAATTGTTTGTTAACCAAATATATAAATAAATAAACACATTGAGTCTCAGTTACTTGAAATAAACCTAGACCTCAGAAGCATAAGGTCGGATGTAGTATTAAATTCAGAAGCATTTGGTCGTAAGTGCCAGTTTACGATAAAGCCACATATTATGACATATGTTTCTGACGTGTAATGGCACATCCGACCTTATGCTTCTGAGCACTAGAAATGTATTATTATAGAAGCGAGGCAAATGTTGCCCAGTGAAAACGAGCCTCAAAGGCATTTGAAGTACTCGACAGTGATACGAGATGGCAGGCTCCGATACACGACACTACCACTTATTGTGCAATTGTATCAAGAGCATCACAAGTGCAATGGAATGGTGCCACTGGGAACCGTCTTTGTCTCATGTTGCGGTCGTATGCTTTGTAAGATCTATCTAGTTATAGCAAGTAGTCAATTTCATATTACTATCTATTAATGATATTTCATTATTTACGTCTGGGGGCACGGCAATGCCCCCCTGCCCCCCCAAGTTTAAAAAAACAATAAGGCGAGGCGAGGCCGTACCATTCTTTTCTCGAAGTACTTCAGGCCATTTCCGATTACTTTTTTGTTTAGAGATTTGCGGTGACTGATAAGTACTTTATACTTAAATTAAATTAGTTAATATGTCTGTAATAGTATGTCCTTAGAGATGAATGATTGGTGTCACGCACTTTACTAGATACCGCGCTTGTTTAAAACCACATCTTCATAAAGCGACAACTCAATATTGTAGTGTATATCAGACACTGTACCAATGGTATATGATCCCGATGCCCGTATTTTTTCTCGTAGTGTTATGTTTACACAGTTTACTACGCAAACTGGCATAATACTCCGATTATACCCAAAATTTAAAAACACCAATAGCAATTTTAGCATTGGTCAAGGATTTCTTGTCCGACGTGTGGATCGAACTGATGACCTCCAATACTAACACCGTTACGCCATAAACATAACCTAATGTAATTTATGTTTATTTTGTCTGCAAATACCTTTGTCGTAGTGCAGTTAACGAAGTATAACTCTGATTCTTCCCCATTCAGCATAATCGACACCTTCTGTTCTGATCCGTCCGCGTCTGAAATAGAATAAAATAGAATTTTAATACGAGTACAAAGTTAAATATATGCGCGATTGTATGAGGAGTAGAATGCCCTGAAATTCGAAGTAAAAATAAAAAATCTTGATAGAAAACGTCCAAAATCTCAAAAAATTGCGCGTCTTGCAGTCTCTTATGCTAGAGCAAAACTTTAGACCATGAGTTGAGGAAATATCAGGTGTCACTTTGATGATTTCTTTTATCATAGCAATAGCAACCACGACAGTGAGACACTATTTACTCAAGTGAATACTTTAAGCTAAGTAATGTTTTTGCGTAATATTGTAAACCTAAAAAAAAAATTTAGAAAGAAAGAAAGTTTTTAGGGTTCCTTAGAAACGGGACCCTATTACTAAGACTTCGCTGTCTGTCTGTCTGCCTGTCACCAGGCTGTATCTCAAAAACCGCGATAGCTAGTCAAGTGACATTTTCACAGATGATGTAGCTCTATTGCCGCTATAACAACAAATACTTTAAATAAATATTTAGTGGGGGCTCTCATATAACAAACTTTTTTTTTCTTTTAGCTCGATACAAATAACACTTGATAATGGTACGGAAACCTTCGTGCGCGAGTCCGACTCATACTTGGCCGGTTTTTTCTTATTTTCTTTTAATCTAGACCTTTTGTTTACAAAGATCCTCAAGTCGCAAGTATACAGATTATTATGTAATCCTGAATACCTAACTTAGGTATAAGATCTAAAGTAAAAACAAAAAAAAATATATACACTGTTATTTTTTAGTGCTGGCATTACTTATGTAAATCGTCTTGTCTAATTAGGCAAGACAATTTACCATCAGTATTGCTATCGAAACTTAACATTGAAATTTAAAAAAAAAACATAATTATAATGAAAAAAATATATATTTTAAAAGGAGATGGCAATCGTCAAAATGTTTTACCAACAAATGATAGGTTTACACATTGTGAAATGCATTTAAAATGTTTGTGTCCACGTTTATGAGAATAGTTCACTGTTATGTGTATTTGTACTCAGCTAGCAGCGAACTCTTCACCCATAAAGGATTACCAGCTGACTGATGACTGCACCGGTGGCTCAGTGGTTACGATAGTTGCCTCTGAGACCTGGTGTTCTGGGTTCAATTCCCACCCGGGACAATTATTTGTGTGAACCACAAATAGTTGTTCTGAGTCTGGGTGTTCTGTGTGTCCGTGAAATAAATGTTTGTAAAGTCCCCCGCGACACAGGGATTAATTTCCCTAGTGCGGGAGTTGTCTTTTTTTAGTATAAAGTATAAAGCTGTCGTGCAGATAGAAACATATTTATTTACATCAATTGTTAAAGAATCTCTTTTGTCGACTGTACATTGCAAATTGAGCTCTAGTATCTTGCAATAGAAGATAGGTCTACAAGCTAGGTTGTACAAGCGGGCGCTCTTGATACACAAGTATTTTTTATTTAATTAAAAAGTATAAATATTCATCCATTGTACTACCAAAAATAAATAATTTCACTGTGCATTATTAGCCACGCGACTGGAAAATCACGTTATATATCTATTCTTTTGTCCTATTATTGTATCTAGTATTCATTTTATGACCTGTATATTTCATAAGATGAATGCACGACAATAAATGACTTCATAAACGTTTTTACTTTTATAAAGAACCGACTATGATACTTTATTAGCATAATATGATTACGCTCGAAGTTTTAATATGAAGATCGTGTAAATCTTCCAAGACATTAACAGAGATATATTGTTATTACGGACATTTTTAAGTGCTGCTTTGACTGCTGGCTCATTGGTGACAGTAACTGATTGTGGGAGCTGTTGTTCTGGGTAACTTGGCCTAGGCTAGGCTTGTTTGTGACTTGGTCGAGCCGACACAGCAATTTTATTCCTAGTGGGGAAGAACTTAAAAAACAAATTAGCCTTTTATATCGGTGCTATATTTCCCTGACATGCCTTTAAGTATTTAAGTTCTCAAGGTAAATGTAGGAAAATGGTGATTTATATACCTACAATTTTCATAATAAAACAGTAGGTTGTTTTCAAACTAAAAACAATTATATTACACGCAAACTTAGCATTTGCAGTTTGCGAAACTTATACTTAAGTGAAAACTTTATTTTGGTAAAGATAATAAATCTATATATATAAAAGAAAGTCGTGTTTGTTACAACACTTATAACTCGAGAACGGCTGGACCGATTGCCATGATTTTTGATTTGTTGGATTTGTTTCCGTCCCGAATAGCAGAATACATTTTAAAAACAAAAGAAAGTCGTGTTAGTTACACTATTTATAACTCAAGAACGGCTGAACCGATTTGGCTGAAAATTGGTAGGGGGGTAGCTAAGAACTGGGAGAAGGACGTAGGATACTTTTGGGTAGGGGTAGGGTAGGGTATGGTAGGGGTAGGGTAGGGGTAGGGTAGGGTAGGGGTAGGGTAGGGTAGGGGTAGGGTAGGGGTATTGTAGGGGTAGGGTAGGGGTAGGGTAGGGTAGGGGTAGGGTAGGGTAGGGGTAGGGTAGGGTAGGGTAGGTGTAGGGTAGGGGTAGGGGTAGGGTAGGGGTAGGGTAGGGTAGGGGTAGGGGTAGGGTAGGGGTAGGGTAGGGGTAGGGTAGGGGTAGGGTAGGGGTAGGGTAGGGGTAGGGTAGGGGTAGGGTAGGGGTAGGGTAGGGGTAGGGTAGGGGTAGGGTAGGGGTAGGTTAGGAGTAGGGTAGGGTTAGGGTAGGGGTAGGGTAGGAGTAGGGTAGGGTTAGGGTAGGGGTAGGGTAGGGCAGGGGTAGGGTAGGGCAGGGGTAGGGTAGGGGTAGGGTAGGGCAGGGGTAGGGTAGGGCAGGGGTAGGGTATAAAAGTCCACCCGTGCGAAGCCGGGGCGGGCCGCTAGTAAGATATAAAAAAGGTCAAACGTTAGTTTTAATATTATGTTGAACTGATTAAATACTAGGTTTATAAATAAGTCAATTTGTTTTTTTTTTTAGAATTTACTTTGTAGTGTGAAGCGTAGTGACGTCACTTTTGGGTAGAATTATATCTAGTAGTGACATCACAAGCCTCTCTTGAACTTTATAGTCCGTTGTCGCTCTGTATCTTTGTAATTATGTATTGTTTTGATAAATTAAAAAAAAAACGTGTCCAATATTTTTTAGTGAACTGATTGACGGACTAAATTATTTTTTAAATTTTGCTGTCATATTTCCCTGATATTTAGATATTAATTTTACCTTAAAGAAATTTAAACATGTTTCAATAATAAGAAATGTTACCTATTTATAATTAAATTTATATGAATTCTGATTTTTTTGCCAAGAACAAGTGTACGTAAATACCTTAGTGCTGAGTACATGTAGTTTATTTAAAACTATTTAAAAATGAAATAACGGATCCCATTCTTTCAAAGGTAACGTAATATGCTACGCCAAACATATTAGACGTAGTAAGCCGTGTGCCAACATAGCGTAGTAATATGTGCTACGGCGTAGCATATTGCCTCTGCAGCATTTTCATCTAATTGCTTTACAATTGTGTTGTTTTAACTTTGATTCATTACTAGCAACTCTCCGCGTAAAATAAGGATTGTTAAAGCTAGCTCAATGAAAAACCCGTCTAAATTGGTACTAAAGTTTTGTAAATGAGGCTAATACTATTGATTGGAAGCAATAGTATCGATACTATTACATTATAATACTATCGATAGTATCGATATTTTTAAAGTAATACTATCGATATTATCGACAGTATCGTTGCATTATGTGATTAAAACTATCAATACTATCGATAATTTGTAAAACTATCGATACTATCTAAGACCAACCCATGTTTAGGAGCAATACTATCGATATTATTGCTCTTAAACACAAATTGGTCCTCGATAGTATCGATACTATCACTAATATCGATACTATCGATAGACTATCGATAGGCAACACTACTACCGACTAACCTACGTCAGCGATGCGAGCGAAGCTAACGAAATATCCAATGATTCCAGCGAAGCTACTCGTTCACCTCGTTAGGTTAGGTTGGGAAGCCCCGGAGATCCCGCGGTACCATATTGGCTGCGGATGCCGTCGTCGGGGGGCCGGATTGCTTATGCGTACCCGGCCCCCGCCAACGGCGGATCGAAGGAGTGTCCGGGAGGTTTTAGTAGGGTCCTCTCACATATCCCACCGCCAGCGCGCGAATACGCTGCAACGGCGGTGGCAAAGCGTAAATGCATTTGCCCGGGACAAAAAAAAAAAAAGTTAGGTTGGGAACCCCATAGTTTAGCTCGCCAATATTCCGCATAGTTTGTATAACTTCCTTCTCTCGCTTCGCCCGCCCGCCTAGCTCGCTCGCCCGCCCGCTGGTATTGTGGCCTGCGCTTTATCTCGCTTCAAATCTCGTATATGTTATGAAGTTTCACTTTATGAAAATTGCTCTTCTATATTTACTAACTTGGATTCTGTAGACAAGATTTATAAACATGTCGTTATTGATTTATTAAATCACTAGACTCACGCGCGCGGTTTCACTCGCATAACTCCCGTTCCCGTAGAAACTTCATAATGGGCATGAGCACAAAAAAAAAACGATTTAGTCCTTCAGTTAGATTACTAAAAAATATTGGACACGTATCGTGTGATCGTCGATAGATCGGCCGTAGAGGACGTAGATGATTAAATATTACACACATCATCTCTTTACCCTTATCATCATCATCATCAGCCCGTATAACGTCCACTGCTGAACATGGACCTCCTCCCGAGGGAGGGTATTAGTCACCACGCTTGGCAGGCGGGTAAGTGACCGCAGTATTATGTTGTACCACACAAGGAAACGCTGCTGCCCGTTCGATTATTATAGATGATGTTATAATAATCCTACCCTAAAACCAACTTATTTATGGTCCATATATTGTGTTACTAGCTGCGCCCCACGGTTTTACCCGCGTTAATCTGCTCCAGTGGGTCGGAGCGTGATGTTTTGTAGCCTATATGTTAATCGAGCGTATAAACTATCCCGGTGCTAAATGTCAGCCAATTCCGTTCAGTAGTTTTGGCGTGGAAGAGTAACAAAGATCCATCAATCCATACCTACTTACAAACTCGTGTTTATAATATAAATAGGATATTATATTATTTAACAACACCATATTCTTGTATATTTCGATAAAAATCATTGTCGTATTCTAGATAGTTTAGTTTTTCATCCCGAAACGTGCCTGAACATTAATTCCCAGAGCTTTTTGTCATTGTTGATATTGGTTGGTAAAGTGGCGGGTCTATGCTCAATTATAAATGTAACAAAAAACTATTATTTAGATATGTTTATCTGTAGTTTGTTGAATAAATAATACTGGGATTAAGTGTCGTGTGATTTATGGCTCAGAAAATACTATTCGATGTCTTCCCATGGTTGTCGTATGAGGTGACTAATATCCCATGCTGTATGTCCCATACAGCTGTATGGGCAGGAGCGGCTATCACAAGGTTATTCACCATCTAACTGCACTCACCAAGCCATCAGCCAAGCGAGGTGATCATAGCAATACCCCTCATCGACCTTGCCTTACCAAGATCAGTTAAGAGAAGTCCCATGTTTACAACAAATACAAATACAAAATAATTCATTTTTAAATGTTTACACATAAAATGTTTCTCTGTGATAACCACACTAGGCACAGCCTGTGTCGTGGTCATCACTCACATAGGACGATTACAATAATTATCACCACACTAGGACTACTTAAATATTACAAATTGTTCTTATGTAATTAAATGTATAATTAGAATATAAATGTGTGTGTTTAATTGGAAAGTGTTGGAGATTTGTGTGTTGAATGTATGTGTGTGAATGTGCCTGTTGTCTTTCTTGCTTGAGAACGATCGAAGCGAAAATGTTCAGCAGTGGATGTAAACAGGGTAATAAAGTTAAAGTAAAAACTTGATTTTTATTGTCCCGGGTGGGAATCGAACCCAGAACCACAGCCGTAACCACTTCTTATGCGCCAACCCTATATGTCGGCGGTCCAGCAACTTGGTTGGAGTCAGTGCTGTTCATATAGGGTTGGCGCGTAGCAGCATTTCATTTATTTTTTCGGACGGACATTATGTTGTTAGCCAGAAGGCTTTTGCTACTTCACCGGGCATAAATGCGAGCAGAGCTCCAGCTTTAATAAATTATAAACTAAGCAACCTGCGCAAGAAGGCTTCTGTGGGAATTGGACCTCGGCTCAGGGCGGTTGCTGACGAGATTGAAGGATTATGAGGTTTAGTTGTTTAAAGGAAGTTTTGTGCAACTGTTTCCTAAGATTACGCAGCATTATTTGGTTCAAACAAATGAAATAAATTACTCAGTACTTTTTAGGTTATCTGGGGAAGTAGGATCGATAGCCATTATCTCGATGAGATTAAAAGGGAGAGAGTGTAGGTATTACTTAAGGTTTTTTTGCTATTCATTTAAGTAAATGGTTACAATTTTAAGTAGACTATGCTAAAACTTTTCTTTTACAAAATTCCTTCCCGTGCGATTACACCTTTATTATACTCTCCCTCTTAACAACAAACTTATTATTCGGAGGCGAATATTATAGGCGGTAAAATATTAAAGAAATAGGTCACGCGCGCGATTTCAACCGCGTAGCTCCCATACCTGTTTGAACTTCATCATTATAAAATATACTACTTGGTAAGTTCTCAGAATGCTGGCAGCATTTCCCCGTTGAATGGCAATGCTTATCTGCTGTGCAAAGCAAATGCCAGCACTCAGGGAACGTGCAGTATGTAGTAAACTGCGTGGACCTTAGTGTAGTTTGTCGTTGGAAATAACAATAAAAACCACCATTAGCACTGCAGCAATACTTGTTTATATTTTTCTTGTATAAAATAAATACACAAAAACATTCTGAAAAAATTCTGTGCTGGTGTTGCCAACACCGTACTAAAGAGGCCGTTGCGAGGTTTTTATAAAATAAATTAGCTCCCAGATCCCACGGTTCCAATGTTTCGATGCCAAAAGCCACAAAGACATAGCCACAAATAGGTATCATATTTAAAGCAGAAATGCATGAAAAATACCTGGAACAATTGCGGAATAGCCATTGTCATTTATTCAAGCCGTATGTCTGCTGTCTAGTTTTCAAGGAATCACATCATATATTTTTCAGTCGAACTATTACACCGACCTGTTTACTCTAATATTGTAGAATTAGCTGCGCTCAGCTGTTTTACCCGCGTTACTCTGCTCCAGTGGGTCGGAGCGTGATTTTTTGTAGCCTATATGTTGATCGAGGTGATTAACTATCCCCATGTAAAGTTTCAGCCAAATCCATTCAGTAGTTTTTACGCGAAAGAGTAACGAACATCCATGCATCCATCCATCCATACTTACAAACTTTCGCGGTTATAATTATTAGTATGATTTATTATTTGTGAGTGAGAACGAAGTTAATGTTTGTTTTTTATTAACCACGAGCGACTCGCCGTTATATTGCTGTTGTATTAAACATATAAACCCTCCTCGTGAATCACTCTATCTACTAAAAATCGCAACAAAATCCGTTGCGTAGTTTTAAAGATCTAAGCATACATAGGTACAGACAGCGGGAAGCGACTTTGTTTTATAATATATAAATTTATGACATGTAAATATTTATGACATGTATATTTGGTATATTCAAACCAAATAGATCAATAGAGGATCACCTCTATTGATCTATTTGGTTTGAATATATAATGTTACACTATTCAAACATAAATCACACCTCCATTTCCACTTTTCAACATAAAGAACCATTATAATAAGAATGATTATCGCCACAGTCATTTTGGAAAACCCGCCGACGTGGCGACGCTCTTATTTCAGTGTGGCCACAGCATAAATATGTTCTATTGCACTGGCGCTTTTTTGACGTTGGGTAGCGAAGTTTTCATTTCATTTAATTTTCATTTATTTTATATTAGTTAGAGGGAATAATTATTAATGAAATTGCTAAAATTGTGTAATTGTCATGTATACATATAAAAAGGATTCTAATATTATTATTTTATTGAATAAGTATCAAAATTAAAATCTTAATTATTTAATTATTTGTTTTATATATTTTTTAAATTATTGTACTTTTAGTAATCAATTTGTTTTCTATTATTATTCTATTTTTTAAGTAAAAATTATAATATGAATTTTTGAATGTCCATAATTAATTAATTTAATTATTTTTGTTTGTTTATAAACGTGGCGTCATCAATGGGGCCAACTAGAATACCAGCGCTGCATTCATACACAAATGTGTGGATGTAGCTTAAAGCTGAAGTTGGTGCCTATTTATGGTGCACATGGAATCGTGTCTATTTTTTTAATTTGATATTGTATTTTTTGGAAATTGTGCATTATGAATAAATATTTTTTCTTTCTTTCTTTCTTCTTTCTTATTTATCTTGTGACCTCTTCTCTTATATTATTATGTGAAGTACTTAAATAAAGCGACTGTAGCCCAATGGATAGGGCGTCGTACTTTCGATCTTATGGTCGCCGGTTTTGAGCCCATTGTTAACAAAATCAGTTTAGCCTAACACGAGGGGTAACAAGAATACTAGTAGTCAAAACTATTGCTAGTCATCTTAAAAAAATGCATGCCCTATGCAGAATATGTTACCATTTTCTGACAAATAAATTAAGACTCATTTATTCCTTTTTTTATTTTTTTAATCTGCAAAATTTGAATATGAAATTTGCATATTTGAAATTGAAAATAAAATATGCTGTATAAAAGAATTACTTTGATAAAGAACCTTCATAAACTACGTTTCAGAAAGTTTATTATTTTTTTCAGCTCTTTCATAAATATGAATAAAAGGTAACTTGACTTTTAATTCAGTTAAATTCAGTAGCAAAGGGCTCGAGTTCATTTTGACGGTTGTGCATCAGGTTAGATTACATTAGCATAGATTTTTTTTATTAACCCTCATATGATTGATATAGGGTTCTAAATTAATTTGAAAGCTTTTTGAAGGGTTGCAGAAAATAATAGATTATTTCCTTTCTCTCAACAGATCTTGGCATACCAGGGTAATTGAGGGATATTGCTATAATCAACACACTTAGCAGGCGGATTGATTATCACAGTAAGATGATGAGTATCCTTGAGTAGATAAATGGTATAGCCTTTTTTGTTCCTTAGTCGCCTCTAAGGACACCCACAGGTCTTCCTATGGGTGTCGCAAACGTTATGGTTTGGTCTATTCTAATCCGGAAACTACACAGTCTTTAGCTAATAACATCAAAATTTCAAAACCACAAAAGAATACAATGTGGCGTTAGAATTTCAATTTTATTTCCTCTGCATATACTGCGATCATCAAATCAACTGTACCTTCCGATGCCCTTGTAGACCGCAAAGTCCGAGAGGCCCGCGAACTGTAGAGCGACAGTTGCACAAACTCCCCTAAAAACTAAATGTCAACATCCCTCAATCCCCACGCCAGCGACCGCCCTGGACAGGGGTCCAAGTCCCACAAGGGACCCCCTCTTGCGCAGGTTGTTTAGTTTGTAGTTTGAGAACAATTTAATAAGGCTGGATCTCTGCTCGCTTTTATGCCTCGTGGAGAAGCAAAAGCCTCCTAGCTAACTACATAATGTACAAAAAAGCAAGCGGCCGTAGCCCAATGGCTAGGGCGTTGGACTTGTGGTCGCCGGTTCGATACCCACTCATTGCACTACCGACGAGAATCCACTCGTAACACAAGAATTTTAGCTTAGCATGAGGGGTAAACAAGAATACTAGTAGGCTGTACAGTAATCTTTTATTAAAAAAAAACAAATGACAGTTGTTTATTTTTTATTTCATCCAGTATTCAAATAAAATTTCACAAACAAACTTCTAATTAATTTTTCTAAGCGACCTCATACTTCGTATACTTACTAAATAAGATAACCCGATAACTATTACCTACCTCGGACTAATCAACAATTTACAGCCTACATAAATAATTGATTGTCAATTTGTATAGGCCAATACGTTAGACGAACTCACTTAAGGTATAATCAACAACATACCATAGTACCCCTGAGGGACATTTAGGGCGAAATTGGTTTGGTGTGTGATCTACGTATTCGACATTATAGGATAAGTCCTTTGTCTTTGTGGCAAGGAGAGTGCCTTTGAAGGTATTAGAAGCTTGATTGAGTTTGAGAAACACTGTATGTTTCGTATAAGAAAATGACTGTTTAATTGGTTAAGTGGTATGGTTAATCTGGCCATTTATTCTTGATAGTTAGAGTTTCTGCGGAATATTTTAGGGTTTACATTTGTTTACCTTTTTAAAATTATAGGTATATATTTTGTCAAATGTTATTTTAAATATACCTCTTAAAATAATATTTCACGTGGTTTCGAAAATCGGAACTATTTCGCGACCCGAAACTATAAATGGACAAAAGGACAGGTGACAGAGAAAGTGGACAGTCCCGTCCAAAATGCCAAGTCCAAGTCCCACAGGGGACGCCCTCTTGCGTAGGTTGCTTAGTTTGTAGTTTCTAAACCATTTAGTAAAGCTAGAGCTCTACTCGTTTTTATGGCCGGTAATGTAGCAAAAGCCGCGTGGCTTAAAACGTATGTCCGTCCAAAAAAAAGTCCGTATAGGTATGGTAACACTTAACGAAAGAACGGGTTTTAACTATTTGATAATACCGTTATCCAATAACGATAAATGTAACAGCTATATTTGCGTTAGATCATCATCATCATCATCATCATCATCAGCCCGTATAACGTCCGCTGCTGAACATGGGCTTTTGGCATTTGCCATAGTCACCACGCTGGGCAGGCGGGTTGGTGACCGCAGTATTATGTTGTGCCACACAAGGAAACCATGCTACCCGTTCTTTGTTATACGATTATTATAGATGATGTTATAACAATCGGGACCAACGGCTTATAATGCTTTCCGAGGCACGGAAGGTAGTCCCTCAACCAACCAGACCCGGAAAGAAATCTTAGAATTTACTCAAAGATGTCCGCAGTGGGGATCGAACCCACGACCTCCGAGATTTATAGCGAGCCAAATATCGCTACGGAGGTTGTCGTTCGATAATATTTTTTTATTAATAAGTTTCCCTGAAGATTTTCAGTTTCACTCCGAAGGGATAAACTGGTTTGGGGTATAATGTTCAAGGTTATCGGATAAGTCCCTTATCTTTGTGGCAACGAGTCTACCTTTGTAAGTATTAGAAGTATTCTTGAGTTTCGAAAACACTTATGTGTTTCAATGGTTTTCGATGCGAGAAATGAAGGCTTAGTTGGTTAAGCAGTATTGTTTAAGGACACTTAACAAGGGCTAGGGGTTTTAATCGAAACGGAAGAAAAAGGAATGTATTTGATTCTCCCACTAAAATGAAAGGTTGGGGGGGTCGGATCGCTTATGCGTACCTGGCCCCCGCCAACGGCGGATCGAAGTAGTGTCCGGGGGGTTTTAGTGGTGTAGGGTCCTTTTCTCGTGGATGAGTTTAGCATACCATGCTATGGAGACGGCGATTCGCCACGGTCAAAAAAAAGCATGTTTCTCAAGACCCATACGGTATTTTTTTTAGGTTACCGACTTCGGTAATGTTGAAAGATGAAAGATACATTTATTTCAGCAAATTCAAAAAGATAATTAACATCACATATTTCTTATTTTTTCAGCCCATTTACGTCCACTGCTTAACAAAGGCACTCCTGTTTAACAGACCTTTGCAGTCCAGGGTCGTTGAGGCGTATTACCGTGATCACCACACTTGGCGGGCAAATTGATGATCATAGTAAGATGGGACTTATTACTTAATATAAATAAAAACAACCATAAATAGGCTCGCTACTGACGCTATGATATGATAGATGTGTTCTAAAAATATTTCGTATATTTTGCGTACCTAACATGTTTTTTGTATCAGCTGATTGCGGTCATCTAAATTTATAACTTTGTTAGAATATTTCAATGTCTATATTTAGGTCAAATTGTTTAAGGTTATTGGATAAGTTTTTTGCCTTTGTGGCCGAGTGTGTAATTGTATTTATTAGATGCATGACTATTGGGCTGGGATAATGTTTGAGAATCATAGTATGTTTTTCTGGTAAAAAGGTTTTTTCTTGGACTCTTAATACACTGATTTACCACTTACCCTGAGATCAAATAAATGGATATAGTTACCCGTTACTAAGACTTCACTTTCCGCTAGATAGTTGAAATATTCACAGATGTTGTTATTCTGTTGCCGCTATGACAACAAATACAATTGAAACAGAATAAAATAAATCTCCCATGGGGGTAGGCAGAAACTACAGAACGCCACCTGCTACGATCCTTACACACTCCCTTTGCCTCGTCCACGTTCATACATCTGGTCATACACGCACGCCGGTTGCGAGTACTACGCACCTGACCTTTCTGAAGAACATCACCTATGAGGTCAGTGTATGTCCTTCTAGGCCGTACCTCCCGGCGTTTCCACTCACATCTGCCTTTCCACATGACCAAACCACCTAAGCATACATTAAGTTATAAATTAACTTTTATATATTGATAATGCCACGGAACTCTTCGAGTCCGATTCGCACTGGGCCGGTATTTTTATAACAATGTTTTGTTCATCTCAATCTAAGAAGATACATTTATGGTGCAGTAAAAACTCATTTTATTGTCTTAGTCTGTATTGTAGAAAGTTTTGAAAGTGCATCTCCAAGTTTGAACGTCTGGAGAGTTGGCCGTGTACTGTCGCGCTATAAAAAACAACGTTTACGCGATTGTAGTCTTTATATTCAAAAGCGTAAAAGACTCTTAAGGGTATTTATTGTGTGGACTTTGTTTATGTGGTGATTTAATATTAAGCCTTGATTATATGGACAAAGTTATGGCAATGATTATGAAAGTAAGGTTTAATTTTGTTTTCGCAATATACTTATGGGTATATATTAAATTGAAGGGTCTGTTCGTAACGTTAAAATAACATAATTTTATTGAGAATATTTTTTTATATAATAATTTAAAAATGAATGATTGTCTGTGTGTTGATGTCTGGTAATCTCAGAAACGTCTAGACCAATTGTGCGAGGAACTTTCATTGGCAGCAAGCTGCAAAATGTATTTTTTTGTTTTTTGATGTAATACAGTTAGCCACGAGGGTTTGCTACATCACCGGACATACGGATACGGATGAGAAGGGCTTCAGGATTGTTAAATCCTTACTTATCATTATAAATGCGAAAGTAACTCTGTTTGTCTGTCTGTCTGTCGGCCTTTCACGCCAAACCTAATGAACCGATTTAAATGAAATTTGGTGCTTTTCGTAGCAAAAAAAAGGGTTAAGGTCCAAGTCCGACAGGGGGCTCCTTATTGCGCAGTTTGCTTAGTTTGTGGTTTTAAATCATTTCATTCTTATGTAAAGCCTCGTGGCTAACTGCTTATGTCCGTCCGAAAAAAATATACTCTTCACGTACTATAAACTATATTGTTTCAATATAAACAAAAATATACCTACCTATACCTACGGTTAAGGGTCGCATAGGGCCCTAATAAGATGGGATTTTGCATCTCCCAAGTGTCAAACCTTTTGTCAGGAGCAGGTGGAGGTGTCAACATGAAATTGATATCAAATAATTGTTTGTTTATGCTAACGACACAGTCGAAATTGGATGTCAGCAATTTGATGTGTTTATTAAACGTAAAAAGACAGTAAGTCGACTTACCATATTTGAGCCTAACAACTCCCATTCAGCTTCTTTGAGTCTGCTTGGTACAGGAGTACTACCACCATTATTTTTCTTAACGTATATTGTTCGAAATGTCATAATTTATATTTTTGTCCAAAATTGGTGTTGTTGTTTTGTTTTGTTGCTAGATATTATTTGCTACAACCTCCGTAGCGTAGCGGTATCTCGCCTTGAATCACGGAGGTCATAGGTTCGATCCCCACACAAGATAGAAAATATTTGTGTAAATTCTAAGATTTCTTTCCGGGTCTGGTTGGTTGAGGGACTACCCTCTGTGCCTCGGAAAGCACGTTCAGCCGTTGGTCCCGATTGTTATAACATCATCTATAATAATAAAATATCAAGGAACGGGCAGCAGCGATTTCTTGTGTGGTACAACATAATACTGCGGTCACCAACCCGCCTGCCAAGCGTGGTGACTATGGCAAATACCCTCCTCTCGGGGGGGGCCGATGTTCAGCAGTGGACGTTATACGGGCTGATGGTGATGATGATGATGATTATTTGCTAGAACTCTTGAAGCGTGCATAACATGAGCAGTTAAATTTCTCGAAGTTCCAAACCTAATAATTATAATAAAAAGTATCTGCTCGTTTACGTCCACTGCTGGACTAGGGCCTCCTTTTAACAGATCGTTGAGGAATATTGCCATAACAATCACGCGGATTAGTGATCCCAGTAAGATGGAGAGTATCTTTGAGTCCATCCATCAGCTCTATGTCCCTTAGTATGTTAAGTGGCTGTCGCTGGCCACCGGTGGCCCATTTGCGCTGAGCCTTAATCCCCTTTTACGACACCTAGGGGAAGATATGGGGTGGTGTATTCTAAAAACTAAAACACGCCTATTCACCGCGTATTAACGCGATGGAGGTAATCGCTTAGTCTCCGTTAGAACAAATGCCATCAAAAAGATAACTTGTTCAAATACCAAGTCTCAAAACGGAGTTATTTACCTATTAACATACACTACGTATCGATAACGTTTCATTTCCAGGGGGCCGAGTCCGCTATTTTTTTAAGTATTGTGCCACCGTAGTGCCATCACTCACTCACTATAGTGTCGGCGCTGGAATGGCAGTCGGTGTTGCTACCGCAGAAAAAGGCCGTCAACAGAAGTAGCATTGGAGATGGTGAGGGAGATTGTAATGTTTATTTAGGCGATTTCAAAAGTTATAAATGTATCATTTGTTATAATATTCAACTACGCTAATGTCATTGTGGCGTCATAGTGACACTATTATGAAGTCGTTTGGATCAATAGATTTCCAAAAGGAAAAAAATCGACCATTGAACTGTCATTGACAGTTCATGGACACACCATTACGATAGTAGACTCAGGCCCAGTATAATTGTATATGTTTTTGCATATCACACAAACATGGTATAGTAAAATCCCAAAAAAAGCACTAAAAATATTTGGCCCCTAAAAAAACCCTAAGCTGGTTTTTTCCCTCCTCAATTTAGTGGTAAAACCACTAAGTTGACACCCCCGGTTACAATATAATACTGCGGTCACCAACCCGCCTGCCAAGTGTGGTGACTATGTCAAATACCCTCCCTCAGAAGTAGACCCATGTTCAGCAGTGGACGTTATACGGGCTGATGATGATGATGATGTGAGAAATGTTATAAGCTTTGGCACACAGTAACAAGAATCAGTTACTATTTTCTCTAGGTATGCGATATTTGACTCGGCAATTCTAATTTAGTATTTCAGTAAAACGGCAGCTGTAAAACGACACTCTCACAAACAATGTGAAATAGAAATTCTTGGGAATGTGTTATAACAGACCGTCTGTTTGGTTTATGACGTGATTATTTCATATTTTAGTCTTGCTCTATTTAAATTATTCTGCAAATAGTTACAGTGGTTTTACTACACCTGGACTGTGAGAAAATACTTCAGTATGTAAATTTAGCACCTACACATGGGTGAGAAGGGCTTTAGGCTTAATAAATGGTATACAAACTACAAACTAAGCAAGATTAGGTCTAAGTCCCACAGGGGGCTCCCTCTTGCGCAGGTTGCTTAGTGTGTGGTTGATGATATGATTTCATAAGACTAAGCCTTATTAAATGGTTTAACACCACACACCGGGTATAAAGATAAGCAAGATGTTAGAAGCATTTTGGATAATGTATTTTATACGTATAATTGTGTAACTTATATCTGTTGTTTCCCCAAATATGTATATACTAGCTGTGCCTCGCGGTTTTACCCGCCTTACTCTGCTCCAGTGGGTCGGAGCGTGATGTTTTGTAGCCTATATGTTAATCCAGCGTATAACCTATCCCGGTGCAAAATTTTAGTCAATCCCATTCAGTAGTTTTGGCGTGAAAGAGTAACAAACATCCATCAACCAATCCATCTATTTATAACTAGCGGCCCGCCCCGGCTTCGCACGGGTGGACTTTTATACCCTACCCCTGCCCTACCCTACCCCTACCCTACCCCTACCCCTACCCTACCCCTACCCTACCCTACCCCTACCCCTACCCTACCCCTACCCTACCCTACCCCTACCCTAAACCTACCCCTACCCTACCCCTACCCCTACCCTACCCCTACCCCTACCCTTCCCTACCCTACCCTACCCTACCCCTACCCAAAAGTATCCTATGTCCTTCTCCCAGTTCTTAGCTACCTCCCTACCAATTTTCAGCCAAATCGGTTCAGCCGTTCTTGAGTTATAAATAGTGTAACTGATACGACTTTCTTTTGTTTTTAAAATGTATTCTGCTATTCGGGACGGAAACAAATCCAACAAATCAAAAACCATGGCAATCGGTCCAGCCGTTCTCGAGTTATAAGTGTTGTAACAAACACGACTTTCTTTTATATATATAGATTAAGTAGAATAAAAAAAAAACATGTAAAAAAAATATAATGACCCTTAATTTGAAGAACCGCCTTACAAACCTTCGAAAATACATTAAGCCGTTGGACCCCGTAATCATAGTTGGGTTGGGATTCGAGAGTGCTGACTATAAAGAAATGAGCGAGTGTTGACTATGGCAAAATCTTCTGAGATTTTTATCTTTCAATGGTCCCCAAACTGACGAATTTCACTGTTGACTCGCGGTCGCGCTACACTGGCCTAGCAGTTTTCTAACACAAATTGTACAATGCTTTGTTTGTGCCATGCCATTTATTTAAGCGAAAATACAATTTTGTTGCTCCATTATTACGCGTCACATGTTACGCGATGCGACGTGACACGACGCGTCGACGTGGAAATTGTTAGTTAACTACCTTTGTTATGAGTACATCTAGTTAAATTGGTTGTGTTATTTGATATTATAACAGAATATCTTTCAGAACTTACTTGCTGTAATATGGTTTTCTGTTTTGAGTATTATTTAGTTTATTTATCGCTTTATAATATAACTGAAGTCAATGGTTTTTCAGAAATATCTTTAATATGCTCTGTTGTTTAAACTCGCATACCATTAAAGGAACATCGAGTCAAATAAAATACTCATATACTGTCACATATATTTAACATGTCAGAAAGTAATTGGAGGCAGCATTTTCATGTTATGCGATGCTTTGTTTGCGTTATGTCGTTAACTAGATAAAAATATAGAGGAACAGAGACAATTTTGACGGTCTATTATTACGCGTGACATGTTACGTCATGCAACGTGACACGACACCGCGTCGACGTGGAAATTGTTAGTTAGTAACTACATTTGTTATTCGAATTGGCGGTGTACTGTACGGTTAAAATAACAGAATATGCTCGAATTTCATTGTGCAATGTTGTTTTCATTTTATTTAAACTGTGAAAATAATAGCACTTCCAAAATATCAACTTAATTCCATTGAAAATAAGGTTCAAAGTTATGCGTTATTATCATTTTGAAATTTGCAAAAATTTGTTTCACAAAACTTTCTGAGTTATGCACAATGCTTTATTAGTGTCATGTGGTTTATCTAGATATATACACGAAGAGAGTAGATTTTGATAGTCTATTAGAGCGTGATATGTTACGCCATGCAGCGTGACACGACGCGACGACGTGAAAATTGTTAATTAACTACCTTTGTTATACGAACATCTATTTAAATTGGCGGTTTTCAGTGCAGTTAAAATAATAGAATGTACTCGAATATCTTTGTCACTGTTTTTACTGTCCGCTTTTTGTTTATATTTCCTAATTAAGTGGTGTTAATTTAGCTGGTAATCAATCGAATATGTTTGTTCATTTTACGGTAGCTAAATTGCCCATACGTCCCGTTTTGAATGGGACTGTCCTTTTTCTCTATCATGTGTCCCTTTGTAAACAAAACTTTGGGACGCAGAGTAGACCTGTTTTCTGTTGTAAAACAATATATTGTTTGCAAATAAATTAGTGTTTCACGAAAATTATTTAATTTAATTTATGAAAATTAAATTTTCCGTAGAAACTGGTTGATTAACGTGCTTACTCTCGTTTGCAATACATGTCCCATTTCAAGTTAAAAAATGAATGGTCATTGGTCAGTTTAGGTATAGCGAAGAGCATGTAGGTAAGCTATTGACCAGGCGTAGCCTTATCTATCACTGGTTGAGGGTGCACCTTTGTTCATGCGTATACACTTTAATATAACCAATATCCTTAGAGTTGGGCCGCCATAGAAGACTGATGGTAAGTTAAAAGTATAAACTGTTAGGTCACAGATAATTTAATGTTATAGGTATCGTATATACCTATATATATAATCGCTAATTAGATTTCCTAATATTATTTCCTTCTGTGTTACAATATATTACTGCGGTCACCCGCCTGGCAAGGTGATTACGGCAAAACCCTCTCTCGCGAAAAGGCCCATGTTCTGTAGTAGACGTTTTACGGGTTGATAATGAATTATTTCTCCGTTAAAGGAGAGTAGCAGGCGGAACGATTAAAAAAATGGACATCTTTAAGACTAAAGTGTACAGACACTTTCTAGGCAAGCGTGTATCATCTTAGGCATTATCTTCGCCTTTCATCAAGCGAGATTACGTAATAAAATGACGTAATAAAAAAAATCTTAATTAAATCTCTTTTAACAATTAGTAGCAGAACTCAATGAAGTCAATGCCTTTCATATACTGTTTACAACCAATTGGTTGTTTACGAATATCCTCTTACTCAACACCGGATATAAGGGGTTCGATTCCGTAACGCTATGTCGAAGCCAACGACAAAGGAAATGGAAATGTGATAGATATCCGCTTAAGTATCCTACGAGAACTCGTGTAATGCCAATATCGAGCGGTTGTCTGTGGTCTGTAGCGTTATCACGAGTTGACTGTCTCCACGGATTTATAAGGATTTAGCCCTGTTCATCTTTATATCGGAGAAGTAACATAATCCTCGTTGTTAAATCATATTGTTTATATTTATATAGCCTGTTTACGTCTACTGCTGAATATGGATCTCCTTTTTAACTTACCTTGAGAAGCCAGAGTTTGGGCCGGATTGATTGATTGGTACCCGGCCCCGCCATAGGATCGCCGGCGCCGGATCGAAGGAGTGTCCGGGGGGTTTTAGTGGTGTAGGGTCCTCTCCTCGTGGTATGAGTTTAGCATACCACGGTATAGAGAGGGCGAGTCCCACCGCCAGCGCCCGAATTCGCTGCAGCGGCGGTGGGAATGCGTAAATGAAAGTCCCCCGGACAACAAAAAAAAAACTTGTTTTGTTGAGGTATTGCCGCAATTATAACACTTGGTAGGCGTATTGGCGATCGCAGTAAGATGAGAGTATTTTTGAGCTGATAGATCCTTGTTACATTCATTCTTGTACATTCCGTAGGTGAATGGCTTAGTCGCCTCTTACGAAACTCATAGGAAGATATAAAACATTATTAATAGAAAAAAATGTGAAAATCAACAAAGAAAACATAACTTTGTGTCTACTTATATTAGTTTTATTTTTTAAGTACATTTTTATGTTTTAAAGAACCGTAAACTGTCTAGTCCGAGTTCAAATCTCCTTGAACTCGTGGTAACGCCACTGGTCTCAGCTGTCGCTTTGCGAGCTTAGGCGTAGCTTACTGTGTGTTTGAGTCGCTATGTCAGAAATTGTGTTGAATTACTAGATGTGACTTTGAATAAAGCATATATATATTTAAAAAAGGACTGTCTGTGGACTGTAGATACGGAAATATTACGCTATCAATATAGTTGTAAAATAAATTAATAAAAACCTCGCAGCGGCCCTCTTTAGTGCGGCACGTTCTCCGAGAGCTGGTTTCTACTTTGCACAGCAGGTAAGCATTGCCATTCAACGGGGTAATGCTGCCAGCATTCTGGGAACCTTGCCAAGTAGAATAGATTTAGAATAGTAGTATTTTATAAGTTAGTTTTTATTTTAAATTAGCTACTTTTAGTTGTATATACATATATATTTTATTCATTAATGTTACATTTAATACAATTATATGACCTGGTTAATTAAAAAAATCACGTAGATAAAGGCACATACGACGAATGATTCTGACGTACAATGGCATATCCGATTATGCTTCTGACTTAAAAAAAAATCTTTTTATTCATGTAAACCTATTACAGGTATTTGACATTGAAGTAGTCGAAACATATTTAAGCTTATTTTTGATTTAAATTAATTAATTTTATTTGGTTATTGCTACTTATAATAATATTTCATATAGCTTTAGCCTAAAAACTTTCAAATATGAAAATACAGTATTATTTTATTATTATCTATGTTTAAATCTAAGTTCTGTCCTTTGAGTATTTTATTATTTAGACGGACCATAAGTATCTCGAAGATCGCGCTTTAGTGCTACCACCGGATCCAATACGCCCCAACTGAGAAGATCCGGCGAAACAAACTCAATGGGGTTATTCTACAGCCGGTTTTAGTTTTAGTTATATATATTATCATCAACCCGCATAACGTCCACTGCTGGACATGGTCCTTCTTCCGAGGGTATTTGCCATAGTCACCACGCAGGCGGGTTGGTGGCGGCAGTATTATGTAGTACCTACCACACAAAGAAACGCTGCTGCCCGTTCCTTGGTATACGATTCTTATAGATGATGTTATAACAATCGGGACCAACGGCTTAACGTGCTTTCCGAGGCACGGAGGGTAGACCATCAACCAACCAGACCCGGAAAGAAATCTTAGAATTTACACAAAGATTTCCTGTCCGGCGTGGAGATCGAACCCACGACCTCCAAGATTTAAAGCGCGCCAAATACCGCTACGCTACGGAGGTTGTCAACTACATATATAGGTAACTATATATTTTAGGCGGTCATAAAAAGTCTAGAAATTTATAGTTTGAATTAAAAGCTTCCAGAAATTAATAAACAACAAAATTTAAATACTTCATATTTATGTCTACCAAATTGCTACAAACATGAGCATATTTTGTTCATCTGTGCCCACAACTGAGGCTAATTGCTTTGGTCGTCGGCTCACGTTTGGCGGTCAGTCAGGTGCTGAGAGTGACGTGTATGCCGCTATCGTGTCTACTGGTAGAGGATCCTACCATTTGTTTTTTTATATTTAGGAATCAAAAACATATGTTAGTAATATATATATGTTGTACAGAGGACAGCGTAGGACGACCGCCTGCACGATGGACCGAGGACCTCATAAGGCCGCGTCCTGGATGCCAGCGGGCGGCGCAGACGGCGCGGGCGGTGCCTAAGGAAAAACTGCCGCCCGCACCGCTGTCGTCGAGAACAGCTTCACACAAATCTATGAACTTTGATAAAGACGCGCGTGCCGTCGCCCGCGCCGCCAGCTCCGACCGCTGGCGTCCAGGACGCGGCCTAAAGGTTGCAGGGAGTCAGTGGTTGCAGGCCCCTAGCGATCGTTCACGCTGGAAATCGATGGGGGAGGCCTAGGTTCAGCAATGGAATACATTAGGCTGATGATGATGATGATGTTGTATAGAGGTCATATGACAGGGGACTTCGATAAAAATGTCTTCATTATTCTAGAGTTACTGTTTTTGACAACCTCCGTAGCGTAGCGGTATTCGGCTCGCTTTAAATCTTGGAGCACATCTGGTGGTAGGTTTCGACCGCGGTTTGTCACCACCCTCAAGGCAAAGCCATGCCGCCAAGTGATTTTTGTCGCGTTCCGGCATGTTGCCTTGAGTAGCCATCGTGGAAGGGGAGTCTGGGCAGTTGTGTGGTATTGCGAACCGGTTCCGGTGCTGCGTGGTGTCTGTGCTGGGTGACTGTTCGCGGAGGGTAGCGGGATCCTAAGCACGGTCTTCCGCTGGCCGACCGCAGGTAGTAGGGGGCCCAATTAGTAGGAAAGCCACCTATGAAAGGCTGCCCCGCCAACTAGCGAAAAATCCCAGGATGCGTCACCGTGCCGGTTGGCGACCGGATGCGAGGGCCCGGTGAACATCTCTGGGGGGGTTAGGGCGTCCCCGCGCGCTCCAGATCAGTCTCCCGTCGGTGCAGCATTACGAATGTATTGCGTGGTACTCGCTCTTGCCATACCTCGCCCAACTGTCCCTTTCCTGCTTGTCTGTTCGCCATCAAAAATTAAATGAATAAAAATAATAGGAAACTGGTAAAACAGCGGTTGCACTCCCTCGCACTAAAAGTGCACCTCTCTAACATCCGAGGTCTGCACTCCAATCTCATCCCGGTCCATCACCACCTTGAGACCGAAAAACCACATCTGCTGTTCCTCACGGAGACGCAAATCAGATGTCCAGCTGACGCAGCATACTTGCGCTACCCAGGGTACACCCTGGAGCACAATTTTAAGCCACGCGCTGGCACCTGCGTGTATGCTCGCGATGACATCTGTTTTCGACGTCTCCGTAACATTGAGGATTCCAGTTTCTCCGTATTATGGGTTCTGGTGGACACTGGCTTGGAGCAGATACTCTATGCCAGTGTCTATCGGTCGCACACCGACAACATGGAGACAACCAGGTTGTTTCAGTACCTTTCGGACTCGGCTGAATTAGCTCAGCTCAGGTACCCATCGGCGCAGCTAGTTTTTCTGGGGGACTTCAATGCCCACCATCAGGAATGGCTGTACCCATACCAGAACACCGACCATGCTGGGAGATTATCGTATGCATCTGCACTGACGCTTGGTCTCTCCCAACTGGTAACTGGGCCGACACGGGTGCCTGACATTGATGGCCATACGGCCAATTGCTTAGACCTTCTGCTGACAACCGATCCAGACCGATATCAAGTCGCGGTTTCCTCACCGTTGGGTAGCTCCGACCACTGTCTGGTGAAATCTGTGTCTGTCTACTCGCCACCCGATCCCGATCTCAAGGGGACTAGGCGAGTATGGCGATACAAGTCAGCAGATTGGGATGAGATGCGGCATTTCTTCGCGTCTTACCCTTGGCTGCGCTTATGCTTCTCTTCAGACGACCCGACTCGCTGCGCGGAGGCTGTTTCTGAGGTGATATGTCAGGCTATGGAATATTTCATTCCATTTTCTGACATCTCACTCCAAGACAAAGCCCGTCCATGGTTCAACGCTGAGTGTGATAGTGCTGAAGCACATAAGCACTCTGCTTACCAAGCGTGGGCGGATGCTCGAGCCCGCAAAGCGCCAAATATTCGGAAACTGAAGAAAGCTTACAATAGTGCTGCCAAGTCTTGCAAACGTGCCCTACGCAAGGCCCGCTTTGACCATATTGGCCGCATTGGAGCCAGACTAGCATCTTACCCATCTGGGAGTAAAGCTTTTTGGTCTCTTGCCAAATCGGTCGAAGCCAATTTCTGTCGGTCCTCTTTGCCGCCACTGCAGAAGCCGAACGGTTCATTAGCTCACACCGCCAAAGGGAAAGCAGACTTGTTTGCGTCTCTATTTGCGAAGAATTCACAACTAGATGCTGCTGGTAAAACTCCACCCAGGCTACCACATTGCACTTCCACTATGCCTGAGGTGCACATTCGGCAAAAAGTGGTACTTAAAATTCTCAGCACTCTAGATGTGAATAAGGCTAGTGGGCCTGACGGCATTCCTGCCATTGTCTTGCGGTCATGTGCGCCTGAGTTGTCTCCTGTTTTGACTCGCCTCTATCGTTTATCCCTGAAGACTGGTCTAGTTCCAGCATCCTGGAAGATTGCCAACGTTCAACCGATCCCCAAGAAAGGTAGTCGTGCCGACCCTGCCAACTACCGGCCAATCGCAATCACCTCCATACTCTGTAAGGTTATGGAGCGTGTTTTAAACAACCGTCTCCTGGCATACCTGGAAGACAACGACCTCCTCAGTGACCGTCAATTCGGATTCCGTCGAGGCCGGTCTACTGGGGATCTTCTTGTATATGCTACTCACTTATGGAGCGAAGCCATTGAGAGACACGGTGAGGCTCTTGCCGTGTCTCTTGATATCTCTAAGGCTTTTGACAGGGTTTGGCACGCAAGTCTCATTGGTAAGCTTCCGGTTTACGGTATTGCTCCCGTGCTTTGCACCTGGATTCAGGATTTCTTGAGGGGAAGGTCGATTCGGGTTGTCATTGATGGCGCCTCGTCCGATCTTCTTGGTATTAATGCCGGTGTCCCTCAGGGATCTGTTCTCTCCGCGACTCTTTTTTTGCTGCACATAAACGACCTGCTAGTTACTCCCGGTATCTTTGGGTATGCAGACGACAGCACAGTCTCGGTGAGATACTTGTCTGATGCGAAGTCGGGGTCAATGGTCCAGTCGTTCAGGGAGTCGATGATTGAGGGGGTGAACTCGATCTTGGAGGCTGTTTCCTTATGGGGTGATGCCAACCTGGTTGGGTTTAACCCCTCAAAAACACAGGCGTGTCTTTTTTCGGCGAAACGGAGTCCATTCCAACTGACTCCGACTTTCCGGAATGTCTCCGTTCCGATCAGCGACCATCTTGAGCTCCTAGGGCTTGACCTCTCTTCTAATCTAAACTTCGGTCACTACATCGAGTCCATTGCAAACACTGCAGCCAAAAAACTTGGCATTCTCTCCAAGGTGAGGCGGTACTTCACATCGGAGCAGCTCTTAAGTCTTTACAGAGCTCAAGTTCGCTCCTCAATGGAATACTGTTCTCATCTTTGGGATGGGTCTGCTGGATATCAGCTGGATGCTCTGGACTCATTGGAGCGCCGAGCGAAGAGAGTCATAGGCAATAACTCACTGGTGGAGGCAAGTCTTCAGAGCCTCGAACACCGTAGACGAGTGGCCTGCCTATCAGTTTTTTATCGGTTGCATTTCGGGGAGTGTGCGGAGGTTCTACATAACCTGATACCCCCTTCACCCTTCCATCACCGGACGACTAGGCGCGGCGAGCGGTTTCACCCTTTTGTTGTAGACATTCCTTCAATACGCACGAAGCGATTTGCTTCTTCTTTCATAATGCGGACGGCTAAGGAGTGGAATTCTCTGCCGGCGTCAGTTTTTCCGGAACGCTATAATCTGGACATCTTTAAGGCTAAAGTGAACAGACACTTTCTAGGCAAGCGTGTATCATCTTAGGCCTTATCTTCGCCTTCCATCAAGCGAGATTAAGGTCAAACGTAAGCCTACATGCAGTAAAAAAAAAAAAAAAAAAAAAAGTTTGAGGGATTACCCTCCGTGCCTCGGAAAGAACGTTAAGCCGTTGGTCCCGATTGTTATAACATCATCTATAATAATCGTATATCAAGGAACGGGCAGCAGCGTTTCCTTGTGTGGTACAACATAATACTGCGGTCACCAACCCGCCTGCCAAGCGTGGTGACTATGGCAAATAGTCTACCCCGGGAGGAGGCCCATGTTCAGCAGTGGACGTTATACGGGCTGATGATGATGACTGTTATTGTGACGCATTTCCGATGTTATTGTATTATTTAAGCTACATTCACTTAATATAACATATTTAAATTAATTTTTGCATGTATAGTGAACGAAAAAAATGTCATCGCTTCTCAAAGTCATAGTAATATCGTTAAGAATTTACTTTTCAGGCAAAACGCGATCTCTAATTCACTTAAGTCACGGAATTCGATATCACAAGACATCTTTGGGTTCTAAGATTTTCGGGTTTGATTGGTTGAGGGACAACCCTCCGTGCCTCGGGAGGCATGCTAAGGCGTTGCCGCGTTGGTCCCGTTATTATTGCATCATCTTTAGCAATTGTATATGAGTGAACGGACAGTAGCCTTTCTCGGTGTGTGTCAACCAGCCTGCCAAGCGTGGTGACGATGGCATCAAGCTTCCCTCGGGAGTAAGGACGTAATACAGGCTGATGATAACCTTCCAGAACTTTCATAGGTATATAGGCAAAACAAAATCTTTTATTCTATTCAAACAATTTCCTTGCCGAAGTTTTTCCGCCTAAGTATTTTAATACGGCAAGTATGAATAAATGTACAGATATTTTCATATAGGTATTCGAAATTTTGCTTTCATTTTTTATCTTATACGAACTTCTGAACAGTTAAGAAAGAGGCTGGTAGACAAGGTCATATATTACACGTTTATGAGACCATACAACAAATTACTTCCGTGCCGGAAGCGAGTTAGCTTAGCGGTTGTCTGACAGAAGGATTTCGGGAAAACATAACGTAATTACAGACTTGTGTACTTATATTTCGATGTCTGCTTTGAGGATGTTCTGGCTGTATATGATTTAGTACTAAGTTTTGATTGCGTATTCGTCCGCGTAGATTTTAACTCTACCTACCATATGCTTGTTGATTAAGACTGTAATAGTAAAAAGCCGTTGGTTCTGTTGGAAACAAAAGTATAATAATAATATGTATCAAAATGACAGGTAAAATAAAAGGTAAAACATAGATAATATAAATATAAAAAGGTTGTGCGGTCTTCCACACTAGTTAGTTTTCTTTTTTTCTTTTTAAAAAGACAACTCCCGCACTAGGGAAATAAATCCCTGTGTCGCGGGGGACTTTACAAACATTAATTTCACGGACACAAAGAACACCCAGACTCAGAACAACTATTTGTGGTTCACACAAATAATTGTCACGGGTGGGAATCGAACCCAGAACACCAGGACTCAGAGGCAACTATCATAACCACTGAGCCACCGGTGCAGTCAAATCAGTCAAATCAGTTATCCAAGCTATAACTGACTCTTCCTCTAGTATGAACTACGGAGACTTAATGCAAAGGTATTAATGACTATATGAGAATTGTGGCATTCTATGCACTCAAGGCAATGTTCCAATCAAGCTCATAACTATAGTTACCCCGATCGATTTAAGCCGCGACAGCCAAACTTTTAATAACCAGATTGGCCATCTGCGCCGGCCTACTTACCACATGTGTACGCGCAAACACGGGTGCACTTTGCTATTCCTTTACTCTCAAAATCTTGTTTTTCTATTAGCGCGAGATCAGGCGCAGGACCACTAGGAGGAACTACTTGCAATCTTTGCCGACTAAAAGCATCGTCGATTTTTAAGTGGCCGTAGTCCAATGGATAGGTGCGTCGGACTTGTGATCATGTGGTCCTCGGTTCGATCGCCACCCATTGCACTACTGACGTGAACCCACGCGTACCTAATACAAGCATAGCTAAGTACGAGGGTTAACAAGAATACGCTACTAATCTTAAAATAACTTCGGACTGGTACTATTTTTGATAGAAAATTTTTAGTAACATAATATTTTGCCCGAACAGGTATTAGAACCCGGGTCCTCACTAGTTACGGTCGACCAATGCCAATTATTTCCAATCAGATTTCAATAAGCATGGTTTCTCGCTTGTACGATTTCCTAGAGAGTTCAGTTAGTAAGGTCAACATCAGTCAATCATGTCGCAACGTTGATAGTATTGCCATCGGCTGGCATTCAAAGGGACGAAGGGACGCCATTTTGATTAATTGCCTCTCCATTTAATAGGAATTAAACTTCAAAGACCATTATATATATATTGCGGGGGAGTTTGCAAAGGCTAATTATTTTTTAGGCGAATAACAACTTATTAGGCGACTAACTACTTGGTTACAAAAAAATAACTTTATAAATTAATTGAATATCTTACAATTACATTATGTGACCTACAAAAGCCAAGGGTCTATTTAAACTAAATAATGGCTGCTACTATAATATAGCAAATATATAAAACAGGGCCAATGAAATAATAGGTGAGGTATTAAAAATAATGACTCGGCGGCTAATATTTACAGTGGGATATCAAACATTGTATTTATTGGCAACTATAGGTTAGGTTAGACAGTTAATTTTATAAACACACCGTAGTTAATTTTATAAACACACCGGAGTGTCACACCGTAGGTAGATAGAGAAAGACACGTAGGAAGCTAGGATAGGGTCCGGTCGTCCTCGCAAGGCGAGGCATGCGACGCGTTCTATGCTTCAGACCCGATCTCAGCCCGCGCTGGTTGATCTTAATTATATTTTATAATAAGCGATTAATTACGAACATGCCATAACAATATAAATAAATTTTATTTAATAACATTATTGTTGAAATGTAAACTAATTTATTAGTTAAGATTGTTTTTTTTTTTTTTTATTATCATTGTATTTGACTTATAATAAGTACGATCGATTCGTCTACATTATCAATAAACGTTTTCATTTTCATTTCATTTTCATTTTCAAACAAACTCGTTGAATAATTTATGAAAACCTATTTTCTACTTTTTATCCGCCGTCAAGTTGTCGCCTAACAACAAATTCAGTTGCCACACCAAAAAATCACTGCCAAATTAAATTTACACAAAACTTACAACTCAAAGTAAAGCTACTTCACTGTAGCTGCCAACTTTTTATTTTTGCTACTAGTCTTGTGCCTGCTCGGTCATTTTCAAGATCGCTCCGTACTAGTTCATTTCGGACAGTGAACTAGTTCATTCTATAAGCTCTAACAGCTCTATTCGGTCTTTGCTCTCGGCCAGCATTTCCATATAGCACAGCGCGGACCACAGAGCAAATACGTTCTCTAGGAACATTGTTAAGTACTTAGAACGTATTTGCGGACCACAGAGCAGCCACCAAATCACCACGGTGACCAAATTATGGTTACTATTGTATTCATTTAACATATTTGATTTTTTTTCATATTTGAACAGGCTTAGGATAGGACTGTAATTCTGATCAACCATCTACATTACGAATGAATTCGTATGATGTACTTGTCAAAAACAATCAATCAGTGATGTTTCATTTTTCGTTCTCGTTCGCACTTATACGATCTCGCGGTTTACAATGTACGAAGTACGAAAAGAGCAATTTGACCTATTAGACCGATTACAAATCAGCGTTCGGAAACGTTTCTTCTAGTACAGTGCGAAGATACGGCTCCTTTTTGTTCATCGTTCACGAACTACACAAGACTATTTGCTACCCATTTTAATTATTTTTAAAACCCTAAATCAGATTAGTTTGTCGCCGCGTTAAATACATGCCGTTTACAAATACCTAATTCACGGACACAAGGCACTCCAACAATCCATGGTTCACACAAATAATTGATCCGAGTGGTAATCGAACACAGAACACCAGATCTAGAAGCCACTGCTACACCACTGAGCCACCGGTGCAGTCAAACTTAACCTGGCCTTCTTAAGAATAGCCAAATAAATAAGTTAACTGAAACGAATCGGTATCTCTGCAAGGAAATTTTCGTCATAAATAAATTCAATTTATTTGTTGGCGAAATCAATTTTATTTTAGTGTGTTTACCAATCGGTGTAAACTTCAGATAAATTTCCCTTTAAAGTACTTAGTAGAAAAAGCTCGATGTGGGTCGTGTGTCTGCAGGTCGTTGATTGAATTTTCCGCTGTCAGACTCAATGGTATAGGGTTAAGGCCAGAAAATTCGCGTGTCAGTCTCTGCTAGATTATTTTCAAATTCTTGGTGATGTTTGGTATATTTACTTACTAACTTCATCAGCTTGTTAACGTCTAATCCAGAACATTGGACTCCTCTTTAACAGATCTTGGTAAGACAAGGATGTTGAGGGTGATATTGCCGTAATTTCCACGCTTGGTTGGAGGATTGGTGTTCGCAGTAAGATCAGGAGGTATCTTTGAACTGATAGATGCTGCTGCCCCTCCACAGTTGTATGTCTCTAAGTCGCGTCTTACGAGATCCATAGGACGATGTGGGTAAGTCTATTCAAAGTCGGAAAGCCTAGACACAATTGAATCAATATCTAAAACGGAGAGGCATGAGTCAAATGCCTATAACTTATACCGCATCTACGAGCAGCAGTCCGATGACGTCACGAATCCTACATCGCGCAATAGAAGATTACAAGTTACTAAGGTTATATACAAGTTCTCAACACGAACGGTAGGGACCGCTTTTTAGTCCGCCAGTTAGATTACTAAAAAATATTGGACACGTATTTTTTATTTATTAAATCAATAAGAAATGACAAAGATACGGAGCAAAAACAAACTAAAAAGTTCAGGAGGGAGGGGCTTGTGACGTCACTATTAGGTAACATTGTACCTAGAAGTGACGTCAAACTAAATTTCAACGCGCGTATCTTAGTAAGTTTTTGTTAGAGGATATTTTTTGGTAATCTAACTGACGGACTAAATATAATTTTTTAGTCTTCATGCAAATTGTAGGGCATAATATATCACCTCGACCGGCGAGGAAGATCTTTCCTTTAAGTGATTAAAAAAATAACAATTGAATAATCTAAATAGGGCGATATTACTATAAAATACGCTAAATTAATAACCGATCAAATACTAGGCTTCCATCGCGCGGTTTCGCACGCGTATCTGCCGTTTCCGTTGCAAAAAATTTGACCAGTAGTATCTGAGATTAGCGCGTTCAAGCAAACAAAAATCAAACACTTTAGCTTTATATATTAGTTCTAGCAACCCGCCCCGGCTCCGCACGGGTACAATGCTGATGTATGAAGGTTTATATTATACATATAAACCTTCCTCTTGAATACCTCTATCTATTAAAAACCGGCCAAGTGCGAGTCGGACTCTCGCACGAAGGGTTCCGTACAAGTGCGTACCTATTTTTGATATCAAGAATACAACAAGTAACATAGTATAAAAGTTCTTGTAACTAGTTCGTTGTAACTTTGATCGATGTTGAATGAATGAAAATTAAACAGCGGTTTACGGTTTATGACGTATTAAAAAAAAACTACTTACTTGATCTCGTTCAAACCAATTTTCGGTGGAAGTTTACATGGTAATGTACATCATATTATTTTTTTAGTTTTATCATTCTCTTATTTTAGAAGTTACAGGGGGGGGGGGACATACATTTTACCACTTTGGAAATGTCTCTCGCGAAAACTATACAGTTTAGAAAAAAATGACATAAGAAACCTCAATATCATTTTTGAAGACCTATCCAGAAATGTCCCACACGTACGGGTCCGATGAAATAACATTTTTTTGAGTTTCATTTCTAAGTATGGGTAACCCCAATTTTTTTTGTTTTTTTTTTTTTATTTTTGTGTGAAAATCTTAATGCGGTTCACAATAAACATCTACTTGCCAAGTTACAACATTATAGTTCTTATAGTTTCGGAAAAAAGTGGCTGTGACATACGGACGGACAGACAGACAGACAGACAGACAGACATGACGAATCTATAAGGGTTCCGTTTTTTGCCATTTGGCTGCGGAACTCTAAAAAGCCGCATCAAAATCCGTTGCGTATTTTTAAAGATTTAAGCATACATAGGGATATAGTGACAGGGAAAGCGACTTTGTTTTATACTATGTAGTGATATTATATATAATATTCTCTTGTGTCATTCTACTTATTCTTATTAAGGTGTTCTATAATTAGCAATGCCGTCTATAATTAAACTGGGTCGTAGTATGTCGCTTAAAATAACCAGACAAAAATAAAACACCTACGTAATGTGACACTCGTTATGGCAACGTGATTATAATTAACTATCAGCGTATAGCGTGTAGGATGAAATGTTCAGTCCAAGGAGTTTTTGATGTCTTGTTTTCTATTCGGATTAAAGAAACATATACGTGTTATTATAGTATGTATTTCTCTTTGCTTTGATGACATATGGATCTGAGTCGTGGAATCTCACTTTGTGTCTCATAAGAAAGCTTTTTAGTTAGTTTAAGTTTTAAGTTTAATTATAATAATGCTGTTGTTGCCACAAAATTACTACAAACTACAAATTTTGAATAAAAATTTAATTAATTAAAACCTTAGCAATCTGCGCAAGATGACGTCCCCTGTGGGACTTGGACCTCGGCTCAAGACGGTCGCTGGCGGGGAGATTGAGGGATTATGATTTATAGTTTTTTAGAGGAACAAAGCTCAAAGTCGCTCAGCGAGCTACGGAAAGAGCTGATCTGCAAGATCGAATCGAAATGAAAAGATTCGCAGAAAAGGTCGCTGACATAACTCAACCGATTAACAAGCTGAAATGGAGATGGGCAGGACACATAGCTCGAAGAATTGACGGTCGATGGAACAGAAAGGTTCTCGAGTGTAGACAAACTAGTAAGCCTAGCGTGGGTTTATTTATGATCACAGGGAGTCAGTGGATACAGGATACAGGCCACTAGCGAACGTTCTCACTGGGAATCAATAGGGGAAGCCTATGTTCAACAGTGGACGACAACAGGCTGCTATTATTATGTTGACTCTTTGTTTTAATACAAAGACTTTTTTCGTACGGGACGGGAATCGTCACCACTAACCATGACCTGCGAAACTTACCTCAAATACCTACGGATATTTCAGTTTAATTAACGATATGGAATGGTGCTGTTTGTATTTGTTTAGTGACCCTCAAATCCAAATATTTAGCGATGAATACATACTCTTAAACGATAGCTATACAGTTAGATTTGGGCTTCGGCTCTTGTTTGTATTTACGAGTAATATTGTCACAACATACATTAATACCTTTACTGTGTAAATGTAGATATAGGCCTCAACAGATTTCGGCTAATGAAATTGTTGAACCATCTATGAAACCACAAGGAGCAGTGCCATCTAGTGCTTAGAAAAAGAAGCTTCCTATATCGTGCAATAGACGTTCGCACGCCAATACGAATATGTACTAGGTCTGATCACTAACGAACACCGTTAGTGATCATTAGAAAATATTTAAAGCTTCACCGGTAGGCAAATGCCACGGTAATTATATAAATATTAGAATGATATCATTAGTTAAGTAAATTGCGTTGTTCCATTAATTCCTACGTCTACTAATATTATTTACGTACTAATTAATAGTATTAAAATACGAATTTTATGTTTGTATAGGTAGGTGAATGGTTGATTTCTGGCAGAAACTAATTTAAATACATAAAAGATAAGTCGTTGCGGACATATAATGTGTAAAACTGCGTTATACAGATAAAAAATAGCATATGAAAGCATTGCAACTACACGTCAAAGTAGAACATATCGTTACTAAAGAAGTTCTATTAGTATCTATGATACTAATAAAGCTTCTATATCTATATCCAGTATATAGAAGTTGCTTGCCTTGCGTTGACTGTGCATTGCCAACGCGCGGGTCCCGAGTGGATCGCGCGCTGCCCGCGAATGATTCACCTAGTGCCAATTGTTAACAGACTACGCGAAAATTCGTGGACCAAGCGACGTCCACTCGTTGACCACGCGGCATTCACTCGTTGACCGCGCGGGGTCCACTGATATCGATATATTATATCTATATTGTCAAATATATACTTCTTTGAAATCAACTTTATCCATATAGATAAACGCTTAAAATATTTAAATTAATGTTCTAATGATGCATTCCTTTTTTTACCACCACTTCTGGACGAGAAGAACTGCCAAGAAACTCAGAGGAATCTCACACTTATTAATAAAGCAGTATTGTTTCAGAGCAACTTACTGCCAAGTAGTTTTTTCTTTGACATCAGCAGAAATTTAATAAACTTTGACTTATTGTTTTAACGTTTTAGAAACACCTTTTACATTATAGAAAACTTATTTAACAAACTTTTACGGTATCTTTTCATACAGTTTCATTATCATGGGTATATTTCACGTCAAGTTCTCTTTTACACAAAGTTTAACAAACCACAGTATAAGTAATTGCCAATTCGCTCACTTTATGGCCACACGTTGTGAATTGTCTCTAGTACGTCGAGTTCTAATTCTAGTCTTAATAGTCAGTTTTTATCGAGAATTGATTAAGTCTCGTAGAGTTTTATTTGTAAGATTGTTTTGTTTTTATACAGCTATTATTTGATGAAGGCGTTTCTTTCGTAGATTTAATTACTTACGATTAAATTATAGCTTACCATCGGAATGGGCAAGAAGATTAAACAATTCTATTTAGTCCGTTAGTTAGATTACCAAAAAAAATAGGACACGTATTTTTTTTTCGGTCCTCAAACAAAAAATGACGAAGATACATTGCGTTGAAATTTAATTTCGTGTGACGTCACTTTTAGGTACAATTTTACCTAATAGTGACGTCACAAGTCCAACTCTCCTAAACTTTATAGTTTGTTTTTGCTCTGTATCTTTGTATTTTTTTATAGAATTGGTAAATAAAAAAATACGTATCCAATATTTTTTAGTAATCTAACTGACGGACTAAATAGATGTTTTTTGTTTAAATGCCTATTGCGAAATAATTTGATCACTACCAATCCCTACTAGTATTATAATGCGCAAGACTTTGCTTGTTTACTAAAACGCGCTGATCTTAAAAACTACTGTTACGATTTGAAAAATTATTTCAGTGTTCGATAGTCCGTTTATCGAAAATGGCTGGTTATATATCATTACGCCATTACGTTTTTTTATTTATTTATTACATGCATTCCTATTAGAATACACATTACATTGATAGATGCTACATTAACATTTTTTATTTTATATTATACTTAGTACAAAACATATGAGCCTGAATTAGATAAATATCGTCATCATCATCATCATCAGCCCGTATAACGTCCACTGCTGAACATGGACCTCCTCCCGAGAGGGAGGGTATTTGCCATAGTCACCACGCTTGGCAGGCGAGTTGGTGACCGCAGTATTATGTTGTACCACACAAGAAACGCTGCTGCCCGTTCCTTGACATATGATTATTATAGATGATGTTATAACAATCGGGACCAACGGCTTTACGTGCTTTCCGAGGCACGGAGGGTAGTCCCTCAACCAACCAGACTCGGAAAGAAATCTTAGAATTTACACAAAGATTTTCTGTCCGGTGTGGGGATCGAACCCACGACCTCCGAGATTCAAGGCGAGCCAAATACCGCTACGCTACGGAGGGTGTGTGTAGATAAATATAAATGTATCTATTTCAGATGTCTACTTACAGAGAGTACACAGGCTGATGATAAAAACTGACTTTTAATTCTAAAGAATCCTCGTTAAACTGCTAATTGTTTAGTTTATCTACATTTCTATTTGATTTGTTATTTTCTACCATTATATAGAACTTTGTAGGACAGTAATTATATTTCAATTTCGCTGTAAAATATCTCAATACTGTTGCCTTTCATGTCAGTATCACGCAGCGTTTAATTTAGATTCAATTCCTGAATTAATTGCACAATGTTCAAATTTTTGATTTTTGATTGCCGTTTCGTAATGAATTTGAATAAAACTGTATATGTTACAGTCAAAACCACTTTTGACTGCAATAATAATTTGTATGGAATTTGGATCTGGCATTGTGGTCACGGTTCTAACCTAACCTTACCTACAGACGTTGGAATCCTGGTGTTTTTTTTAACCTTCGACCTAAGAGCATCTCGTTTCTGGGATTTAATGTGAGCCGTCAAAACTACTTTTTCCTTATTTTTGCAGTCAAAAGTTTTAAGTTTTGACTGTAACATAATATATAGGCTTTAATATGTGGTTATTATTATAATTCACTTTTATTTTTTAAATCGGTCTTTTCAGTCTACCATAGTGTAGCGACATCTACAGTAGCCGCACAACTACTAGAGGACGAGCAGCGCCATCTAGATTCTAGCACCCTAACTAACCTGTATCGCGCAATACAAGTTCGGAAGCCAATTAGAATATATGTAAGTTCTGAACAATAACAAATGGCATTCAGCTACCGGGAAAAGAAGATCTCCATTTTCCGACAACTGTTCCTTTATATTACGAACAGTGAAAGAATTTTGTAATCGGTCTTGTAGTTTCGGCGCTTATTCAATACAAATAATAAAATCTTTCCTCTTTATAAAATCAGTGAAGACTTACTTAATTTATATTAATTGTTTACCTGAAGTAGTCAAACTCGCCATTTTTTGTAAAAAGAAAATCATAAAGAGTTTTTGATTGAATTAACAAACTTTTGGCGCTAACAATGATTTTTTTTCTTTCAACATTGTTTTGTTCTTTTAATTAAAATGTAACGCGCGACGATGGCTTTCAACAAAAAGTTAGAATTGCGAAAATAATTTCCGTACATATAACACTTTTTATCCACGCAGTTTGTTTATGATTGTTATATTTTATAAGAATCACTGTAAATTCACTCTTTACAAAACTTTGGAGATCCCAATAATAACAGAATGATTAGATGACATTTCATGCTACGTTCGTTACCGCATAAGGCATCCCGCCGAAGCAGAAGTGGGGTATGTACGTCTCCTAGCCATATAAAGATGGTCAACCCACATGAAAACCTAAGGTGCTTGCTTCTCAGAATGCCAGTAATACGAGACTCCCCTAGTTGATCTACTTGAAGGGGGGGGGGGGGTACTCTAATCCTCCGACTATGTAGGGCTAACTAAAACCCCTTTAAAACCACCACAACAGTAAACCTCGGATGCTTGGGCAATGGTTCCGGGAACTCAAAAAGATTCATTTGCTGTTTCGTCCCATGGAAAGTACATATCAGTGAGTTTGAATATTTATAACATCGCATACTTCCCCATCAAGAGGTTCGCTCCGGAAGACGGGAAAAAAATATTTTACGGGTTCAACGGTGTAACCCAGAGATAAATGTTAGATTTTACACAGAGATTTCTTGTCCAGTGTGGGGATCGAGCCCATGACCTCCGAGACTTAAAGCGTGAATTATACCACTACGTCTCTCGATTGTGGACATAATATTGATTTGTAACTTAGTTCCGATTGTTCTACTGTGGTATTTGAAATTAAGTTGAAAGCTCTGAGTTTTGTTTAATTTGTTTATAATTTGCTTTTCACAGTTAGTGAGAATAATAGAGTAGCAGTAAACTTTAAAATGTTCTCTTCATTGAAATCCGGTTACGGTAGTTTCTTTTTCCGAACGTACATTTGTTAGCCACGAGGTTTTCCCATTGCTACTTCACCGGGCATGTAGGCGAGCAGGGCTTCGACTTATTTTTTTTTTTGTTGTCCCGGGTAAAATCCATTTACGCATTCCCACCGCCGCTGCAGCGTATTCGCGCGCCGGCGGTGGGATATGTGAGACTCACCCTCTCCATAGCGTGGTATGCTAACTCATACCACGAGGAGAGGACCCTACACCACTAAAACCCCCCGGACACTCCTTCGACACTCCGCCGGGTACGAGTAAGGGTCCAGCCTTATTAAATGGTACAACTAAGCAACCTGCGCAAGAGGGTGATCCTTGATTGTGTGAGGATTTAGGCCTTGATTCAGGGCAGTTATCGGCGGGGTAAGAAAACTTGTTTTTTTATAAATAAGTACTATATTTTTATTAAGTAGCCAATTAAAACTAGTCATGATGTTATGAACGATTTAGTTGTTTCAGATATTACCCAACCAAACAGATAGACACCTCAATTTAAATAAATTTATTGAGAAAATACGATGTAGTTTAATATTATAAATTGCATTTTAGAACCTCCACGTTTTACTCATAAAAATAAAATAATAATTAAACGTTAAACAAAGCAAAGTTAATTGAAAAATGTTCATAATAAAAAGATAATATTCCCAGACAGAGACTAGGACTGTGCCTGGCTGGTAATTTTAAAAATCTTATAAAGAAGCTAAAGCTTAAGTGGGCTATGGAGCAAATGCAAAGATAATTGCGGAATAAGCCTTAATGCTGACAGCCACAGCTTGGAACAAACAGTTAGATAGATTTTTTTTAATTTTTTTTTATTAAATCTTATAAACTTAGTTACCAAGTTAATAATATAAGTTTATAATTTTTTTTTGTTCGCATTAGGAAATTGATAATATATAAAGCTGAGGAGTTTGTTTTTTTGTTTGCACTATTTTGCCAGCGTAACATTGTTTCTCAAACAGTTTTATGGACTTCCCATCGGAACTTCATTATTTAGTATATATTATATATACTTTATTTTTTTATATTGATTACTTAATTGTTTGTGACTACCCTACTTATTTTTATTGTTGATGTTTGTTGCTATTGGTTAAAGAAATTCTATTTTTCTACTTTGTGCATTGTAAACGATATTTAATGTATTTCTCCTCGGGGTGATTGTAAAATCTTTGAGAAATAATTAAATTTCAACCATAATATAGTCTGGTGGCTCGATAAATGAGCGATCTTACATTGAAATATTTTTCAAATCGGACCAATATTTTTAGAGATTAGCGCGCTCAATCAAACAAACTCTTTAGCTTTATATATTAGTAGAGATTGAAACTAATATTATAAAGTATATAGAATTGATTGATTCGAGTTTGTCTGCATTAAATAGACTCCAAAACAACTGGACCGATTTCAGAAACTGTTTCATAATTAAAAAGCTACGTTATTTAGTTATGAAATTCCCACGAAAGCGGAATCTAGGCAGGTAAAGCGCGCGGTAAGTTACTTATTAATGTCAAAGTCAATAATATCTTTATTCATATAGACAAAATACAAAAAAAAAAATCATGTTCTTGTGATGCGTCCATTTCTTTTTAAAAGTGGTAAGATGACATAATTATATAGTATAGGTAAGCGGTGTGGTTTGTTAATGGTTTCATACTATTGTTACACTGGATATTTATAAGCTGTGTCGAAACAACAAAGTGCAAGTTTAATGAAAATAAAAACTAAACATCTAATCTCACTGCAGTCACTTTCTAGCTCACAAAAGGCGCTCTCTATATCTTGCATAATATATCTAGAGCTGAGAAGCAAAAGGTCGGATATGTCATTATACGTCAGAAACGGGTGCGTAACATTTGACATAATAACAAAAGTTATAACGATCACATGACCTAATTTCATTTAATATTTTTTTTTTTAGTATAACGATGTAATGCCGTGTGGTTTCCGGCTTAGAATAGACCACCCCGTGTCTTCCCATGGGTGTCGTAAAAGGCGACTAAAAACATATGGCTGATGGGTGGGCAGCAGCGTCTATTAGCCCAAAGTTAATCCATCTAACTGCGATCGCCAATCCGTCTGCCAAGCGTGGTGATTATGGCAATATCTCTCAACGATCCTGGCTTGCCAAGGTCTGTTAAGAGGAGCCCCATGTTCAGCAGTGGACGTAAATGGGCTGTTGATGATGATAACGATGAAATGATATAATGAATTATTGATATAATTTCAGTTTACCTAATTTTATATGGTTTAATAAACATTTTCTATAATGCACTTTTGAACTAATATTCAGTTAGTATAATATAAAGGGTGACTGGTAATTAGTGACCGATACCTAAACACATGATTGTCCTCATGATAACAAACAACTTTTACTATGGCACCAAAACTGAAATCGCGAATATCATGTTCACATAACTCGTCGACATGGTAGGGAGCAACTGTTTTTTTTTTCGCGATTTCAGATTCGGTGCCATATTAAAAGTTGTTTGTTATCATGAGCACAATCATGTGTTAAGGTATCGGTCACTAATTACCAGTCACCCTATATATTGTCTGTTATCATGTGGGTTAGGTTAGGTTAGAACCATTACCATTAGCGCGCGAATCCCTTCTATTGTTGGTGAATCATTTGGGATCCAACTGAACGTTATATAAAAAGAGCAATATACTAATTGAAAATTATATCAGATGAACGTTATGCTAAATGTTATTAGAGCAAAAGAAGTTTATATGAAATGTAATATTAGATCAAATGAAATTAGGTTATTTGTTTTTATAGCATATGAAAATTAAATCATGTGAACGTTATTTCAAGTGATAATATATTATCTGTTATTATGGCATATATTGCATATATTGCATATATGGCATATATGGAACCGACAACCTCCGTAGCGTACCGGTCATTGGCTCGCTTTTAATCTCGGAGGTCGTGGGTTCGATTCCCACACCGGACAAGAAATCTTTGTGTAAATTCTTAGATTTCTTTCCGGGTCTGGTTGGCTGAGGGACTACCCTCCGTGCCTCGGAAAGCACGTTAAGCCGTTGGTCCCGATTGTTATAACATCAGCTATAATAATCGTATATCAACGGGCGAACGGGCAGCAGCGTTACCTTGTGTGTTACAACATAATACTGCGGTCACCAACCCGCCTGCCAAGCGTGGTGACTATGGCAATGCCCTCCCTCGGGAGGAGGCCCATGTTCAGCAGTGGACGTTATACGGGCTGATTTGGATGGCATATATTACACACCCGTCAAAAACATTCGTCTTACGTGTCTTTATCGTAAACTAGCACTTAAAATACGGCTAAATGCTTCAGAAATATAAAATTACATTCGTCCTTTTTGTTCTGAGATAGATATATACTCTAAGCTTTTAAGCTACTGAAAATGTCAGTATAATGGTTCCATAACTAACTTGTTTTTAGCTATTAACTTTTTAACGTCCATTTGAACACGTTAAGCCATATAAGCTCGACAATTTGGCACCAGGTCAAATGGCTGAGACAGCCTCCTGCGTTTAATGGTGCTTTTAAAAACGTTAAGGTGTTAAAATGTGGAATATTATTCAAGCGTTAGAAAGCCCATTTATGGATTAAGGCTAGGCTATATTTAATTATAAAGTTAGAGAAACCGCGTACAGGACACTAGCTCAAATAAAAATGATCACATGAGTAAATTTTAATGACTGACAGAATATCAGCACAATATCAATCGACGCGCATGGTAAGACATGGGGTGTTCTATTCTAAGCCGGACACCATACAGCAAATTCTAAATGTTTTTCTTTTTTAATCAATTTATTCAGCTATAATATTTGAACACCTTTAACTACTACTAGCTGACTAAGCTCAACTCTTTTATTAAACTAAAACAAAGTTTAAAGGAGCTAGGAGATATAGGTAAGAAACCTTTTCCAATTTAATCAACTTCAGTGACATTTCAATGTTTCAACGTAGTTCTATTGTTTGACTTGGCGGTTGTACCAGTGCTTATTGTACGTCTCTGATTGTTCTCTATGAAAAGTAATGTTGTAGTCATTGTACTTTTTTTTACATTTTACACAACTTTACTTTTCATAGAGTTACTAACTAAATAGATTTGATTATTGATGCCTAAGTAGGCATGAAGAATAATAAAAAAAAATTGTCCGTCAGTTAGATTACCAAAAAATATTGGAGACGTATTTTATTTTCAAAAAATGACAAAGATACAGCGCGTTGAAATTTCCCGTGACGTCACTCCTAGGTACAATTTTACCTAGTAGTAACGTCACAAGCCCCCTTCTCGTGAGCATATATAGTAAAAAAATAATCTGGAGGGGAATTACGTAGCGGTTTGGCTAAGATTTGGACATAATCTATCTATAATAATAAATATATAGAAGTAACATATACAATATTACACAGAGAAACATTTTTATTGTTTGTCTGCATTGAGTATTCTCCGGAACTAAAGGACCAATTTAAAAAAAATCTACACCAGTAGTTGCGCCCCGCGGTTTTACACTCTGCTCCAGTGGGTCGAAGCGTGATATTTTGTACGCAACGTAGTGGAAAGTAACGCAGTGGTACGTTATCCCGGTCGTAGGACCGGGATAACGTACCACGCAGTTTGTAGGACAATATGACTGTTAAATTATATTAATAATAACGAAGTAAAAATAAAAAATCAGCTGGTTAGTAATCATTTATGATGACCTCGCTATCGACACATGTTGGAAGGAGGGGACTCTTTGATCAATCCATAGATTTTGTAGGACAAATATTTTATCGAATAATTTAGATAATTATCTTGAGATTTAACAAAAAGAAATTCAGTTAGTAATAAATATTTGAGAATCATCAAATCGACATATTTTATCCTTGCTACCTCTGTTAGCTACCACAATCGAGAGTTACGTACAGGAAATTGTTGGGCGTCTCATCAAAATGAAGCTGCTCACGGAAAATTAGATTGATAGTAATCAAGTACAAAAATGGACCATGGAACCCGTACTATAACTAACCTTGAGCTGATGGATGCTGCTGCCACTCCATCAGCTGTATATCCCTTAGTCGCTTCTTAAGACACCCATGGAAACACATGGGGTGGTCTATTCTTACCCGGAAACCACACAGCATCCATATATTACAAGCTTTTATTTAACATGTTTCTATCTGAGTAAATCTTGCAACTGAATTAATAATTAATTAATGTCTACTTTGCACAGCAGGAAAGCATTGCCATTCAACGGGGTAATGCTGCCAGCATTCTGGGAACCTTGCCAAGTAGAATAGATTTAGAATAGTAGAATTTTATAAGTTAGTTTTATTTTTAATTAGTTACTTTTAGTTATGTATTTTATTCATGTTTGTTTACCAAACGAGACTATGTTACAGTTGTAACGAAACAAAAATCTTCAACTTCAATAAATCATGTTGTATTAATAATATAATTCATAGTAGTAGCGGGTCTCAATCGCGGTATAATTTTAAGGCAAATCATTACCTTTTTAATAATCCGACGTTTCGACATGGGTTACACCAGTCGTGTCAAGGATAGACTGATGAGTGTCAGCAACTGCTGTCTACTATAAATTATGGGTACAAATCGCGAAAGTTTAAAAACATGAATTATAAATAGTTCAACCGATTGTGCATTTTTTCTTCTAAAAAATTGACAAATATTACGAGGACAAAAGAATTCCAAATAAAGCAAATAAAAATAGCTTATACATAAAACTAAGTAACAACGAAAACTAATTTATAGTTAACTCCAAAAAACATAAAAATGAAAAATCCCATTATAACTTTATGGACAGCATTCCCACAGCACCTCGTGACAGCCTCCATAGCGTAGCGGTAGGTTTAATAAGTATCGCTTTTAGTCTACAAGGTCGTGGATTCGATCCCCTCGTCATACAAAAATCTTTGTGTAAAATCTATAAGATTTCTTTCCGAGTTTGAACGTGCTTAACGTGCTTTCCAAAGCAAGGAGGTTAGAGATAAATGGTATTCGGTTGGAGCCAGTGGAGTCAACTGTCTTTTTGGGAATAACTATTGACTCCAAATTGCAATGGGGCCCACATATTGCGAAACTATCAGGAAAACTTAGCTCTGCTGCCTATGCTGTTAAAACTATGAGAAGACTCACTGATTTGGATACTGCTAGAATGGTTTATTTTAGTTATTTTCTTAGCGTAATGTCTTATGGAATTCTTCTGGGGGTGAAACTGTGCGGACATTGACACCACTTTTGTACTACAGAAACGAGCTGTATATATAAACTTGGTCCGCGAGTTTCCCTACGTGAGAAATTCAAAAAGACTATATTCTTACAGTCGCATCACATAAGTCTATGAAAACCTTTTATATGTTCATAAGAATATAGACAGTGTTAAGAAAAAAAGCGACACTCATAATGTTAATACTAGATATAAGCATAATCTCGTTTTACATACTACACGTCTCCACAAAATTAGCAATTCTTTTATGGGCAATGTATACGCTTCTACAACAAACTTGCTAATAGTGTAAGAGATCTTTCAATAAACAAGTTTAAACGATTTGTCAAAGATAAATTATGTAAAAAGGTTAATTATAAAATTTCTGATTATGTTAATGACAAAACTGCTTGGGAGTGAGTTGCTCTGAAACAAAATAAAATTTATTAAAAAAAAAAAAGGATTCCTCGGAGTTTCTTGTCAGTTCTTCTCAGAGTTGCCACGTCCAGAACTGGTGGTAGTAAAAGAATGGGACGCATCATAAGAACATGATTTAAAATATTTTAAATGTGTCTATATGAATAAAGAATTTTTGACTTTTGACTTTTAGAGTTTTTGAAAGCACGTTAAGCACGTTGGTCCCGATTGTCGTACCATCATCTAAAGCAATTGTATACCAGGTAACGGGTAGCAGCGTATCCAGACAGGAAATATAATATAGCAGTCACCAAACCGCCTGCCAAGCTTGGTGACTATAACAAAAACTCTCCCTCAGAAGCCGATCCAAGTTTAGCGGTGGACGATATCTGGGCTGTTGATAAATGAAAACTTACCTATTACCATACGACAACTCACAACAACATTAATAAAACAATCTTAATCAATGCTACTGAACAAGGTTCCCAGAATGCTGGAAATATGCTGTATTACATTGTTTATTTATAGTGCTGTACTGATATGTTACCGGAATATAATATGAATCGTACGTTAATTAACTTTCGTGCCACTCATATTGTTAAATTTAGTTGCTAGTTTCAGTAAACGCGCATAATTATTATATTATTTACTCAATTGTTATGACACTTGGCCTAACCTAACCAAACGAGACTATGCTACTGTAGTAACAAAACAAAAAAACTTCAACTACGATAAGTCCTGTTGAACTCCATTGGTTTAGGTTTTTTTTAACCATGGGTGGTTTATTACCTCGTTGATTTATTAACTAACTAGAACATAGATCAACTTACGATTCTTATTATTTTCCGGTGATACACGATCTACTTTAAATACAACATAAAATAGCAGCAATGATGTACTGTTGAAATATGATGTGCCAACAAAATTAGGGTTGTGACGTAAAGCTTAATTGAAATTTGTTAATTAGGGAGGCTTCCACAACGGGGCACTGAACTTCATTATTTGCTGTACTCAGCACTGTTTTATTAGATGTTCAAGTGGGTATCATTTAGTAGATATTGGGTTTATATTATGTAAGTTTAAATAGAATTGTACCACTTAATATTTTAAATGATTTTTTTTTCATAGATTTTTCTCTCACAAAAATAAGTGGTTCATAAAAAAGGTTGAACGGTTGTAATCTCGTCTTAAAACATAGCCTTAGACATTTATAAATAATATGGGTTAATTTTGGTAAGACAATTTTTGGAAAATCGGTAGAGGAGATCCAGAGATTAACTCCTATTGTAGGAGGTAATTTCTGGAAAGTTTGTGTGTATATGTATCTACATATACACACAAACTTTCTCTCTAATATTAGTATAGAGTATATACATAGATTCATCATCATCATCAGTATAACGTCCACTGCTGAACAAGGGCCTTCTCACGCTTGGCCGGCGCGCGGCGGGTTGTTGCTGCCCATTCCTTGATGTACGACTATTATGGATGATTTTATAACAATCGGGACTAACAGTTTATTGTGCTTTCCGAGGCACGGAGGGTAGTCCCTCAACCAACCAGACCCGGAAATAAATCTTAGAATTTGTACAAAGATTCCCACGACATCTAAAATTTAAGGCGGATTAGATGTATCAATATTCTTAAAGCCTCTTCTGAAACTCCCTAAATTAAGTCTTTTTAAATTTTAATATCTAAAATAACTAACTAAATGAACCACCAAACGTTGATGAAGACAAGCTATGCTATCGGTTGTCTTAACTTCCATTATTGCTATCTCACTCACACAAATGTAGAATGTACTTACCTCTCTGTCTGTCATAGGCATTAATACACTCGCTGGTCTGAAACTGGCTGATTAAGGCCGTCTTGCCAACTCCCGGGGCTCCAACCATAGCTACGCGGTGACAGGCCACCGGTCTCCGTTCCTGGGACTCTGGTGCTGACTGTGCAGGGGATGCTGGCGCCAGACTTCCAGACCGGGATCGACGCCTTCGAAATGAATCGCCTCGGTTTACGACTCCTGAAAAAGAAAATTTATTTATAGACATCGGCATCGTTAAATGACTACTAACAAAGGTCAATATAGAAAAAAAAACTTTGTTTTGATTATTAACATCAAATGTAGTTGAAGAAATAGGGAAATAAATGAATTATGTAACTATATGTATTTTTGTGGGTATTTGTGACGTAGTTGTTGAAGTAACGGCTGAAACTCAAAAAAAGCGAGAAAAATAAGTACCTACGCAACGGCCTTTTTTTGTTTCAACCGTACTAACACAAACTACGCAACGAATACACACAAAACATTTCGTTTACTAGCTTTTCTGTTTCTTCACCTACATTCTGCTGTAAGTATAAGTCGATTAAACATAAACTCAAAAGTACACTTAATTTACCACCGAAACGTGGGAATGTGCCCAAATTTCTGACAATTGAAGGGATAAAGAATATTCTCTTTTTTAATCTTTTTTTTGTCACCATGTGTTAAAGCTCAGGTGAAAAAAAAATAGTGGACTATATTTAACTACAACTACAACAACTACAAAACTAAAAGTGTTGCACCCGGTCGGGACCAACAATTCTGTCTTCTCTTTGTTTTTTTCTTAACTTTCTTTTTTATTTGAGTTTCGCGCGCTTTGCGGTTTTGCTCTATGGTTTGATTTTGTTTTTAAAATGGGGTTTATTATTTCTTTTTAATTTTCGGGTTTCTTTTGGTTTGTTTTTGGTTTTTAAATTTGGATTATTATTTTTAAATGTGTTAATGGGTTTTGTATTAACACTATGCATAATGGTGAGAAGGGCTCCAGACAAAACAAATATGAATGTTAAATACGTTCCAATGTAACTAGTTACTTTTTAACACTTATTGTTGTGCTAAAAGCTAGTAAATAATTGTAATTTTCAACAAAGGTTAGTAAATTACACTTATTTACCAACCAGATTTAACTGAAATGGTCTCCATAATAAATAAGCTTAAAATATAGGCGTAACCTTGAATGAACCACGTTTAACCCAACAATGTTATAAGTACAGTCAACGAAGTATGTCGTTTTACACCTTGTATCAATGAATCTTAAAATAAATATCAGTAATTTAGTTTTTTGGATGGTCCCAATGCTTTTGCTACTTCGACGGGCAAAAGGTCTAGGAAAAAATATTTTCGAAATCGGTTTAAACCACAAACAAAAAAATCTGCGCAAGAGGGCGCATGTGGAGTTTGGACTTCGGCTTAGGGCCATCGCTGGCGAGGGAATGGAGATTGAGGACTGATGACTTTTCTCATTATACTATAAGTATCAGTACCATTGCCTGTAGTTTGTACCTGCAATTAAGAATTTAGCTTGATACTAACCATGATTTGGTTTCAAAAAAGTTATTATACTAAAAATCGCGCTTTAAGACTTGGACAAACAATCATTTAGTTATATCTAAGATTTCGGTCCAGATCTACGGACTACGGAGATCTACCAACCAACAACAGCGTCACGTTTTTTCTGTGGCATTGACCTCAGAAAAACATGAAACTGCTTGTCTCGTCTACCATAACATCATCTATGAAAATCGTGTCAATCCATACACAGCAATTAATGTTTAAGGGCCGATGATGAATGTGTAAAGCTTCATCCTTCTTTGACCGTACATATGTAATTAATTTACATACCTACTGTATGTAATACAGGTTAAATATTTACACAGCTCTCAGCTGCGTGTTACGTGAGGATTTTTACCAAGTTTATTTTGTTAATTTGGGTGATGTATGACTTGCAAACGGGTTTATGGAGCGGATTTTAAAATATTTGGTTTGTCGACAGTTTCGAGTGGTTAGCTAGGTACCCTTATAAATTCGGCGTATTTTCTAGGGTTGGACTGTATGCGACTATTTTATATTTTTTTAAGGCTAGTTTTTTTTTCTATAAAGTGGTGAAAATCATCATCAGGTGCATACTTTAAAGGCTGTTTTTACTAGTTATCATTGCAGTGTACAAAAACTGTATTAAAAAAAAAGTTTACAGAATAAAGATCAATAAATGGAAGCAACAGGAATTTGTTCGCGAAACGTAGATTTATATTATTTGAATATAAATCACAAGAAATCATGTAAATTCTCAAGATAACTTTTTTATTTTAAATCAAATCAATCATTTAATATTGCAATTTAACTAAAATTATACTTACAATTATTTTTTTGTTGTATAGGTAGGTACCTATTATATTAATTTTAATTAAATCACACCTAAAGTTAGTAAGTTTTAATAAAATGTTAATTATATTAATACTTTTAAGTTACCTACGAAGTTATTATAATGTATCTAAATATGGGACGAGACACCTAGTCCTAAATTAAATAATTTCTTATTATTTTATATATAAACTTAATCAAAACAGTTCTTACAGAAGAGTGAAGCTGCAAATACGAGCAGTGATAAATCTTTAAATTAGAGCCTCAAAACTCTTAATTAAACCCAAGATGAAGACAAGCGAGGTTCCACTGAAACTCGAAGTCACTAATTAATGCTAATTCTCCGAGACATCCTTATAAATAAGCATGGTAGCTTCAACCATCCTTCTAGGATGTACATCATATTATTAATTTCATATTTTAGGTTCAAATTCGCACGAAATCTTTTAAACGGCGTCATCCTTTAATAAATCTCGGTAGCTTATAAAATTTTGAAACGAACATAAGGTAGGTTTTGGCGTGTATGTACCATTTTTATCGTACGTTTAATTTATGTTCGCCACATATGATTTAGGACCGGAGACGTAAACGTTTGGGATAGCACATTCATTGTACGCGATTTGAGTGTACACCAAAACATTTATTTTAAAAATAACGTATTCTTTTTCTTCTTGAAATATAATAATAATAATTCAATTATTACAAGTAACTGTGGCATACGTTAGTAATTTTAATTATAAACACAAAATGTCTAGTGTTAACTACTATACCTACACTATTTGCAAAAAGTGCACTCCCCAGCATTTAGACACATTTTTTGCGAAATTAACACTGGATATTTTGTGTTTTTAATATAGATTAGTATGGATTTCCGCAAATAATGCCTGATTTACTCGCGTCACTCTGCTCCAGTGGGTCGGAGCGTGATATTTTGTAGCATCCAGCTTGTAAACTATCCGAGTGCAAACTTTCAGCCAAATCCATTCAGTAGTTTTTACGTGAAAGAGTAACTAACATACATCGATACATCCACACTTACAAACTTTCGCGTTTATAATATTAGTAGTATACTATGTTAGTAAGTTTGATTGTCTTACTTGTCTATGCCTTGTTTTATTTATTTATTTTGTGAAATATCATAACCGTTTATTTTGTTTCAACTACGGCAGTATACAAACCTGTCATTATTGTTTAAGTCTCGAATACATAAAACCAAGTCAGACACTGTGATTTATCTTGTTATCGAAATAAATCATTCCTTCTCTTCATTTTTAGGGGGAACAGAGCATTACTATTCATATTTTATGTACACATATATCGCTGATTCAGAATGGTAGTAGGTAGTAATAAACCGGCCAAGTGCGAGTCGGACTCGCGAACGAAGGGTTCCGTTTCAGTTACAAGTGCGTACCTATTTTTGATATCAAGAATAAATAAAAAAGCGTATGTTTATGAAATGAAATGTTATTTTATATTTTTATATTCGAGTTGATTGAATGAAAGCTAAATTGCGGTTTACGATTTTTGACGTATTAAAAAAAACTACTTACAAGATCTCGTTCAAACCAATTTTCGGTGGAAGTTTGCATGGTAATGTACATCATTTATTTTTTTTAGATTTATCATTCTCTTATTTTAGAAGTTACAGGGGGGGGACACACATTTTACCACTTTGGAAGTGTCTCTCGCGCAAACTATTCAGTTTAGAAAAAAATTACATTACAAACCTCAACATCATTTTTGGAGACCTATTCATAGATGGGTTCACACGTATGGGTTCGACGAAAAAATTTTTTTTGAGTTTCAGTTCTATGTATGGGGAACCCCAAAATTTATTGTTTTTTTTTTCTATTTTTGTGTGAAAATCTTAATGCGGTTCACAACATACATCTACTTGCCAAGTTTCAACATTATAGTTCTTATAGTTTCGGAAAAAAGTGGCTGTGACATACGGACGGACAGACAGACAGACAGACAGACATGACGAATCTATAAGGGTTCCGTTTTTTGCCATTTGGCTACGGAACCCTAAAAACCAAATATTTGAGAATGTGTTTTAGGCATCGGGTGTTATGGATCAATTTGCTTTGAATTATAATACTTTTTTGTCATCATCATCAGCCCGTATAAAGTCCACTGCTGAACATGGGCCTCCTCCCGAGGGAGGGTATTTGCCATAGTCACCACGCTTGGCAGGCAGTTTGGTGACCGCAGTATTATGTTGTAACACACAAGGAAACGCTGCTACCCGTTCCTTGATATACGATTATTATAGATGATGTTTGCACAATTGGGACCAACGGCTTAACGTGCTTTCCGAGGCACGGAGGGTAGTCCCTCAACCAACCAGACCCGGAAAAAAATCTTAGAAAATACACAAAGATTTCCTGTCCGGCGTGGGGATCGAGCCCACGACCTCCGAGATTTAAAGCAAGCCAAATACCGCTACGCTACGGAGGTTGTCTACTTTATTGTGCCATCAAATTGCAGCGACAACATTACTGGAATGATAAGCTTGGTGGTCATTTATTTATATTTATTTATTTTTATTTTTTATTTTGTCATTGCCAAAGTATCTACTTTCTAAAAATGACCTGCGCTGTTCTACGTGCCACAATATACGCGGATTTAGTTTTGTTTTGTTTTAAAGAATGTGAAAACAACCGAAAGGAGCCTTGTTACAACACAATTCTATTCTCAAAATACAATTTGACAGTTGCAGTTATTGGCATTACCACTTATTTTCAATTTGGAAAGGTAACACCAAACCATATCAATAGTGGAACGATAGATAGAGACATATGTGTTCGATTTGTCTGTATTGTACCATTATGATGCAGTAGCCAATGCTGCTACACATCTGTCATCATAAAACACCTACAACTTTTAAACTACTTTTTGTTTTCTCGCTAACAAGAACCTTGCCGAGTCTCCCGTGGATCTAGGGTGGCCAACATTTCATAAAAATATGTTCCAAAATAAGTTATAAAAATATAGCACATTAAAAATAAATAGGTATAGTATTTTATCGAAATGGAATGCTGAATAGAAGCCTGGTGATTGATATGCCGACTATATACTCCTTAGAGTCTTCCGTTGACCCCTTGGGGTCCACCTGGACCACTTTGAGAATCATTGCTTTAGACTCTAAAGCAGTGGTTACCGACCAGTGGTCAGCTGCTCTCTGGTGTCAATGACTGTCAGTGCAGTCCGTAGCAAGACAGAAATTTAGTAAAATGGTTCTTAACTGTTAAAACATTAGGAACTGCTCTACAGTAAGTAAAACAAAAAGTTGTGTTTGTTTGGAAAAGCACCATCTGGAACTTTTCGTGACACAACAAGGAACACAGAATTTATATATGTTTGTGTATTATCGTTGCACTGCGGTTGAGTGCCACTTTTACGAGTCATTGACGTCAAGCGGTAAAGGATCTTTCAGATTAAATTAGAACGCCGTTTCTGTACCTCCGTTAAACCCGTATCGTCAGGTGTTTAAAAAGAAAATTCATTTGTGGAACTAACAACAATATTGTTATAAATAAGTAATGACCTCTGTTGGCTTTATAAAATGAAATATTTCATTTAATATTTCATGTACTTTTCATGTGTGTGTTTAACAGAAAATTTGATCAAATATGCCTACCCTATCTTTTAAAATTAATACATTATTTATTTTGCGAATTGCTACAATAGCTCTGTAAAATAGACCTATGTCTAGGGCCTTGCGAATATTTCACCTGTAAAGTATTATATAGAAATTCGTTACTTTACTACTGCAATTAACTTTTAGAAATTAATTAACACAGAACCGTTATTGACTTTAATATTCGCAAAATAATAAACTTATTAATGTATAAAATAAAAAATGCGGGTTTCCATCAAATTCTCCGTAACAAATCGTTGCACCTTAATAGAACAAGCATATTGCAACTAAAAATAAAAATGTTTACGCGATGGCTGTTATCATTGTTTCAAAATAATAATAAGTTCAGTTAAATCTACTTTAAATTTAAAATCTTGAAGTACGATTGGGTTAATATACATAAAATAATTAATACAATATTTAATTTCATTTAAATTTTGATCCGAAGTTTAATCCGACTCCGGTCTCATGTACACGGTCTATAAGGTTAAGCTTTTAGTATGGCTCATAATACGTCTGACATAATGTTAAATGCTCCAAATCCACTTCCGTGAACCAACCGCCTGTAACAGATCGCTTTTATTACTTGTAAGTACCTACTTATTAATTTTTTGTCAAATAATAATAGAACAATATAGAAAACTAGTTATTTCCTTGAATTTGAATATACCTCTCTCGTTCCCATGGGACCTTCATAATAATATAAATATACCTTATAACCTTCCTCGATAAATGGGCTACCTAAAACTTAAATAATTTTTCAAATCAGACCAGTAGTTCATGAGTTTAGCGCGATCAAACAAACTCTTCAGTAGTTATATATAGTATAGTTAAGTTAAGGACAGCGTCCGTGGCGTAGCGGTATAACCCTCGAATTAAGTCTCGGAGATTGTAAGACTACCCTCCGTGCCTCGGAAACCGCGTAAAGCCTTTGGTCCCGATTGTTATAAATTCATCTATAACAATCGTATACCAAGGAACAAAGTTACAAACAATAGAATATGAAGCTCTGTTGTCATTGAATCCTAAGCACTAAATTATTAGTTCAATATAAACTCGTATTTGTGATATATAGCGTAAAAGTACGTATGAATATAGAGTGAATATTAATGTAATACCGTATAATATATACGGAGAGTAAGAGATTTTGCACGGCTGGCTTTGTTTTTTGCTTTCGTCGTGTGAATTCTGGAGAATTCTGCTCGTTGTTGTATTAGCAGGGTTAGTATGAATGGAAAATCAGCGGGAAATGTCAATACGAGTGACAGGCACGCGTGACGAGAATAATAATCTAAAAACTTGTATACATAAAACGCAAACGCGTAATGCGTTTATATTTCAAACCGCAAGCAATTGCTTAGATTACTGCCATTTAGGATTAATTCTTAAAGATCTTTATAGTGTAGCCCTAGTAGAATACATAGGCGTACCCTAGCGTACCCCATATATTGCATTGGGGTACGCACTTTTACAAACCGACCAACCAACGACCAACTCAAATCAGTCATACCACACCATTAACTAATAATAACATGAATCAGGACCATACGTACATTAGGACAAAAATAGAAATATGAAACATTCAGTTTTAACGATCGTAAATATGAAAGGGCCGAAGTGAGACGAAAGATTAGTAAACATTTGCATTTGACGTCATTTACTCTTTGAATGCACGTTGCACGATTTGGCGAATACGAAGGCACAGTTTAAAATAAGTTTTAAGTATGGTTTATTTTTTAATATAGCGAGTAGAGGAGATATTAAAAATGGTATAAGCTGAACACTTGTTACGATTATAAAGCTAAATAAACAAGTGGGTACTGCTGACTGTTATGGAATGGATATAAGATACAATAATTATTAGGCCTTTGTACCTATTATATTCTTACAATGGCTATATACTAAATCTAGTTGAATTTCGATTTCTGGTTAGAGAGATATCTCGATATTGGTTAATCACAAACTTCATATGCGTACTTTGCGTACCCCTGTGTGGAAAATGGCGTGAGACGATATATTACTTAATTTGTTTCATTATAACAACAAAATTGAATCTTTCAATTGATTTTATTGTGAAGATTATATAAGAGGTTTTTTTGCCGTCTACTAGTATTCTTGTAAACTCCTCGTGTTAAACTAAAATTATTGTTTTATGAGTGGGTTAACGTCGGTAGTACAATGGGTTGGGATCAAACTGGCTACCACGTGGCCGAGGCCCTAGTCATTGCACAACGGCCGCTTCTATTATAATTAAAAGGTTTGCTAATTTAAATATTGTTTCATTCAGGCTATTTTCGCTAAACAATCAATTCTTAACTATTTTTCAAGGACGTACTGAATTCTAATACTCATAGCCAGTGTTAACTTATCATATTCAGTAAATGATTATTTAAACGACGATAACGGTTGATCAGTGAAACACAGACAACATAGTAATCTTAGTTTTTGAAACAGTTTAAACATTGTTCAGCTAAAGGTTTAATATAAATAGACTTGTAGATATCCCCACTTTAGTTCGTCATGCTTCCGTTGTCTGTCATTGCTTGCGGTGGCGGTGTGGGGCGGGTCGCCACCTTCCCTCTAATATGGCGAGGGAGGCATGATGGCTGCGTCACACGTCATACTCGTGAACGGGTGCTGCTTGTGGTAACTGGTCGGCTGTTGTCGGGGATATGTTATTTTAATTTTAATTTTAATTTTATATTTCGTTTATTGATTTGTGTTATTGTTTATCAAAAAAAAAAAAAACAGCAAAAGAGACTAAAAAAACAAAGCTCGGAGTTTCTTTCTTCCTTTCTTCTCCGGGTCGTCCACTTAGGTAGCTAGTGAAAAGTTGCAGGTTAGCTAGTGTAGGATCCTCGACGGCATGACCGAGGACCGCGTTGTTGCTTATTCCCCGAACTGTGATCTCGTGCCAGCGATCACCACCACTGTTCGTAAATCTACTCTTTACTCCAGTGGCAGCCTGAACGTTGGTCCTAACCCTTTAATGGTGGATGTCGCTTAGACTTGGGCCGGATTCTTGGAATTTTTAGACCTCTATGGTATCTTACTATAATGTATACATTTATTGTTGTTATCGTGCGACAGACGGACAGACTGATTAAAAATTCAGTAATATCAAATAATTAAACGGCGGCCGCCGCTGCTGGACGTGCCGTGCGCGCGGACCAACCTGCTGCAGCGTGCGCCGCTCACGCGGGCACTGCGCGTTCTTAACGCGGTCGGGGATACGGTTGACGTGTTTACGAGTTCGCTGAGTGGGTTCACGATGGCAATGAATGTTTTGTTTAGTTTTAAGTAATTAACTATATTTGTTTTTAATTAAGAATTTATATTGGGTGTCTACTCCACCGAATTGGTTTAAACTGTAATAGTGGTGTAGTTCTGTGTAAAATAAATAAATAAATAAATTTTAACAATGTTTTTAGCTACTTAAGTGATACTTTTGTTTGATATAGTCTTATACAGTGTAATTTTGACAAGTACAAGTGTATGTAAATACCTAAGTGCTGAATAAATTTCATTATTTCATTATTTAAAATCATTATAATTTTCTTAATTTTTTGAAAGAAATAAAAAACATCTACTACGTCAATTTAATTATTCTAAATTCGCAACATCAATTGAATCGTTCTAAATAACTTTTTTACCTATATCATAGAAATATATTGTATGAAATACCTGTTGCAAGCCAAAGAGCTTTACAAAGGTTAGGAAGCACAAAATGTCAAGCATAGGTCAGACAGGTTTATTGATATGAGTATGGCTAATGGCCATACATGAATATGAGCTGCCAAGAGGCTAAATGGTTTCAAATAAAAAAGGAGATTTTTTATTTACCAAGAAATTATATATCTACGATGAGTTAGTAATTTTGTAACTGACTGAGTACTGGTCGGAAATAGTGAGTAAACTGAAAATTTATTTCCTGATTTGGTGGATGGAGTGACGACGAATTATCATCTAAAACCATGGACCATGGCGAACACTCAATTGTAGGTGGCCAATTGGAGTCTTGCCATGGTCCGCTTCGCAGGCGGATTGGTGACCGCAGTATTATATAGTAACACTTCGCTGCCCGTTCCCTATTATAAGATTATCATGCAACATATTACATGCAATTTACATGCAAGGTATTCCTCAACCGAGGAGACCTGGAAGAAATTTCTAATTTGACACTAAACGAGTTTTTTTTATCGTACATAATTATGTAGTTAGCCACGAGGCTTTTGCTACTTCACCGGGCATAAAGGCGAGCAGTACTCCAGCCTAATTAAATGGTTTCAAAAGTGTAAACTAAGCAAACTGCGCCAGATCGAACCCACAGAAGCCGTCACTAATGCTGAGCTTGCACTTAACATACAATTTAGCTTACAAGCTAAATCGCAAATTCCTTTATTAGCCATGTTAGAAGTTGCTGGAACGTGACCAAACTGACCAATGTCGGACTTAGTTACTTACGAGTATGACCTTAGGGGCACAAAAGTTTACTTACACCTTATTAGTTAAAGTTGAACGCCTTCGGTCGTTTATTTTTGTGGGTAACATAGTTGAAAATTCAGTGATTTTATTGTAACACAAAATATTTTAGAAGCATTTGCGTTTAATCTTATTGAGCCGCTTGAATGTTTATAATATGAAAGAAAATCTAATTTATAGACATCGTAAATTTAGAAGTCACCGGGACCCCTATTTTTTATTCCGGGTGGAAATGCATTTACGCCTTCCCACCGCCGCTGCAGCGTATTCGCGCGCTAGCGGTGGGATATGTGGGACTCGCCCTCTCCATAGCGTGGTATACTAAACTCATACCACGAGGAGAGGACCCTACTATCACTAAAACCTCCCGGACACTCTTTCGATCCGCCGTTGGAGGGGGCCGGGTGATGAGCAATCCGGCCCCCCGACGGCACCCGCGGCTAATATGGTACCGCGGGATCTCCGGGGCCACACTTACCCTGCCCAATTATAGGGACGCCCGGAGTGTAGAGGTCCCTACTCCTCATGGGTCAGCCTCGAAGGAAGCGGGGCCTATGACCCCACTCCCCGAGGCCGAGCCTAGGGCGGTATGCGATGGGTTTCGGCCCGCCGCCGCGCCGACGGCCAACACGCCGTCTGCGAAGCGAGTGGGCGGAGGGATCTACTTCCCTCTCCCGCTCCGCGGCCTCCTTCTGTGACATTACTTGTCTACAGAAGGAGGCAACCGCCTCCCACGACCTCTTGCTTTGGACCATCTTCGAAATGATGGTCGGCACCGAGAGGTCGTCTCCCACCACGGCAACGAGCTTCTCCCGCGTCAACGGGAACTCTGTTAAAAGCCCTGTTGAACTCCATTGGTTTAAGTAATATTTTTTTAACCACCTGAAACTTCGCTAGTTTATTATCTAACTAGAAAGTTGATCATCTAACTAGTAAGTTGATCAACTAACGATTCTTATTATTTTACGGTGACATAAATATATCGTGTTGTAAATCGTTAGCACAGTATAAATTATTTCATTCACCCACCCGTACTTCTATATTTGCACCACGTCTTTGCCTTACCCGCTATCGGTTTACAAGACCCGAATTGGTTAAATTTAGCTTTAGTTACACATAATTGTGGATAGTTTCTCGGTTTTATAACTTTAACACCCACAAGTGAAAATATTCTAGTTACTTAACCCTGTTAGATTTACCACAACTTCTCAACTTTGCTACATTGTTAGCGAAGTATAAGTAGGTATTTCCTTATTGCTGGATTATTTATTGATCGTCTGGAGTGTTACGGGGTTTAAATGTTGAAGTAGTTAGACACTTCAGCTTGTTCTATAATAATTTAATGAGACAAAAGATTTTGCTAGTATTTTAAATCGGTATTTGGATTTTAAGTGAAACTTTTTAAAGTTGTGGAGGTAAAGTATTGCTACATTCCAGGCATTTGAAATCAATAAATTAGTAGTGAAATATATATTTTTTGTTATTTTGATTCCCAGCTACTCGTCATAGTAAATTATGGAGTCACGATCAACCGCGTGTTTAGAGGGCCCACGCTCTGCAAATCAAATAAGCCATTTCGTAAAAGTCAGAATGTCATGGAGAGTTTTGAAGAAAACACAGATTTTCTGAGGTTTCTGTAACACTTTAATATAGGTCGCAATCAACAAAGTCTTATATCTTTACTAATATGCATGTCCTAATTGTTTGAACGCGCTAATCTCAGGAACAACTGGTCCGATTTGAAATTCTTCAGTATTAGATAGCCCATTTATCGAGGAAGGCTATAGACTAAATTAAATTGTGAAGTTCTTACGAGAGTGAGAGTTACGCGGGAAAAACCGCGCGCGGAAAGCTAGTCATAAATAAAAGTCCTACTTTTATTTATGACTAGCTTTCCGCGCGCGGCAATATTCGAGGGTTCGTCGTCATAAACGTGGACATTTTAATTTAAAATGCAATTCACATTGTGTAAACCTATCTCATTTGTTGACTGTACTGTGTTGAGCGAGGCGAAGGCGAATTGCCAATCAATAGTAAATTACAACAGCATTAAAGTCAGTTGGTGTCGGGGGTGTCGGGTTGTCGCTTGAACAAATGTTTAGCGATGCAACAAAACTTTGCTTTAGGTAATTCTCTGTTAGATTGGAAACGCTGCTTACTCTCGTATTCGAGAACAACACTTTTTAGTATGAGTTTAGCGAGCAAGTCATATCTGACCGTGGTTTCTATTGCTATGATAATAGAAATCATCAACATTACACATGATATTCCTAAGTAAACCGCATATTTAAAAAATGTATTTCAGTATCATTTTATTTTTGGTATGGAACAATATCAACGCAACCGCAGCGATATCCGCTGCCTATAATATATGTATGTAGGGTTGCTACCTTTTTTTGTTTTATATAGTACTTTTTACAAAAAGTTGCTTAATATGTAGTAGGTACTTTTGGGAAATTCAGGGAAAAAAATATTACACATTCATTTTAAATATTTTTCCCACGTGTATTAGTTGTTACTTTTTGCTTCGGCCATATCAAGATTAAACACCTTTAAAATAATTTTAAGAGTCTGAGCATGTTATCCATATTTAAATAAATCAACAATTCATGTGCGGTGTGCGGTGCGGCCAAAATTTTTAAAGAGGGTGAATTTAGCAAAAATATATAGTATTTTTTATACTATATTTATTTAATAATAAATATTATTTATTTATTTATTTTATTTATTTATCATTATTTGCATGAAATATGGTAGGCAATAAGGTGTTATACAGTTGTAAGTACATGACATATTTCACCCTCAATGAGGGTATGCAAAGAATACAATTACAAATCTAAATTATTTAAATATACATAAATAGTATCAATAATTCGAGTATAATCATAGACATAGTAGGAAAAACATCAGCGAGCACCAAATCTACAGGTGCTTTTATTAAAAAAATCTTTTATACTATAAAAACTCTCCTGGATCAACCACTTTCGCAAGGCACAGCAGAATCTTTTATATGGTAGATCAGTCATTCCTATAGGCAAGGAGTTATAAATCAAAGGCGCCATATAGGCACAACTTTTTCTAAACAGTTCTAGCTTGGGAACAGGCATTTTCAAGGGTAGGTGGTTCACTCTACGCTTAAATGTATTGTCATGGACGGCAAAGAGATAGCTGTGGTATTACATTTGACTTAAATATAGTACGATACTATTCAAGGTGTAACGGAAAGGGTATATACATAGAAAGAGCAAGGCTTTTTTGGATCTTAACAAACGATATGGCAAGCGTTATTTAATTCTATGTATCTAATATAGAAGTAAGTTTGGTTTCTGGTATCTATGAATTTAAAAAAATCATTACTTGCGGACCTGTAGAGATAGAATTAAATAACCCTTGCCATATCGTTTGTTATCATCCAAAAAAGCCTTGATCTTTCTATGTATATACCCTTTCCGTTACACCTTGTATAATATATAACTGGTGGCAACCCTATATGTATGACTTTTAGGTCGCTACAGTAATGCGAGCTGCCTTGTAATTTCTGGCCGTAGCCCATATCTTCCTATGGGTATCGTAAGAGACGACTAAGAAATCTACAGCTGATGGTTGGAGAGCAGAATCTATCAGTTCCATGCTAGTTACCACCATACTGCGATCACTAATCCGCATGGTGATTATGGCAATATCCCTTAACGACCATGGCTTGCAAAGGTCTGTTAAAAGGAGGCCTATGTCCAGCAGTGGACGTCCTACGGCTGATGTGATGATGATGTTTTCTATTCCAATTTCCAATACAATTTAACTCAATACGCAAAGTATTGATGCTCGCAGTAAGGTATAATTGAATTCGCAACCATCGCAGTGAGAATGCGCACCGTAAATAAACCATGTCGAATACCTACGTATTCCACTTACAAGATATTTGTCCAATAAGGTTTCTACGTTCTCCAACTGGTCACTGGTCAGCTAAGGAATATTGTGTTTGCTTATGTTGCTAGGACGGACGTTCACTCGTATATTGGGATTCAAGACGCATTTAAAATTCTAACTGGATATTTGATTCGTTTTGATTTATGAAACAAACTAGATTCCTGTGCGTGGTTTTATCTGCGTAGCTCCAGTTATTGTGGGAACTTGATAATAAAATATAGTCGGTAGTCAACACTCTAAGAATTTTTCAAATAATACGGCGGCGGGTTAAATCGCGCACGAGAAGTTAGTTAATAATAAAGAAACGACCGTAGCCATGGCTAGGGCGTCGAACTTATGATCTTGTGGTCGCCGGCTCGATCCCCACCCATTGCACTACCGACGTAAACCCACTCGTAACACAAGCATTTTAGCTTAGCATAAGAGGGGTTAACAAGAATACCTACTAGAAGACGGTAAAACACTGCTAGTAATCTTTAAAAAATACAATTTTATACTAGTAAGAGCAATTTTATCGTACCACGATATTTTTCCTTTCCTGTGCAATGAGAGAGCAAATTGGAATGTTTCATAGGAAACGCAAACACTGCAATATTTGGCCACCTCTCCTGGCAATCGTTTGACAATTTCTTTGAACTGTTTGTCACTGATAAATGCTATTTCGTATTCACTTATACTTGTTACTAATACTTGGCCAAACGTTTGATTTTGGTAGCATAGGTATCTTTCTATCTGTGTGTCAAATGTTATCGATATACCTTCAGTAGTGACATCTACAGTTGCCGTACAGAAACACAAGAAGACAAGCAACGCCATCTAGCACCTAGCATCCCAACTAACCTGTATCGCGCAATACAAGTTATGAATATCATCACATGGCCGTCGGACGCTGGGTACACCACCGGGCAAAGATGATCTTTATTTTCTGAGGAGGAACAGCATCAACCGTTCCTCAACAAGTATCTGTATGATTGAGTCACGAATTCCCTTACACTTCATTTTATTACATTATATGGAATTGGAGAATTGATGGCTTCCATTATGTGTGACATTGATGAATGAATAATAAAATAGAATAGTCTAGAATACAATATTTTTTCCTCAAGTGTACATAATATTATTGCAAATACGATATTATAAAAATATTGTGACACAACTGTTAGTTAATAAATTGGAAGTTTGTTAAAGCTCCATTTTGTAAATAAAATTTACCTAAGTATTACAACATATTAGACAATATATATATTTTAATATTAATCATGGAATCCTTAAATCGATTAATTTAATTTAAGGATTCCATGAGTTTTCGCCGGCACTGTTCTGTATGTTCTATAGAATTAGTGAATAAAAAAACATCCCAAGTCTTTCTTTTCGGTTTAATTAATTTACTCGAAAATTTATATAGTAATAAAATTTAAAATAATTTGAAACGTCGATTTAAGGTATTACAATTATGTCTACATATATTTTAAATAAATTTTTACTAACCCCTTTTTTACGAGGGTAAACGCAATACGCATCCCCTCCCCACCGTGGCAAATGAAACGATTATGGGTCGTAAGTAGAAGGACTAGCATTCTCCCTTAACACTGGTATGCAATTCATAATAGAAGAGAGGGTCTACCTACTTAAATATCCCGGGGGTTTATCATCATCAGCCTGCTATCGTCCACTGCTGAACATAGGCGTCCCCCATCGATTTCCAGCGGGAACGATTGGTAGTGGCCTGCATTCACTGACTCCCTGCGACCTTTATGAGGTCGTCGATCCGTCATGCGGGCGGTCGTCCCACGCTGCGCTTTCCAGTTCGTGGTATCCACTCTAGAACCTTTCTGCTCCATCGGCCGTCAGTTCTTCGAGCTATGTGTCCTGCCCATTGCCACTTCAACTTGCTAATCCGTTGAGTGTCAGTGACCTTCGTTATCCTGCGGATCTCTTCATTTCTGATTCGATCACACAGGGAAACGCCGAGCATAACTCTTTTCATAGGTCGCTAACCCCGGGGGTTACTTTATTTTTAAATAAGACTACTCCCACAGTAGGAAAATTAATCCTTGTGTCGCGGGGGACTTTACAAATATTCAATTCACGGACACAAAGTACACCCAGACTCAAAACATCTGTGGTTTACACAAATAATAGGCTAGTTGACACTTTTTGAAATTATTTTTATATGGCTAAGAATGGTTTTACTGGATTAAGAAAAAAATATGGCATTAATTTGAGATGTAGAAAGCACTAAAACCAATAGAGATGAAAAATATGTCAGCCATGTTGATCTATATACGTTATCTGTGATCGATGACGTAATGACTTAGAAAGTGTAATAGTAAAGGATCGCGTTCATGTTTTTTAATAAGATGTATGACGTCACAAAATGGCTGATAGCGTTTTCGGAAGTTAAAGACATAGACAAAAGAAATAATTTTCATATTGAGTTTATACAAACATATTCAAGTTTTATGAACAGAAATCATTATATTTAGGTTCCTTATGACAAATACTTTAAGAAATGAACATCATTGTAACATAATTTCATATGTGTCAACTAGCCTATTGTCCGTAGGTACCGTGCGGCTCCTGGACAGCCAACAAAAAAATTGCGGGTACTGCTTGAAACCATGACGAATAAAACACATCAAATCAAATAATTTATTTGAATTATAATACCGTATTTTTATTACATGACTGCATAAATATGAATTCAGTGTTCTTAAATAATGTATACCGTCCATTTTATATTAGCCTTTCGGCGTGCAAACAACAGTTATATATAGATTTTATTTCTTATACTTATTTATTTATTTTATAGGGCAGTCAACATAAACTTACTACTTCTACAAAGACATTAAACTCGAGAAAACAAACATTAATTTAAGTACAGTTTATACTTAAAGACAGCCACGACATGCATTATGGACTTGATAATTTTATCGATAGAAATTTATGCTAAATTTAGTTTTGAAATGTAAAAATAAATGTTTTAATAAAAAAAAAGTGATTAATAGATATAAGTTTAGTGGAGGTTTACGTTACTACTAATGAGTTTGACGGTAGCTTTATATTTTCGTGGGCTGAGGTGAAAGATGTCCAAGTCGCCTAAACTATTTGGGCGTGAGAGGGTATTGTTTCTGGATCCTATTCAATGTGGAATGGCAACCCAGATTGCTCTTGACTGATTTTGGTGCAAACATGTTGTACCTGCTAACTCGAGGCAGTATTTTTGGTGTACTGAATTTGATTTTCTTAAGCAGATCAGGGCAATCTAGGCCACCATTTAACAATTTATACAGAAACATGGTGTCATAAATAAGTCTTCTATCTCTCAGACTATCCATCTTAAAGTACTCAAGGCGGCTTTCATAAGATCCAAGAGTCTTTGCGAGAAAGTTACGATAACTCAAGTGCCATAAGAACCGTTTCTGCACGCTTTCAAGTCGTTTAATGTGAACGTCGTATTGGGGGACCATATAACACTGCAGTATTCAAGCGCAGACCGGACAAGACTATTGTAGATAGTTATAACTATACATTATTTATCTACACTAATATTATAAAGAGGAAAGATTTGTACCTATTTTTGTATGTTTGTAATGAATAGGCTCAAAAAGTACTGGGCCGATTTAAAAAATTCTTTCACCAATAAAACGCTACATTTTTCCAATTTGACATAGGCTACATTTCATTTTGAAAAAAATTAGGGATCCTTGGTAAAATTTGAACAATGTAACCGAAGGTGTAGAAAAATGAGTCTTAAAATGTCTTTCGTCGAATGCGCTGCCGAAACTATTAGCGATAGAACAAAATAATGTAAAAACAAAAGAAAGTCGTGTTAGTTACACTATTTATAACTCAAGAACGGCTGAACCGATTTGGCTGAAAATTGGTATGGAGGTAGCTAAGAACTGGGAGAAGGACATAGGATACTTTTGGGTAGGGGTAGGGTAGGGTAGGGTAGGGGTAGGGTAGGGGTAGGGTAGGGTAGGGGTAGGGTAGGGGTATGGTAGGGGTAGGGTAGGGGTAGGGTAGGGTAGGGGTAGGGTAGGGGTAGGGGTAGGGTAGGGGTAGGGTAGGGTAGGGGTAGGGGTAGGGGTAGGGTAGGGTAGGGTTAGGGTAGTAGGGTAGGGCAGGGGTAGGGTATAAAAGTCCACCCGTGCGAAGCCGGGGCGGGCCGCTATTAATTATACATTAAAAAAACAATAATCTAAATCTCCTATAGATTATTGACATAAAACCTTTTTCTCGAAATATACTAATATTTTAAACGCGAATGTTTGTAAGTATAGATAGATGGATGGATGGATATTTGTTAATCTTTCATGTAAAAACTACTGAATGTATTTGGCTGAAAGTTTGTACGCGGATAGTTTATAAACTGGATTAACATATAGGCTACAAAATATCATACTCCGACCCACTGGAGCAGAGTGACGCGGGTAAAACCGCAGGGCGCAGCTAGTATTATTTTAAAATGGTCATTAAAATATATTTTTTAGTTTAATACGCTTTTTTTTTAACAAAAATCTCTTATATTTTAGCCTTGAATAGGTACGCTGTTTTTCTGTATTGTGTAGTTTAGTAGGTAGTTTATTGTTTAAATACACTTTTATCATACAAGGCAGTTTTATGTGGTGGTATGCATACTTTAATTTGCTGCCTTCTACTGTTTAGTGACTCAAACATATCTTCATTAACATCATCATCATCATCATCATCATCATTAGCCCGTACAACGTCCACTGCTGAACATGGGCCTCCTCCCGAGGGAGGGTTTTGCCATAGTCACCACGCATGGCAGGCAGATTGGTGACCGCAGTATTATGTTGTAATATACAGGGAAACGCTGCTGCCCGTTCCCTGGTATACGCTTGTTATAGATGATGTTATAACAATCTGAACCAAAGGCTTAACGTGCTTTCCGAGGCACGGAGGGTAGTCCCTCAACCAACCAGACCCGGTAAGAAATCTTAGAATTTACACAAAGATTTCTTGTCCGGTGTGGGGATCGAACCCACGACCTCCGAGACTTAAAGCGAGCCAAATACCGCTACGCTACGGAGGTGGTCATACTAAGCTATTATTTACATTTATCGTAGTACAAAATTTACTACGTTTACAATAAAAATAGTTTTTTCCACGTTTTACCTTCAAAAAAACACCGCGATTGAACTGTTAGCATCAATCAGAGCCTGTATCATAAAAGTAGTGAATAAAATAAATCTGTTAAAACATCAAAGGCGCCGCTTTATTGTGTGACGTCACTGTGGCATAAATAAGATATAAATGTTACTATAAAGTAGTGTTTTAAATGGTGAAAGAAATTTATTACGTTTTGCTTTTTTTGTATTTCATTAAAACTGTGAAGAAAGGGTTATGAGTTTCTAGTTATCTAGACAGTTTTTATTTCAATACGATGTTCCTGCGCTCAGTTCCCGTGCGAACTTCATAATAAAATATAGCCTATATTCTATCTCGGACTTAATGGAATGTATAACACAGAAATAATTTTTCAAATCGGACCAATAGTTTCTGAGATTAGCACGTTCAATTAAACACATTCTTTCATAATTTTCATAATCATCATAATTTTAATATAATATAACCTCAACTCCTTCCATAATAAGTTACAGTAAAATCTCTGGAGTACTCCATGTAATGTAGTCACCAGACACTGCAGATGCATGAATTTGCATTGGTGTATTACTAATAGGATTCGCAGAGCCGAAAATCCAGAGAGCCTAGATAAAATGTCACTACAGGAGTGATCGCTAGTAGAAGATCGCCCAATCAACCAATGAATACGTGACAAAAGTCAAGTACCTATATTTGCTTTAGCATTTTTTTGCTAGCGGCCATATTTATTATTTTCCGGTGACATAGATACGTTTTCTAACATAATACTTAGGTGGGTACTTAGATAAATACACACATAGATATAATTATTTCATTTTATACGAAGTGAGCTCTGATTAAACTTTGATAAGTTTTGCCAAGTTGCCGTACCAAATGTTTAATTATTTTGTCATTTGTTATTTAGTTAGAAGAGGCGCCATTTCGTCAAATTTAATGAAGAAAGTTTTGATGTCATTGAGGATTTCTACGAGTTTGAAATTTTATGTGATATGTCGTCATTAAAGTACTTACACCACGAAAGTTATATATATGATATTTGTTAGACAATCGGAAGAAATAATGAATTTATTCAGCACTTAGGTATTTACATACACTCAAGTACTTTGTCAGAATCACATTGTTACACAATTATTATTATTCTATGAATTAAAATAGATACTTAATTAACAGGTATCAAATTGTAGGATATTACAGACAAAGTAGTCCGTCCGTCAGCTTGTCATTAATTCCTTTACTCATAATAAGTTTGAGTTCGCATTATTTATTATAGGTTTTAGTGGTTCAATGTAGAAGTGTGGTAAAAGCATACAATAAAGTGACACACACCTGGGGGCACCCTTAAGGGGTTAGGACCACGACCCAGTGGTACCATTGATATATAAGTCAGATTTATGAACATAAGAGGACGTGATCGGCCTAGAGGCGCTGGATCACAGGGTAGGGGCGCAACGCGGTCCTCGCCGCGCCGGCGAGAATCCTACCCTTGCTAACCTGCAACCTTTCACTATTATTTTTTACTCTTTGGCAATATTTGCAGCACGCCTTCAGTCCATGTTATGTCAAACGCCATAAGGTTAAATTTACAAAAGTTTATTACGGTTAAGTATTCTTAAATTTTCAAATTTTCCGCGTAATTTTTTTTTTTTTTTTTTTAAGAATCTACTTATATAGGGATTCATTTGTATATAATATTAATGTTCCAATGCTCTAATGGAACTCCATTAGATATTTTAGAATGATTAGATTAGTCATGTCATTATATAAATGTATTATGAGTTGGAAGACGTTCAAACCACTCTATCTATCAAAGTGGACGAGTCATATTTAATTAATGTGCCCGTTCGCATCGGTGTAGTTAAAGCTCCCGTAGAAACTTTTTCATAAAATAAAAATACTGTTGTCCTCCTGACTCCTTTCGGCCATTACATCATCACCCCGTATAACGTTGTTCCTGCCTATCATCGCGCCGGGCCGCCGACGGTTTCAACGACTGCGGTCCCTACGGGCCTCGGCATTCATCATTGAATTCACGCGACGCACGCATCGCGACTAGCTTCAATGTAACCAGCTATCTATTTAAATAAATTCGTCATATCGAAAATCAAGTATATTAATAGTCAAGACCCCCAGCCATACAACTGGAGCTTGATACTCGGAAAGCGTTCACTACAGAGGACTCCTCCCGCAGTAAGGTTAAGAAATTATAGTAATAGAGAACTATTAAGTTCTTGACATTTTAACTTTTATGGCTATATAGTAGTTATATAAGCTAAGACCGTGTGTCGCCCATGCCAGGATAAGTTATGTTATAGTCAAAACTTATAATCGGTCAAAACCATTTTTGACTGCTTTAATTAATAATAGATATGTATGGAATTTGGATCTGGTCGTTGACGTTGTGGTCACAGTTCTAACCTAATCTAACCTACAGAAGTTGGGATCCTGGTGTTTTTTTTAAACTTCGACCAAAAATAAGAGCATCTCGTTTCAGGAATTTTATATGAGCCAATATGGACCCGTCAAAACTACTTTTGCCTAATTTGTGCCTGATTATATGTTTTGACTGTAACATATATACATATATAAGCTTTTTGAGAATTCAAGAACTTTGTACCGATTTCATACATTGGGTCGTGCCCGTTTCTCGAGTATTTCTCACATAATATGAACGACGCGACGGCGGCGGGTGGAGTGAACGGAGTCGTCGTTCAAACGCTCGAAGAACACGCAAATGTGGAGTCAATCTAAAAGACCAAATGATTTCTTATCTAAGCATATTTCATCAGTACCTATTATAATTGTAACGTAATATTAAAATTTCAAAACAAATTTTATGTTTTTTACAAAAATACTTTTCCTTAACGCCGTCCTTCGATAAATGTACATATCAAAATGAGCTTTAGTACCTTGTAATACAAGATACTGTAGGCAGTACGGATGGACGCCCCTTATATAGGTTTGAAGTAATTTTAATCTGTAATTTTTAATGCTTTTGGTAAAGTATATACCTACGTTATGGACCATTATGAATAATGCCTAGCTCTATCGGGCTAAGTGACTAATACTATCTTAACTTCATTATTTATCACATTGCACGGTCATTATTATGTAGGTACATTGCGTTACCGCCACCGTGTCGGTTAGGTTAGTAATATAATAATTGTGCGTATTTTATATGAGCAGCGCAAAAGGTTGTTGGGTGGTAAAAAAAAAACCCTAAACCAATGGTGTTGCATTGAACTAAGTAGTGTCAGTGCATTTTTTATTATGACCGGGCATTATGTATAATGCCCAATTTCTCACTTCGTCCATAACATATACACAGATCAATTGAGCTACCAAGAATAAAAAGTTCTCTCTGTTAGAAAGAGGCCCATGTTCAATTCCGCGGCAGTGTTGAAGTGAAGTGAAGAAGGATATTTATAAAATCTAAGGCTGAACCCACATTAGGTGTAGGCGTCTCTCGAGCTACTGTCACATGAACAACGGCAGTGGTGACGGGTGACGTCGTCATTCACACGCTCGAGGAACTTCGAGGAACGCGTAAGCCAAATGTGGGGTCAGCTTAAAATACAAAACGATTTGTTACCTGAGCAGATAGCGAATCGTTGCAGTCAAATGTAAATATGAATTACATTTTTGAATCCCAAAAGTTAAAATTTGTACGAAATATTTTACTTATTCACCTTATCTCTTATTAAACCTCTTTTTGTACAGAAATTGTATTAAACCTTTCCAGCTTAATAAAATGAATAGGTAATGAAGCAGACAGTTGAGGACACTTGTCGCGCTATCGGCGGAAAGATCAAAGGCGGCGGTGCCTTTGTCCGTGCCACCCAGTTCCGACGTCCACGGGAGTAAATGTAGCTACTTTGTAGGTACCTACCAATGTTGGTATTGAGTTTGAATAAAGATACAATGGCATGCTTATTAGTATGCTTAAAACGAGCGTGCTCTTTAGACTGACACATTTGCTTTTTTTAGCAAAGGTACTTTTTAAAAAGGTTTCACGACTGATCGATACTAGAATAGTCAATAAGCAAACCTAGCTGGCTCAAAATCGCACGGCTGACGATTTTTGAGCATACTCGAAATAAGCATGCTCATTATTAGCAATGGTTTGACACACATGCTACTAAGTAGCAATTGCTCAATAATGGCATGCTTTTCTGCTAGTAATGAGCATGTATAACTGTAGCTTTATGCTGTCTGTGTAGGTTTAACTAAGAGAAATGTCTCTTATTAAAACACCTGTTGAATAAAGATTAAAAAAAGGAGCCGTATCGGACTAGCTATTTGGTCGCTTGTTCGATCCCTACCCATTGCATTACCGACGTGTACCCACTCGTAACAAAAGTTTTTTAGCTTAGTACGAGGGATTAACGTCAGACCAAAAAAAGTAAAGTAAGCGCTGTGAATAACGCACTGAAGCTGGTAAAAACTAAGCCTTGGCGTGTACATACTAGTGATGTAACGAATGCTGGATTTTTCACATTCGCGAATGCGAATGCGAATATTTTAAAATATAAAAAAAATGCGCGCGTACAATGTTTGACAGGTTTGACGTTTCGTGTCGACCATGTTTAATTCATTGCATTCTCGACCGCACAACTAGTTGTGCATGCTAGTTGGTCGGTGGGGTAGAAGTCAAATTGAACGTAGCAAAAATACAATTGTGTCATGAAATGGTGTACAAAACAAAGTTAAACGTTATTTTTATAACATTGGTGTACTGTGAAAAATCATAGCCACAATAGACATGAGGACTAACCAATTATAAATAGTCCGTCACTTATTACTAAAAATATTGGACAAGTAGGTACTTTTTAATTATAAAATCGAAAAAAGAAACATAGATACAGAGCCACAACAAACTATAAAGTTCAGGAGACCCCGGGCTTGTGACGTCACTACTAGGTAAAATTGTGTTTAGTAGTGACGTCACACGAAATTTGAACGCGCTGTACCTTCGTCATTTTTAGTTTGAGGAACGAAAAGAAAACGTGTCCAATATTTTTGAGTAATCTAACTGACGGACTAAATAGAATTGTTTATTCTTCATGCCTATTTTACCCACACTACTGCACGAAGAATGGCTTTAGTGCATAGTTTGACAATTTAGTTTTAATACTTTACTTTTTTAACCGACTTCAAAAAAGTAGGAGGTTTCTCAATTCGACCGTATATTTTTTTTATGTTTGTTCGCGGATAACTTCGTTGTTTATAAACCGATTATGATTATTCTTATTTTGTTGGAAAAAAAATATTTCAAAGGTAGTCCCATGATAAGGAAATCCGGATTTGATGATGGCAGACCAGAGAAATCGAGGGGAACTTTCAAAACTCGCAGGGACGACTAGTAAGTTTGTTAAGATTTTTTTTATTATTAATATTGATAAGAACTTTACACGTAGATGTGTTGTGACTGTCATTAGGGGTCTGATGATGAAAACGAAGGACAGTTCAGGAAACGCTTAGTTTACTGTTTGAAGTCGGTTTTTTTTGTTAAAAAATATTTTTGTTATATTTGGTCTGACACTGGACAATAACACTAGTAGTAGGTAGTGTGAAAATTTTGTGTAATTTTTATGATATCATCATAAAATGACACAAAGCTATGTATACTGTAAACGGATAAAACTAAAGCTAGTCATTGTTTGGCAGTGCATGCCATTTTTAAAAACAAAATGTAACCAAACATTTTTTTACCATATTACTAACATTTAAAAAGTCATTCGATTCGCAGAGCGACGCACGCAATCAGATTAGCTCGGTTACTGGCTGAAACGTTTTAGCATTCCTTTTTCAATTCGGCCGCCATTTTCAACATGAAAAGTGAAATATGTAGTTTTTTAAAACATGTTAGGTATATATAACACACGAAATAAAAAAATAGTTAGTGTTTATTGTTTTTTTCCTTATTGTTTTCACTAGGTTTATCATTTAATAGCGACCCGCCCGGCTTCGCACGGGTGCATTGCTGACGTATCATACATATAACCTTCCTCTAGAATCACTCTATCTATTAAAAAAACCGCATCAAAATCTGTTGCGTAGTTTTAAAGATCTAAGCATACGTAGGGGCAGACAGCGGCAAGCGACTTTAATTTATACTATGTAGTGATGGTTCATTGAATTTTCATGTGTTGGGAATAATTTTAGCTTTATTAAAATATTGAGAAACCTGGTAAAACTATACTAAAATCTCTCGATCGAAAAATTGTGGCAGCCATACATACCTATAGAACAAAACTGATTTAAAAATAATGTATCAACGCGATTATCTTAGGACTTAGGAGGTACGATTTGTTTTTTTTTTTTCAATTTTACATAGCCCATTTATCGAAGATGGCTATAAGCTATATATTTATTCATGAAGTTCTTACTGAAACCGGAGTTACGTGTCTATATAACCGTGAGAGAAATGCTAGTTAATAGGTGAAATAGCCAAAGCTGAAATTTTTTTGCTTGAACGCGCTATTCTCAGGAACTACTCCTACGATTAGAATTTTCAGTGTTACTGAATCCATTTATCGCGAAAGGCTATATCCGACTAATATTATAAACGCGAAAGTTTTTATTTGTTTATATGTGTATGTTTGTTACTCTTTCACGCAAAAACTACTCAATGGATTTGGCTGGCCCAAGGACACGCTGCTGCCCGTTCCTTTGTTTACAATTGTTTTAGATAATGTTATAACAATATGGGCCAACGGCTTTACGTGCTTTCAAAGGCTCGAATAGTAGTCCATCAACCAACCAAACCCTGAAAGAAATCTTAAAATTCACACAAAGATTTCTTGTCAGGCGTGGAGATCGATGTCCAAGATTTAAAGCGAGCCAAATACCGCTCGGCTACGGTGGCTGCCCTTTATGGTTATCCATAAATATCATCCTAGGTACGTAGAAATATCATAAATAACACGGATACATTCATACGACGATGTGAAAATAAGAGAACTTCATATTGCAGGCTGTCGATTCAATGCATGAGTTACCTTCACTTCATCAATGATGCTTTCACGAAGTTAGACCGTCCGGTTGAATACCTCGCTTCCATGGATTATTGTGAATGTATTCATAATGAAAAATGTATGGAAATACTTTCCGAGAAGCCTTCCTACAAGGGAAGTTGTGTATTAAAGTATTTATTTATACGAATAAATGATTTTCATTAATGATAACATGTTTACATTACTTATAGTCTTTGCAAATGGATTCGGCTGCGGTGACGAAATTCTAAGGAGATTTGTCAGTTGTGTATAACAATCGGGACCAACGGCTTAAAGTACTTTCCGATGCACGAAGGGTAGTCCCTCAACCAACCAGACCCGGAAAGAAATCTTAAAATTTAAACAAAGATTTCTTGTCTTGCGTGGGGATCGAACCCACGACCTCCGAGATTTAAAGCGAGCCAAATGCCGCTACGCTACGGAGGTTGTCATATAAAGACAACTATATGACATTATTATATTAGATGAGACTAATATAATAATCTTAATCTTTATAATACTTAAGATTACGATACAGTCTATAATATGTCGCATAAATCTTATTTTAGGTATTGGCAGCATACGGTCGCTATGTTTCACCCGAATACCATTGTAAAAATGAATTATTTTTTTAGGCTTGATCACTGCTGGCTACGGACGTAGGGTTGCCACTCGTACTATATTTCAGTCAAATGTACTATCACTACATAGTATAAAACAAAGTCGCTTTCTCTGTCCCTATATCCCTATGTATGCATAAATCTTTAAAACTGCGCAACGGATTTTGATGCGGTTTTTTTTAATAGATAGAGGGATTCAAGAGGAAGATTTATATGTATACATCAGCATTGTACCCGTGCGGAGCCGGGGCGGGTCGCTAGTAAATTATATAAAAATAATATAGTACAGAAAATAATATATTGCTAAACTAAAATTCACCTCATTTAAAAAAGGTGGAGGCCTAAAAATAATATCTACTTTTTAATAATCCGGCACTGTATGGATCTAACATGCTCAAACTCTTAAATGTGTATTATTTTTTCTGAATTTCCCAAAAGTACTATATATTTATCAACTTTTAGTGGCAACCCTAGTACTAGTAGTATATTTTCTCCGTCCGAAAAAAGAATTTGTAGTAGTTTTTCAGTGAATTCATTTATTAAAAACAAAAATAAAAACATCTCTTTATAATATTAGTATTGGTATAGATAAAGTTCTACTAATACAATGTATTTAACAAAACAAGGCCACGGACATAGTAATTAAAACTATTTCAGTTACCAAATTTACCTATATTAAGAGTTGTAAACACTTAGAAATTGCGCAAAATTGTTACTGTTGGCTCTCTGCCAAACCCACAAAATGCAAGCGTGATACTAATATCAATAATATTGCTAATAAAATTAATGTGTATTAATAGATGTGGGTTCGGATTCGGGATGCGGTTTATGTAAGAGCGTAGGTTAGAGCAACATTTTTTAATAATTTGTACTTTACTAACTAACTAATTTTATGCAATCAAAGTAGCAGTATCCATGAGATTTGTATTCCGATTTTTATGAATCATCTATAACAATTGTATCCCTTGAAATGGGCAGCAGAGTATATTTTATTAGTTTTATATGTAACTGCGGTCGCCAACCTGCATGCCAAGTGTGGCGACTATGGCAAACCACCATTGACGAGACCATGTTCAATAATGGCCGTCATACGGACTATGATCAAGTTGAATAAACTATGGCATTACAAAAAGAAAATAATAGAAAATATTGTTATTTACGGCTACAGGCACTGTTTAATTTATAATTAATTTCCCAAATCATTTTAACTTCAAACCAACGGAAATATTTTCAAGTCCTTGGATCTTTTATTTTATTTACGTTTAAAATATCCTCACGATTTTAATATTCCTTTAATCACTGTACCAAATTTTTCTTTGATACACTCTTGTGATATTCTGCTCCATGGCAACATCTAACTCTGACGGTAAGGGACACTGGCGTGATCCTTTCAAAAAATCATTTGGCTCGAAGAATCATATGTTAGTGCACACTGCTTAGCCATTCAATAGAAGAGTCGTGAAGTTTAATTTGTTACAACACTTGTCCAGAACACCACATACACCACCGAATCCAAATCACGATTTAAGAAATTTGAACAACGCCATCTATCGAACTACGAGTTATACTTTATGCTATACATTGAATGTCACGATCACGTTAATCACACAACATGCAATAGCTAAAAAAAAAAAAAAATAACAAGCTAACTTGACTATTATACTTTTCTGAACTTTTAGTTCTTCTTTCATTTACTTCGCAATGACAATCACGTGCACCACCCAAGAAGAAAAGCTGACATTTAATAATCTCGCGTTTCTTAACAAAAACTATTTAATATTTCTCAGACCGAACTGCATTCATGTCTGGCCTGCTGTGGAATTTTATTGGAATACCTTTTTTTCCAGTTTTTGCAGTCCATTTTCTTTGTGACTCCGTTATTCTAAGTAAAAATACTCGGGGTTTTTTCACTGGAGTAAAGTTAATAAGCTTCTTTTATAAGTAAAAGTCGTATGGCCTTAACTTTTAAAAAGAGATACTTTATCTTTATCGTGGTATATTGGACAGACTATTTAATTTTCTGCCCCGGCGTTCATGTTGCATTTCTTCCCATGAGTTTTGTAAAAGTTGACTAAGGGACATGCAATAAATGAATGGGCAGCAGCATCAGTTCAATGTTACTATCTTTACTTCGATCCCCAATCCGCTTACTAATCATAGTGAATATGACAATATCCCTTAACGACCCTGGCTTGTTAAGGTCTGTTAAGAGAAGGCCCATGTTCATAGCAAGGTACGTAAATGGGCTCTTCATAATTGCCCCTCTACCCACAGACACAAGTCCCGTATTCTTGTAAGATGCGCAGTTCTCGCATGATCATGTACCGAGCTCTTTTGTATGAAAATAAACCTATGAATAACCAAACTAAACCAAACCGCCGTAGCCTATGAATGCTTGTAACAGGAAGGTGGTACAAGGAATATTCTCACGCATTGCAGTACCAAACTACTTGTCCTCCAGACCAATATCTTTTAGTAAATTTGCCATTTACGTAGAACAAAAACCAGAATTTCAGGGTAAAACAAAAGCAGTAAACCTACTGTCTCTTCCTTTACTCTGAAATTCTGATTCTACTCGAACGGGGTCAGGCGCAAGACCTACAGCATAACGTACACTCCAAGGTACGTGTGAAACACTTCCAACTTCCCGGCTTTTTGCTAGTAGTTGGACATTTCTCGTGAAGACATTTCACTGTTACTGCCACAGCCACATTATTGCCAAGCCCGTCGGACAAAAATGTCAACAAAATTCGGGACTTCGCGTTACGGTCGTCTACCAGCTCAAAAACCGTACAGCAGTCTTATTTGAACTCACTCTCAAGAGAGAATGCAAATATAATGCAAAAGAAGTTAGTCGTTGTAATATTTTCACAACTCTGTCGACAGTAAGTCACTGCAAAGTTAAAAATGCAAATGTGATTTTAAGTTCTAACTTTGAAATTGCGATGTTAAAGTTGTGTTGGAAAATAAGAAGTAGAATGAAATATATTAATATGAGCCTTAAGTTTTCAACTTCCTATATTTTCCTCGGTCTTCCACAGATTCCATATGAATATTGATCTTAGCAACACTGCTATGTAAGCAAGCGAACGTTGATAGGATATGAAGGAATTACATAAATTATGTAACACAATATCCCTTCATTCAATTTCTATATCTTTCGTTATTATATTGAAAACAGCATAAAATTCGATGCGTAGAAATAAACAGCTATTTGTACTGTGCCATTTTCATACAATGTTTTTTAACATAACATCGCGGAAATGTCATTTTAAAGCGCATAGTTTAACGGTCATTATTACATTTAATGGTAATGTTTCAACCATTTAATTAAACTGAAGACCTACTTGCCTTTATATCCTGTGAAGTTACAAAAGCCTAAAAAAATAGCTCCCTCTAGCTGCGAGTTTAAATAAGCTCCTATATAAAGAAGTCTGTAAAAAAAGTCTTTGGATCCAAGAGGATTACAAAAACTGAACACTAAAACGTGAAATACTTGATGTAATTTAAGCCTAACATAACTCACTCAATGTTTATTAATAGTAAGTAGAATTGGCATAAAATGTACTGCTCTCAATGCGTTCATTGATTATCGTAACCGAAGCGCCTAAATTGAACGCTTACATCATTCCTTATGCTACTTCCTACTTTAAAAATAATGCTTTTAGGTTTTTTTAGCATAATAACTAAAAAAAATCTCTTTATCTTCGCGCGCTTCGCCTTATTTTTTTTAAATTGGTCTTTTATCAGAAATTCAGTTTTACATAGCGCATTTATCGAGGATTTCTATAGGCTATATTTAATTGGAGAAAATGTTAATCGCATTGCATCCCCTTCGCTGCTTCCGCGATCCCGCGTCGTCTCCATAGCGGTGGTATGCTAGTCATGCCACGAAGAGAGGGCCCTACTCACTAAAACCCCCCGGGTACTCCTCCGTCCGCCGTTGGTGAAGGGTCCAGGAACCCATGGATTTCTGGGATACTCTCTGGTGACGCCCGCGGCTAGAATGACGCCGCGGGCTCTCCTGATACATCAATTTTATTTATTTGTATAGATGCAATAAAAAATTGAATGCAATTTATATTACCAACTTCCATTAAGTTATATTTTATAATTTGAATACAAACGTTTGGTATGGCCGGAAATAACTGTCGATTGCTAAGTAACTTCCGCAGTCCAAAACGATGTAACTCAATTATTCGGTAAAAGCTTGCCTTTCTCAGTATTTCTATTGATAATACATTTTATAAATCTGATGATTCGGCGTAAAAATATGAATGTTGCAGCTAAAACTATAGTCATCATCATTATTATTATGGTCTTCTTCATCGATTTCCAAAGGGAATGATTACTAGCGGCCTGCATCCACCGACTCCCTGCGACCTTTATGAGATTGTCGGTCCATCGTGTAGGCGATCGTCCCACGCTGCGCTTGCCAGTTCGTGGTCTTCACTCGAAAACCATTCTGCTCCATCGGCCATCAGTTCTTCCAGCTATGTGTCCTGCCGATTGCTATTTCAGCTTGCTAATCCGTTGAACTATGTCAGTGACTTTCGTTCTGCTGCGAATCTCCTCATTTTTGATTCGATCAGGACAGGAACAGGGAAATACCGAACATAGCCCTTCCACCGGTCAAATATAATACTTCTATACTTTACACTTCTCTTCTTTACTTTACACTAATGTAGTAGAATATTTTTAGCTCTAAGAAGAGTCTTTAAAGTTTTCCCGAAATTACTAAATGCATATAAATAGGATTCTTATAAGAAAAATAGAATAAGAAATATAGTCTGTCTGTGTGTTTATTTGTTACGGCTAATCATAGTAACGGCTGCACTAATTTTATATAGTAGTAGGTATACCTAGGTTTTTTTATTTTGTCTGCCACTATGGTTGTCCGTGTATGCTGCTTAATTTTAAAAACGGTAGTACACATTTAGACGGGACTTTCATTGATAGAAAAATGATAAAATGTTATTTTACGCGGACAAAGTCGCTGCCAGCAGTTAGTAGATTCATATAGTTCTCCTGATCGAATTCAATGATTACGTCAAACTCCAAGGAGATTGGCCATCTGTCCAAGACATACAGCACAAGTTTGTGCACAAATACTGGTAAACTCTAATTTTATTCTGAAAAAACTGGGTGGGACAGTTATAACAACACCACCGATGAGAGATCAAGCGCATAAACAGGCACATGTAAGACACCATCAACTTTCTGAGGTCAGGTTGAGACTTCTTCGAATTATTATAATATATCGAACTATTCTAATTCGGTTGTAAGTGTTAATTTAGGGTTTAATATTGTGTTTAGCTCTTAACTAGATATAAGCGATTTGGTGTAAACTGTAAGCTTATATTTATGAATAAATGAATTATGAATATTGTAAATCAACACGACACGCAATGTGTAGTAATATTAAGATGCTAACTTTAGAACTTATACGTGTTTGAAATAGGGTCAAGAATTACGTCGGCAGGGCGATGCGTTGCGTTCGGCTATTTTCGGAACCACTCGTGAGGATTCGGCTATTTTCAGCGTTCAGTCGGTTGTTTTAAATTTGGAAAATGCGTACGCTTTGATGCGAAACAAATGTTACTGGCGGTTTGCGTGTAAAGAATTTGTTTAAGTATAAATATCTTGCATTATTTTGATTGAAATAAATATTGAGGCTAATTAATATGCCATGGTTAAGGTGAAGCGTTTATACTTCAGGTAACCTTCAGATGGCCATGGCAAATATCCTGCTTTTGGATTTTTTGCCATGGTCAGAATGATTTGCTGGTAAATTGTGACAATGAGCGGTTGTAATAGAATATTGTATCTAACCAAACAAACCCGGAATCACATTTCCGATAAGTTTTCCACTTTAAAAAAATAAATAATAGTTAAATAAAACTTAAAAACAAACTAAAAAATAGAAAATAAATTTTAATAAATTTGAATTAAGAACAGTGTAAAAAATTCTAATAAATATAAATGAATAATAGTGTAAATAAAAAAAAAGTTTTATTTTAAAAATCGCGTTATTCAAAAAGTTACGATCTCCTGATCTAAGTCAATGGCTTCATAATGGAATCAGGCGTTCAATTGTAAAACCAAATATCTAGTGTTAATTCCGCTCAAAAATGTGTCTAAATGCTGGGATGCCTTGCCGGGTCTTCGGCTGGTGATTGTGTTTTTGCATGTTCTTTGCATTATTTTTGCGTGTGGGTAGAACTGTGCAAAAAGGCATCCTAGCGTTTAGACACATTTTTATGAGCCAAAAGGCCAGTATAATTATAGAACATAACTAACCTTTAAAAACATAAAAAATGCTTACTAAGTTGGTCGTCATTCTTTCTACCAAATAATGCTGAAAAGGACTTGTTTAACTAGACTTCGACGTTTTTTTTTTCAGGCTGACATTTATTCAGCCACGAGGCTTTTACTACTTCACCGGGCATAAGACTTTGATACAATTCAGCAATTTTTCCACTATATACATATTTAGTACTTTTAAAACCGTGATAATACTGAACAAACGACAAAGCTGTGTTTTCCACAGCGTGTCTGTCTCATTGGCTACAAGTTCCATGTTTCTGGCTCATTGGCCCGGAGTGTACACTGGCGGCCAAATGGAGTGGAAATTCCACTCTTCAGCTCCAAATTGGGGACAAATAGTTGGTGCATTTTGGCCTACATTGTAATAATGCATGAAATTAGGTGATGAGCTTTTGTAATAGGAGATAATACGTCTATTGATATTAATAAAGGGGAAATTTTATAATATTTTTTACATACATAATGAGTCATTTCTCAAAATGGGAAGACAAGAAGTGTGTCACGCCCACGTTTGACAAGTTAATGAAAATTAATGAACCTCCGTGGCGGGTTAGATAGGTAGGTATTAGGTTCGCTTAGTTACAAAAAAATTCTTGGAGCCGAAATCGAAGCTACGACGGCTTCGATTTCCGCTCCGGGCAATTTTTATTGTGACTTATTTCTGGGTCTGATTGGTTGAGGGTCTACACCTCATACCTCGGAAGGCACGTATAAGCCGTTGATCCCGATTATTATAACATCGTCTATAACAATTGTATAACAAGTAACGGGCGGTAGAGTTGACTCTGTGTGTGTCAGGGAATTCTAAAACTGTATGTGTCATATTTGTGTCAATAAAATATTTTTTAATTTTATACTGTAAGTACATATAACTGCCGTCGCTCACCCGCCTGCCAAGCGTGGTGACTATGGCAAGACACCCTTCGAGGCAGGCCCATATTTAGCAGTGGACGTTATATGGCCTGATGATGATGATGAATATAAAGTACACGGTGTTGTACTTGTTGTCTGATACCAATAAAAAGAACATTTTGTTGTTACAAACCTATTTTCCTAATTACCGTTTACTAGAAGTTTCTGCCTTCACAGCTACTGATTTATTACCTGAAACAATACAATCATATAAATTAGTGGTCTATTTATGTAATTAATGTGTAAGTGGTAGTAAATAAGTGTTATTGTTGATAATAAATACGGTTGATTGCCACTTATGGGTGTAACGTTTCATTTGGATCTAGAGCTCAGAAGCATAAGGTCAGATGTGCTTATTGTTCGTCAGAAACATACGTCGTATGTGCCTTTATCGTAAACTGGCGCTTACGACCAAATGCTTCTGAAGCTAATAGTACATTCGTCCTGTTGGAATGTTTGATATTTCGGGAATAGGGTATATCACGAATAGGGTATTTTACGAATAGGGTATTTCACGAATAGGGTATTTTACCAATAGGGTATTTTACGAACAGGGTATTTTACGAACAGGGTATTTTACGAACATGGTATTTTACGAACAGGGTATTTCACGAAAAGGGTATTTTACGAATAGGGTATCACGAATAGGCCCAAAAACGACTGTAGGTCATTTTGCGAATAATTCCTTTGTCTACTAAACCTAGCCTTTCTTGATAAATAGGCTATCTAATACTAAAATAATTTTTCAAATCGGACCATTAGTTCCTGAGATTAGCGCGTTCAAATAAACAAACAAACTCTTCAGCTATATATTTGTAAATATTAATAAAACCGTACAAGGGGTACGGTATAACTCTCGGTCGTAGGTTCGATGCCCACACCGGACAAGAAATCTTAGTGTAAAATCTAAGATATCTTTTCGGGACTGGTTGGTTGAGGGACTACCCTCCGTGCCTCGGAAAGCACGTTTAGTGTTTTAACATAATTTAACTTAATTTTGAAGTAAAAAATAAACTTTTGGTTAAGACAAAATAAATAATTTCTCAAAAAAATCCTTAATTACTTAAACCTGACACACCATTCGATCTACCTACTGTTAAAAGGATGGCATATCTTTTAGAAGCTCCTTATACATTTCCCTCCTATAGCTGACCAAGGTCAAAATTGTACTACCAAAGTCATTCTTCTTAATTCTAAATAATAGATGTGCTTTTGCTTTTAACTAAATTGAGCGTGCTCTTTTGAGCGGTATTATGTTTATGCGAAAACCTTTTTTATTATACTGTGGCTCATTGATCACAGCACTTTTTTCTTTTTAAAAAGATATCTAGCAGTGTTTTTGCTCACTACCAGTATTCTTGATAACCCCTCGTGCTAAGCTTAAATGCTTGTGTTACGAGTGGGTTCATATTATGGTTGTACAACGGGTGAGGATCGAACTGGCGATCATGTGATAGAGAGACAGACATTGGGCAGCGAGATTTTTTGTATAAAAAAGTATTGTTACAAGTATCTTTGTGTATTTATACTTTCAATTCAACGATATTCACTTAGGTTTTAACATGCTCTTGTACTTGTCAAGAAAATATTAACATTGCATACAAAATAAGTTATAAATAGGTTAATAAAATAAATGTTTTATTATTATATTATGTATAATTTACATTTATTTCACGTCTGCTAGACGTATGTCAGTCTTGTGTTACTAAATAAGTTCTTTGTATTTAAGTATTTTTTTATTATTACTTATTATTTTTTTTATTATTATTAACTAGGTATTTGCTATATTTTATTTATCAAGAATCAATTTGAGAAGAAATAGAATCGCTTTAATCAATTGGATGTAAAAACAAGAACTTTACATAAACAAGGCAGCAAACAGCAAATTAATTAAGTTAGTCGCCTAGTGGGCGTTAACCAGAGCAATTTGATTACCCGTTAGTGAACGGCGATTCACTTTGAACGACACCACGACAACGACATTACCTGCATGCCATTATAATGTAAGGTGCTCCTATAATATATGCCAACCTGGCACCGCCAAATTAGGCATCCCCACCGCTGCTGCAGCGGTGGGGATGCCTAATTTCAAATTTCAAAAATGAGTTTGATCCACTTCCATTTTGGATGGTGCTCTGCTCGCCTTTATGGCCGGTGAAGTAGCAAAAACGAACTGGCCAACAACAAAATGACTGTCCGAAAGAAAGAAGATTTATTTCGCGCATATTCCAAATTAGTTCATAAACACTAGAAAAATCTTAACTTCTAAGTTTCACGTTTAGCCTTTTGACTTTGAAATGTCACCGACTCATTGTTAGTTCGTAATGCCTTCAAAAAAGGTACAGAAATACTTGTCTTCGTGTCCCCTGGTCGTAAATAGTTTTGACTAGTCAGCCCCCGGGATAACGATTTGGAGCGGCGACCAGTTCTTGCTATTGTTGCTACGTGAAGTTAATAATATAACAATTTGTATTTTGCCATACCTACTAGTACTACGGGAATCTACTTATGTCTTTTTTTTTCATTTCCTTTTTTACTGTCTCCACTTGAGGAAGGCCTTTGTCCAGCAGTGGAAAGTCCTCTGGCTGAAATGATGATGACGATGACTGTTTCCACTTACTGACTTTTTAATGGGGAGAAGTGAAAATATAAGTATTTCTAACTCCTCCTAATCTTTTATTGATTAAATTCGTTACGGGTTTTACTATTTCCCCGGGAGTAAGTATCCGTGGGATTAGTTCCATAAGTTAAAAAAAATATAAATTCCGTTATATTTCATAAATTCACACAAATCTTCGTACGCTTAAAAGTCATAAAAGCTGTCAAAAACTGTAACAAGTTTGACTAGACTCTGAATAGAAGTTGTTATTTCATATTCATAGTTCATTTATCTATACTTATATTGTAAAAAGGAAAGATTTCATTCTTCGTTTGTTCGCATTGAATAGGCTCCGACACTAGGCACTGAACTGATTTAATAATTTCTTTCACATTTATAGAGGCTACATTATCCAGAAGTAACATTTAATGATGAAGTTCTTACGGGAACAGGAGTCACGAATGTGAAATCGCCGCGCGAGGTTTACTAACTTACTAAGTGCTTACTAACTAAGCTAGTTTTATTAAAGGTAATTTTATTTTTTTGTAAAAAGATATTATTATTTCTCAGTAATTACTCTAACGAAGTCTACTGTTAAAGGTAAGGCATATATTTCGGATGCTCCTTATATAGTTGTACACTACATAAGCGATGTCTATTCATTAAACCTATCTAGTACAACTCAGTACAAAGTGTCGCATAATAGACAATAGAATGCTCCAACTGTAAGGTTTAGGCCAGTGATTCCCAAAGGGGTCCAACTGGAACCCCAGAGGAGGTCCACGGGATACTCAAAAGGGGTACTGTAGGCGTAAAAAAATCAAGTTTCCAAGTCGTAGGTGTGTGATAGGATCAGGAGTTCCCGCGGTGCCACGATGGCCGTCGGATCGCTTACCCGGCCCCCGCCAATGGCGGATCGAAGGAGTGTCCGGGGGGTTTTAATGGTGCAGGGTCCTCTTCTCGTGGTATGACTTTAGCATACCACGCTATGGAGAGGGCGAGTCCCACATATCGCACCACCAGCGCGCGACTACGCTGCAGCGGCGGTGGGAATGCGTAAATGTATTTCCCGCAGAACAAAAACAAAAAAAAAATACGTTGTGTGATAGGATAGAAATGGAGCAAATAAGGGGTCCAGCGAAACCAGTTAGGTTTTAAAAGGGGTCTACGGGATAAAACGTTTTGGCGCTTCTGGTTTTGACAACTTGATGTTACGTACTGCATGCCAAGTGGCAACAAAGTTAAGGAAACACAGGACATGACATCATGACACGTACTACAGGGGACATTTGTAGTGAGTCAGGTTGTAGATTATGTCTAAACTAACGGAACTTCTGTTTCCGTAAGAATTGTATCGTTAAACCGCCTTTGTTACGCCTGAATAACTATAAGTACTAATACATAAAGCAGGCGAGTTCGTTTGAACGCGCGATTCTAGGACTCTAGGAACTACTGGTCCGATTTAACAAACTACACTATAATCATCATCATCAGCCCGTATAACGTTCACTGCTGAAAAAGGGCCTCCTCCCGGGGCCATGTATTTGCCATAGTCAGCACGCTTGACAGGCGTGTTGGTGACCGGAGAATTATATTGTACCACACAAGGAAACGCTGCTGCCCGTTCCTTGATATACGATTATTATAGATGATGTTATAACAATCGGGACCAACGGCTTAACGTGCTTTCCGAGGCAAGGAGGGTAATCCCTCAACCAACCAGACTCAGAAAGAAATCTTACAATTTACACAAAGATTTCCTGTCCGGCGTGGGGATCGAACCCACGACCTCCAAGATTGAAAGCGAGCCAAATACCGCTACGCTACGGAGGTTGTCGTATACTATACTATATAAACTACATTAATTAATTATGAAGGTCCGACGGGAACGGGAGTAACGCGGATGAAACTGCGCGCTGGAATCTAGCCGATAATACTTATACCCATCAACATAGGGATTATACAATATAATAGGGGACATATTAAAATTATATTATTATATACCTAGAAAAGCATATAGAAGGTATACGAAGGTCGCTGACATAGCTCAAGGGATTAGCAAGCTGAAGTGGCAATGGGCAGGACACATAGCTCGAAGAACTGACGGCCGATATAGCAGGTTCTCGAGTGGAGACCACGAACTGGCCAGTGCAGCGTGGGACGACCCACCGACGACCCGACGACCTCATAAAGGTCGCAGGGAGTCAGTGGATGCAGGCCACTAGCAATCCTTCCCACTAGAAATCGATGGGGGAGGCCTATGTTCAGCATTGAACGACAGCGGGCTGATGATAATGATGATGATAGTATAAAGTATAAGTATTATTATAGTAGTCGTGTGAGGAAATAGAATGATGCTGACGGCTCATATAAGCTTGCTCGAAAATAGCCAAGTTATTAACACCCGGTTTCTTAAACGTCAATCGAAGCAACAATCAACTAACATAGCTGTTAACTTAACTTCACTGTCAAAATAAATTTAGTTTGTTTAGAATAAATAAATTATCCTTCTTTTTCACTTAAAAAAATCTTACAAAATACTATAAGATTTTATGCGACTAATGGAACATAAACCTGATGAATGGGCATCAACATCTGTCAGCTCAAAGATACTCCCATCTTACTGCGATCAACAATCCGCCTGCCAAGCGTGGTGATTCAGCAAGAATTCTCAACGATCCTGGCTTGCCAAGATGTGTTAAAGAGGGCCTCCTCTTTAACACATCTTGGCAAACCAGGATCGCCCATATTCAGCACCTAGTGGAAGTAAACGGGGTAAGTGTAATCCGAGCGCAAAGTGACATTTGCACGTTGTTCAATGAGCCTTTCGTATACTCCACTCGTTATATTGAGAATAGAAAAAACGCGTTGGATGATGCACAAAGTAGTTGCTAAGCATACTCAATCTCACTGCTAGATTGGACGTCTTTACAATTTACTACGCTTTAATAACTGAAATGAAAAAATAAGGTTTCGTATCTGAAAATCTGAAAGCCATATTTATCCGATTACCTGATATTAATATTAGATATTGGATTCATAATTCCTAAAAGCTGTCAGTTGAAATCATAAAATGGACTTGGAATATTTTCTATAAATTTACTCGATATAATTTTTCTTAATTTTTTTGGAAGTGTACTTCCTAGGCAAGCGTGTATCACGTGTATAAAGAGAACAGCACTTTAGCCTTAAAGATGTCCAGATTATAGCGTTCCGGCAAAAACTGACCATTAAGAAAGAAGAAGCAAATAATTATTTTCGATGAAACTGTGAATTGAAGGGTTTCATATATCGTATAAGAAAATGATATCAACAGTTGTCATATGTATTAATATAATATGGGAGCGATATTGAAATGAAAATGTTTCAAACAAATTGATGTCATATGAGACGCACCCTCTCACGCTCGGTTTGTTTCAAATGAAAGAAGTTGTGTGGAAAGGGTAGTGTTTCTTTTACGAGGGTGAATATTTTGCGCATTTATGTTTTTAAACTTGTTCTTTGAGGATTATGTGTTGAAGCGGTATAAGTATCTCGGTCGTGGGTTCGAACTCTACGCCGGACAAGAAATCTTTATGTAAAATCTAATATTTATTCTGGGTTTGGTTATTTGAGGGACTGTCCTCTGTGCATGTTTCAGGTCTGCTCAGAATCAGCAGGTTGTGCATTGAGTCAAGTCAAGTTGTGCAGTCAGTCATTCAGGACAAAACGTTATATTAATATAGATTGAACAAAATATATATTTGTATGTATGCATGTTGTTCGTTCATTCTCAAAGACTAACGGCCTGATATAGGGTTCATTTATCGGTAGCCAATAAAAACTAAGCAGTATACTGCAGATTTTCTGCGAAAGCAAAGTATAACGTGAAACCCTTTTTTTTTTGTCCGGGTGGAAATGCCTTTACGCATTTCCACCGCCGCTGCAGCGTATTCGCGCGCTGGCGATGTGATATGTGGGACTCGCCCTCTCCATAGCGCAGTATGCTAAACTCATACCACGAGGAGAGGACCCTACACCACTAAAACCCCCCGGACACTCCTTCGATCCGCCGTTGGCGGGGGCCGGGTACGCATGAGCAATCTGGCCCATAACGTTAAATCTGAACGTTATACTTTGGTTTCGCAGAACTTCTTAACTACCAAGCTTCTAACTACCTAGTTACAGTGGCATTTTTGCTTGTTCTGCGAAACATTTACCGGAGGCTTCTTCAATGCAGCCTGATTTACTAGACCAATACGAAAATCGCTACCCATTATGCCTTCAAATGCCCACGAAGCGTAGAAGAGTTGAAGGTCCTTTTTTATGGACATTTATGTAGTTAGCCATGAGGCTTTTGCTACTTCACCGAGCATAAAGACGAGTAGAGTTCCAGCCTTATTCCATGGTTTATAAACTACAACATAAAGTCCGAGAACTATAAAGTGGAGCGACAGTTGCACAAAATTCCCCAAAAAATCTTAAAGTTATCATTCCTCATTCCCCGCCAGCGACCGCCCGGTGTTACGCAGGTTGCTTAGTTGGTAGTTTTTAAACCATTTTTTAGGCCTGGAATCATTATGTCCGGTAAAGTATCAAAAGCCTCGTGGCTCACTATAATGTCTGTCCGTGTGTCCGATAAAAGCTACACATATATTGCTTAGGTGTAAACATTAGGATTTTCGCATATAACCGAGTAAGCACTGGTTTACGTTTTATCGCGTATATCTGAAAAGCAATGATGTTATAATAAAAATAAGGTAGATAGACCCGGGCTTGAAATATGGCACCTCGAAACTAAGCCAATTGGCACACTTGAACGTATGTCTGTCTCGTTTATGCACCTGCAAATATTCATGCTGCCATGTTTATTCTCCAAGGACTAATTTTGTCTTAACGAAAAACGAGCATGACGTATCGAACTGACGTAACGACGCTCTTTTTATTTAAACTCTTTGTTGAAAAGGCCTTAAAACGAACTATATAAATCCACCATTTTCACAGAATAAAAACGTCACTGAACCCACTGCACAAATCGCATAAGTCACGCATGAGCGATTTCTTGTGAAACTGTGACGTGGCGTATTCAAATAAACGTGTCCTATATTACTTTGAATTGAGGAAACGTTTTCTCGATTTTTTTGAAAGCGGAAGAATAAAAAGAGGCAGGATTTGCATGTCACGTTAAATTTTCCAATGGCTGCCAGAAGAAGATTGATTATTTACAGATTAGCGACTCACTCTTGTTTGGAATGGGCGGTGACTTATGATATTATACGCTGTATATAATATATTTTAATAAAATCACATCGATATCGGATATTTAGTTTAAAATATACTTCAATTTAGTATACTTAGTTTAAATTGACGTGAAATTAATTATTCTTAACCTTATAGTGAAGTAGATCACAATATTTTTTAGTAACTTTCAACTTCCTAGACGAATAAATATTTCAAGTCCTAAGTAACATATAATAAATAATGTTAATCCAAAAGAGAAGTAGTTTTACAAATGAATGCGTAGAAATTCAAACAGTATAACTATAAAACATGACCGCTTTTACTAAACCATTTATATTCAACCCATCACATTCGTTTCAATAACTACATTTTACGTCTTATTCTATTTTTCCAGTCCCTCCATTCCCCGACATTTCCGTAGCCCGCATATTCAGTGTAGGTAAACCGCACCTGATAGTTCCGGCTCAATGAAGCGGTGAGAAAAGTGCCGGCTTGCTACGCCAAATTCAATGAATAAACGTGATCGCTTTGCGTGTTCGCATATGTTAAGGACTGCGCCATAAATTATTTTTATCGGTGCAATGTCCGTAAAAGCAGGTTTAGTATGATATTATTAGGTTTAGTATGGCGTTGTGGATCTGAGCGATATATTTTGAAAAAAATAGTTTCATTGTTTATTAGACAGCCTCCGTAGCGTAGCGGTATTTGGCTCGCTTTAAATCTCGAAGGTCGTGGGTTCGATTCCCACGCTGGACAGGAAATCTTTGTGTAAATTGTATGATTTATTTCTGGGTTCCGGGAAAGCACGTTAAGCCGTTGGTCCCGATTGTTAAAGCAAAATCTGCCAATAGATGCTGCTGCCCATCCATCAGCCATATTATTATGTCCCTTAGTCGCCTTTTACGACACTCATGGGAGGACATGGGGTGGTCTATTCTAAGCCGGAAACCACACGGTATATTATACTTTATTACATGAATAAAATACAAATAATATACAACTAAAAGTAGCTAATTTAATATAAAACTAACTTATAAAATAGTTCTATTCTAAATCTATTCTACTTGGCAAGGTTCCCAGAATGCTGGCAGCATTACCATTTTACTTTACTTTTCCTCTTTATAATATTATTATTAATATTATGAAGAGGAAAAGTTTTTATTTTTGTATGTATGTTTTGAATAAATTCAAATACTACTGAATGTGTTTCGATAATTATTTCACCATTGGAATGATAAGTTATCCCTGAGTAAAATAGGCTATTTTTTATAATGAGATTCCCACGGGAAAGTGAAACCTAGTCTATACATATAAAAATGAAACCTTATTTCCGTTGAAAAAATAACAAACACAACAAAAAAATAATAAGCGAAATCGGTCACCCTGTTATGCGTGATGCCGTGACCGATTTCACAATTTTTTTTTTCTTGTGTTTGTTATTGACTGTTACAAGTTCTAATGAAAAAAAATGAAAATTGAAAATTAGAAAATTTAAGAAACTTAACCGCTATATCACATTTTCTAATGTAACATTAAAAAAGTTTATATTGTTGGCAACACTGATTTGATGGTGGCAACACGAGGTTCAAGAAAAGACGGTTGAATTAATGTCAAAGAAGAAAAAAGTTGTGTGTAATGTTTAACAGTGAAATCTATTAAAAAAACATTAATCTAATATTTGAGTTATCTTTATTTAAGTTCCTAAGTGTGGTAGAAGCTTACAATATTGTAAAAAGCGCTAAGCTTTTGACATAACTTTTTAATGTAACTTTATAGCATTTGACATGAATGAACAGAATGCATACTGCATTTAGTGCACAAATCATGGTTAGTTTAGAGAGATCACGCCTCATATTAAACGTTCAATTTAATATTGAGTTTTAGTTATATTAGGGCATGACAACGAGTATCGGGGTCAGCTAGCAGTTTATACTTGTACCATTGTCTATACTATATGCTAATGGAATTTAAAATCAGCCCCACCCTGTCGGAAACTTATACAAACACTGACAGACTATTATTGAAAATGTTTTTATTTTGTTTACAGGTATCGCTAAACAAAAACTTACATTTTTATTAGACTAAAGGTGCGTACAGATAAGTAACATGTTCTATAACTTGTGTCTTATTAAACGTCCACATTATCTTACATTGTTTTTCAACTTTGCAACATATAACAATCCTGTACACATTAGAATAAAAATGTAATATAACAATGTTGTATGTCATTTTCGTTGGTCGTTCTGCAGTGCTATTCACAATGTCGACACAAGAGGACGTTTTGCTAGCTGCTGTAAAGCCTGCAACAGCTGTTGTATTATTAAATAACGTAAAATAACCTGTTAAATAACTTAATAACAAGTTTTATAACATTCAGTCTCCACATTACTGAAACATGTTTTATAACATCGTCTTATAACATGTTATGTTATATAATATGAACGCACCTTAACGTACGCATAATTTGATTCATATTTGGTTTATTTTCAATCAATCCTGGTATTGATTTAAGTATATGCTTCGAAACTTTAACCACAAATATTATGGACTTTACCGAGCCGAAGTTCAAGCCCCTAAAAAGCGACAGACGGATTCAGTACGCTCAACAAAGGAGAAAGGTTTACACTTAGTGAAACGCATTTTAAATTTATATGTACACATTTGTGAGCAGAGTATAAAGTTATTAGTATAAAGCTAGCAGCGATTCTGCACACATAAAGACTTACATAGTCATAGTGACATAAACATATTTATTTACATTATTTGATACTGATGGTGTAAACTTATCTCTTTTGTTGAATGTACCTGTAGATTACTTTTTGAATTATTAAAATCGGTCAATGCATTCAAACGATATTGCGAGTTAAAAAAATGTCAACATCAATAGAATATTAATATAAGCTGTGACACTGCAGCAGAAGACATTTCTTTCTATAAGATTTTCAATTTCAGGTTGTTCATTTTTAAATTCATTCAGTTTTAAAAAAGAAATCTTTATTTAAATTTTACCGGTGCTGTTTTCCTTTTAATTTTCAATCAATTCTGATATTGGTCTGCATAAACCGAGCCGAGATTCAAGCCCCAAAAAGGCGCCTTGATGCGATGCTTAGTTTTTAAACCACTGAATTGGTCGAGGGCACTGCTCATCAATCAAGCCCGGTGAAGGACACTCATGACTAACTACATATGTCCGTCCAAAACGAACCGAAAACGGACACGATTTTTTTTTTAATATTTTACTAGCAGCACCCCGCGGTTTTACCCGCGTTGCTCTGCTCCAGTTGTTCGGAGGGTGATGTTTTGTAGCCTTTATTAAATAATAAAATTTTGCGCGTTTTGGCGTGAAAGTGTAACAAACATCCATCCATCCTTCCATCCATCCATACTTACAAACTTTCGTATTTAAGGAGAGCCTGCAATAAAATAAAAGTGTCAAACTAATCGCATCGGTTAGTCCCCAGACTTTAACCAAAAGTCACGTAGGCGTCTAACTTTACTGTCTCCAGGTAATTGCGGTGGCGACCCGAGTTCGTGTCAGCCATGTTCGTGATCCGATAACATCTGGCAATCGGAATTGTTTGACGTATTATTAGGTAGTTTTAAGGCTTACGATAATATTCTGTTTTTCATTTTTTAACAAGTGTTATTGGACCGTGGTGTTTTTCCGTAATTGGTTGGACATTTCCAGCCAGTTATGGGACACCTCCACTGGTTAAAACACACACAGGAATGGAACCCTGGAGGTTTTGTTGAAAACTCCAGATTTAAAATAAAATGATTCACTCAAAACCTATTTCAAATTCAAATTTCATTTATTCCGTAAAAATGGTTACATTTGTTTAAAATCGTCATATTTTTTCCCCTACCATGCAGTGCGATACGTGACGACTGAGAAACACTGCGAAAAAAATCAGTAGAACAGTCTTTTAAAATAAAATTACATATCCCAATATTTTATTAACCTAACTAATAACAATATACATCATTTTACATTGAGATTAAAACGATTTAATCCCAAGCATTTTTGTCACAAAGAAAATCAGAAATTTTATAATAAGCCCTGCTGCACAATTTGGCTTTAATAGTCAATTTAAACTTATTTATAGACAGTTCTCTAACACTATTATTTCAAAAATTAATTCCCCCTTAGAAGGCATCATAATATAGATTTTATTTTATAACGCAGTTTTCACGGAAGCAAGAGCTATGCGAGTGAAACCGCGCGTTCAGTCAAGTTATATTACAAAGATAAAATATTCGTACATTTCTTTGATATAACGCGATATGAGTTTCAATGGAGTAATTTAGGTATAATACTTCAGTATTAATTAATTTATACAACTGAACGTTGTTGATGAGCGGGTAGGTATATTGCTTTCGGTATAATAGTGAATTAATTATTAATAATAATAAATTCATCTTTTATATGAGTGGCTTTATATTTAAAGATTTTTTTTTCAAGAATACATAAATTACAGGTTTATATAAAAGTTCAGGAACGTTATTCAGGAGTGTAATATATGTGACTGGCTGGTCGGCTGTATACGGAAAGTCATGCCATTATTTAAAGATCACAAACATCACGAAGAATACTCACGACATTCTCTTGTTTATTTATCTGAATAAAAAACAGTGTGCTTATAACCTTTGACTGTTTTATTAAAATCCCTATTCATATAGGTATAATATTGAGTAACATTGACTATATTTAATAAAGAAGTACCCACGGAAACGGGATCTACATGGGTGAAAACGCGCGAGAAGCTAGTGGTGAAACATTTTTTTAATTTAATTTAGTACTTTTTATTCGTTTATCGTATAAATATTTTGACTTTATAAAATAAGGGCAGAAAGAACTACTTCCCATATGTGTATGACCTCTCCAATTCGCCCTTCCTTCAATATTTTTGTAGGACTTAGGTGTGTGTAAGCTACGTAAAGCTCCACTCTCCAAAGCGATTGAATGCTAATCATATTATTATCACGAATCTTTTCTTTTATCAATGTTAAAAAAGAATAACTATTAGAAAATGTTTTAAACTTCCTGCAGATGAGTGGAGACATTCTTTGAAAATTATATCTAGAATATGATTTTAAACTCTCACATATGAGTCGAGAAATTCTTTGATGTTTTATTTAATTCAACGTCTATTTCTAACATTTGAAATCGAGAAGTTTCCGCAACCTACTGATACATTATAAAACGGAAACGAATATTCTGGTGTATCTGCATCTACCTCTAGGTAGTGTAGCCGAAGGTTTAATGTTACTACATTTTTATTTTTTCAGACTTAACAACATACCTATATATATATTATTTCAAAGGAAAATATTGACATATAATTTTAATTCATCCGAAGCCCTCGTAGACCCGAAGTCCGAGAGGCCCGCGAACTGTAAAGTAGACCGACAGTTGCACAAAACCCCCTAAAATACTAAAAGTCATAATCCCTCGGCTCGCCAGCGACCGCCCTGAGCCGAGGTCCCTCCTGGGCTTGGACCTCGGCTAAAACTACAAACTAAGCAACCAAGTTTTTAAACCATTTATTAAGGCTGGAGCACTGCTCGCCTTCATGCCGAGTGAAGTAGCAAACGCCTAAATACGTATTTCCGTCCGAAAAAAAAGTAGCTTAAAGTATTCACTTGAGTAAGTAGAGTCTCACTGTCGTGGTCAAGTAGCAAAAATATATGCTGTAGCTGATGTATTGTGTTAGCCCGTTAACCACGCTGAACGTGGGCCTCCTCTAAATAGATCTTGGCATGCCAGGTCATATTGCCATAATCATCACGCTTGGCAGGTTGGTGAAAGATGGTAAGTATCCTTGAGCTGATAAATGCTGCTGCCATACATCAGCTGTATGTCCCTTAGTCGCTTCTTACGACACCCATAGAAGACTTGGGGTGGTGTATTCGAAGCCGGACACCACATCATCATCAACATCATCAGCCCGTATTACGTCCACTGCTGAACATGGGCCTCCTCCCGAGGGAGGGTATTTTCCATAGTCACCACGCTTGGCAGGCGGATTGTTGATTGTTGTATTATGTTGTACCACACAAGGAAACGCTGCCGCGTTTCTTGATATACGATTATTATAGATGATGTCATACCAATCGGGACCAACGGCTTAACGTGCCTTCCGAAGCACGGAGGGTAGTCCCTCAACCAACCAGACCCGGAAAGAAATCTGAGAATTTACACAAAGATTTCTTATCCGGCGTGGGAATCGAACCCACGACCTCCGAGATTTAAAGCGAGCCAAATACCGCTACGCTACGGAGGTTGTCACCACATAGCTTTTTATTCAATGTTTGGTACATTACTACCACTTGATTGACCACCATATATCGGGGTCGGTATCTACCAGAAATTGTTTAATATTACTAACGATGAAAACGTGTCTTTCTTAAGCATGCGCCAGACGGCATTCTACCACAGTTTCTGTCAGGTGACCTTGGTAGAAAAACAGTGGTTTTAAACCATGTAGCCAGTGGTTTTAAACCAAATTTCTATTGACCTTTAAACGCCCTTGGTAGACGGGCGTGCGCTTCAACCATTGGCAGAAACAGTGGTAGAATGCCGTCTGGCCGCTTGTTGTAAACCATTCGAAGGACAGTCGCGCAGCCGCACGGTCCGAGTGTCGATGTGTTGCGCGCGCAAGGATGGCCAACGAACGTGAGATAATTACGGAACTCATTGAGTACAGAGATTTGCCGTGTCTTTGGGATTTGACGTGCCAAGCTTATAAAGACCGGGCTCAAAAGAAAATGCTTGGGGATTCATTACATTTAAGTGACTCAAAGTGAGTCGTTCCTTCAACCACCGCTTCATCCAAATTCTTTTCTTTTTTTCATCGATTGCACACAAAAGAGCAAAACAAACTCCAACTTTTTGAAATTTCGACAAATAAGGAGCCATAGCGTATAGGAGTTTGCGCACGACGTTAGCTCAGCACAAGCGCTTCGAGCACACTGAAGTTTGGGGCTTGTTTTAAACCATGTAGACAGCAGCGCTTCTGCCGCGCTTCTACCAAGGTCACCTGGCAGAATCTGTGGTAGAATGCCGTTTGGCGCATGCTTTACTCCTTCTAATCTTTTTCTGATTTAATTCATTGCGGGTGCCTATCTTTAAGTTTTTTTTTTCATCAGTCTATTTATTTTTTCCAGTATGTGCCACTGTTAATCTTGGCTTACAGGAGTTGCAGTGATGGGAGTGTTGGTGGGATTAGTCAAGTAAAAAAATATCACTAACGGCACGAAGATAGATTTAGGTTAGAGAGAAGATATTGCGACAACTATTTTGCAGTCACAACCATCCAGACATTTAAACTTTAACATTTACGAGTATATTACTAAGGCACCTTGACATGTGTTTCTTACTTGCAAATACACTTTCGTGTCAAACGGACGTCCGTGACAGTTGACGTCACAATGGCCGTCGTGTGAACTCGTGTGTTCAGGACTCAGGCTCAGGATGTCATCTGACGTCAGTAGTGTTGCTTACAAAGTTTACATTTAAATTGCTTTATGGAAAATAAGGTCACGTGTAACTGTGAGTGCGAGAAAATAATGAAATAATTGTATTGGTCTGAGAATTGGGTATTCTGTAATTCGAATTGTCCTAACGTCTCAACCTTTTTATGTTGACATATGACTTCAGAAGCATACGGACGGATGTCTATTATACTTTAGAAGCATTTGGCCGTAAGTGACAGTTTACGATAAAGGCACATACGACGAATCTTTCTGAGTATAACGCACATACGACCTTATGCTTCCGAGCTCTTGATATGTCTTTATCACAATCGAGACTCTCTCTTAAACTTCCCTCCTAATTTTAAATTATTTAAAAGACATCTTTAATATCAACAATTAAGTAAAATATACCAGCTGTTGCTTGTAATCGCAAACTTTTTTATGTGTGTACTTATATCGAAATAAGTACATCGTATATAATGAAACAATCATAGAAAAACATCCATAGAAATAAATAGTAAAATCCATATTAACTATTGCATTTCAGGTATTGCCGTGTAGATTATACAAGGTATAATAAGATATAACGAAAAGGGTATATGCATAGAAAGAGCAAGGCTTCTTTGGATCATAACAAACGATATGGCAAGGGTTATTTAATCCTATCTCTACACGTCCGGAAGTAATGATTTTTTTAAATTCATAGATACCAGAAACCGAACTTTTCAAATTAAAATAAATACATCACTAGCACTCAATCAGCTGATCGATGTCAACAAACTATTTTCAAGTAAAAATAAACCTCTTACTCCTGGTATTTCTGAATAAAAGTTCCGCATTTTTATTTTTTGTTTGCAAAATAATACTGACTTTTTTTTATTTTATTTTGAGTTGAAACCCTTGCCATATCTTTTGTTATGATCCAAAGAAGCCTAGCTCTTTCTATGTATATGTTACGGCTAATAGCCGAAGTGCGGCTACACCTAGTTTTAGCCGGCTACAACAACTACCGGTCCAGCCGACCACATGCGGTTAAACTCAGATCAACCTGAATAAGTCCCTGTTCAACTCCATTGGTTGAGGTTTAAGTTTTTTTTTTTTTTTTTTACCACCCCCACTTCTTTTTGTGTCATGCATAGGTATTATACTTCGGCTATTAGCCGTAACATATATACCCTTTCCGTTACACCTTGTATAAGAACTAAGAATGCAATAAAATAAAGCATCTTTCCAATCGAATCCAATCGAAGTGCAATTCAATAGCAATATATTAACTCGCTTTCATCAATTACTGGAGACAGGCACTGGGAGCAACTGCACTTTGAACAATTGTAGGAGCATTAATTTTGTAACCTGGACCCTCGACTCGACATGCGAAGCTTCGACTGTCTCTTGAGATATATTGCAGTACATTTAGTTTTATATTGACCAGTTTTAATACTTCTTTCTTTTTATAAGAAATATCATGTAATCATCATCGTTTACGTCTAATGCTGAACATGGGCCTCCGCTTTAGAGACCTTGGCAAGCCAGGGTCCTTGAGAGATTTTTAAAGTAGTGTAGGGTCCTCTCCTTTTTTCCACTGTAAGTATAGGAGATCCCGCCGGTACCATATTGGCCGCGGGTGCGGTCGGGGGGCCGGATTTCTCATGCGTACCCGGCCCCCACCAACGGCGGATCGCAGGAGTGTCCGGGGGGTTTTAGTGGTGTAGGGTCCTCTCCTCGTAGTATGAGTTTAGCATACCACGCTATGGAGAGGGCGAGTCCCATATATCCCATCGCCAGCGCGCGGATACGCTGCATCGGCGGTGGGGATGCGTACATGCAATTCCTCCAGGACAACAAAAATACCACCGTAATCTGGAAGATGCTGTTGCTAATCCATCAGCTGTATGTCCCAAAGTCGCCTCATACGACACCTACGGGAATTCATAGGTTTGGTATATTCTTAGCCGAAAACCACATGTCAAAAGAAATATCATAATTATGTTAGGTTCTCCTAAAGTTAGAAACTTTTGTTGTATCATTTTATTACTCGATATAAAAATAAGTAAAATATATATGTTTTGAGTATGTAATGTTTAAAATTATTAAATGAAACAGAGTTTTTTTTAAATATTAATTAAAAATCCTTTCTCTTAAACTAAACTTCATAAAAATTAATTTATAGATTACTAGTTTAGACATAATTATAACGTGCCCCCAATATGTATGCTTTAAAAGCCTGCGATAGTACAGCTACTATGGGAAAACAAATCAATTCAAAGAAAACATTTTTATATATAATTTATTTTTTAATAATCATTAATAATACCTTATTTTACATATATTTATTTATTAGCGTAATACAAGATTTTGTCTAATGTAAGTCAAAGTAGTATATTTAAGATGAATAAATGTTTTTAAAAGATGTACAAATAATTAATCAAAGACTTTAAAAGATGACGAAAAGAATGATCTCGGAGTTTCTTATAGTCTTTCTTCTCCGGGTGTCACAACGTAGGTAGATAGAGAAAGACTCGTGGGAAGTTAGGATAGGGTCCGGTCGTCCGTGCAAGGCGAGGCTCGCGACGCGTTCTATGCTTCTAACCTAATGCCAGCCCACGCTGGTTGATTCTAATTATATTTATAATACGGGACTATCACATGCCACATTGGTAGATTTAAATTCTCATTGTGTTTGACTTATAATAAGTACGATCGATTCGTCTACATTATCAATAAACGTTTTCATTTCTTTTTATAACATTTTCATTTCATGAATTTTACAAATTTGGGACTCACTACTTTGAATCTAAAGCCATCAATCTAACCACCAGCGACCGCCCTTAGCCGATCCGGTCCAAGTCCCACAGGGTCGCCCTTTTGCGCAATTTGTTGCTTTTAGTTTATAAACCATTTAATGCCCCGTGAAGTAGCAAAAGCCTCGTGGATGACTACATAAATATTCATCCGAGAAAAAAAAACACTATTTTTTATACGGGAACCATTGTTACTCTTCCAGTCCTACCAACATTATTAAAATACCACACGAATCAACAAAAGCTGTGACCCCTATATTGTTGGTACAAAATGATTAAAAGATATGTTGCTGTTATGTTGGTAAGCCCTTTTCAAAACTACTGAACAAAGGATGCGCTGACATTTAATGATAACATTGAATTAACGAATCAATTGAATAGAAAATTCGGTGCCTACTCATGAGTAAATAATGTTATGGTATTCACAAAATCATTTTGTTAACCTACTGATATGCAAATAATATCTTCCGTAGCGTAGCGCTATTTGGCTCGCTTTAAATCACGTAGGTCGTGGGTTCGATCCCTACGCCGGACAAAAAATCTTTGTGTAAATTCTAAGATTCTTTACGGGTACTTTGCTTGAGGGACGCACGAGCACGTGAAGCCATTGGTCCCGATTGTTATAACATCATCTATAATAATCGTATATCAAGGAACGGGCAGCAGCGTTTCCTTGTGTGGTATAACATAATACTGCGGTCACCAACCCGCCTGCCAAACGTAGTGACTATGGCAAATACCCTCCCCGGGAGGAGGGCCATTTTCAGCAGTGGAAATTTTACGGGCTAATGATACTCGGTAAGCTAATACCTAATAAGGTTAGCTATTTATTTATTCTAATTAAGTATCTATTGTTATTGCCGTGTGTATTGTTTAATTAAGCGTTATTCTCAAAATTACTTGCGTTGAATCTCAAATACATTATAAATACGAAATATGATATATATTAATAATAACAGAATAATTCTAAAACTAAACTGAACAAATTAAAATAACCTATAATAAAAGCTAACTAAGAATTAAAAAGTACCAAAAGTTAAAATCTAACGTAAAACTAAATACTACTCTAATAAGCATTGCTATTAAGCGTGGCAACGCTGCCAGCATTCTGGGAACGCTTCCCAGTGACGCCATTTTGAGTAGTATTTACTTTTACATACGAAATTAAGTTAACCGTAACATGATTTATAAACTGTAATCACACAACTGTTATAGCCTTATAATGTTGCTGTAATAAATTTAGTATAATTATTAATTAACATCTAAATTTCATATTACACTAAACGAGATATTGAGACATGAAAATTATCTCGCGAACACACAATTAGGTTATGTACATAATATAAATACAACCTAATAGTATTGACTTGTTTACTTTGCACCAAAATGGCAGACAGAAATTAATTACCGGCTTTAAAACAACAGAAACAGTCGCGGTAATAGTCTTGCTTTATGTGTCAAAGGTCGTAAGTTTGATTACTACACGGGACTCAAAAATCTGGTTAGTTAAGGGAACGACTACTCTATCTGACATACCGGAGAAGAGACATATGCGACATCTCTCCCACCCTCCCAAAAATGGGCATGAATACTAAAACTCGTACACGCCAAAGCAGAGTGTTGCCGGCGTCGAATTAAACAATAAACGATATTTATTCAGCACTTAGGTATTTACATACACTTGTACTTGTGAATTATACACAATGAAATAAGATTAATATAATTAATTACAAAAAATGGCCACTAAAATCTATTGCGTATTAGCTAATGATCTGTCTATCGGTCTAGTATCATGTCATAGGTATATTAATAACAATAACTAATTCAATAATTAAAATCTTAATATAATTTATCTCTAAAGAAAGGAGGCATGTCTTTAAAAAATATTTTTAAGTATAAACGACACACGCCTTAGGGCACCCTTAATGGGCTAGGACAGCCACGGCTCAGATCATCGCGTCAATCACGCTCCGTCTTCTCTTTTATTGGGTCTAAGGTTGACAATAAATCTTCCGATACAAGACCCGAAGACTTATTTATTTTATCATAAACATCTAACTTAAAGTGATAGAATCACAATGTCCAATTCACTTATCCAAGAAAATTAACCGTTTCAATCTTCTTTCCTTTCTACAAAGTTTATTTTATAAAATGGTAAGACTCTAGATATTATTTTATCAGAACACAATTTATTTTAAAACGTTCACACGTTGGAAACTATTATCTTTGCGATATGAGGCAATATTGAGTAAGAAAGCTTTTAGACTTATTTTTTAAAATCTTCCTGGATAGGCATCTAAAATACAATACAATTAATCAATATCTATCTACTAGACTTTCGCGCGGAGTTTCATCTGCGTAACTCCCGATGCCATAGAAACTTCATGATAAATATAGCCTTTTAGCCTGCATCGAGAAATGGGCTATCTAACACTAATTTATTTTTGTCAAATCGGACTAATAGTTCCTGAGATTAGCACGTTCAAGCAAACAAACTGTTCAGCTCCATTTATTAGTATTAATACATATATACTAAATCTATTTGTGATGGCTTTTTTTTCGGACGGACATTATGCTGTTCGCCAGAAGGATCTTACTACTACACCGGGCATAATTTGTGTTGGCATTACCAATATACTTAACGAGTTTTCATATTATTAACTTAAAGAATATGTTTATTTTAACGTTTAGTTATAAAGCAACATACCTATTCGGCGAATATTCCGTCACATTTAACGAGATAAAAATCGTGTCAGTTCCCAATTAAAAATAACGAAACCTTCGATCTATTTTAAGCTTCTGTTTCACAATAATTAATAATAACTGAGTATTACCAATGATTAAAAAAAATTAAGGTGTGTATGGTTTTATATAATTAAAATAAATCAATAGCATAGCACGATAATTATCCATCGAAACTCAACATGAACATCAAGGACCCATAAAAGTGCTTTTGCTTACGTTCTTGAACTTTTCTGACGTCCATAAAACCGTATTATTTAAAACCTTACATAATAAAACGCTAACACAACTTACACACATAAAGCTATAAGGCTAAAAGAAATAAAGGTTTCTCACATAAACCAGCTCGAACCTAGTGACATTATCAGATGAATGGACAATGACGTAGGCGTCGTAGAAGGCCTACTACGTAACTCGTAGCGCGCTACGGTGCTACGAGACTATGGCATTATGACAAAGTTTCTTTTTTGTTAGCTTACGTAGACAGTTGACATTTTGAATACTTGCTTTGCTTCGTGGTTTTACCTGCGATGAATTGATACTTTTCAATTATAGGTTGTATGTTGTCGTATTGATATATTTTAGACTTATTTCAAGAAATGAGTTATCAAATGCAAACAAAAAAAAATCATCGCGGGATTTCACGATGCCAAAAAAAGTTGTGTTTTCAATGTATTTTTTTCAATATATTTATGGCGTATGATTGACCTCGGTTTACTACATTGTTTTTTTAATTTATCAATACTTCATATTTCTATGCTTGCGCTGCATTTTGGCACCCAGGTAGTTATTGTAACGTAGGCTCTCCGCTAAGATAGGATTTAGGGCTATTATTTAAGGATATCTAAGTAAGTTCAGCTTTATGTCTCAGTAAGTACTCGCCTTCTCCCTTCATATTCTTTACTTGAACAGCCTATTTCTGTCCACTGCTGAACATAGACCTCTTAACAGACCTTGGCAAGCCATGGTCGTTAAGAGAAACGGGGATTTAAAGCTTAAATGTATAAATGACGAAGTCGCGAGAGACGGCTAGTAAATATATAGATATCAGTGATTCCCTATGTGGTGTAAGTAGACCCCCAAGGGTAACAAAATCGGCTTCACAACTTGTAAGCGTGTTATATGATAGAAATAGATCAAGGGGGGGCAACGAAAACCAACCAAATTAGCAAAGTTTTTTAAGGAGACCATAACGTCGGTGATATTGCAATACGGCGTAAGTGACAATAGCTTATAAAGTTGAAATCAAATATAGCAAATTATATTTTTTACCCTAAAAGATAAAGAAAAAACATATTTCTTGACATATGAAATCACACCTTAGTAGCAACCGTCACATACGCGGTATTGCAATATCACCGACGATAAGAAAAACAAAACTTGCCTCGGAAAGCATGTTAAGCCGTTGGTCTCGATTGTTATAATATCATCTATAATAATCGTATATCAAGGAACGGGCAGCAGCGTTTCCATGTGTGGTACAACATCATACTGCGGTCACCAACCCGCCTGCCAAGTGGTGACTGTGGCAAATATCCTCCCCGGGAGGAGGCCCATGTTCAGCAGTGGACGTTACACGGGCTGATGATGATGATGAATAGAAAAAAAAGTTTGGGACCTTCTGGTTTAGATGCTTTACGTACCTACGTACATAAGTACTAAATTTTACTTTATTTTCTTCTAAAACCTTTTTACATTTAAGGTTGTCACGTCCGAGGTTTATGTACGTTGCGTTAGAATGTTACCTTTAGATGCTGGTTATTGACATCGGAGTCATTTAGGCATAATAAAAATGTGCTTAGTACTTTTTTTTTAAGATTACTAAAAGAATTTTTGTACACTACTATACCTCCTCGTGCTAAGCTACCGTGCTTGTGTTACAAGTGGGTTCATGGTAGTGCAATGGACCATCCGATGCCCTCGTAGAGCCGAAGTCCGAGGGGCCCGCGAACTATAAAGTAGAGCGACAGATGCACAAAACTCCCCTAAAATACTAAACGTCATAATCCCTCAATCTCATCGCTAGCGACCGCCCTGAGCCGAGGTCCAAGCCCCACAGGGGGCGCACTCTTTTAAATCATTTATTAAGGCTGGAGCTTTGCTCGCCTTTATGCCCGGTGAAGTAGCAAAAGCCTCGTGGCAAATAACGAATGTCAATACGAAAAAAAAAAAAAGCTGTGCAATGGGTGGGATTGAATCGGCAACCACATTCTTTAACTTACTTCTATTATATTATACTCTCAACAAGCTTTAAATTTCGGAGGTCGTGGGTTCGATCCCCACGCCGCACAAGAAATCTTTGTGTAAATTCTAAGATTTCTTTCCGGGTCTGGTTTGTTGAGGGACTACCCTCCGTGCCTCGGAAAGCACGTTAAGCCGTTGGTCCTAATTGTTATAACATCATCTATGATGCTATCTAATGAGGTCAAGCAAACAAACAATCAAACAAACTTAGTACAAACCTGTTATTTTTTCCATTACAAACCGACATTTCAATTTTATTTATTAATATAAAATGTATCTTTCATAACGGTTTGCCGTCTCACATACCTCTTTCATAAGTGTTTGCTGCAATCATTATTGAATTAAGCTCGCCATTGTGGATATTGTTACTGTTATATAAACTTCATGTAATGTATTTAGAAAGAAGAAAGAAAGAAAATTCTTTTACTTACGGCACATTATAGGTACAATGACAAATAAATACATAACAATTAGATAAGTAAATGTGCAATACATGGATACTGGCTTCAGCATTATGCTACCTCAATAACCTAAAAGATTATTGCGGCAGCGCTGGTATTCTAGCCAACCCCAGTTATGACGGCTCGCATGCCAACCGTCTAGTAAAATAATAATAAAAAGTAATAATACTAACAAATTATTAAAAATAAAATAAAGAAACAAATACAATCAAAGTAATCATTCATAAAAAGATAATAATAAAATTCAAATAGGAATTGTGGGTACTGAGTGAAATAAAGATGTAAATTAAAAAAGTAAACAAACATTCACTTGTTCTTGTCCACATCACAATGTTACATTATTATTCTTATTCTATGAATTAAACTATGTAACTAACAGGTAGTATCAGATTGTAAAATATTACAGACAATATACTCCGTTATATATAGTCCGTCCGTTTGTCATTACTTCATATAGAAAATTTGGTATAAACAACATAAATTGATTCTTATTTACCTCGAGTAATATAAAACAATGATATTTCGTTCCATTAGGACAAAATACATACTCAATCCATTATTACTTTGAGTTAGCTTTTAAACTAATAAAATTCACACTTCGCACTTAACATTCTTAATGGAAACTGTAATGTAGTATCTAGACAATGCCTTAGAAATAGGTTGTTTTAAAATACAGCTTATCTTATGAAACACTAGAATCCCGCGCGCGGTTTCTCCCGCGTAATCCCCGTTCCCGTGGGAACTTCATAATAAAATATAGCCTATGTCACTCAGGGTGAATGTAGCTTTCTAATGGTGAAAACATTTTTAAAATTGGCACAGTAGTTTTTGAGTTTATTCATTACAAACATAGACACACAAAAATACATATCCTGCCCCTTTATAATATGAGTATAGAATAACATAATTAACTAGCTTCCCGCGCGCGGATTTACCCACGTATATTCCATTCCCGTGGGAACTTCATAAATAAATATGAAGTTACTTAGCCTATAATACTTCTGGATTAAGATTTTTGAAATCGGTTCAGTAGTTCTGAAACATATACCTAAGCATAAATAAAAGATATATACAGGGTTATTTTTAAAACACCAACAACCTTTTGGAGAATAGAAGTACTCATGATTATAAACAACTTTTACTATGGGATCAACCATGAAACCGCGAAAAAAAAATCAGCTGTTCCATACATTTATGTTTACTTACCTCGACAAAATGTATAGAACAGCTGATTTTATTTTCGCGATTTCAGGGTTGGTCCTATAGTAAAAGTTGTTTACAATCGTACATAAACCCTCTAAAAGGTTATTGGTGTTTTAAAAATTACCCTGTATTTAGCATAAAGAATAAAGAAAAGTATAAAGTAAAGATGGATGGATTTTGTAAAAAGTGATTTGAAAGAAAAGGGAGTTAGTGATAGTGAGACGGGGGACAGGACAGAATGGAAGAAACAAACGTGTTGCGCCGACCCTAAGTAATATGGGATAAGGGCAGGAAGTAGAAGTAGTTCCGAAACATATTCAATGCAAACAAAAACCAATAATAATCTTTCCACCTTCCTAGATTCTAATAGGTAAAAACGGTACTATATTACTACTATGTCTGTATGTCTGTATCTAATATCTGATGGTGTATAAGGGGGCCATACATAAAAAGTAATATATTTACCGTTTTTTATTGAATTTCAATAACGACAAAAGGTAGACGCTTGAAATATTCACAGAATAATTAGTTGTATATATTGATTACTAGCTGTGCCCCGCGGTTTTACCCGCGTTACTCGGCTCCAGTAGGTCGGAGAGTGATTTTTAGGAGCCTATATGTCAATCCAGCGTATAAACTATCCCAGTGCAAAATTTCAGCCAATTTAGTTCAGTAGTTTTGACGTGAAAGAGTAACAAATATCCATCCATCCATCCATACTCACAAACTTTCGCGTCTATAATATTAGTAGGATTCACTTTAAATATAAATAATCGGATTTTTACTTTATCAGCCAGTTTAGACATAGATTTATTTTACCAGCGTGGGTATTGAACCCACGACCTCCGTGAATTAAAGAGAGATGCAACCTACCCCTACGCTACGGAGTTCGTCAACCCACAAAGCTTTTATCCTTTACTCAAACACCCATTGTAACAAAAGTGCATGAACACAATGCAAAAAGCCACATTCATTCATCTTTCACTCATTGGAACGATTAAACAATACCGAGTAATGACGTCACTTAACTGTTATTAGTTTTCTTTGTGACGTCACTATGTAGGTTGTTTTGTTTTTTTTTCTCATAACATGGGCCTCCATGGGCCACGCTTGGCGGTGGATTGACGATATATCACAAAATTAAATGGTGTTAATACAACCGTGACATATTGCTTTCCGATGCACGGAGGGTAGGTAATTCCTGCATCAAATTGCAAACGAAAGAACGCTTTGCCTTCTGGCTAACTACGCAATGTCCATCCGAAAATAAGGCTTAAAACGAAACTTAAGGTATCCACGAAATTTATCACTAACTAGGTTTACCTCCCATTCTAGAAGAAACTTTATCATTAAATATAGCCTACTAGCTGCGCCCCACGGTTGTACCGCGTTACTCTGCTCCAGTGGGTCGGAGCGTGATATTTTGAAGTCTACGTGTTAATCCAGCGTATAACCTATCTCGGTGCAATATTTCAGCCAATTCCGTTTAGTAGTTTTGGCGTGAAAGAGTAACAAACATGCATCCACCCATCCATCCATAGTTACAAACTTTCGCGTTTATAATATTAGTAGAAAGTTTCTCCTGGATAATGTAGTTACCTAATAGTGAAAGATTTGTTTAAATCGGTCCATTAATTCAGGACCCAGTTCAATTAAGAAAAAACCGGCCAAGTGCGAGTCGGACTCTCGCACGAAGGGTTCCGTGCTAGTTGCAACTGTGATCGATGTTAATAATAGTTAATTGAATGAAAGGTAAATTGTGGTTTCGGTTTATGACGTATTAAAAAAAAACTAATTACTTGATCTCGTTCAAACTAATTTTCGGTGGAAGTTTGCATGGCTATGTACATCATATATTTTTTTTAGTTTTATCATTCCCTTATTTTAGAAGTTACAGGGGGGGGGACACACATTTTACCACTTTGGAAGTGACTCTCGCGCAAACTATTCAGTTAAGAAAAAAATGACATTAGAAACCTCAATATCATTTTTGAAGACCTATCCATAGATACCCCACACGTATGGGTTTCATGTTTTTTTTTTTTTTTCAGTTCTAAGTATGGGGAACCCCAAATTGTTTTGTTTTTTTAATATTTTTGTGTGAAAATCTTAATGCGGTTCAAAACATACATCTACTTGCCAAGTTTCAACATTATAGTTCTTATAGTTTTGGAAAAAAGTGGCTGTGACATACGGACCGACAGACAGACAGACAGACAGACAGACATGACGAATCTATAAGGGTTCCGTTTTTTGCCATTTGGCTACGGAACCCTAAAAACCAAACAAATCTTTTCTCGTCATAATATTAGTATAGACTAGCTGTTGCCCGCGACTTTGCTACCTCTTTTCATAGGGATGGAATTTACCGCCAGCGCCAATGCCTCGACGCGACGGGCCAAGCTAGCTGCATACGTCTTAACCTGCGCTTGCGCTTTCAATTGCACTATTACCTTTGTAGACGCGATCACGCGACATATTTTTTTTCCATTATTGGGTCACCAACAATTATTAACATTTTACCAAGTTAATAACACATCATAATAAATACTTTAGTGTAACAATCTATTACAGGCAAGCACCTCATGCAATAAAGACTGACAATTAATTGTAATTATATTCTCTCCAGGATTACAATACTCGTATTAAATTTGCCACTCGTCTTTTCATCCTCTGAGCCATCGTAGGACCCTAGTACATTTCAATATGTTTTATGTATATAAAGAACAATATAATGTACCAATTAAGCCATAATCTTGACACAACATGAATTATTAATGAACTTACCGAAGCATTCTCTACACGTTTCAGCTATTTGCCCGAGGCGCCTCTCAAGTATGTTTGTAAACTTATTACAGTAACTTAGTTAAGCGTAAAGCCTTTAAAACAAGGTTATTCGCTATTTAACTTAATGGTATACACATAATATTTATTTATAAAATAACATTTTACATTCATGAATATACTGGATGACCTTTTTTACCGTCTTGAAAATAATAGGGCGTGATATGTATATGAAATAGATGTATAAGACACAGTTATTTTATCTTTTTTTTACTGGCATAGAGTGAAATTTTATAACCGTAAAAATGCGTACCTAAGTAGGTAGTTACGCTATTTCGCTCACTCTTTTCATTCATATTTGATTGCGGCCTAGTATTACAGGCACCTATCTTAATTAACGTAACTTAACTACCTAATTAGGTACGTATGTTTATTGTTACAATTTTCAATCTATGTCAGTTAAAAAAAAATGATAAAACAACTCTGCCTTTTTTTTGTCCGGGGGGAAATGCATTGACGCATTCCCACCACCGCTGCAGCGTATTCGCGCGCTGGCGGTGGGATATGTGGGACTCGCCCTCTCCATAAAAACAACTATGCCTAACTCTCTGTCATTTTCATGAAGGTAAAATAAGTCACCCAGTATATAACAAAAAGTAGCTCATTTAAACTTATAAAATACTTCTATTCTAAATCTATTCTACTTGGCAAGGTTCCCAGAATGCTGGCAGCATTACCCCGTTGAATGGCAATGCTTACCTGTTGTGCAAAGTAGAAACCAGCACTCGGAGAACGTGCCGCTGCGAGGTTTTTATAAATTCATTTGGCATTTATAAGTTAATGGTTATGTTAAATGTTATTTGCCAACAGTTTAAATTTTTTATCTAAGTATACTTCTATACCAATATTCTAAAGAGAAACGATTTGTATGTAAGTATGTTTGCAACGAATTGGCTCAAAAAGTAATGGACCGATTTTTAAAATTCTTTCACCATTTTAATGCTACATTATCACTGATATAGGTAAGGCTAATATAGGCTATATTACTTATGAATTACCCGGAGTTACGCGGGTGAAACCGCGAGCGGGAAACTAGTATAATTTAAAGGTGAAAAGTTTGTATTTATGTATGTTTGTTTCGGATAAACTCGCACACTACTGAACGGATTTTAACAATTCTTTCGCCATTAGAATGCTACATTATCCCTGCTATAATATAAGCTATAAAAGTTTACCCGTGCGAAGCCGGGGCGGGCCGCTAGTCTTTTATAGAAGAGCAAACTAAAACGAAGTCGTTTTACTTGGGACTCCGCTCTGCATTAGCAATTATATGCTAATATATAGCTTTTCACGCGCGGTTTCACTCGCGTAATTCCCGTTCCAATGGCATCTTCATAATAAAATATAGCCTTTAGCTATCTAACGCAGAAATATTTTTTAAATCGGACCAGTAGTTATTGGGGTTAGCGCGTTTTAGCAAACTCTTCAGATTGATTTGAGAGAATGCCGTAAACTGTTAGCATAATATGCTCTCTTGGTACCCCTCTGGTGGTGACCACGGTCAGATCACCACGGGATCTCTTCACTTCCCAGATAATAGTAATCCACCCCTTTGTTGACATTTGAGAAATTCTGCGTTTGAACATAATTCCGCCACTCGCACATGACATACCTGAAACAATCAGAAACATACATTTAATATTATCTTCACCAGTACTATACTAATATATAAAGCTGAAGAGTTTGTTTGTTTGCTTGAACGCGGTAATCTCAGCAACTTGTTCTCCAGATTTCAAAAATCTTTAAGTCCTAGATAGCCCATTTATTGAAGAATATTTTAAAGCGATGTTCCCACGCGTGACACGTGAAACCGCGCGCGGAAAGCTAGAAGTTAATAAAGCTCGTACTACTTAGAAGGACAGATGCACAAAACTCCCTTAAAATACTAAAAGACATAATCCCTCAATCTCATCACCAGTGACCGCCCTGAGCCGGGATCCAAGCCCTACAGGGGGCGCCCTCTTGCGCAGGATGCTTATTTTGTAGTTTTTAACCATTTATTAAGGCTGGAGCTCTGCTCTGCCTTTATGCCCGGTGAAGTAGCAAAAGCGTCGTGGCTAATACGTAAGTCCATCCGAAAAAAAAATACTACTTAGAAGGAAAATAAGTTTAGTGTCCATATAATACTAAAGAAAAAGTTCCCCTCTGCTCTATCAAAAGCAAGCTCGAAAGTCTTACAGGACATTGACGTACCCCAGCAAATACTTAGTGCCAAGTTTCGTACTTAAACACATAACACATCGTTGATAAATACTAGTGTAGGTATGTAAATGTTCCTGTACAAATCACGTTAAAGAATTAAAATTTAGTTCATTTTGTCTGAACTAGACTTAGACGTTTGTGGGAAAACTAACGACTAATTGAAATACATTTTTTATCAAAAGTTAAATAAACATTAATCAGCAGTGGGTACCACATAGATTTGTGTTTCATCAATTTAAAAAAATTAAATTACACACAAAAAGAATTGAACAAAAATTAATTACATAAAATCAGCCCTCAGACAGGCGTTGCACAACACAAAATACATTTTATTGTAGTGATGATACTCATCTGCGCATTACATTTTTTAAATATTTCAATTCCACTATAAAAAAAAAAACTAAACTGTTTCATCCACTAACTTTCTAAAACCAACATCGATAAAACTACCAGCAAAACATTGTATTCATAAATTGATTGTCACTTCCCAAATTGTTAAATAACAAAGTAATCCAATTAAAATGTAAAAAAAATCAACGCAAATTGATAAAAACGAATATTCTAAAAGCAATTGCAAAATTTATTTAAAATTTTATGCGATTTTTTTTTTTTCAAAACTGAACTCATCTTTTTAATGCAATACGATTCAATTTCATTCAAATAGCAATGGTTGATAGGTTGTTTTGAAATTGGTAGTGCAAATAGGAAGCTTCACGTTTTTGTCGAAAACTGATGATCCAATATTATTCAATTTGCAACTATTCAGATTTATAGCCGAATAAATAAAACCGGTCAAGTGCGAGTCGGACCCGCGCACAAAGTGTTCCGTAACATTTTTAAGTTCCTACCTGTTGACGTTATTGACATCGAGCAAAATAGGGCAAAAAATAAAGTTTGTTGTATGGGAGCACTCCTTAAAAAAATATTTTATTTTTAGTATTTGTGTTATAGCGGCAATAGATCTAGCTATCGCGATTCTTGAGATACAGCCTGCTGACAGACAGACAGACAGACAGACCGACAGCGAAGTCTTAGTAATAGGGTCACGTTGTTACCCTTCGGGTGCGGAAACGTAAAACGAATCAATGGGAAATATTTTTACTAATCACTTAGTTTTTGTGAATTACACACTATAGACCAATTATTCCTACTTTTTAACATATTCATACTGCCTACAATTATTCTATATCCGTTAATAATGCATCAATAGTGTAATTTCTTTCAGACGAACATTTATGTAGTCAACCAGCAAGCTGTTGCTACTCACCGATGTCACAGCAATTGCGCGGCAAGTCACCCTCCCTCTTGTATCTTGTATTTAGACTTTTAAGACAAAAGAAAAGTCCAAACCATTGCCGAATGGCAACCTCTAATTGAATCGTGTACACAATCGTGATCGAAGTGACAACTGTGACGATAACTACCTAAATGAGAGGAACTTGTAACCTCAGAAGCATGTATTTGTGATGAGAGTGACCGACGTGACAAAACCACGATTAATTTTAACGAGTTTTTTTTTCGGTTTGATTTACGTAGGTAGCCATGAGGCGTTTGCTACTTCACCGGGCATAAAAGCGAGCAGAGCCCCAGCCTTAATAAATGGTTTAAAAACTACAAACTAAGCAACCTGCGCAAGAGGGCGCCCCCTATGGGGCTTGGACCTCGGCTCAGGGCGGTCGCTGGCGATGAGATTTAGGGGTTATGACTTTTAGTATTTAAGGGGAGTGTTGTGCAATTGTCGCTCAACTTTACTTGAGTCACTAGAACGATGGTCACGGTGACGGAAACGTAACAACTTAGCACACTTCTAAACTATAGGTATAAGTAGCTAATCTATTCAAATACTAGTACTCTCATCAACTATTAATAATTATATACTAATATATATATTAATTAGTATACCTTAATAATAGTAGCTTATACTGACAGGAACATTTAGTGACTCTCCGATGTGGTTTTAATACGTTTTAATCAAACTTAATGTATTTTAATGGAACGAAATTGGAACTGGCTTATTCCACAGAGCAATTTTGTCGAAAATGTTGTGGTTTTTGCTATTTGGTGAGTCTGTTACGTAGTTATATACTAGAAATAATAAGATTGTAATAGAATATGCTAGAGTTTCCAACGGTCATATTTGCCCAGAACATATCCTGGTTTTCTTTATGTAAGGATTACTAGCAGAGTTTTTCACACTATATTCTTGCTCCCCTCGTGCTAAGCTAAATTGCTTCTGTTACGAGTGGGTGTTCACAGCGGTAGTGCAATGGGCGGAGAATCGAACGGAACGCGATTGCAAGTTCGAGGCTTTAGCCATTGGACTACGGCCGCATCAGATTAAGCAACTCCCCGTTAAGAATCGCACGCCAATTGATTATTCCTTGATTTTAATTTACTAAACCAATTTTTTCTTCTTATTAATTGAAACTGCCACATTACTGCGTCCGTTTTTAAAAACTAATTGTCTTGGTTTTTCCAAGTTCAAGCCCTAGTTTTTTTAAATTGTGGTCTCCCCCTTGTCTTGAAATTGCAATACATTCTTACAAACTTACGCGTTTATAAATAAATAATATTAGTAGGATAAACTAAAAAAACTACTAAATTAGAGATGTGTAGTTCGCGAATGAATCCTTCAATTGAAGTACTTCAGTTGGAATCACTCTGTATCTCTTTCGTTCAGTGCAGATTCATATACTTCAATAGTTCCGTTTAGTCCATTTAGTTCACAGTGTTAAATACTTATATCCAATATATATATATTCGTACACTTTATTACTTAATGCTTTTAAATGAAAGCTTTACATTTAATTTAAAAAAAAAATTTAAAGAACTAATACCAAACAATATAATCATTCTCGTTATTAGTTCATTGCACGATCGATGATCGTTCGAAAGACCTGCGAAAATTGATTAAAATGAATCTTGTTCATAAGCTGAACTAGTGAAGTAAATGAGTCATATAATAGTACACTTAGTTCAAATGAAGTAAATCACTCTTTTCACTTCAATGACACATATTGCGCATGTCTAACTTAATGAAGTACTGAACTAAATCAGTGGATTATTCATTGAGCCAAAAGATATACTTCATTCATTTCTTTTTACTGACACATTTTGCGCATGTCTATACTAAATAACTAATTAACTAAAAAAGAACTCGCTTATCTACCATTTTATCATACATATTTTGGTCACACAGTGCGTAAAGGAGACGAGAGTCCAAAAACTAAATGTGGTTTGAAACACAGAAGGCAAAAGATCACGCGAAATTTCACCAACAAGATGGACGGATGAAATCAAAGACTCGTCGTCCTTAAAATTCTACACGGTCGTGAGAGACGCGCTCGACAAAAACCGGTGGAGACAGATCATCCGCTCTTGACGCCCCTGATGCTGACCACGATCCTCAGATATGAGGGATCGACTAAGAAGAAAAAGAACTAAATTTTAAGTATGTGATTAAAGAGGGCCACTGATAGGTTTCATGAACTTTATCTCCATATAACTTAAGTCTCGCTTGTGCATTCAACTAAAAAGACTGAGCTAAGTTACAAAAGTTTTAAATAAGGTATAGAAGGTTACTATATCACCTTTATTAGTTTCAAACTACTTACAGTTACTTCATAACAGTTAAAAGTGCTTGGAAGTTAACTGCATAGAAGCTATCTCTGTACAAATAAATATAATATATGTGTTTGTTTGTAATGAAAAACTAATTAGTTTTCCACGAAAACACAAATAAAAAAAATATGTTCGTTTATCTTTGTATCTGTCTGTTCCGGCGGCTATTCTCAGTAAACGGCTATAATACATTACATTCGAATTTCGGGGTCTTGAAGCCCTGGTTCCAAATAAATTTAATAAAAACCTCGCAGCGGCCTTCGTTAACATAGCACATTCTCTGTCTGATTTTACTTATTTTGCACAGCAGATAAGCATTGCCATTAGAAGGGGCAATGCTGCCAGCATTTTGGGAACCAAGTAGCGGGATAGCATGAGTTTAATGGGACTAACCCCCCGTCACTGTAACTCCTCTAAGCCAGGATCAACAGGGGCACACATGATCACGGAAGATCGGGGCACCTAAATGTCTTGGATCTGGCGTATTTGGCGATTGACAATCAGAAAGTTTATAAGAGGAGTTGGAAAGTAATATTCCACATCCCACGAGCGCAATTTTTTTTACTTAGTTTTATCTGCGTATTCTATAATATTATAAAGAGGAAAGTTTTGTATGTAAGTATGTTTGTAACGAATTGGCTCAAAAAGCACTGGACCGATTTAAAAAAATCTTTCACCATTTGAATGCTACATTATCGCTGATTAATATAGGCTATATTTAATTATGAAGCTCCCACGGGAACGGGAGCTACGCGGAAGAAACCGCGCGCGGGAAGCTAGTAATAAGTAAATTAAAGTAATACATATAGGTAAATTCATTTACACAGTTTCTTGTCAAAGTAGTAGAACTAGTAAATCCTAACAAACTATAAACTTTAACAAAGTTACGAAGTGATTCAATAACTCAAGTGTTGACGGCTCGCACGTAATAAAACATTGTTTACTGCGTAAATTATTTTAAAAGTAAATTGTAGCAGCTACAGACTTTGTTCGTGCATTTATGAAATGTGTTTTTAAAGGTTTTCTATAGAGAGGTATTCCTCGAAGCGCTACCATTTTGAGGCGCTCCTTTTTTATTCCTCGGAGCGCTCCTTTTAGTAGCTCCTCCCGATAGTAATTAAAAATATTAAAATTTTATACCTTGAAGCCCACCCAAGGTTTTCTTCAATTTTAATATTTTTAATTACTATTGGGTGGCGCTACTAATAGGAGCGCTCCGAGGAATAAAAAAGGAGCGCCCCATTAGAAGCGCCTCAAAATGGTAGCGCTTCCAGGAATACCTCTCTCTAGAGTAACTATGTAGGCACGTAGGTATATATGAAACGTAGTGTCGGTAATAAACATAATTATATTTAATGATTAATTCGAAGAGGCCGTAGCCCAATGGCTATGGCGTCGGCCTTGTGATCTTGAGGTTGCTGGTTCGAACCCCACCCATTGCACTACCGACGTGAACCCACTCGTAACACAAGCATTTAGCTTAGAACGACGGGTTAACAGAATACTAGTAGACTGCAAAATTATGCTAGTAAAATTAAAAAAAAAAATGCTACATTTTTATTGTTTTATAGTAGACTAGTTCCCCGCGCGCGGTTTCACCCTCGTTACTCCCATTCCTGTGGTAACTACATAATTAAATATATCCTATGTTATCTGGCGATAGTGTAGCTTTCAAACAGTGAAAGATTTTTTCAAATCGGTCCAGCAGTTTCGGAGCCTATTCAATACAAACATTAAAATCTTTCCTCTTTATATTATTAAGATACACACAAGAAATCTAAAATAACAATAAAAATAACGACTATGTTCAAAGTTACTATTTCTTTAGAAATACCTTTCAGTAGACCTGCAAGAGGATACGTAATGAAGAAAACATCAGCTCTAACCTATATCATCACCAGCCTGTTGTAGTCCACTGCTGAACATAGGCCTTCCCCATCGATTTCCAGCGGGAACGATCGCTAGCGGCCTGCATCCACCAACTTCCTGCGACCTTTATGAGGTCGTCGGTCCATCGTGCAGGCGGTCGTCCTACGCTGCGCTTGCCAGTACGTGGTCTCCACTCGAGAACCTTTTTGCTCCATCGGCCGTCAGTTCTTTGAGCTATGTGTCCTGCCCATTGCCACTTCAGCTTGCTTATCCGTTGAGCTATGTCAGTGACCTTCGTTCTCCTGCGGATCTCTTCATTTCTGATTCGATCACGCAGAGAAACGCCGAGCATAGCTCTTTCCATAGCTCGCTGAGCGACTTTGAGCTTTCTTATGAGGCACACAGTAAGAGACCACGTCTCAGATCCATATGTCATCACTGGTAACACACATTGATTGAAGACTTTGGTCTTCAGGCACTGAGGTCTTTCCTCTTTATATTATTAAGATACACACAAGAAATCTAAAATAACAATAAAAATAACGACTATGTTCAAAGTTACTATTTCTTTAGAAATACCTTTCAGTAGACCTGCAAGAGGATACGTAATGAAGAAAACATCAGCTCTAACCTATATCATCACCAGCCTGTTGTAGTCCACTGCTGAACATAGGCCTTCCCCATCGATTTCCAGCGGGAACGATCGCTAGCGGCCTGCATCCACCAACTTCCTGCGACCTTTATGAGGTCGTCGGTCCATCGTGCAGGCGGTCGTCCTACGCTGCGCTTGCCAGTACGTGGTCTCCACTCGAGAACCTTTTTGCTCCATCGGCCGTCAGTTCTTTGAGCTATGTGTCCTGCCCATTGCCACTTCAGCTTGCTTATCCGTTGAGCTATGTCAGTGACCTTCGTTCTCCTGCGGATCTCTTCATTTCTGATTCGATCACGCAGAGAAACGCCGAGCATAGCTCTTTCCATAGCTCGCTGAGCGACTTTGAGCTTTCTTATGAGGCACACAGTAAGAGACCACGTCTCAGATCCATATGTCATCACTGGTAACACACATTGATTGAAGACTTTGGTCTTCAGGCACTGAGGTATTTTGGACGAGAAGATCTCTCGAAGCTTCCCAAACGCTGCCCAGCCGAGTCGGATTCGACGATTGACCTCTTTCTCTAAGTTGGTCCTACCTAGTTGGATCGTTTGACCTAGATATATGTATTCGGTCACAACTTCGAGAATGGAGTTTCCAACGGCTATAGAGTTGGGCACTACATGGGCGTTATGCATGACTTTCGTCTTGCCCATGTTCATTCTAAGCCCAACTTGTTGAGAAACTCCATCGAGGTCATTGAGCATCTGTCCAAGGTCCTCCAGCGATTCTGCCATGATCACTATGTCGTCGGCAAATCGAAGGTGAGTGATGTACTCGCCATTTATGTTGATGCCGTGTCTTTGCCATTCCAGGAGCTTGAAGGCGTCCTCCAGAGCAGCCGTAAAAAGTTTGGGAGATATAACATCTCCCTGTCTTACGCCTCTCCGTAGCGGGATTGCCTTCGTACATTGGCCCTGTACTCGGACCGACATGGTGGCGTTTTTGTACAAGCACTTCAGCACTTCAATGTACCGATAGTCGATACGACACCGCTGAAGAGACCTTAGAACCGCCCAAATTTCGACCGAATCAAAGGCTTTTTCATAGTCCACAAATGCCAAGCATAGGGGCTGATTATACTCCTCGGTCTTCTGTATAATCTGCCGCAGCGTATGTATGTGGTCTATGGTACTAAAGCCTTTTCGGAAGCCGGCTTGTTCGGGAGGCTGGAAGTCATCGAGCCTGTGTTCGAGACGATTTGTGACGACCCTCGAGAACAGCTTATAAACATGGCTCAGCAATGTGATGGGTCTGTAATTCTTCAACATGGTTTTGTCACCTTTTTTGAAGAACAGAACCACCACACCTCTGCTCCATGATTCTGGCGTTTGTCCCTCGAGTAAGACGGAGTTAAAGAGCTTCTGAAGGACTTTAAGTATCGGTGTTCCACCCGCATTCAGAAGCTCAGATGTGATTCCGTCATCACCTGGCGCCTTGTTGTTTTTAAGCTGTTTAAGGGCCATCATAATCTCGTATAGGCTGATGTCCGGGAGATCTTCGGTATTGTGTCGGGTGAGCCTTGCTCTGGGGTCTTTGGCTTGGCTGTTAGCGGGCTTGACTGTTGAGGCATACAGCTGATTATAGAACCTCTCTATCTCCCGTAAAACCTCTGGCTTACTCGACGTCACTACCCCATCTTCCTTCTTCAGCTTTGTCAACTGGCTTTGCCCAATAGAGGTGTCTCTTGCGAACACTTTGGAGCCTTGGTTTCGCTCTATCGTCTCCTTAATACATTTTGTATTATAGGAGCGAATGTCGTGACGCAATGACGTTAAGATATGTCTATTGAGCTGCCTAAATGACTCCGCATCGTCTGGAGTCTGGAGCATCATCGTACGTCGTTTAGCCATGAGGTCCCGGGTATTAGTGGATAGTTTCTGAGGTCTATTTCTAGGGTGGGGTTTAAAATATTTAAGCCCCACCGTATGCACAGTGTCTACTAGCCCGCTGCTGAGATCGTCCACAGATTCGCAGCTGTCTAGACATTCGAAGCGATTACTTAGTTCGATCTGAAAGCTCTCGGGGTTTTGGATGTGTGCGTTTGAAGGTCGGAGCGTAGACTTCATCAGACGGGATCGTTCCAATTTGACATTAATATTTAACGTGCCTCTAACTATTCGGTGATCACTTCCGGTTTTAACCCTGTGAATCACAGAGACATCATTAAATATTTGTCTTTTGGTTGTCATGATGAAGTCAATCTCATTTTTTTGTGGAACCATCAGGGCCCATCCAGGTCCATTTCCTGTGAGGTGGCTTCTGGAAGAAAGAGTTCATCATATAGAGTCCCTCTTTCTCCAGGAAATCAGCCAACCTCTGACCCCTTCGGTTCCGTTGCCCATATCCATGCAACCCCACTCTCATCTCATCATCGCCTCGTTTACCCAGTTTAGCGTTGAAATCCCCCATAACAACAGTGTAGTGGGTCTTGGAGCTATGTATGGCTTTACTAATATCCTCATACATAGCTTCCACTTCTTCGTCTGAGTGTGTTGAGGTCGGTGCGTAAACCTGTATAACCTTCATGGAATATCTTTTTGATATTCTGAGTATAAGGTACGCTACCCTGCTCGACACACTGTCGACGGCCACCAAATTGTTAATGAGGGACTTGCGGACGATAAACCCTACACCACCTTGGGACCGCTGTTCGCCCTCCCGGTAGAAGAACAAGTTGCCGGAATTCAGGGTCATCGTGTCCTGTCCCGCTCTTCGGACTTCTGACAAACCCACTATATCCCAGCGCAACTTGTCCAATTCCTCTTCCAGCTCTACGATCTTCTCGTCTGTCCTCAGAGTGCGTGTGTTGTGTGTTACCAGGGCCAGTTGTCGTGTGGGGTGGTACCCGGATCTCTTCCGGAGATTCTTAGCACCCCCTGCCCCGCCGTTACCATGGCTGGTACCGTGGCCAGGACTAGCGGAGCGGCCGGGGACTAGGGGCCTGATCCTGGTATGTGTCACCATGAGGGGTGTTTTGCCAATACTCGCCACGCTTGGCAGGCGGGTTGGCGAGCGCAGTGGAGTTCTTTTGATTTGATCATCACAGGAAACGCTGCTGCCCGTTCCCTGGAATTTCTCTTAGTCGCCTTTTACGACACCCACGAGTAGAAATGGGGAGGTAACATTCTATGCCGGCACCCCACGGCTATATGCCGGAACCTATATGGTCAGAATTAATTTAATTTGTTACTATTAATCCATTTTTTAATATTTTTTTTTTTTTGGCTTGATGAAAACTGATTTCAAAAATTTATTAGGTATCTAATCTAACTTATAAGTCATAGTCACCATGCTTGGTATGAGGATTGAGGATCGCAAACTGCAATACGATTGCTCTAATATTATATTCGATTGTCACAACATGTTCCCTGACAAATGAACTCTGAGAGCGAGATTAAAGGTTACAGCACACATAGGAAACCAGAAATGAATCGCAACCGTATATACTCGTGCCGTTCAGTATTCTTTATATAAAACTTCTAATAAACACTTATATTTAGATTAGTGTTTAGTAGTCCCGAGTCAGTGATCGTAACGCAAACCACTCACTCGGAACAGGCTGATGACTTAGTGCTGCAGTCTCCGCGCTTACGCCTCGTCTACCTCACTACGCCTCATCGTACACGGACGTACGGAGTCCGTAAGTTAAGTGATGGAGAAACTTCTCCATACCATTCAATGCATATTTTAGAATAGAAGACAAGTTAAAAACGTTCAAAAGTTCAAAAACTTAAATCATCAAATATCTCACACGTGGTTTATAAAAGTTCATCATCATCATCATCAGCCCACGTATAACGTCCACTGCTGAACATGGGCCTCCTCCCGAGGGAGGGCATTGCCATAGTCACCACGCTTGGCAGGCGGGTTGGTGACCGCACTATTATGTTGTAACACACAAGGTAACGCTGCTGCCCGTTCCTTGACATACGATTATTATAGATGATGTTATAACAATCGGGACCAACGGCTTAACGTGCTTTCCGAGGCACGGAGGGTAGTCCCTCAACCAACCAGACCCGGAAAGAAATCTAAGAATTTACACGAAGTTTTCTTGTCCGGATTGGGAATCGAACCCACGACCTCTGAGATTTAAAGCGAGCCAATTACCGCTACGCTACAGAGGTTGTCAAAGTTACAAGTATTGGATTGTCAGAGCTACATCATGCACCCATTGAAGAAATTGACATTTACATTTCAAATTGGGGAACTGGCCTTTCTGTCAAAAAGTTGTTGTCGCGGCATAAGCTCGGCGTCGCAAAGTTTTTTTTTCATTCGGACTGACATATGTAACTAACTCCTATGCTTTTGATACTTCACCGGGCATAAAGGCGAGCAGAGCTCCAGCATAGATAAATTGTTTAAACACTACAAACTAAGCAACTTGCGCAAGAGGGCGTCCCTCGTGGGACTAGGACCTCGGCTCAGAGCGGTCGCTGACGCTGTCGGTCGATTGAGGGATTATGGCTTTTAGTTTTTTTAGGGGAGTTTTGTACATCTGTCGCTCTACTTTACAGTTCGCGGGCCTCTCGGACTTCGGTTCTATGAGGGGGAAGGTAGAAATTTCAACCAGCGGTCGGCTATTTGATCGATTGACGCGTGGTTTTCAGCAAAACTACGGTACGTATCCGATTCGGTGTACGTGTACCTTTATGCAACGAAGGTCATAACATTTTACGTTTCAAAATTCAGCAGAGCAATTTTATTCTATTATTTCGATGAAGATGCATTTGGAACTCTCCAACAGTCCTTATAGAGAATGCTCGGAAACAATATGACTTTTGTTGTTCGTGGCTGTTATTTTATGAATGCATACTTGCATCCACGTTTTTCCATCCTTCGTATTTTTTAATGGAATAATATTCTTAGAAAACGGTTCGTCCTTTTGGCTGACTTATTTTAACATTCCTGAATTCTGAAATATCTTGCATATTCCATTTTGAAAACGCGAGTTCGTCTTTATGGATGTGTCACCGAAAAATAATACGTAAGTTGATCCACTTCTGTGCCACTCATATTGTAAAGTTTAGTTGCCAGTTAGATTCAGTGAATGCGCATAATTATTATATTATTTACTTAATTGTTATGACACTTGACTAAAAAGTTGATCAACTAACGATTATTATTATTTTCCGGTGACGGATATATTGTGGGATTAGGGTGTCGCAAAATAAATGACAACCTCCGTAGCGTAGCGGTATTTGGCTCGCTTTGATTCTCGGAGGTCATGGGTTCGATCCCCACACCAGACATGAAATCTTTGTGTCATTTCTAAGATTTCTTTCTGGTCCGGTTGGTTGAGGGACTACCCTCCGTGCCTCGGAAAGCACGTTAAGCCGTTGGTCCCGATTGTTATAACATCATCTATAACAATCGTATATCAAGGAACGGGCAGCAGCGTTTCCTTGTTTGTTACAACATAATACTGCGGTCACCAACCCGCCTGCCAAGCGTGGTGACTATGGCAAATACCCTCCCTCGGGAGGAGGCCCATGTTCAGCAGTGGACGTTATACGGGCTGATGATGATGATGATGATGAAAATAAATATTTGAAGCTATTTTAGATTTTTCCTTGTACCATAATGGACACGCCTACCCTTTTCAGCATATTTGCATTGGAGCTATGGAGTGAATGCGTTAGTGCCGTATGAGCATCCTAAACGTGTCATCTAAATAAATAGGGTGAGCTTCTAAGAATTAATTAATTTAATAAGAGCGTTTATTTACTTTGCCAGGCGAAAAGGCGAGCATTGCTATAGTCTTATTTAACTGACTGAACTGTAATAAGTTCTAATAGTCGAAAACGACGGTCCCTCGTATTTACACGGCATTGTTGGCTCTAGTCCAATACTTGGGCCGAAAGAGTTACGATCGGCCACTCCTATTTAATATTGCAGTTCAGTAGCAATAGTTATGTCTAGCAAGGATTACCTACGAGTTATTCACGTGGTATTTGGTGAAAGCAAAGAGCCAAAGTGGTCATCTTTTAAACAGAAATGTATAGATAAACTATTAAAGATTGCAGATTTTCAAAATATCGTCGATTACAATGGTAACGGTCAGCACTGCAGCGAATAAATAAAATAAAAATCATTTTTATACACGTAAACCTATTACAGCCAGTTGCAAATCAAAGCCAATAAACCAAAGTCAAAACAGTAATTTAGTACTAATCTATTTATAATGACAACATTTATTTAAAGCAGCTGTAGCCCAATGGCTAGGGCGTCGGACTTGAAATTTTGTGGTCGCCGGTTCGATCCCCACTCATTGCACTACCGACGTGAACCCAATCGTAACACAAGCATTTTAGGTTAACACGAGGGGTTAACAAGGATACTAGTATTCTGCAAAACTCTGCTAGTAAGCTTTTAACACAAACAAAAAAAAACACCAGGAACTGCTTTTTCAAGATATACTGTATAAAGCTGGAGTCTTGCTCGCTATTATGCCTGTGAAATAGCAAAAGCCTAGTGGCTAAAACTACACATTTTTTTACGATAGCAAAAACTTTAGTAAATTTAAGAGTTTTCTCTATTTCAAGTCGGTTACGAAATACCAAAAAAAATATGACTCTTTGATCGGCGCCAAAAAAATTCATGAGTATTTTAATACCTTTTAGAAGTATTAGTAAACGCAATCCTATGGGACGTTTCATCCATAAAATATAGCACATTAAAATGCTATAGAGAGGGAATTTAATGGTATCGTTTCGTTTATTAATGAGGTCGTATTAGTGTGTTATTAGACTATTGGTCGGATGTTTCGTAACTAGTTAACGGCGATAGTTATATGTAGTTTAATCTAATTAAGCTATTTATCTTTCAATTTTGTTCTTTTTTATTTATATTTTATTTTTAAACTGGTGGTAGAGTCAACTCGATTTAGTGCTTTGGGTTTTTTGATATTTTGGACGTTTCTCAGCTATTTAGTTACGGAACCCTGTTCCGCAGTCCACTAATATTGTTTTTTTAATACCGATAGTGCTGTTGGTGGATGGTCGTTTGGATGGCATAAAAGTCTATGTATCTAATTCATATCAATAAAAACCGGCCAAGTGCGAGTCGGACTCTCGCACGAAGGGTTCCGTGCTAGTTGCAACTGTGATCGATGTTAATAATAGTTAATTGAATGAAAGGTAAATTGTGGTTTCGGTTTATGACGTATTAAAAAAAAACTACTTACTTGATCTCGTTCAAACCAATTTTCGGTGGAAGTTTGCATGGCTATGTACATCATATATTTTTTTTAGTTTTATCATTCTCTTATTTTAGAAGTTACAGGGGGGGACACACATTTTACCACTTTGGAAGTGACTCTCGCGCAAACTATTCAGTTAAGAAAAAAATGACATTAGAAACTTCAATATCATTTTTGAAGACCTATCCATAGATGAGTTCCACGTATGGGTTTGATGATTTTTTTTTTTTGATTTTCAGTTCTAAGTATGGGGAACCCCAAATTGTTTTGTTTTTTTTATATTTTTGTGTGAAAATCTTAATGCGGTTCACAACATACATCTACTTGTCAAGTTTCAACATTATAGTACTTATAGTTTTGGAAAAAAGTGGTTGTGACATACGGACGGACAGACAGACAGACAGACAGACAGACATGACGAATCTATAAGGGTTCCGTTTTTAGGGTTCCGTAGCCAAATGGCAAAAAACGGAACCCTTATAGATTCGTCATGTCTGTCTGTCTGTCTGTCTGTCTGTCTGTCTGTCTGTCTGTCTGTCTGTCTGTCTGTCCGTCCGTATGTCACAGCCATTTTTTTCCGAAACTATAAGAACTATAATGTTGAAACTTGGCAAGTAGATGTATGTTGTGAACCGCATTAAGATTTTCACATAAAAATAGAAAAAAAACAATAAATTTTGGGGTTCCCCATACATAGAAATGAAACTCAAAAAAAAATTTTTCATCGAACCCGTACGTATGGGGTATCTATGAATAGGTCTTCAAAAATTATGTTGAGGTTTCTAATGTAATTTTTTTCTAAACTGAATAGTTTGCGCGAGAGACACTTCCAAAGTGGTAAAATGTGTGTCCCCCCCCCTGTAACTTCTAAAATAAGAGAATGATAAATCTAAAAAAAATATATGATGTACATTACCATGCAAACTTCCACCGAAAATTGGTTTGAACGAGATCTTGTAAGTAGTTTTTTTTAATAAGTCAAAAATCGTAAACCGCAATTTCGCTTTCATTCAATCAACTCGAATATAAAAATATAAAATAACATTTCATTTCATAAACATACGCTTTTTTATTTATTCTTGATATCAAAAATAGGTACGCGCACTTGTAACTGAAACGGAACCCTTCGTGTGCGAGTCCGACTCGCACTTGGCCGGTTTTTGCCATTTGGCTACGGAACCCTAAAAAATGGCTCGGCTGATTCCAAAAATAACATCTTCTTTTAAAAAGAGGTTGGAACGTAAAGCTACAGTGTCTAGGCACGTTGAAAAGCTATTATAGTATATTTATAATCGTAATGACCACAATACGCGTCCTTCAAGTCAACCCTTTCGTAGCCAAAGGGCCTTGTAGTCAAAGTAAATGTGTGGACGTTGATTTGTGTGTAGCCAGTTAATCTTGTCAAGATTGATGCGGTAGATATTTTGCGGTTAAGTGAAAAGTGTCAGAAGTAAAAGTTTAGGTGAAATTAAATAGTGACTTTTTTGCGGAGTCTTTAGAAAAAAGGTTGATGGGGTGTTGAATAACGACTGTTGATTTGGTCTTACAGTAAATTGGGTATATATAAATTGGATTTTTTAGAGTTAATTTTGAGATTGATTATTTAAGAGAACGATATAGCATATAAAAATAATATTAGTATTTTTTTCTCATTAAATGGTTTTACAGTTTCTGAATAGTGATGGAAGTCACCTAGTAAGCAAAAATATGCCTGTGACAGGAGATTCCGCTGATCCATAGCCATAGTTTATCTGTTTCATTCATTATTTTATTTATTTATTCATACATATTTATACTCAATGTAGTGGGTGAACGTAAGCCCTAACTATTTTAATGAATAATCCACCGCAACAGTGGCTGAGTATGTAGGTCTTGACTCTTCATAGCCATGTCACCCCCTTCACAGGGACAGACCCTTGAGGCAAATGCTAGGGTTAGCTTGATGATAGCTAGGATTGCCCAGGAGATCCCGCGGTGCCACAGCGGGCCGAGGGTGCCGTTGGGGGGTCGGATTGCTTATGCGTACCCGGCTCCCGCCGACGGTGGATCGAATGAGTGTTCGGGGGTTTTTTAGGAAAAAAGAAATAAAAAAAATGGTTACCTTGATCCGTCAGTCACTCATTAAGTACAAAGCATTTTACTAACATAGATGATATTATACTACAAAAAGCGATTATTATGTGAGGAAAATAATTCTTTGACGTAACTTCTAAGAGCCTTTATAAATCGAGTGGAATGCACAAGTAACATGGTTGAAATCCCACGAACTTTGTAAATATGTAGGTAATTGATTCTTAACTCTCGAACATGACTTAGGGTATCAATTTTGGATTCTTATGAAAGTTATTATGGGAATTAGGGTTAGTAGCGTTTTAATACATGAACTACAGATTGAACTTTAACTTCGAAACTGTTTTGGGGGCGCCCTTTTAGTAAAACCTAAATTATCGTTTAACTAGCAACTCGCTCCGACTTCGCGGGTGGAATCCCTCTATCTGTTATGAAAAACCGCATCAAAATCCGTTGCGTAGTTTCAAAGATTTAAACATACATAGGTAAAGATAGACAGTGAAAGCGACTTTAATTTATACTATGTACTGATTTAAAAAATTAGCTCAAGTGGTTGTATGACATTGAGCTAATGGGCCGGATTGCTTATAAGTGCCGGGCACCCACCAACGGCGGATCGAAGGAGTGTCCGGGGGGTTTTAGTGGTGTAGGGTCCTATCCTCGTGGTATGAGTTAGCATACCACGCTATGGTGAGAGCGAGTCCCACATATCCCACCGCCAACTCGCGAATACGCTGCAGCGGCGGTGGGTATGCGTACGTAAATGCATTTTCCGCAGGACAAAAAACAAAATGTGCAACGGCGCGAAGATTGAACATAAATTATTGTGTACTAACTCCCGTCCCCGTGGGACCTTCATAATTAAATGTAGCCTCAATAAAATGGGCAATTTAACACTGGTTTTTTTTTCAAATCGGTCGTTTCAATAGTTCCTGAGATTAACGCGGTCAAGCAAACAAATAAACAATCAAACAAACTGTTCAGCTTTATATATTAGTATAACATGAGAGTATAAGATTTATATTGTAAATGCTTTTATAAAAACACAAACCACTTTATCATAAAATGTTGGCAATCGATAGTTATTTTACGTAGTGTTATGGTTTCTATTTTTACATGATAAATGCGAAGAAGAAATGCTATATTTACGAGTAAATATATGTATAAGGTGTGCCGTGTGCCGTGTGGTTCCGGCTTAGAATAGACCACCCCATGTCCTCCCATGGGTGTCGTAAAAGGCGACTAAGGGACATATGGCTGATGGATGGGCAGCAGCATCTATTAGCTCAAGGTTTACATCTTACTGCGATCACCAATCCGTCTGCCAAGCGTGGTGATTATGGCAATATCCCTCTAGGATCCTCTAGGATTTAGGATAAGGTCTGTTAAGAGGAGGCCCATGTCCAGCAGTGGACGTTAACGGGCTGTTGATGATGATGATGATATGTATAAGGTGTAAAAATTATAGCTTCTTCAGTCTCAGTCGCGTGATCAAGTTTTTATAAATATCTCCCACGGAAACAGTATTTCTTTTTCGGAATGGAAAGGGTAATCGGAGTATTTAGACCGAGGACCGCATTGCCGTCCCAATTATCAATAACATAAATAAATAAAAATCATTTTTATTTACGTAAACCTATTACAGGCACTTGCAAATAGTCAAAACAATATTTTTTTATTAATTGTTATTAATCTATAATGATTATATTTATAAATTTGCAAATTAAGCAGGTATTTAAGTTATTATTTTTAATTATATTTTAGTCTTAACGTTTATTTATTAGTAATTATGCCGTGTGGTTTCCGGCTTAGAATAGATCACCCCATGTCCTCCCATGGGTGTCGTAAAAGGCGACTAAGGGACATATGGCTGATGGATGGGCAGCAGCATCTATTAGCTCAAGGTTTACATCCTACTGCGATCACCAATCCGTCTGCCAAGCGTGGTGATTATGGCAATATCCCTCAACGATCCTGGCTTGCCAAGGTATTTTAAGAGGAGGCCCATGTTCAGCAGTGGACGTAAACGGGCTGTTGAAGAAGAAGTTTATTTATTTTTTAACTATAATATTGTGTCCAATAGCTTGTTCTGTCTAAGCTAGGTTAAAACAATTGTTATTATTTAGGTGCACCGTGAGTATGTAACGACGGACGCGCTAATGCTACCACCGGATCCAATACGCCCCAACTGAGAAGATCCGTCGAAACAAACTCAGTGGGTTAGTCTACTGCCGGTTTTAACACGACCCACATGAGACGGTCCGGCGAAACATACACAAATGGGCAGAACGTAGGTTTTTGTCCAGTTGATTTTATTATTTTATTTGGCATACACATTATTTCTCCAAACGGTTGTCTTTGTAATATGATTACAATTTGCAATAAAGTGTACTTATTCTTCTTTATGAGAACATGAGCTGAATTACTGAAACCACACGAGAGGGCAATGGTATAAATAAAATGACGCATACAATTCATTCAATAGATCAGTCAGCGATTGCCGTGACGTAAGCAATGCGTCATCTACCACTTATTTATATAAAAGATCTCTTTCTAAACCATCGGTGGAGAAAACCGTAGGAAATGTTATATTTTGATTAGAATACGAATAAAGTTCTACAGATGTAGTACACTGTAGACGACCTCCGTAGAGTAGCGGTATTTGGCTCGCTTTAAACCTTGCTCGTAGGTTCGATCCCCACGCCGTACAGGAAATCTTTGTGTAAATTCTAAGGTTTCTTTCCGGGTCTAGTTGGCTGAGACACTACCCTCCGTCATAACATCATCTATAATAATCGTATATCAAGGAACGGGCAGCAGCGTTTCTTTGTGTGGTACAACATAATACTGCAGTTACTAAACCGGCTGTAAAGCGCGGTGGTGACTATGGCAAATACCTACCCTCCAGAGGAGGCCCGTTTTCAGCAGTGCCGTGCCGTACGGACGTTATACGGGCTGATGATGATGATGATGATGATGAATTTTATAATTAAATATAGGCTTCCTCGATAAATGGGCTATGTAGCACTGAAAGAATTTACAATGCTAGATAGCACGAATCGGACCAGTAGTTCTTGAGATCAGCGCGTTCAACCAAAGAAACAAACTATTCAGCTTTATAAATATATTTGTATAGACTAAGTACCTACGGGGACGGGATTTACCCATGTGAAATCACGCGCTAGAAGCTAGTTATATAACAATAATCTATCCTTATGTATTACTCGAAATTTTCCCTAAACTTTACCCGACATTATCAAATATTCTTATTACGATCAATATTTAATGCCATAGAAAATTCAAAGAAACATTTCATTTACTTTGCCTACATCATTTATGTACCAACTTACGCTCGAGTTAAAGCCAGCTTCTAATTTGTACTCGACATTTTCAAATATAATTCTGATGATATATTTAGTTACTTTGATTAACATAAAGGTTGCTCTCAATTTTGAGACAACTGTTTAATGTATTATGGGAGGTAGCATTATGTTCATGAATTTGCTAACAACTGATTACTTAATTAATCTATACTATAATACCATATACAACCTCCGTAGCGTAGCGGTATTTGGCTCGCTTTAAATCTCGGAGGTCGTGGGTTCGATTCCCACGCCGGACAGGAAATCTTTGTATATTTTCTAAGATTTCTTTCCGGGTCTGGTTGGCTGAGGGACTACCCTCCGTGCCTCCGTGCAACGTTAAGCCGTTGGTCCCGATTGTTATAACATCATCTATAACAAACGAACCAGGGAACGGGCAGCAGCGTTTCCTTGTGTGTTACATAATACTGCGGTCAACAACCCACCTGCCAAGCGTGGTGACTATGGCAAATACCCTCCCTTTGTAGGAGGCCCATGTTCAGTAGTGGACTTTATACGGGCTGATGATGATGATGATGATTATGATAATACCATAGTTAACTAAGAATAGTAGGTTATCATCATACAAATTGGCCGCCGCCTGTTTGAATATAGGCGTGAGTACTCACGATCATTCGCGCACACATTCGAACAATATACGGTGGACTTAGAACAGCATCTAGCTATTTAGATGGTAGAAAATAAATACAGTGATTTAATTGGACAGTTTTTTCTCGGGGTAATTGGCTACCCTTCCCATACCGATGATATGCTTATCGTACCACAAGGAAGTAAGTCAATCCACTAAAACCCCTAAACCTCGTAATAGATTCAGGAACTGCACATGCATGACATCCGTACATGGCCATCAAATAGAAGTGGCTGCAGCCCAATGGCAAGGGCATTAGACTTGCGATCATGGGGTCAGCGGTTCGATCCCCAAACATTGCACTACCGACGTGAACCTACCGCGATTTACATTTTAGTTTAGCACGAGTGGTTAACAAGAATATTAGTAATGTGCATAAGGGAGCGTTCAAGTATTACGTAACGCAATTTATGAAGATTTTTGACCCCCCCTCCCCCTCTCTAAACGTTACGTAACACTCAAGTGACCATTTTTACCCCAAAGTCGTAAAAAGTTATGTAATACTTTTTACACTTGGTATAGTTTTAATCTACTAAATAAAACAAGAGAATTTTAATTCGCAACACCTGCATATTTTGTTTATTTTTTATAAATTTCTAAGCTTTTAATTTTTTTTGTTTTTCGTTTGGGAGTTTTAATTCCCTATTTTTTTAGAAACAATGTTATATAACGTGTTGTAAGAAAGACCCCCTTCCGCCCCTGTAACGCATTGTAACGTTTTACGGTCTCGTAAAACGAGGGGGTCTCCCCTCCCCCCCCCAAATTGTGTTACGTAATACTTGAACGCTCCCTAAAGTCTTCTAGTACTAAGCTTATTTTCAAAATAAATACTTCATTTGACAATTCAAAAGTCAATAATAATGTATAGCCACAATTCGAACCTATTTATTTCATTCATTCAATCTACAGAATCAAATGAATTCGAATCCCAAAATTGGAGTATGTATTGTAATCGCGTAACGTACGATTGCCACTTACAAAAGACAAATTGTGGGTAGTTTATCACGGTTCTTTAGTCCTTTTGGGCTTCACAGATAATCACAGAAATTTATTGTCATGACAATCTGAGTGATTGGTCTATTCAATAAGCCGTTCAAAGATATCGAGTCAAATATAAATCATCATAATAAGCCAAAGGAAAAAAACAGTAATATACTTGACGTTGACTTTTTGCTGCAATGGTGCACTGTTGGCCTAGTGGCTTTGGAGACCTGGTATTCTGGGTTCGATACCGACCCGGTACATTTATTTGTGTGACCCACAGACTGTAGTTCTGAGTCTAGGTGTGCTTTGTGTCCGTAAATTGTGAAAAACAGAAAATGTAAAAATATAAATTACGTTATCCTATTTTAGCGGGTGTGTAGGGAAGAAAGAGTGAACAGCAATAAAATACTTAGACACAAGCACACAAACGGAAAATATAGTAGTATGATCTACAACACTATTACAGGCATTTGCAAATAGTCAAAACATATTTTGGCTTATTAATATAATATATTTAATTAATTAATTACGTTTAGTTATTATAATAATAATAAACAGTTTGTATTAGATATTTATATTAAATTTTTATAAAAGCTTTCACAATACTATTTTATTTTTTATCTGTAATTTAATATTGTGTTTGTAATGACCCCGTGACACAAGCATTTATTTCCCTAGAGTTGTCTTTAAAACAAAACAAAAAACTTCTAACTTTAAGTTACATTTGAACTGTGTACCTTTGGTAATCGCAGGACATAAACTAGACCGTGATTTTGTCATTACTATTACTAACTATACAAAAGTAACATTAAAAATTTACAATAGACACAATGTTGTTTACTATAAATAGTTCCGCAAAGAAGACGGGGATGATAAATGTATGATGTGTGTGTGGCAAAATGAGCTGAGGGCCACAAGATAATATAGGTAGTAAAAAGGGGAACGCAGATTCCAAGTCATTTTAATCTGTTTTTTTCAATCACTAACATAAATCGATCGTTCTCACAAAAATAAGTCATTTCGCTGAGTGTTAACTTCGACAAAAAATCACGGTAATCCCTCAACCAACCAGACCCGGAAAGAAATTTTTAGAATTTACACAAAGATTTCCTGTCCGGCATGGGAATCGAACCCACGACCTCCGAGATTTAAAGCGAGCCAAATACAGCTACGCTACGGAGGTTGTCATAAGAATAATAATCTGCTAGTTAAAGATTTTTTTACATTGTGATTTTGACAAGTTAAAATGTATGTAAGACCTAAGTTAAGTAAATCATGGCTTCATTAACAATATGACTGAAATGAAAATATTTATATCACCGCAATAACATGCTTTCATTTAAATCCAATTAAACATAAGGAAATAGAATAGGAAAATATTGTTATCACGAGTTTTTCTCAAATCAATATTAATTAGTTTTGCTATTACCGACTTGTTTGTAAATAATAATGAGCTTGTTATTGGACCTGGGAAATTTAATTGCGTTCTTAGGATAAACAAGAGGGTTACAGCCGATTGTTTTCATTATATTCTAAGTACTAGCTTTCATTCGTCTAGCTAGCGTTTCCATGGAAATGTAATTATTGAATATAGCCTCTGTTACTTACGTTTTTAAGCGCCTAGAGACCAGCCGAGACCGGTAAACACTAGCTACTATCTTTCACTCGTCTAATTTTCTTTCTTCTGGGAATATTAATATGTTACATTTTTAAATGTTTTTGAATACTTTACGGAAAAGTTTACCATATAACATGCTCATACCATTCTAACGTCCTCCTTAGAGACGTGTTATAAAAGAGATTAATAAATTTCGATGACTGGTAGGGTTCTACCATAGCCAAATTGGTTAAGGCATTAGGGATTAGGCCTAAGATGCAGGTTTGAGTCCAGCCGGTGGTCGAATTTTCTTAATCTCAATTTTGAATCATGAATATGTTGCTTTAGTATAACGTAGTTTTCTAAATATGAAATAATATGAAATACTTTTCGTTTGCAAATAATTTTGTTACGGTCCTAATATAATGATGAATAAGAATTGTATTTTTGTATGTATATTTGTTACAAATAAACTCAAAAACTACTAAATGCTTTCGATGATTCTTTCACCATTAGGAATCTACTTTTCCAGAAGTAAAATAGACTATATTTAATTATGAATTTTCCACGGGACCGTAAGTTACGCGGGTGAAAACAAGTGTTAATCAAACTTATTTAAAATACAAACTTTACGCATTCCTCAGTTCATTTAAACCTAGCACACTTTCTAGGCAAGCGTGTATCATCTTAGGCCTTATCTTCGCCTTCCATCAAGCGAGATTAAGGTCAAACGTAAGCGTATAAGTAGTAAAAAAAAAAAAAAAAAAAAAAACAGAAAAGAAAGATTCCTCTGAATTTATATCCAGTTCTGATTAGAGTTCACCCGTCTAGAACTGGTGGTAGAAAAAAAAACTTAAAGGACGCATCATAAGAACATTATTTAAAAATATATTTTTAAATGTGTCTATGTGAATAAAGATATATTGACTTTGACAAACTCAACGCGTTCTATTGTTACGATCGATAACTACAGAAAACATAACAAATCATTTCATCGAAGCACAATAACACACGTCGAATAACTGAATACAATATCAGCAGATACTTTCTATTATTATGTTCCGGTTTTTATATAACTCTTACTTGCCTATATTTACTTTTATGACAAAATATATATTTCTGAAACAGGATGACAATATTATATTAAAAGACATTCAATTTCATATATTACACAAACTCCCGATTGAAAAGCCCGCATCGACGTTAGGGGAGGTTTATAAGGTTTTAGGGGAAAATATAAAGTACATTTTGTTACTAATGTTGTCATGTGGTTTTACTTATGGTTTATCTTAAACTTTGGTATCCAAAAAAATGCAGACAAAGTCGTATTTTTATTTTTTTTTATTTTTGGACGGACATTCCAGGAGTCTTTATCTTCTTCACCGAGCAAAAAGGCGAGCAGAGCTCCAGCCAAGATAAATGGTTACTACAAACTAAGCAACCTGTGAAAGAGGGCGCCCCATATGGGACTTGAACTTTGGCTCAAGGCGGTCGCAGGCGGGGATATGGTCAAAGTCTTAGTAAGTTAGTTGGGCAAAAGGAATTCCGCATTTGGCCTCCTGAAACGTACGTACACCTACAATGGCCCACCTTTGTACGTGATCGTCCTGATTTTCATTTAAACTACCTTAAATTCTCCCAAAACTCTATCAATCCCTCGATATCTCCCTAAGTCTAAAACAACTATCATAAATAATATAAAAGAGGTGGCAACAAAGGTTTACTTGCGTATAGGTAATTTGAGTAAAAACAAGTCACCAATCATCCTGCTAGGTGTGGTGGCATGTTCAGCAGTGGATCTTATGTGGGCTATAATTACAGTAATGGGCGTCTGTATTACGTAAGCTACGAGAACATTCTATCAAACACTTTGAAAATTAGCGTAATATTCAATGTAGGCTCGTGTTCCTTTGAATACGAAATCATACTAATGTCAAGAGAAATACAGCTTTATGCCTGTTAGACATAAGGATTAGAATCGATTGCGATGGATGATCGTGTCAAAAAATACCATTCGTGTTAGCTCGAAATATCGCAGTATGTAATAATGTATTAAATGTTTGTTTGGGCATATGGAACCAGGTGTGGAAAAAAGATAATGTCTGTTTTATATTTTTTACTAACGATTTGCCTCGACTTATAGGGGTATCCAATTATTAACATATGCATGTAAAAAACGACAACCTCTGTAGCGTAGTGGTATTTTACACGCTTACAATTTTGGCGGTCGTGAGTTCCAGCCCCACGCTCTTTGTGTAAATTCTTAGATTTCTTTCCGGGTCTGGTTGGTTGAGGGACTACCTTCCTTGCCTCGGAAAGCACGTTAAGTTGGTCCCAATTGTTATAACATCATCTACAACAATCGTATATCAAGGAACGGGCAGCAGCGTTTTCTTGTGTGTACATAATACTGCCGTTACCAGCCTGCCTGCCATGCAAAGTGACTATGGCAAATACCCTCCCTCGGGAGGAGGCCCATGTTCAGCAGTGGACGTTAAACGGGATGATGATGATGATGCCAGCAAAAGTGCCGACTAGCAAACATATTTTGGAAAGATAACCAAGCAACATATTATTATGATAGATTAAAAAGAAGTATATCTTAGTTTAAGAATATATTGTTGATTTTGTAAGCTATAAATTATAGTAATTAAGAGATGATCTGAATAAAAGGCTATATTATCATTACCAGCAAAAAAAATTATGATTGCGAAAATCATACCGAATTTTGGCGGTTTGAGGCTGACCACACATTGCGCGGTCCTCAACTGTTTATCACATGAGGATGACGAGCATGGGCGATGGCGTCGTTCGCGTCACTTTACTCGACGTTTAGGAATTGAACCCATAACCTCCAGTAACTAAGGAGCCATTATTTAACAGACAAAATCGGAAACATCGGCCAGGGAGAACAGACTCGGAAAAAGCCTTAGATTTTACCCAAAGTTCTCTTTTTCGACATTGGAATTGAATCCACAACCAGAGAAAGTCACCAATGTGCAGCTTTTTTGTTTTATTTATTATAAAAGTGGAACAAAGTTTCATGATTTTTTAAAAGACTCACGTGATGAATGGGATTACGCTGTCAAAACTTCGTGCAAATTTGATTGCGGATACAATCTTAAGAAAACTTCTTTACTTACTTCTGCTACTAAAGCGGCCGTAGCCCAATGGCTAGGGCGTCGGACTTGTGATCTTGAGGTCGCCGGTTCGAACCCCACCCATTGCACTACTGACGTGAGCCCACTCATAACACAAGCATTTTAGCTTAGCACAAGGGTTTTACAAAAATACTAGTAGAATGTAAAAATTCTGCAAGTAATCTTTTTTTTTACAGCTTTATTTAACTATAAAAAAACATTTTGATAACTATAAAACCCCGCCAAGTAAACGTTGGTCTCACGTATGAAAGGTACCAATTTTTTTTTTAGATTTCTATCAGACTTTTGCACACTTTTAGTATTCTTGTTAACCCCTCTTGCTATGCTAAATATATGCTATGCTTGTGTTACGAGTAGGTTCACGTCGGCAGTGCAGCGGGTGGGGATCTAACCGGAAATCACATTTATCCTACTACACACTATATTATTTTAGTATTTTTTAAATAAGCAACCAGTTCTACCGTTTACCTGTTACCGTTATATTAAAATTATTAAAAATAGTAAAAATCGGCATAAAATCAATTTGTTTGTATGGGAGTCACCTACAAAGTTTTGCATTATTTTAATGTAGGTACCTAATTGTTTATTTTTTTAAAGAAATATACAAGTAAGTATTCTGTAAATGTCTCAAGTTTATAAAATTCTCTTCATTTTACGGCGACAGCTAGTGAGAAATTTAAATAAAAGGAAAGTAATTTCTTTGACAGGAAATATGAACTTTAGAGCGAGTAAAAGGATTACAATTGAATAGAACGCAACTCAATCAAGTTAAAGTTAAGTTGAACTCGAGTGTGAGTTAAGTGTAAGTTGGCGACAGAGTGAGTCAGTTTTAACCTAGTTTTGTATCTTCCACTCGAAACTTGGTAACTTAAACAGGTACTATATTATGTTATCTTACTTAAGTAAGCTTTGCGGTCGTGTAGGTTTCTGTATTGCTTTTACTTTAGATAGTAAAAGTTTTTTTATTTATACCTTGTCTTTTACTGCAGCACATTTTATTTTATTGTGTCCTAGCTTCCCACGCGTTCCCTTAGGACATTCATAATAACTACATATAGCCTTCTTCGATAAATGAGCTAACTAACACTGAAATATTTTTTCAAAGCGGACCAGTAGTTTCTGATTTTAGCGTATTCAAGCAATCGAACAAACATACTTCATAGTTTTATATCTTTATTTATATAATTCTACTGTACGTGAGTTGTCACTAAACTCCTAAACGGCTGTACAATCATCATCAGCCCGTACAACGTTCACTGCTGAATATGGGCCTCCTCCCGAGGGTTTGCCATAGTAACCACGCTTGGATTGACGACCGCAGTATTACGTTGTACGACTCAAGGAACGGGCAGCAACATTCCCTACGTTGCTGCCTGTTCCTTGATATACGATTATTATACATGATGTTATAACAATCGGGACCAACGGCTTAACGTGCTTTCCGAGGCACGCAGGTTAGTCCCTCAACCAACCAGACCCGGATAGAAAGCTTAGTATTTACACAAAGATTTCCTGCCCAGCGTGGGAATCGAACCCACGACCTTCGAGATTTAAAGAGAGCCAAATACCGCTACGCCACGGAAGTTGTCCTACTATATACTACTTCGGTTCGTAAAAACAAAAAAGATAATGACTACACCGGTGGCTCAGTGGTTACGGTAGTTGCCTCTGAGACCTGGTGTTCTGGGTTCGATTTCCACCCGGGACAATTATTTGTGTGAACCACAAATAGTTGTTCTGAGTCTGGGTGTTCTGTGTGTCCGTGAAATGTATGTTTGTAAAGTCCCCCGCGACACAGGGATTTATTTCCCTAGTGCGGGAGTTGTCTTTTTATAAATTAAAAAAAAGACCGCCCATTAATATGCCCTTTAATCAACGTAAGTTATATTTGACAAGGTGAATGAACTTAACATAATTTATAACCGCGTTACAGGTTTGACTACGTGTAATCATGAAGCAACTAATTATTTATTTACTAGCGGCCCGCCCCGGCTTCGCACGGGTGGACTTTTATACCCTACCCCTGCCCTACCCTACCCCTGCCCTACCCTACCCCTACCCTAACCCTACCCTACTCCTACCCTACCCCTACCCTACCCCTACCCCTACCCTCCCCTATCCTACCCCTACACTACCCCTACCATACCCCTACCCTACCCCTACCCTACCCTACCCCTACCCTACCCCTACCCTACCCTACCCTACCCCTACCCAAAAGTATCCTATGTCCTTCTCCCAGTTCTTAGGCTATTTCAGCCAAATTTCAATTTTCAGCCAAATCGGTTCAGCCGTTCTTGAGTTATAAAAAGTGTGACTTTCTTTTGTTTTTAAAATGTATTCTGCTATTCGGGACGGAAACAAATTCAACAAATCAAAAACCATGGCAATCGGTCCAGCCGTTCTCGAGTTATAAGTGTTGTAACAAACACGACTTTCTTTTATATATATAGATTAGACAGACGGACCGCTCATTATGATCTCATAAGTCAGTCCCTTTTATGTAGCTTGATATTAAGGTTTGAGGTAATTACGAGCATGTATGTTATATAAATATATGTTTTTTTTTCTATTTATGGTAGCTCACACTTTGCATTTCATACTCAAAGGTTGATGTGCCTTATTAAAAGCTTCATAATGTCAATATACTTACAGGCTTTATTATTGAACGCGGGGCGTCGCGTGTAGCGTTTGGTGGCTCGGCCCGCACTCGACTTTACTATTACCTAATGCATATTAAGTATTAATGTATTCACGAAGAAAAAAAAATTAATCGCGCGCCTTTTTTACGGTTCCGTACCTGAAGGGAAAAAACGGGACCATATTATTAAGAATTCGCTGTCTATCTGTCTGTCTGTCACAAGGCTGTATTTAAAAAACCGCGATAGCTAGACAGTTAAATTTTTCACAAATTATGCAAAATTAAATACTAAAAGTAAAATAAAATAAATAATAAGGGGTCCCATACAACAAATTATTATTTTTTTGCCCTACATCAATAACGGCAACAGATAGGCACTTGTAAATGGTACGGAACCCTTCGTGCGCGAGTCCGACTCGCACTTTTTTACGAATACTACAGCGTTTACGTTTATAAGTAAATTAAAAAGGCCGCTTTACGCTACGCTGTAAAGTAAACGATAAAAACGTATGACGCGCCGCAAGACGCCACCCCCGACGCCACCCCTGACGCCCGCATTATTAAATTACTGAATCCATAAATATTTAACTAAACCGAAGTAACATACAATTTTTTTACACGATTAATAAAAGTTTTTGTAAATACATCAGTCAGAAGAAATGTTAGCGAACTCAATAAGTATTTAAAGTTAGTAACATTTGGGAGGCTTTTAGAAAACTTTTTCGAGAATAAACCGGACTTTATCAATAACTTCGCTAGTAAAAAAGATTCGTAAAAAAGTTTTGGCTTTAAGATTTAAGTAGAAGAAATCTGATGTAGAAGATTAGATTATTGCTCCATTAGCAAGATTTAGCAAGATTTAAGTAAAGAAGTGGATTTTAAATATAAAAAAGGATATAATAATAAAATCATGATTGCTCTTGAAATATTCAAAGACTGAAATCACTACCAGAATTAAGAAAAAATAACTTTTCATATACGAATATAAGAACGCGTCCGTCAGAATCGATTAATTGTTTAGCAGCACGAGTAGATGGATATTTAAAATTATAAATTTACGGTAGGACATAATAATATTATGTCTACAAGAACAGCGATATATCAATCAATTAAATATTAATTTGCAAACAATACGTCGAGAAAATCGATAAGCCAAAACAGAAGAAACCTATTAAAAAATGCGCTCCTGCGCAGTAGAGACGCTAAGCCGCTCCACGAAGTCTTTCAATCAGCTTATATCTGTCCACTGCTGGAGTTAAGCCTTCCCTAATTTGGGCCATAATACCAGGTCATTCGCCCTCCGCATCCAGTGTACTCCGGCTACCCTTTTCAGTAGCCTTTTCAGGTCATCAGCCGGGGACTTAAAGTTTGCCGAGAAGCGGTTTCCACTCTAGGACGCGTCTGCTCCAACAGCTGTCAGTCTTTCCGTAGACATGGCCAGCCTATTGCCACTCTAACTTGCTTATTCTGCAGGCTATGTCGGTAACTTAATTCACTGTCGGATAACCTCATTACGAAGTTTATCTATCAAAGAAACTCCAAGCATAGCTCGCTCCTGCAGCTGTAAGTGTCTACGTATCAGCACCGTAGGTATCCACATAACCTCCACAGAGTGCTAATATATGTGATTCGGAAGCCTAACGCCACTCGCGTTCGGCTGCGATCGGCCACGATGCACGGAAATGACCCTTTAAAGCCACGAAGCGTAGTTTTCAATATTGCGTGGATATTTCCTTTATTTTTACTAAAAACTTTTCTTCATAATTGGGCATAATTACAATATTAATTTATAATTTCATTTCATTTAAATATCATTAGATGCAACGCTTACCAATTTTCCTGCCAAGCGTTGTAAAATTATGGCAATATCGTCAACAACTTTTTTTTTTGTCCGCGGGTAAGTTTATTTACGCATTCCCACCGCCGGCGCCGCTGCAGCGTATCTGCTCGCTGGCAGTGGAATATGTGGGACTCGCCTTCTTTTATCAGCCCTTGTTCATGATTATTAAATTTAAGTGGAACTGTAGTCTGAGAATACTAAGCAGTGCTAAGTTTACCATAAAATCAAGACACACCCATCGGAATTTTAATTGTAAACTACCCTCGCGTAGCGCTAAATGAAGTCATTTCAGTTGAAGTCTCTATACTGACATATAAAACTGATGATTTTGTTTGTTTAATTCGCGTAGCCTAATGGCTAGGGCGTTGGATTTGTGATCTTGAGGTCGCCGGTGCGAACCCCACCCAATGCACTACGGACATGAACCCACTCGTAACACAAGCGTTTTAGCTTAGCATGAGGGGTTAACGAGAATACTAGTAGACTGCAAAAAGTCGATTAGTAATCTGGTTATTTAAAAAAAAATAAAAAAAATTGTTTGCTTGAATAGCGCGCTTAAGCAAACAAGCAAATTCATCGTAGTAACGACTAGTCCAATTAAAAAAAAAGATTTAAGTGTTATATATAATAGTTAATTTAACGACGAAGGCTGTAGACTATGTTTAATTATGAAGTTCCTACGGCAACGGGTGCAATCGTGCGCGGGAAGCTAGTTGCTGGAATAATTCAAAATTATTTCGCATTAAAACAGCTTTTTGAAGACGGAATAATTTTCAAATCGGTTCACTAGTTTGAGTTCATTGAAAAATCTTCAATCCTTAAATGAAATAGAAGATTTCAGAGAGATTTTTTATAGGAGTAATGTCAAAATTTAAATTTATTCCTCCGTTATTTTTAACTGACGATTAAAACTAGGCTACTAATAAAAATACCCAGAACCATATAATAAGTACAAATCCACTTGAGTGTTTCACAGATAACTTAATTTAACAACTATCATCCCTCCCTCAAGTAACAAGGGTTGACGTCATTAATTTGCGCGTGAGGGGTCGGTGACATGTAGATATGTACACTACAATAGGCTAGTTGGCACATATGAAATTATGTTACAATGATGTTTATTTCTAAAATTATATTTGTCGTATGGAACCTTAAAACAATAATTTCTGCTCATAAAACTGGAATAGGTATGTTTGTATAAACACAATATGAAAATTATTTATTTTGTCTATGTCTCTTACTTCATAAAACGCTATCAGCCATTTTGTGACGTCATACATCTTGTTAAAAAACATGAACGCGATCTTGAACACAGATAATGTATATAGATCAACATGGCTGACATCGTTTTCATCTCTAAATAACAAGCCAATTTAGAAATAATTATTTTAGTGCTTTCTAGATCTCAAATAAATGCCATATTTTTTTCATGATCTAGTAAAACCATTCTTGACCATATAAAAATAATTTCAAAAAAGTGTCAACTAGCTTACCATATTACCATGGAGACACTCACCGCTTAATTCTGCTAATTTCATTTAAATGACATGAAATTTCTAGCGACAGTATATTATAATTAACTAGCGACCCGCCCCGGCTTCGCATGGGTGCAATGCTAATGTATCATACATATAAACCTTCCTCTACAATCACTCTATCTATTAAAAAAACCGCATCAAAATCTGTGGCTTTTTCTTTTTTTTCGGACGGACATATGAAGTTAGCCCTGAGGCTTTTGCTACTTCACCGGGCATATCAAAATCTGTTGCGTAGTTTTAAAGATCTAAGCATACATAGGGACGGACAGACAGCGGCAAGCAACTTTGTTTTATACTATATAGTGTAATAGTAATAAAGAAAAGTATGTTTTCATTTCGTTTCCCTAAGGCAGTTGTTGATTCGAGGTAAATAATTCAAAACATTTTGTATTTTTACATACCTATATAAAGATTACTAGCAGAGTTTTTTTCAACTACTAGTACTCTGGTTAACGCCTCGTGCTTAACTAAAATGCATTTCTAATGATCGCGCTTATTCCAGATATATTCCAGACTAGCTTCCCGCGCGCGGTTTCACTCGCGTAGCTCCCGTGCCCGTCCGTACCTTCCTCGATAAATGGACTATCCAACACTGAACGATTTTTTGGAATCGGACCAGTAGTTCCTGAGATTAGCGCGTTCAAACAAACAAACTTTGCAGCTTTATAAATAAGTATAGATAAGATACATTTATTTTGTTACATAACGTTAGCTGGTGAGGTGTTGCTCTGATTGATGCTTAAAGTGACCTATAATAAGGTAAGCATTGTATTTCATGAAGATTTTTTTTTATTTTTTTATAAAATGGCTTTGCAGGCGAGATGAGGTAACGGTAAAAATAGGAACAAAAAAGAGAAAAAATGAATAAAAAAAACTACTACATAAGTTCACAATCAAAAATTAATAGCCGATCAGCAAAACCAGCAAAACTACAAAGAGTTTCATCATCTAGAGATGAAAGTGAAGAAGAGGAGGACACACCATGTATGTATTGTGAGGAATATATATTCCGTTTCCATTGAAGGGTTGATATTATGCTCAGTATGTGGAAGATGAGCTCATAATAGTTGCGCAGAAATAGATGATGATGATGACGAAACCATCCATGTCTGCGAGTTCTGCCATCCAAAATAATGATCTTTCTCTGTGATCACCCCATCTTACCTCAGGGGGGCACCCCGTCTTACCCGCACCATGGGGCAAGACGGGGAAAAACACATTTTTTAATTTTTATTTTTTTTCTCTTAATTGTGTTACCAAAAGTTCCTAATGACACCAAATATTAGAATAATATTAATTAGTTGTTAATTAAAAATAAATATGATTGTTTCACTATGTATTTTTTTTAATATTATTGACCATTAAAGCTTAAGTACCCCATCTTGCCACCCTTTCCCCTACCTATTATTTTAGAGATTTTATTATTCGTGGCTCTATCAACTGTTGAACAGATGGCATATATTTTGAAGCGCCTTATATAAATCATTTTTGAAGTCTCTTAATCCCAAAAGGCTCTGAATTACGACTTCGATAACTTTCATGTATATACTCCAAATATTCTTTGAAGTAATTGAAAGGTTGAGTTTTGTCAAGTAAATAAGTATTTCCCTAATTAATCATTTAAATTTATACATGAAATAAATAACTAAAAGCCATTTAATTATTTAAAGGTTTTCCATTTTATGCATAAAAATCAAAATTACACATAAAAACTAGAGATGGGCCGACTATAGTATTTGCCGACTAACCGACTAGCCGACTAATCGGTTTTCAAAATGCCGATTAGTCGGCCGACTAATCGGCATTGCCGATCATTCTAATACCTACTTGTCGGAGGTGTTCGGGCTTTTTTGTCATCACTCGGCTTAGTCATCGCACGGGCGCAGAGATTCATTACTGACTGATTAATACGTTCCTATGTTGTAAAGACGGTAAATTTAGATAACTACTCTAAGTAATGTTTAGAAATTATAAAATAAGTACAAATTATTTGTTTTATTTAATTTGTTATGCGCCGATTATAATCGGCATATTTTGCCGAATAGTCGCCGACTAGTCGCCGACTACAAACGATGCCGAATAGTCGGCTTTCCCGACTAGTCGGCGGCTAGTCGGCCCATCTCTAATAAAAACCAGTCTCTTACAAGACGCTAACAAGACAACCTCCGTAGCGTAGCGGTATTTGGCTCGCTTTAAATCGGGAGGTCGTGGATTCGATCCCCACGCCGGACAGGAAATCTTTGTGTAAATTCTAAGATTTCTTTCCGGTCTAGTTACCCTCCGTGGCACGGAAAGCACGTTAAGCTGTTGGTCCCGATTGTTATAACATCATCTATAATAATCGTATAACAAGGAACGGGCAGCAGTTTTTCCTTGTGTGGTGCAACGACCGCAGTATTAACTGCGGTCGACAACCCGCCTGCCAAGCGTGGTGACTATGGCAAATACCCTCCCTCGGGAGGAGGCCGATGTTCAGCACGTTGTACGGGCTGATGATGATGATGATGATGTATAAAAATCAACGCAGTCTTAAAGCTTAACTGGTTGAAGAAGGGACATTCTTAATAACATACAAAATAGCAATTTAGAAATGATTCGTTTCGCCTTATCTTTCGATAGAGTTTGAGGATCCCATTATATATTATATACGGTCTGATTTTAGTCAAAATTAAGGTTTAAAATATGAATAACATTTTTTTTTCAAAAAATAGTTTAATAAATTTAGACCAACGGCAGGACTCGAACCTGCATTTTACGTTTAACCTCTAATGCCTTAACCAATTCGGCTACGGTGGAACCCTACCGATAATTGTTTTTTTTAATCATCATCATCATCATCATCATCAGCCCGTATAACGTCCACTGCTGAACATGGGCCTCCTCCCGAGGGAGGGCATTGCCATAGTCACCACGCTTGGCAGGCGGGTTAGTGACCGCAGTATTATGTTGTAACACACAAGGTAACGCTGCTGCCCGTTCCTTGATATACGATTATTATGGATGATGTTATAACAATCGGGACCAACGGCTTAACGTGCTTTCCGAGGCACGGAGGGTAGTCCCTCAACCAACCAGACCCGGTAAGAAATCTAAGAATTTACACAAAGATTTCTTGTCCGGTGTGGGAATCGAACCCACGACCTCCGAGATTTAAAGCGAGCCAATTACCGCTACGCTACGGAGGTTGTTTTTTTTAATAACAAGTCTCTAAGAGGAAAAACAATTGTCTTACCAAATTATTTCATCTTTTTCCTTTCATCTTTTTTTAAAATAGTTATTCGTATATATCCCTAGTTTAACCTTTCAGTATGTAGTGACTGCATGTGTCCCTTCACAAATGGCGGGAGGGATCGGGTCAATGACCCAATTCGCTTGGTCTTGCCCTTTACTTTCATCTATACCTATACTCTCATATAAAAGTGTAAAATAAATATGTAGTCATTAAGATTGGACTACATAATTATTTTACACTTTTGGTATTACAACGTCCGTAGCGTAGCGGTATTTGGCTAGCTATATGTCTCGGAGATCGTGGGTTCGATCCCCACGCCAGACAAGAAATCCTTGTGTAAATTCTAAGATTTCTTTCCGGGTCTGGATGGTTGAGGGACTACCCTCCGTGCCTCGGAAAGCACGTTAAGGCGTTGGTCCCGATTGTTATAACATCATTTATAACAATAGTATACCAGAGAATGGGCAGCAGCGTTTCGTGGTGTGTTACAATATAATACTGCGGTCACCAACCCGCCTGCCAAGCGTGATGATTATGGCAAAAACCCTCCCTTGGGAGCAGGCCCATGTTCAACGTGGACGTTGTACGGGCTAATGATTATGATAGTATTATGGCATTACCATGATACTTCAAGAAGAATCATGTAAATTTAATACAAATAATCAACAAAATGGAAAGTCAACTATCATTTTGTTTGAAGCTTCTATTATGCCCATGTTTTGTATTAGTATAACTCAATTGAATTGAAAAATTGAATTATATTGTTACTAGCTTCCCGCGCGCGGTTTCACCCGCGTAACTCCCGTTCCCGTGGGAAATTCATAATAAAATATAGCCTATGTTCTTTCTCAGGCTCTAGACTATATCTGTACCAAATTTCATTTAAATCGCTTCAGTAGTTAAGGCGTGATTGCGTAACAGACAGACAGACAGAGTTACTTTCACATTTATAATATTAGTAAGGATCTATCTTCAATTCAATATGACTACATTTTCATTGTACACGGTATACACGACATTTGAGGCAAATTGTGTGAACTCTATTTCCTTCAAATTTTTCCTTCTCGACAGTTTAATTGTGTGGCAAATTATTTGGGGGTTGTTTGTAAGAAAACTTGAGTATTTTACGTGACAGAATGAAGTGGCAGAATTTGTTTTCGTTTATTTATAACAAGACCTTGAATTATTATATTTTACCTTTATTTTATTTTTAAATTGTAGTGCTTAATATTTAATGCAATTAGAGGGGCTCGGCACTGTTACTCCTTAATACAGGCTATGTCATAGCCTAGCAAGGAGCGCAGCACGTCACCCACTTGATTGTCTAAAATTCAAAACTACCCACTTTGTGAAAACTGTACGACAATCTGTTTTTTATATAAATAAAGATTATTATTATTATTATGAGTGAAAAACGTTTTAAAAATTGTTAAAATATTATTATCTATCAATGCTTGTCTCCCAATATGTTGACGTAACTAATAACATTAAATATTCATGTTATTTTTGTGCAGATATTTAATTAAATTTATTTATTAATAACACAACCACATTATGCATTAATAACTAAATTACTAGGTTTTGCATCTGATATGTACAACAATTACGATGTACATAACATTGATTACAAAGTAACGAGTACGTAAGTATAATATTACAAACAAAATAAGCTACAATAAGATTATTATTATTATACTAAAAATCTAAGAATCTAAGAATTTATAAAAAAAAACTAAGTATTTTAAATTAAATTTTGTTTGAATTTTGTTTAAAATTCGTTAAGTGAATTACTCAATATACCCGTTGTTTCCAATTTATAAAATTTATTTCTTGTAATTTTCTGTGTGCAATAAAGTATTTATCCTTACTAATATTATAAATGTGAAAGTAACTCTGTCTGTCTGTTACGAAATTACGCCTTAACTACTGAAGCGATTTAAATGAAATTTGGCACAGATATAGTCTAGAGCTTGAGAAAGGACATAGGCTATATTTTATTATGAATTTCCCACGGGAACGGGAGTTACGCGGGTGAAACCGCGCGCGGGAAGATAGTTTTAAATAAATATACATATATATGTTTATATCGCGACTTTGTAAAGATATTTATGTAATTCGCCAATAATTTAATGCAACTTCGACGGGCACAAAGTCAAGCAATACCTACTCCTCCAGGCTCAATAAAACGCTCATTCTTAATCACTGTATCCATTTGAGAACACCTATTTATGGGGGGTAGCAGAAGAAAATATAGACACCAGTTGAAATATTATTACGGATTCAAATACATAAACATGCAGTGCTTTAATGTATAACTAAACAATGTAGCTATCATTAGTTAATTTTGCTTAGAGGCCCTAATTTCAGGAACTACTGGTTTAAAAAAAAAGAAAAAAATATTTCTTTGTCAAATAGCCCATTTATCGAAGAAGGCCACAAGCTATATATTATCACGCTAAGACTAATAGCGGGGCACTAATGAAGAGTGTATCAAAATAGGGTTTAGCCCAAAGTAGCAATTTCACACTTGCACAAAACTTCCCTAAAAAAATCAAAAGTTATAATCCCTCAAGCACTCCGCAAGCAACCGCCCTGAGCCGAGGTCCAAGCCCCACAGCGCAGATTGCTTGGTTTGTAGTTTTTAACCCATTTATCTAGGCTGTAGCTCTGCTCGCCTTTATGCCCGGTGAAGTTACAAAACACATATACCATATGTATATGTGTTTTGTAACTTCACCGGGCAACTTCGAAAATAAATCTAGTATATAAATAGAATAAAAAGACAATCATTCCACCTTTCATAAAAACGTATAACATTTTCTCCTTAACAAAGGGACAGTACGTTCCCACTCTTGTAAATTGAACCTTCCCTTATCAATCTAAAAGTTAAGTGGATGAAATTCTGGTAACATTTCAAAGGAAGAAATAAGAATATTTTGTCAAACCTTTATAGAAATTTTCCGAGTGTCCGTCAAGATTTTTATTGGCTGTCACTTCAGTAGAAGACTGTAGAGTCGCCTTGCATCATCATGAAAAAGTGTTTAGGTAATGCCCAATCGCTTACTAACTGCCTTATCAAATAGGTATATGTTCAGTGTAAAGGTTTCGCCAAATAGAATTCGTACTGCACGCGTCAGAGCTATATAGCCGGCCGCGATTTAGCGCTAAATTGTGTTGTACCACGGTATAAAAATGATTTTTAGACTGTGGTTGTATAATGGCGGTATTAACCGCTCTGTCGTGGCGTAAGGACGTATTGACGCTATACGCTAGTAAGACAAAAGAGTGAGTAAGAATAAAGGCGGAAACATATTGTTAAATAAAACACCCGATGCGTCGTGACGTGTTCATAGTGTGATTCTGGTCTATAGAAAACAATACATTTGATTCGACTCAAAACGCGTCGCGTTTCATCGGGTCGCGTTGCGTTTTAACAATATGTTTCCACCTTAAGGCGGCGCTAAGTACGCGTTCTGTTTGGCGAAGCCTTCCATAATTTAGTAAGACATTAATGTTAAATGTTAAAAAACTTTGATTATTTAATTTACTTCTTATTTCATGTCTATGCAAAATTACCTTACACGCTACGGCGTGTACTTACATGTAGATTATAATGAAATTAAGTAATAATTATAAATATACAGTTACTAAGCTAGTAGTCGTTCGCGCGCGATTCCGGTCCGTTTCCTTGGGAACTTCATAATAACATATAGCCCATGGCCTTTCTCTATAAATGGGCGATCAAACACTGAAATATTTTTTTTTTCAAATCTTTCCTGAGATTAGCGCATTCAAGCAAACTCTTCAGCTTTATATACAAGCATAGGGAATGATGTTGACGTGATTACGAAGATAGAGAAGGGAATGTTGAGATGGATTGGTCACGTGGAAAGAATGGATGAAGAAAGACTGACAAAACAGGTACACATGGCAAGTGTGAGTGGCACAGTCGGAAGGGAAAGACCTAGACGTACGTTCTCTGACCAAATCGGAGACATCCTCGCAAAAGGTCAAATAAGATCCACCATAAACCGACGTGCTTGTATAAAGAATGTTATAAGAGTGAATAAAGCGAAAGATGTGTGTAGGGATCGTAGCAAGTGGAGGTCCATTGTCTCTGCCTACCCCGCTGGGAAACAGCGTGAGCTTATGTATGTATAGATATAAAGCTAGAGTGTGTTTGTTTTGCAATAAGAAAGAAATAGAAATTTCTAAATTCAAATCCAAAAAAGATAAAAAAGGAATGTAGCTAGTAGAATATAATGCGACAAATATCAACTCAATTTAATAAAAAGCTTCGTAGCATTTTGTCGCGCGGGTGACTTGTCAAAAGTCGGAGTAAACGTGTTTTTTGTGTTCTCACTCAACGAACACATGTTGCGTCTTAACATGACGGGTGAAAAGATAATATTTATTCTTTCGTTGTTGTATTCTGTTCTATTGTGAATACAAAACAACAGAATATATTTACATATTGGATAAAGGCAATGCGCTTCCAAATTATATGCCATTTCGTTAACAGGAAAAAAGTATTAAGTATCTACGTTGCTGATGGCATTTCTAAAATTTCTGTTTTACAAAAATATAATAATTACAATAATACGTTTATTTATTTCCAGCTCACAAATAAAGATGTCCCCAATACCAGCTTTGTTGTCGGCATCTGCCATTTCTGCCGCATTTTTATGTCATCATCATCGGCCCATATAACGTCCACTGCTGAACATGGGCCTCCTCTCGAGAGAGGGTAGTAGCCATAGTCACCACGCTTGGCAGGCGGGTTGGTGGCCGCAGTATTATGTTGTACCACACAAGGAAACGCTACTCAGCATTGTTATGTACATAATATTATTTTTATTAAAAAAAAATTGGTTAACGATAACATGAAATTAAAGCAGCAAACGGTAATAAAGCATTTGCTGATATTAGGTGTCCCATTAAAATATAAATTTAATTCATTTTTTTTGTTTTTGTTATCATCATCCGCGAAAATTTCATATGATACAGTCAGTTGACAGATAGAAAGCAGTCTTAGTTAGAAAAATAATTACGTGTATAAAAAAACTGATCAAGTGAGGACTCGCGCACGAAGGTTTCCGTAAAATTTTCAAGCAAAAATAAAAAAAGTTTGTCGTATGGAAGCCCACCTTAAATATTTATTTTATTTTATTTGTTGTTATAGCCGCAACAGAAATACGTCAGCTGCGAAAATTTCAACTGTCTATTGCGGTTCTTTAGATTCAGCCAGGTGACAGCAGACAGCGAAGTCTTAGTAATAGGGTCCCGTTTTTACCCTTCGGGTACGGTGACCTAAAAAGGTACGTCTACTATTAATAAAAAAAAAAATATGATGCAATATCCGTCTGGTTAAATGTTTGTTTTGTTTTTGAAAAAGACAACTCCCGCACTAGGGAAATAAATCCCTGTGTCGCGGGGGACTTTACAAACATTCATTTCACGGACACAAAGAACACCCAGACTCAGAACAACTATTTGTGGTTCACACAAATAATTTTCCCGGGTGGGAATCGAACCCAGAACACTAGGTCTCAGAGGCAACTATCGTAACCACTGAGCCACCGGTGCAGTCAAACTAATGTATAGTGACATGTACACGAACGACATGTAAACGGCACAGAATCCAAAAACTGATAATTCTCTTTTAATCTTTCTGTTAATAAAACAATACAAAGCTTTAATCAATCATACTTTTCTCTTTGTTTACATTCAGTCTAGTAATACCGATACAACATAATACATTAAAAGTTGGCAAGCCGTCTGTACATTGTTTACACGATCAGACAATTTAAAATTGTTTGCAGATGGAGCGTGGATTTAGCCGACATTTTTGTAATGTTTATTGTTTCATTGCGGTTGTAACGTTTGCTATGTACCCGGTGAAGTAGCAAAAGTCTCGTGGCAAAATTACTCAAACAAAAATTGTAGATCATTAAATTTTCTGTAATAGGTATCAACTTTTTTCCTAAAAGCCATCGTTTCTGATATAACGATTCAAAATTTTGTAAGCGTAAGGTCGTCGAATCAGAAATGAGGAGATATGTAGAAGAACGCGGGTTACCGACATAGCCCAACGAATTAGTTCGTTGAAGTGGCAATGGGCAGGCCATGTAGCACGGAGAACAGATGGCCGTTGGGGCCGAAAAGTTCTCGAATGGAGACCGCGGATCGGTAAGCGTAACGTAGGACGTCCACCTACTACATGGACGGATGAAGGCCGTGGAATCACGGTGGATGCACCTTCTTACCGTAACAACTGGAGATCTATGAGGAAGGCCTATGTCCAACAGTGGATGTCCTACGGCTGTAATGATGATGATGAAGGTGTACTTAGGGCGTTTATTAACGTGGTTTCCCCAGAAGGCCTGTTCCACAAGGTCTGTTGTGATTTATGATGATGAATCACCGATAGAAAATTTTCCTATTTACTAAAATATTACAGCTACAGAGATATATGTGCGAGCTTATGCTTACAACTTTTTGAATCGTTATATCACAGAAACGGTGGCTTTTAAGAAAAAAATATTGATACTCTTTTACAGATAATTTTATGATCTTCACTTTTTATATAAGTAATTTTGCGATAAAACTTACCGTTTCGAAGAAAATCGCGAAAAACCCGTTTATTTGACATTTGAACTCGAGTGTAGTTTTAATTATGTTTTTTTACCATTTTACTCATTTTTAGCTTGTTGGGAATTTATGTACCTATCTTCACTCTTATTTTTTGGTCAAATTTGACCGGACTATTTCTTTCTTTACTTTACAATTCGCGAGCCTCGCGGGCTTCGGGTCTAAGAGGGCATCGAAAAGTTTGCTTAAAAATCTAATATGTTAAAAGTTTTTTTACATATTAGATTTTAGAGGATGTCGTTCTATTTGGCAGTTAATTATCTTTTAATGGACAGAGGTCCAGTGAAGCTGAAATTTAAGATATTGCTTAATGACCCCGCTGACCCGTGAAGCTGATAACATGTTACGCTCAAGGAAATTCAGTGCACCCATCTGAATAATCGGGCTTAGATAAGTTAACCTATTCTGATAGATACCTATATTTTGGCGGCCAATGGCTATCTGTGAATTCAGGATTCTTTAAAACACTTAATTAAGAACTTTAAGCGGCTGTGGCGGTTGTGGTCGCCGGTCCGATCTCCACCTATTGCACTACCGACGTGAACCCACTCGTAACGCAAGCATTTTAGCTTAACAGAATACAGAAGACTGCAAAATCTGCAAGTAAAAAAAAAAAAAAACAATAGTATCGATTTGTATTTTTGTGTTATGTTTGAAATGAATAAAATCAAAAACTTCTGTGCCGATTTAAAAAAATCGTTCAACATAGGAAAGCTACATTCACCCTGAGTGACATAGGCAGATCCCACGGGAACGGGAGTTACGCGGGTGAACAAGGCGCGCGGGTAGCTATAGACATTAACAAAGAAAAAAAAAAAGTAAAACAAATAAATATTTAAAAATATATATTGTACACCATAAAATACTCTAGAATCTCACAAACTTTAGGAGTACTGTTTATCTATACTTATATTAGTATAGAGAGGAAACGTTTGCATTGAATAGGCTCCAGAACTAGAGGACCGATTCCAGAAATTATTTTATCACTAGAAAGCTGCGTTATGGAGTATTAACATAGGTACTAATATTTAATAGGCATGTGGACTAAAAAAATCTATTTCGTCCGTCAGTTAGATTACCAAAAAATATTGGACACGTATTTTTTTTTTTCGTTCCTCAAACAAAAAATGACGAAGAAACAGCGCGTTGAAATTTTGTGTGACGTCACTATTAGGTACAATTTTACCTAATAGTGACGTCACAAGCCCCTGAACTTTATAGTTTGTTTTTGCTCTATATCTTTGTCAATTTTTATTGATTTCATTAATAAAAAAATACGTGTGCAATATTTTTTTGTAATCTAACTGACGGACTAAATAGATTTTTTTAGTCCTCATGCCCATTATGAAGTTCTTACAGGAAAGGTGAGGACGCGGATGAAACCGCGCGCGGCTACCTAGTAATAAAGTCGCGAGTCATGTGAACTTTATATCAAATTTTTAGTACCTACCATGAGAGCAATAAGGATTTGAATTTGAAAGTAAGGATTAGAAGATAGGTTTCCAAATATCTGAAATGGAAATCCGACGAAAATATTTTTTAGATATTCTATTCAAGAATTGAATAATTCAGGATTAGTAATTTTCAGGATAAAGTTGGTATCGAAGTTTGGGCAAGCATTGCTAGGTCGCGTCGTCTCAATACTTTGACTACTTTTTGTTTTGGCCAAAATATAGTCCGTACTGAAATGTTTTGTATTAATATATATAAAAAGAGGGCTCTACTGAGTTTTTTGCCAGTGTTTCTCAGTAGTTGCCACGTGACGCACTGCACGGTAGGAGAAAAAATATGACGATTCCAAATAAATGTTACCATTTTTACGGAATAAATGAATTTTGAATTTGAATTGAATTTGAATTTGAAATTATAATAATGAAAGTTGCTACTTTTAAATGATGAAAGTTAGTTATAATTTAAATTAACAACTTTAAGTTATGTGTTTTATATTTTCCTTCTAAAATGTTTAAATAATAAATGAAATCCATTATTAAGGTTTCTTAGCATTTTCTAAGTTCAAAACATCACAAACCGAAAAAAGTTCTTTCAACGTAGATATTATAATTGAAACAATACAACGTTTTTAATTAATGCCGAGGCGTTATGTTTATTTCTTTCTGGAGGTTTTATAAGATTTTTCAATTAATTATATTTATAATTGCCGTGTGGTTTCTGGCTTAGAATAGACCACCCCATGTCTTCCCATGGGTGTCGTAAAAGGCGACTAAGGGACATATGGCTGATGGATGGGCAGCAGCATCTTTTAGCTCAAGGTTTACATCTTACTGCGATCACCAATCCGTCTGCCATGCGTGGTGATTATGGCAATATCCCTCTACGATCCTGGCTTGACAAGGTCTGTTAAGAGGAGGCCCATGTTCAGCAGTGGACGTAAACGGGGTATTGATGATGATGATGATGATATTTATAATTATGATTACCAGCTTCCTTATTTAATAGACACGTAATTCTTATCTTTCACGACTTGCTCGTTGTGGGCAGATTTCTTATTTAAGACAAGTAGGTCAATCTAGTCTGCAACAACGTTGCAGTGCTACGCAGTACCTAATGCACACACACCATCGGTGGTTCTAATTAGCACCCTGGTTTTAGTAGATAGGGCTTCGCAAAAAGGGAATGCTAATCCTACATATCTCTCCGTCGCTACGGGATCGCTTCGCTCCCTCCTCCCCGCAAGCGGGGAATTCCTGGTATCTTTTCATAACAATCAAAAAGAAATGAATTCATTTAAAAAAAGTTCCTGTCTATATTTAAACTAGCTCTTTGCAACAAAACAGTATGAACTTCAAAAGATCGAGTACTTAAAATACTTCAAGTACACACGATCTTTAAAAGTCATTATACATAATTATATTAATATTTTTACTTGCCCAATAGTAATGTGGTGTCTATGGCAACATTCCTTTGAAGGTGACCGATGTTCTAGAGTGAACGATGATGGCTCTAGTTTGTAATATATTTATACCTTTAACAATACAAAAAACAAAAATTAATTTAAATTAAGATACTTGTATCACATCATCACATTACATACAATATCGTCATCATCATCAGCCCGTATAACGTCCATTGCTGAACATAGGCCTCCTCCCGAGGGAGGGTATTTGCCATGTCACCACGTTTGGCAGGCGGGTTTGTGACCGCAGTATTATGTTGTACCACACAAGGAAACGCTGCTGCCCGTTCTTTGATATACGATCATTATAGATAATGTTTTTTGACAAAGATTTCCTGTCCGGAGTGGGGATCGAACCTACGACCTCCATGACATACAATATACACAAACAGAAAGGTTGTTGTTACATTATTTGTTAATAATGTTTGTCGGATTATTGTCTGTCGGATTAATGTTTGTCGGATTAATAATTGTAATATAATATTTTCACGTTATTAAACGGAAGCTCAGCTGCGGATCGTTCCCCGGCTGGAGCATGCGATATGTTGGTTCCGGAATAATTAAATTTATTATTTACCTACACATCAGCACTATTAAGTTAACAATGTTACGAGAAAATTATAAATTCTTCACTTAAATTGCTAATAATCTTTACAAATATATAAAGCTGAAGAGTTTGTTTGTCTGAACTACTCTCAGAAACTACTGATCCGATTTGAAGGTCTTTCAGTTTAAATGGAGTTACGCGCTTGAAACCGCGCGTGGGAAGCTAGTCTATACTAATATTATAAAGAGGAAAGATTTGTATTTTTGTGTGTTTGATGTTTGTAATGAATAAACTCAAAAACTACTGTGTCGATTTCAAAATTCTTTCACCATTGGACAGCTACATTCACCCTGAGTGACATAGGCTATATTTTATAATGAAGTTACCACGGGAACGGGAGATACGCGCGTGAAACCGCGCGTGGGGTTTTATTTTTATTTTTTTTATGGCACTAATCCCACCCTCACTTCCACCACTGCAACTCCTGCAAGCCAGGATCAACAGTGGCACACACTGGTAATGGCAATGAGCACCGAGACTCACTAAATCCCGGGAAAAGTTAAACTGCCTTGGGACCCGCAACGAATTTAAGCAGAAAGAGATTAGGAGGAGTAAAAAAGACTTATGTTTTCACTTCCCTCCATAGCAAGCGGAAGACAGCAAAAAGGAAAATAAAATGATAAGACATAAGTAGTCTTGAGAGGTAATAATTAATATATCAGATGTTTCCAAAACATATGCCGTCCTCTAATAGGAGATATAGTCACGTATTACGTGTAAGTGTGGTTTCCGGCTTAGAATCGATCACCCCATGTCTTCCCATGTTTGTAGTGAGAGGCGACAAAGGGATGCCAAAGGGAATGACAGCTGATGGATAGGTAGGAGCTCCTATCAGCTCAAGGTTAGTACCATCTTGTTGCGATCACCAATCTAGGCAGGCGCCAAGCGTGGTAGTTATGGCAATGACCCTCAACGATCCTTGCTTGCTAAGGTCTGTTAAGAGGAAGCCTATGTTCAGCAGTGGACAGTAACGTGCTGATGAAGTGAAGTGAAGGAAATTGCGTAAGTGAATAAAAAAATGTTTGTAATGCGGTACTCGTTCGAGGATAATAATCCAAAGAAAAATATTCCCTTGAGCCTGAAACTGCCGTTGGTTTAAATTACAAAAATCGATGGCTCATTAGCTGGAAGGAAGAGTATCTCATTATATTGACAAAGACTTTTAATATCTTTTCTTTTGTTGGATGCCTCAGAAATTGTGAACATCGGGAATTTAACGCGGCGGCTGATATAAAAAAAGCTTTCGATAAAAAAAATTTTTCTTTTTTAAAGACAACTCCCGCACTATGGAAATAAATCCCTGTGTCGATGCATGAAAAATGCATCAGTATTTTTAACAGGTGAACATGTCTTTGCCGCTCTGAAATGGCGACATCGACTAACAAATCAAGTTCGCTTGTCGTTCCCGGAGTGCGGCCGCCGTCATATTTTTATATGAGTTTGTTTTCAACAAATCACTATTTTAGCGATGCTGAAATCGGGCGCAGGACGTTGGCTTTGAATAAATTCGTCCTCCAATACTAGTTCTGTTTGCTGCATCTCTCTCAGTTTACCACGTAATTGGAGGAGCCGCTTATACTCTTTTTTCTATACAAAACATGTATATTTATGCAAAAACTTTGATCTTTGTGTTGTATGTTGTTTGTTTGATGTTTTTACGAAAATAACGCGGACGATGGAGAAGGAAATTTCACACACTTATAGTTCATATAGATAAGAAGTGCAGAATACTAATGATAATAAAATATTATAGGTAAAAATTTATTCAATAAATATTCATGTTACCGTTAAAGGGATGGCGCATAATTTGGAAGCACCTATTCTCTATAGCGTAATGAGGTATCATTTTTCTATGGTCTGTAATTGGCTGATAATAATATTATTACTTGGTCATAAATAACGCCGGCTCATAGGAATTTTCCTAATTACAAACGCTAACTAATTATGTAAGAAACGGAAAAGAGAAAGGAATTACTTTCTGATTTTCTCTGGGAATATTAATTAACGTAATTTGTTTGTTCTCGTAGCTTAATGGACTGTTGAGTTTCTCTAATTGTAAAATTAGGGCAGTTTCTACCTCGCATTTTTAAACTAGAAAGAAAGTAAACTGATTTTGATTTTAAATCGCGCATTTATTAAATACAACACGGGTGCAAAGCTATTTATAGGCACGGCCACCCGGCCGATACCGGTGCCGCAACCGCTATGTCCTTCCCTGGTAAGCGATTGTTATAGATGATGTTACATCTATGGGGGCTAAATGAGTTAACCTTCTTTCCAAGAAAGTTAAGTCACGAAGAGTAGTCTCTTAGTCACCCAGACTAGAGAGAGAGATACGGAGAGTAGTCTTTTAACCAACCCGACCTGGAAGTTTTAGAATATTTTTTTTGTCCGGCACGGGATTCGCACCCACGACCTCCGTGACTAAAAACAGAGGTGGTCTAAACAGAACTGAATTATCAGTGAAGTCAATTCCACAAAGTAAAAGTTGATTTCTTTTGTTTCACAACCTTTAGTACCAAATAGCGCGTAAATTAGAGCTGTCAAATAAGGTAAATTTACGTGACGAGAATACGAAATGATTTAATATCACTTACAGGGACTTTAAGGGACACAATGAATAAGGAAAAGGTCGCACAATAATTTGTCATAGTTAAAGACTAAATTAAATTAAAATGGAGTTCTGTTATGATCGCTATAAACGTTTCAGGTACGAAGACCGCAGTATACCTCACGAGTACCTATGTATCATCGTCATCAGCCCGTATGACGTTCACTGCTGAACATGTCCCTCCCTCGAAGAGAATTTCGCCACCCTCGTTGTCGCTATTAGTTACCATGCTTAGCAGGTAGATTGGTGTCCGGGGCCGGATTGCTTCGTGCGTACCCGACCCTCGCCAACGGCGGATCGAAGGAGTCTCCGGGGGTTTTAGTGGTGTAAGATCCTCTCCTCGTGGTATGAGTTAGCATACCACGCTATGGAGGTGGCGAGTCTGACATATCCCACCACCAGTGCGCGAATACGCTGCAGCGGCGGTGGGAATGCGTAAATGCATTTCCCCCCGGACAACAAAAAAAAGAAGGTAGATTGGTGTCCGCATTATTATACAGTAAAAACACAGGTGAACGCTAATGCCCGTTACCTAGTATACGGTTATCTTAAATAGTATGACAATCAGGATCAACGGCTTTATTGCAAGAGCACACGGTGCGTTGCAGCGCCGGACCGACATAACATCCGCGTCGCTGCGTTGTTTTACATACAATATGTGGCAATATATGTATATGTATGTGGCATGGAACAAGATGCCGTGTGGCGCCGTACCGTACTTGCAGCCGCCGAGACGAGGCGAGGAGGGGTGAATGCGCTGCGACGTCGGAGCGGCGCCGCTTAATTGTTTATGCGTCACAAGAAAAGGCAGACTGTCCAACGCTACTGGGGCGGCGGCGGCGCCGCTGAGGCCTTACCAATGCTATGGCGCTCGTGTGCCCGGTACTCCGGCGAAATGTATGCAGTGTGGCGCTCCAAAACTGCACTTACGTGCTTTCCGAGGCATGGAAGGTAGGTCCTCCAATTCAGGCACCAGATCAGTGCGTAGGTTATACTTGGTGCCCTCTCTAACCGGAGGACTCGCAAGGGCACCCCTGGGGTTTAAGAAAATAGGTCCTCTCCTCGTAGTATGATTAATATATCTACTGTTCGTGAAAGGAGCGGGACGGCGGCGGCGCGGAGACTAAACAGAGAAGCTAGTCTATACTAATATTATAAAGATTTGTTATATATGCTCCGAAACTACTGGACCGATTTGAAAAATTCTTTCACAATTGGAAATCTACACTATCCCCGGATTACATTGGCTATATTTAATAAACCGAGCCACCCACCCGCTATCTTCTTCGATTTTCTTAAAAAGTATAACTTACAACTATCCAAGTTACACCAACAGAAAGTGCGTTTCATGATGATTAAAATGAATGGAAACTCATTTCATCTCTCAACTCATTTCATCTCTCATCACTCAACTCAGTCATTTTCCAATCGTGTAAATCAATAGTAATCATAAAATAAAATAAAACATTAAAGCCATAAACGAAGAAAAATGTATAAAAAAGTTTGTGGTCAGTATTCATTATGAAACGCACTTTCTGTAGGTATAACTTTGATGGTTTATGTTTTATAGTTTTTGAGAAAATCGAATCGAGAGTTCCAAAATAGCAAGTGGCTCGGTTTATTTGCCGTCCAGTGTATATGCGAAATGCAATTCTCCCCAGAAAAAAGACCCTTTTATACAATAAATCCCTAAATTCTGGTATAAAAATACTTATTTTAGATACTGAAAGAAACAATAATATATTAAACGGTGCCCAAAGAATCCCAAACAGATTCGTACCCAAAAGAATCGTCTAAGTTTACAACAAAAACTCGTTTTGTTCAGTCCCTTTCTTTACAGTTTATTATAACAATATACATGGTTCGGTCCCTCGGCATTCATACGTGGGGAATGTTCCCAAATGTTGTGCCCATATGTTCCTTATAAAAGGGATTCTTTCGAAATTACCTTCAAGCAGTGAACAGAACTTGTAATGAGTTTTGTGACTGGATCATAAGCGATGCCAAAGTTATATTGGAAGGTCCGATTATATTAAGCGGCAATGTTATTTCTACATAAGGTGCTTATAAATGTTTGCTATCTATGTAACAGAAGATATTATAATGTGTAGTGATTACATACTATTTTTTTTTTATAAAACAAAAACATCAATGACGTTCAAGTTGTCTTTTAAAAAAAAAAAAAAAAAAAAAAAAAGTGAATAAAATACATAATATACAACTAAAAGCAGTAATTTTCCGTACACAAATCTATTGTTTTATTTCGATTTATAAAACTAAGCTCGTATTTAAAAACCCTTTATAACATGTTGTTTTCATAGTAAACGTAATACATAAGTAGGTACTATCCCGTCTTTCTACCTAATTCCAAGTAGGTACTTGCGAGCCTTTCATACAAATATCATTTACACATAACTAGCGACCCACCCCGGCTTCGCACGGGTGCAATGCTGATGTATCATACATATAAACCTTCCTCTTGAATCACTCTAGCTATTAAAATCCGCATCAAAATCCGTTGCGTAGTTTTAAAGATTTAAGCATACATAGGGATATAGGGACAGGGAAAGCGACTTTGTTTCATACTATGTAGTGATAAATCTTTTCCAATAGTTCCTGAAGTGCTGACGTAGTGATTGACCTTCAATGTTACAGACAAACGAATCTAATGTAGCTTTTATAATTGCGCAATACGTTAATAAAATAGGACCCTGTTATGCAGAAAAGATCCAACCAACGCTATATTACCTTTTGGTTGGATCTTTTCTGCATAACAGGGTCCATTATATATGAATCATTTACAGCTACATCTATGCATAAAATCAACATGTTACACTTAATACCTAAACTTTGTTATCCTACTAATATTATAAACGCGAAAGTTTGTAAGTATGGATGGATGGATGGATGTTTGATACTCTTTCACGCCAAATATATAGAAGGGAATTGGCTGAAATTGCACCGGGATAGGTTATACGCTGGATTAACATATAGGCTACAACACATCACTCTCCGACTCACTGGAGCAGAGTAACGTGGGTGAAACCGCTGGGCGCAGCTAGTAGTTTTATATGGGGAAAGAGTGCAGAATGCTATTTTTTTTTATTGTGGTCATATTTTGCCCACTGGGCGAACACTAGTCAAAATAAAACAATACATTTAGATAACATATATGATATAATTCAAATTTTCACACGACCCGATATCAATCGTGGAATTTTATGTACAGTCGACCAAGGAGATAGGTTTATACCTACATTGTCAAACGTGTTTCAAATTTAAATGTCCCCGTTTATAAGAAAAGTTCACTGTTATGTGTATTTGTACTATTAGCAGCGAACTATTTTTCTATAAAGATTTACCGGCCATCGTACTACCTACATAAACATATTTATTTACATAAAGTGATATATAATATTTTTATTGAGTTCAGAAATAAATAAATAAATTTAACAGAATAATTCCAAAACTAAACAAATAAAAATAACCTATAATTAAAACTAACTAAGAGTTAAAAACTACCAAAGGTAAGAACTAACGTATAACTAAAAAACTATTCTAAAATGGCGTCCCTGGGTAGCATTCCCAGAATGCTAGCAGCATTGCCACGCTGAATGGCAATGCTTATTTCTTGGGCAAAGTATACACCAGGAAAAAAAACATAAAGTTATACAGAAGGTGTTGACCTATCTCCTTGGTTGACCGTACCTACAAGCAGTCAATAGAAACGCAGATTTTCAAAGATGTGAATGATTATTTTGTAATCAAAAGGAGAGGAATTTTGTGATGTGCAATTTTTTGTATTTGTTTTATTTTTTTGTTATATTTGGGTCACGATATCTAATTTTTCCGAAAACATGTCAGGTCATAAACAATGTTGGTAATTGTATTTCAATAAAAAAGGTCCCTTAATGAAACGAAAATTCTGTCACGAATTTGGAATTCCGAACAAGTTTAAATCAAATGAGACGTTTCAAACAATAATATGAAAAGGGTAGCGCTAATAATGTTATTTTAAAAGACTTCAACCCGGCCTGCTGGTGATAAGGGTACGGTGTCAAATTAAAAAAATATATATATTCATGTACCTCTCTCAGAAGTTGTCATATTTAATCAACTTTTTGAGTTGTCAGTTGCCGTATTACTGAAAAAATATAATCGTGAGTTTTTTTTTAAATATTACTGGCTTCCCGCGCTGTTTCTCCCGCTTAACTCCAGTTTCTGTAAGAACTTCATAGTTAAATAGCCTATAGGCTCCCTCGGTAAATGGGCTATAAAACACAGAAATAATTTTTCTAATCGGTCCAGTATTTCCGGAGATTAGCGCGTTCTAGCAAACAAACAAACTCTTCAGTTTGTATTAGTATAGATATGTTGGATTCCTATAAGACAGGTTAAAAGCCTATGCCTTCCTAATTTTTTAGCCCAGTTGGTTTTTCACCACACTAGTCAGGCGGGTTGGTGACCTCAGTGTTATGGTGTATTATAGAAATATTACTGCCAATTACAAGGTAAGCCATTGTCTATGATTTTATGTCAATCGTCAACAACAGCTTAACTCGCCTAACAAAAAGTATAAAAAAAAATTTTATTACAAAAGAAATAACAACGAAAATACAACGCCTATAATCCATTTTACATCAGAACGGTACGGTACCACTAGATTCAAATTTAATTTTCTGTGGGTTCTGTGAGCTCTATTCTATGATTGTTTGTATGTATATTAAGGATATGCGGACGATATACTTGACACCACGTTAGGTTATCGTGTCATATATATCCATTCGCTTTTGGGACAATTCGACTTTAAGTGTTTTACCAGCGCCAGTTATCGTTTAACGTGGTAAATCAATAAAATAAATCTCTTCCGGAGATTCTTAGCACCCCCTAGCACCCCTTTTCCATCCATTACCATGGCCGGTACCCTGAAATTAACTGAAGAAGATAAGTACGCAACACTTTGCGTTGTGTCCTATTTCATGGCTTTCATTGCTATTAATTATTATATTTACTCCGGAAGCCATCCATTCCAATAATAAATCTGGAACGGAACACTTTCGAAGTAATATTACAAATGTTCATAAAACGACTGTAACACAAATATACCGAAACACTGCCGATATTTCTTCTATCAAACAGCGAGTTATTAATACAAACGCCCTTCAAATCCAATTACAACATGGTTCTGATCAAACCTATATCTTATAACATCCACAGACTAAACATAACTTTCGTGGAATAGACAATTTATTTTGTTTATTTTATTGGCGCAGTTTTTTTACGTATAAATAGATTTTATTTTTTATGTTGCTTTATTAAAAAGTACTGCTTTTAAATTGTTTTCACAGAAATAAACACCCAGTTTACCGCAATGTCAAAGCAACAGTTAAATTTAGTTTTTAAATAATTTTAGAAACGATATCTTTACTAAAATATACCTATTAAATAAAAATATTTGATCATTTAAAATTGTTCTAAAGTGCCAATAAGTACTAAATAGTAGGACTTTGGGATAGCTATCTATCTAGCTATCAAGCTAACCCAAAAAAGATCATATTTAAAAAAAAATCCCCTCCAAAATTACGTTTTTTATTTGATTCTGAACGAAAATATTAATATTTAAATAAATTAATAGATAAAGTGAAACGATAAGCAAATAAAATGTGCTAATCATGCTTTCGGAAATTGACGAATATGAAACCTTCGCACTTTAACCTATTTAACAGACAAGTTGACCAACAAAGCATTTTTTACATGTTTAATGAATAAATTATTGTACCTTTGTTTAGCCATCATTAAATTAAAATCAAGAAAAAGGCCTTGTCTCCCATCTTAATTTTATATCCTTAGGATCGTATTTATATTCCTTGTTCTATTACAATTTTGAGTATGCTTTTATTATCAAGGCCTACTGAAGAGGTTGCAGATTATTAGATACATAATTATTTCAATAAATCTTGCGACAGTTATGATTAAGTTGTGTATTTGAAAAAACGAAACATTTACAGAGTTTGAGGAAAAAAAACCATAAAACGATCATATTTCCCCGCCAAAACCGGCAAAGAGCATAGAATACTATTAACGTACATAAGGCGCAATGACAATACGTTAAACGACCTTCTTAATGATTGTACGGTTTAAATAGAAGATACCAAAATGAAACAAGCCTATAAAACCTATTTTATTTGTAAAAATTGTTAATCAAAAACCTCTGCTGGATTTTTAACTAAAAAAATATGCATAACAAATTAATGTGAACCTACCTCACAAACTGCAAAATAAGCGAGCAGCGCCATCTAGAATATACAATGAAAATGAACCTACATCACGCAATAGAAGTTAATTCACACAACATGTACAAATTTTGATCATATATATACAAAGGCCACGGCTCCTGAACAACATCTTCATTATATGTGGATTAACATCACCAACCGTTCATCTACATTTTTTTCTGAAGTCGTCATTCCAGAGTGCGACCTCAGCTTGCTTAGTTTGTAGTATCTAAACCATTTATTGACGCTGGAGCTCTGCTCGCCTTTATGTCCGGTGAAGCAAAAGCCTCCTGGCCAACTGCATAATATGCGTGGGATTTTTTTTTAAATTCAATAACAAAAGTCAATAGTACGGGCCAAAAGCTCTCAGATGGGAGCGAAGAAAAATTTAAAATGGCTACCCACCTGTAATATTAAATGAAAAAAAAATCCCCAAACACAACAATATAATTGAGGTACACAAATCTCAGTAAACATTACCGATAATATAATACGAAGAACAAAAGGAGCGGATTTCCGCCTCACAGCTTTCTTAGAGGAAAATATAATATAAAATTGTGATAAATGTTTCATGATAAATAATAACTTAAGATTTCGTAAGCTGACAAAGAAATGTTCAGAAAAATATATTACTTATTTTCTTTTATTTTTGTTATGTTAAGTTATTGAGTGTGTTATTAGTGTTTCGCTAATTGCTGTTATAAAAATATATTTGAAACGGTCATACCTATGATATGATTCGTATTATTATGTACAAGTTGGTCCTCGCGGTTTTACCCGCGCCACTCTGCTCCAGTGGGTCGGAGCGTGATATTGTGTAGCCTATATGTTAATCCAGCTTATAAACTCTCCGTGTGCAAACTTTCAGCCAAATACATTCAGTAGTTTTTGCGTGAAAGAGTAACAAACATATACATACATCCACACATGAAAACTTTCGCAACTATTTAATATTAGTAAGATTAATCGCTCAAAGATACCTAACAATCCGCCTGGCTTGGAGGCCCTTGTTTAGTAGTGTACGTACACGGGCTAAAAGAATGTTCAATGGCTCAAATATTTGTCTTCGACATTCATTCCACAATAACATTTTCATCTATAGAATATTTTCAACTGCACAAATCCTGAGACAAATCTTTACCTCGGTATCAGAAGCATCTGGTCGTATGCGCCACCTTGTTTAAACGGCAAATCCGACCTTATACTCCTGACGTCGATAAATGTAGCTGGAAGCAGGGACGTAACTAAATGGGGCTTCAAGTAAACATATTCTCATTGTAATAAAAGTTTAATAAACTGCTTTTGTCCTTACCAACACTATTATTATTATTAATATGACTAACGTGTATATTTTAGTTAAATATGTAAAAAAAATGTCAGGCAAATAGGTAAGTATTCAATATTTATAATCTCATAAAAACATGAAGGCAGCCTTCGTGCCGTAGCGATATAAGCCTTGGAGGTCGTGAGTTCTGTGAAATATCAAATCCAAGATTTCTTCCCGGGTCTGGTTGGTTGAGGGATTACCCTCCGTTCCTCGAGCACATCCACGCCGTTGGCTCCGATTGTTATAACATCATCTACGCAATGTGACTGTATACCAGGTGACATTTCACTTATCCCTTTCCGTTATTACATATTACGGCGGTCACCAACCCACCTGCCAAGCGTGTTGACTAAAACTCTCCCACAGGAAAAGGCCCATACTCAGCAGTGAATGTTATACAGGCTATGAGGTTGTTATACGGGACGATGGTCTTGAATGAAATATCAAATTAATTTATAAAAACCTCACAGCAATGCAACTTGTTACCTGAATGCTGGTATTTACTTAGTACAGCAGACAAGCATTGCCATTTAACGGGGAAATACAATATATTTATTATATTTATAAGTTAATTTTAGTCACATGTCTTATATTTCTTTGCATAATGGTTAATCAATAAATAATAAAGAATCAACCCTTATTATTAAGACGCATTGAACCGATCAACGCATACATAGCCTTAAGTTTTGATCGTAGAGACATGGAAACTTGTGGGGTATAGCTTCTATATGAATTATTAATTAAGTATAAGTTCCGAAGGAATATTGCCAGTCAGTATTTGGCCTGGGCCGGATTGCTTCGTCGGCCCCCACCAACGATGGATTAAAGGAGTGTCCGGGGGGTTTTAGCGATGTAGGGTCTCCTCGTGGTATGAGTAAGCATACCACCGCCATGGAGAGGGCGAGTCCCACATATCCCGCCGCCAGCGCGCGAATACGCTGCAGCAGCGGTGGGAAAGCGAAAATGTATTCCCCCGGATACAAAAAAAACGTGATATTTCGCCTGTCCTGAAAGTCACCCTATAGTTACGCTACTAGCTGGTAGGTAGGAATATAAATCGCGTCTGACAACGTCGCTTACGGACGCGATCCCAATCCAATATAGGAATATTGATACTCAGTTTCAAAAGTGAATATTATTTTGTAGTCAAATATCAAATAAACATTTCTTAGAACTATTGGCTGTTTACGTTTTATTCGCATTTCATTTTTGTTAGATTTCTACAGTTTTCTTTTCTAATATTAATTAAGACATAAGTTTTGTATTTTTGTTTGTCTATACTAATATTATAAAGAGGAAATATTTGTATTTTTGTGTGTATGTATGTTTGTAATGAATAAACTCAAAAACTACGGTGCCGATTTCAAAAATTCTTTCACCATTAGAAAGCTACATTCGCCCTGAGTGACATAGGTTATATTTAATTATGAAGTTCCCACGGGAACGGGAGTTACGCGGTTGAAACCGCGTGCGTGAAGCTAACTAGTAACTAATATACCTACTTCAAGACAAATAAGGACCGATTCCAACTAAGGCTGACCCCACATAGGGCGTGCGTGTCCGTCCAGCGTGTGAACAACGCAAACAATGCGTCGAGCTCTCGACCCCTTCAATCGTTTAACTGTCGTCGGCAGAAGATAGAAGGAACTTCTAATGTAGTATGTATGTAGAGTCAGACAGTGAGGACAAGAACAGCCTACATAAGTACATACTCAACATTTTGATATATTATAATATTGGCATACTTTGTGATGAAATTTTTTTTTTTACTTAGCCCACTATGGCACCGACGAATTTGAAAATGTAGTTTAAAGTCGTCGACACACTAACAATATTTTTTTGACGTTTGTGAGGTAATTTTTGCCCTCACCGCCTCAACTATCTGTTCCCTACTCCGAGTCTATTCTCCCCAATTATGAAAATAAAATGCACGTGAACAGTTTCTATCGCTGCTGGTAGATTCAATGTACCCAGAGTCACCAATTACTTTGGTTACAGAACACTGAACAAGAGAATACTATTGAACAGTCTGCCGGCAGACATAAAGAGCGAAACAAACATGAATAGATTTAAACGTAAATTAAAATTATATTATTTAGAAATATTTTAAGTTTCATATAAGTGTGTGTTTAGTTTAAATAACATTTAGTTTTAGTACATTTAAATATATACACTTAAATATGTCTAGAGACTCATCGACCCCACAGTCAAACCATTGCAACGGTTTTGAGGGCTTAGGTTACAAGTTACTTACCTTTTAGAAATAAAGATAAATAAATAATAATAAAAAAGAAGTTAGTTTTCATTCGATTACTCTTGGATTTTTTTCCAGTTTTGCTGCCACATAATATATTTTCAAAACTACGTCAGTAGATATCAAATTTGTAAGCGGAGTTCCAGTTAGTTTACCGTAGTACCTTTAAAATGTACTACTGTGGTATACTGATCGGTGTCAAAGCGGGAATTTTCAATGTAATTTTGCTAGGGATATCGGATCTAGCCGCGGAATTCAATTGCTCGGCTGCAGTTCAACGAGATCAAATATTAGTTAGAGATCCTAGACTAACAAAACGGAAATAGTGATGTAATAGGTACCTATTTATGCTAATACAAATGAAATAAATTAATTTATTCAGCACAACAAGTACGAGTGTATGTATGTATTTACGTACATTTGTACTTGTCAGAATTTCAATAAGAAAATCTGATAATTCTTACTTTATGAAATATCGCGGGTAACAGCTAGTATCTTATAAAAAACTAGTTTCCGCGCGCGGTTTCACCCCCGTAACTCCCGTTCCCGTGGGAACTTCATAATTAAATATATATGGCTATGTCACTCAGGGTGAATGTAGCTTTCCAATGGTGAAAGAATTTTTAAAATCGACACAGTAGTTTCTGAGTTAATGCATTACAAACATACACAAAACAATACAAAAATACGAATCTTTCCTTTTTATAATATTAGTATAGATAATGTTAATATATACTTTAGCAAATTAGCAACGTACATAGCAGGCAAAACAACAATTTAATTATCTTCCACGTCAGTGCAGCGCCTCTACACTAAGAGTTAATTTAATATCTATTAATTACTCCCAACAGTGATTAAGTAAAATACTTGAGTGGAACATCTTATCATGTTTTACTTAAGTATTTAATTATGCTTATTCATTTTACATTGTTCGCGTTTTCATCTTTATTATCATCAGCCCGCATAACGGCCATTACAAGCTGCCAGTTGCCACGCTTAATTAGCAAGTTTGTGACCACAGTTCTTTTTCGGACGGAGTTAGCCACGAAGCTTTTGCTACTTCACCGGGCATAAGGGCGAGCAGAGCTCCAGCCTTAAATAATGGTTTAAAAACTACAAACTAAGTAACCTGCGCAAGAGGGCGCCCCCTGTGGGGCATGTACCTCGGCTCAGAGCAGTCGCTAGCGATGCGTTTGAGGGATTATGACTTTTAGTATTTTATGGAAGTTTTGTGCAGTTTACGGGCCTCTCGGACTTCGGCTCTACGAGGGCATCGGATGGTTCTTTGTAAACTAAGGGTCGGGAGAAGGATGTAACCGCAGTATTATGTTGTAACACACAGGGAAACGTATATGATGAAGATCAGTACTAACGGCTTAAAACTCTTTCAGCTTTCTTGAGTTTGAGTCTAGAGTCAACTGTCTTTTTGGGAATAACCATTGACTCCAAATAGCAATGGAGCCCACATATTGAGAAACTATCAGGAAAACCTAGCTATGCGGCTTATGCTGTTAAAACTACGAGACAACTCACTGATGTGGATACTGCCAGAATGGTTTCCTTTGTTATTTTGATTGCGTAATATCTTATAGGATTCTTCTCTGGGGATACTGTGCGGACGTCAACACCATTTTTCTACTACAAAATCGAGCTGTAAGTCCATATATAAACTTGGTCCACGAGTTTCCCTACGGAAGAAATTCAAGGAGACAAATATTCTAACAGTCGCAAAATATGCCTATGATAACCTTTCACCTATATGCTTATAAACTTTATAAGTTTTAAGAAAAAAGGTGAAACTCATAATGTTAATACTAAAACTAAGCACAATCGCTTCACATACCCGTCTCCATAAAATTTGCAATTATTTCAACAAACTTCCTAAAAATGTAAGAGGTCTTTCTAGACCTCTTAAACTTGTTGGTTTCTACCAACAAGTTGGTAAATCAACTTGTTGGTAGAAACCAACAAGTTTAAACGATATGTCAAAGATAAAAAGCTTATTATGAAATTTCTGATTATGCAAATAACAACACTGCTCGGGAATGAGTTACTCTGAAACAATACTGTTTTGTAAATAATTGTAACATAACATTTATTTAACAAAAAGGAATCCTCTGAGTTTTCCATGTCCAGAAATTGTGGTAGAAAAAAATGGGCGCATTATAAGAACATGCTTTAAAATATTTTATACGAGTCTATATCAATAAAAAATACTTTAATTAATTGATTTCCGAAGCACGGACCATCACCATCATGGTAAATAGCCAAATATATATATATATATATTATAAGCTGCCAAATAGTCTCTATCGATGCTTCGGATCGATCGACGATCATGTCTCTCATTTTTGCAAAGAACTCAAGTAGCTCCCGATTCGCCTTCGCAGGAATCATCATCATCATCATCATCAACAGCCCGTTTACATCCACTGCTGAACATGGGCCTCCTCTTAACAGACCTTGGCAAGCCAGGATCGTAGAGGGATATTGCCATAATTACCACGCTTGGCAGACGGATTGGTGAACGCAGTAAGATCTAAACCTTGAGCTAATAGTTGCTGCTGCCCATCCATCAGCCATATGTCCCTTAGTCGCCTTTTACGACACCCATGGGAAGACATGGGGTGGTCTATTCTAAGCCGGAAACCACACGGTTAACGGCAGGAATAGCCGGATACTATGCATTTTTTTCGCAATTTCAGGGTTGGTCCCATTGTAAAAGTTGATCATAATCATAGGTACTATTATCTCCCAAAAGGTTGTTGGTGTTTTAAAAATAAGCCTGTATGTCCACCGCTATTTGTATCTACATATTCCTAAAGGTCAGGGGTAATGTTTAGTTTAATTTAAACTCAATAAACGTAGTTACAGTGTAATAATAGTTACAAGTTTAAGGGAGTTAAGGGACAGTGAAGTTGCAAACATAATCATTACTAACATCTTGAGAGATAAGTGGTCTAATTAATTGTAGGACTTGCGTTTTTATTCGGCTCTAGTGGTTACGTAAAATATATTATTCTTCTTCAATTCTGTCACCAAGTAATTTTGCAAATATTAAAATGTTAAATATCAAACAACCTCCGTAACGTAGCGGTATTTGGCTCGCTTTAAATCTCGGAGGTCGTGGGTTCGATGCCCACGAAGATTTCTTTTTGGGTTTGGTTGGTTGAGGGCCTATCCTCCGTGCCTCGGAAAGCACGTTAAGCCGTTGATCCCGATTGTTATAACATCATCTATAATAATCGTAAATCAAGGAACGGGCAGCAGCGTTTCCTTGTGTGGTACAACATAATACTGCGGTCCCCAACCCGCCTGCATGCCAAGCATGATGACTATGGCACATACCCTCCCTCGGGAGGAGGCCCATGTGCAGCAGGTGACGTTATACGGGCTGATGATGAAAATACAAAAAATGTAGACGATCAAAAGATAGCAAGCCATTTTGAAGCATGATATATTTTGTTATCGTATTTTTTTATGTGTTATTTTTTGTTAACCAGCTTCTAAACTACTAGTTATTGTCCGCGACTTTGTGACTAGTTTCTTTAGGCTAACACCGATTTTAACCTATTCTTCATTGGGACTCAGCTCTTATTGCGCTTAGCGTGATGACATATGGCCTTCATATTACCTTGATCAATATGCTATTTAATATTGCATTTTTCATATCGGACCAGTCAAACCAACAGATAAACTCTTCAGTATAAATATAAAAAAGCATAGCGCGTATATACGTCGTGTTAAGTGATCGATCGGTAGATGGAGATTGTGTATACATTGATTGTATGCATATACACAAACAACCACCTCCGGCTCCACCGGGCACACACAACGCCGGCGAAGCACGAAGAAGAAGTGAACAACTTAAGCCTTCTTCTTCTCTTCTTAGTAAGTATATGAATATTATGTGTTAATCAGCTTATTAACTATAACTACTTTATCAATTTTTTTACCACATAAGCTCGGTAGCATTTTGGGAAAGACTAAAGTATCCCTCCGTCTTCACACAAAAGTCCTACTAATATTATAAACGCGAAAGTTTGTAACTATGTATGGATGGATGTTTGTTACTCTTTCACGCCAAAAATACTACAGGGAATTGGCTGAAATTTTGCATTGGGATAGGTTATACGCTGGATTAACATATAGGCTACAAAACATCACGCTCCGACCCACTGGAGCAGAGTAACGCGGGTAACACCGCGGGGCGCAGCTTATCTATACTAATATTATAAAAAGGAAATATTACATTGTTTGTTTGCATTGAATAGGCTACGGAACTACTGGATTGATTTCAAAAATCCTTTCATCATTAGAAAGGTACGTTATCCAGAAATAACCTAAGATATATTTCATTATGAAGTTCCCATGGGAACATGAGTTACGCGGGTAAAAAAAAAGCTAGTTGTATATTCAAGGTGTAACGGAAAGGGTATATACATAGAAAGAGCAAGGATTCTTTGGATCATAACAAACGATATGGCAAGGGTTTCAACTCAAAATAAAATAAATAAAGTCAGTATTATTTTGCAAACAAAAAATAAAAATTCCCTTTAAGGCGGAAACATATTGTTAAAACGTCACGCGTGTTGAGTAATTGAGTTGAGTCGAATCAAATGTATTCTTTTCTATAGACCAGAAACACACTATGAACACCCAACACGACGCCACGCGCGTACTGATACACAGGTGTTGACACGTGGCGTGACGAGGCGGTTTAATAATGTGTTTTCGCCTTTATTCAAAAAAACCAGGAGTAAGAGATTTAAGGCGGAAACATATTATTAAAACGCCACGCCACCCGACGACACGCCACGCGTATTTAGTCGAATCAAATGTATTGTTTTCTATAGACCAGAAACACACTATGAACACCCGACATGACGCCACCCGCGTACTGATGCACAGGTGTTGACACGTGGCGTGGCGTGGCGTTTTAATAATGTGTTTTCGCCTTTATATTTACTTGCAAATAGTTCGCTAACATCGATCAGCTGATTGAGTGCTAGTGATGTATTTATTTCAATTTGAAAAGTTTGGTTTCTGGTATCTATGAATTTTAAAAAATCATTACTTCCGGACTTGTAGAGATAGGATTAAATAACCCTTGCCATATCGTTTGTTATGATCCAAAGAAGCCTTGCTCTTTCTATGTATATACCCTTTCCGTTACACCTTGTATATGTTTGCAACTATTGTCAACAACTTAGACTAGTCTGGATGACATAAGCAAGCATACGGCGCGACTGATAAAAGGAGTTATTGCAGCCTTTGAACATTTTTAATATCCGGGATGTCAAAAGCACGTTAACGACTATTCTTCTTACTCACTATCGAGACCTACTCTCATATAAAATGGACTTTGATCAAACAGACCTCTATATCTTAGTGTTATAAGGGGCCATGCATAAAGTACGTTACATAAAGGGGAAGAAGTGAGGAGGGGTTTGAAGGAGTAGAGTGTGTCGACGAAGTGTGACATATTTGTCTACTATTGTTTATTTATCCAGACTATTTTTTTTTATGTTTTATCTTTATTATTAGCTTATTATACTGATTCCATATTCTAAGTAATAAACTCTGAACATTTATTTCTAACACTTCTAGTTTCCATAAAGAGAGACCTTTTTTTTTGTTGTCCGAGGGAAATGCATTTACGCATTCCCACCGCCGCCGCTGCAGCGTATTCGCGCGCTGGCGGTGGGATATGTGGGACTCGCCCTCTCCATAACGTGGTATTATAAACTCATACCACGAGGAGAGGATGCGTAACCGTGGTGTCCCACACACCACTAAAACCCCCCGGCCAATAAAGAGAGCCCTGACACCCATAACACAAGTTTAATCTTAGCTTGGGTGTGATTTTCACACATGTTACTGAAACTGTATCTGCTCATTGAAATTGTAAAACTGGAAATAAAGATTATTAAATTAACAAAAAAAAAAAGTGAGGTACATTTAAAAAAAAAAAAAAAAAAGATGATTAAAATGGCTGGCCCTACTTCCTCTCTTCGATTTTTGCTGTGCCCGACAGGGTCAATGTTGGATCTAAAAAAATGATATTATCTGTGACACCTTATGTAATACCTACACATGGAATGCATTAATATATTTGAGTTTGAGTTTGAGTTTAAATTATTTTTGTTTCTTTGCAACTGTCGTTCTACTTAACAGTCTACGGGATCCATCGGATTTCAGTTCAATTATCGGAAGGTTTATTGCAAACTAAGGGTTGGATTGCAATCAAAGGAGCACGCATTTTATATAATAACCCAACCCGCCCGTTCGTACGGGTGCAATGCTGATTGATTATTCATATAAACCTTCCTCTTGAATCACTCTTTCTAATAATAATAATAATCCCTTGCGTTGTTAGAAAGCTTTTTAAAGATTACTAGCCGAGTTTTGCAGTCTACTAGTATTCTTGTTAACCCCTCGTGCTAAGCTAAAATTCTTGTTTTACGAGTAGGTTCACGTCGGTAGTGCAATGGGTGGGGTTCGAACCGACGACCTCAAGATCACGAGTCCGCCCTAGCCATTGGGCTCCGGCCGCTTAATAGCAGACATACATACAGACTGCGGGAGGCAACTTTGTTCTATACTATGTAGTGATGGCTTCTAGCATCTAAATAAATATTTTATGGCATAATATTAAACCATTTGACAACCTCCGTAGCGTAGCGGTATTTGGCTGGCTTTAAATCTCGGAGGTCGTGGGTTCGATCCATACGCCGGACAGGAAATCTTTGCGTATCTTCTAAGATTTCTTTCCGGGTCTGGTTGGTTGAGGGACTGCCTCGGAAAGCACGTTAAGCCGTTGGTCCCGATTGTTATAACACCATCTTTAATAATCGTATATCAAGGAACGGGCAGCAGCGTTTCCTTGTGTTACAACATAATACTGCGGTCACCAACCCGCCTGCCAAGCGTGACTGTGGCAAATACCCTCCCTCGGGAGGAGGCCCATGTTCAGCTGTGGACTTTAGGGCCTATGCACACCACGTTTTTTAATCGCGCCTTTGAAGCGCTTTTGTAGCGATACCTACGAACAACAAACTGCTCTGTACGATAAAAGCGCGCTGTCGACGTGCGTTTCGAAAACGCGTCGACGGCGCGTTTAAAAAACGTGGTGTGCATAGGCCCTTATACGGGCTGATGATGATGATTATGATAATACCCTTTATTTACAACATTATAAGACAATTATCAAACAGTCTTAAACAATACAGTTGATCTTTCATCCGTACTTACGTAAAGTAATTGATAAATATTAAATACTCCTAGCTCCAACAACTCCAAAACTTTATGAAAATCCACTTTCGAAACTTCGGACGAGGGTACGAGCACTCCCTTATTGTTATACTTCCGAATGAAATAGGGTTTAAGATATAAAAGGAGAACCGCTTAACTTTTTGAACGCGAATGTCGGCCAAAGCAGCCGTAGCTGGTTCGATACCCACCTATTGCACTACCGATTCGAACCCACTTGTAACACAAGCATTTTAGCTTAGCACGAGGGGTTAACAAGAATACTAGTAGACTGCAAAAACTCTGCTAGTACCTACCTAATCTTACATCCATTACATCTTACATCGGCTTTACTCGATAGAAAAAAAGTCATAGACAAGCACAAAATATTTATAATAAACATTTACCTACATAGTATAATTACTTTTATTTGTTGTATTGAAGCAAGTCAAAAACACAATCTCTCTTACGTAATCGTACTTACACAACATTTATTCAAATATTTCATAATAAAAAACAGCATACCTAATATAAGTATAAATCGATTTTTGGGCTTTCCCTTGGATAGCCCAAAAATCAATTCGAATGCTCCTGACTGGACCCGGAAAAAAATATTTTACTATGACCAAAGATATTATTAATTTGTCACTTTAATATTCATAATGATCAGCTTATAAGTATTTGGCTTAGGTTACAATCAGAATAGGAGACGAAACTGTATTAAATCATCATCATCATCAGCCCGTACAAAGTCCACTGCTGAACATGGGCCTCCTCCCGAGAGATGGATTTTGCCATAGTCACTACTCCTGTTGTACGCGAGTTGGTGGCCACACACAAGTTGGTCCCTCAACCATCCAGACCCGGAAAGAAATCTTAGAATTTACACAAAGATTTCTTGTCCGGCGTGGGGATTGAACCCACGACCTCCGAGTCTTAAGCCAAGCCTATTACCGCTACGCTACTGAGGTCGTGGTATATAGGTGAAACTATATAACGAGCATAAATGTATATTAAATTTTTGTGTTTTATGGCGAATCAATACAAAAAAAATCACAGTCATAGGGAGGTTACAATAACGAATTAAAAACTCAAGTATTGTAAATATGACTTTCAACAGTTAAATGGTTTGCTACACCTGAATAAAGCGCTATTTATTATTTTGAACGTTCTTCATTAACCCGTAACTTCAGTCGGTAAATTAATAAGTAATTTTAATTATTTCAATAGATTGTAACTAGACTTCTAGACAAGACAAGACATGTGTCTAGTTGGTGACCTGGTAATGAAAGTATACCTATTTATAGTTATAAGATATAGGAGAAATACTTCCAGTATGTTAAGAAAATAATGTCATATTCATTTTGGCGATTTAAACGCCACCAGGTCCGAAAAATATTAAAATGATACAGCACTCAACGAGACGCAAGCGCAACAACGAAGGCCTGCGCCGGCCGCCGATGCAAATCGCACAACTGTCAAATGTAAAAAAAAAACATTTTACTTGCGCACACTCAATAAAACACTGCATGATTAATTTAATTTAATTATTGTGTTATTTTTAAATAATTTATTTTATCCCATGACTAATAAAGAAATACTTACTGATCAAATTAAACGTACAATAACCAACCTTCCGATGCCCTCGTAGACCCGAAGTCCGAGAGGCCCGCGAACTGTAAAGTAGAACGACAGTTGAACAAAACTCCCCTAAAGAAACTAAAACCCATAATCCCTCAATCTCCCCGTCAGCGACCGCCCTGAGCCGAGGTCCAAGTCCCACAGGGGACGCCCTCTTGCGCAGGTTGCTTAGTTTGTAGTGTTTAGACCATTTATCTAGGCTGGAGCTCTGCTCGCCTTTATGCCCGGTGAAGTAGCAAAAGCCTCAGGGCTAACTATATATGTCAGTCCGAAAAAAAAAAAGTACCATAACCATTGATATATAAAAACAATGACAATGACAATAACCATAAAAACTCAGAAACTTAGTTAAATAAAGTCAAGCAGCAAAGTGAAAATGGAACGTTTTAAAAAAAGGATGATTTGGATGCGTTCAAAATAATATATGCGTTAAGACATGACGTAGAATTAGCATTAATAAATCGCCTCTTTGCTTCAATAATGTGGTATCTTGAAACGTGGACTTAAAAAACTTATCACGTTATTGAAGCAAAGAGGCGAAATGTTAAAATTTATTTTTTATCACATCTATTCAAAAAGAGCTAGTTTATTCCTCGTAAACAGGGACCAAAATAGCTCATTAATCCCTTAGGGACCAAAATTGATTTGAATTTGGAATGTGGATATTGTTAATAATTTTTCAATCAGCAAAGATGTGAATCACAATCCATGCGGGAACAATGTATTGAATATGTGACTGGCTGAAAAAATGCGAGCGCGCCAAATTTAAAAAAAGTTGATGAAAAATAAACAACGCGCGAAAATAAATGCATTCTGCTTTCGTTCGTAGTTGATTCATATTCAGATTTTAGAATTATAAAAAATGAGTGCGTCTTCCTCAAGTGAAAGTATTATTATGTCTTATGGTTCTTCATAAATTCAAGTTCATAAGTTGCACTTACTTATTTTCTCATAGAGGGTGATAAAAAGTAGAGTGTCCACCTCGGGAGCAACACTATTTTAAGCTCGAGTGACATTCTTTTAATCCCTCGCTGCGCTCAGGATTCTAGTTAAGAATCCCAAGCGGAGCGAGGGATTCTACACTAGAATTCTTCGCTCCGCTCTGGATTAAAAAAAACACTCTCGCCTTTAAAATAGTTGTTTGCTCCCTAGATAAACATGTACTATTTTTCCTGCGTTTCTATAATGTTGTGATTAGCGTAATCAATATACGATTCAATAAGCTTTATTTTAAGATTTATTTCATTTCTATATAATAGTCACGTCAAAAATAAGCATTCTTTGTGTGAATTAAGGGGATAGTCACTCAACCAACCTTACCATGCCTCGTAAAGCACGTTAATCCGTTGGTTCCGAATGTTGTAAAATCATCTATAGTTATTTTATATACTACAGTACGGGTTTTGTGTGTTGTTAGATCATAATGTAACCAACCTGCCTGCCACTTGGTGGTGGTGATGCCAAAACCGTGGACGTTAAACAGACTGATGATGATGATGATAATGATGATTTCATTTCATTGATGTCATGAGCGGCCAACTTCTGACTAACACAAACATTGCGATTCACTAGCCCTGTTTACAAAGATGGCTATGAATAGCATGCACGCTATACATACACCATCGATATCAAGAAACTCAGACGATTCTCTTAGGTAATAGGTAGGTATTTATTTAGCGGTCGAGTAATACGTAGGTACTTTTGGAGCCTATTCGATACAAACAAACTGACAATCAAAATTTTCCTCTTAATAATGTTAATATAGATAAGTGTATATAGAGAAGGAGTACATCATCATCATCAGCCCGTATAACGTTCTCTGCTGAATGTGGGCCTCCTCCTGAGGGAGGGTATTTACCATAGTCACCACGCTTGGCAGGCGGGTTGGTGACCACAGTATAATGTTGTACCACACAAGGAAACGCTGCTGCCCGTTCTTTGATTTACGATTATTTTAGATGATGTTGTAACAATTTAGCGGTATTTGGCTCGCTTTAAATCTCTGAGGCCGTGGGTTCCATCGCCACGCCGGACAGGAAATCTTTGAGTAAATTCTAAGATTTCTTTCCGAGTCTGGTTGGTTGAGGGACTACTCTCCGTGCCTCGTAAAGCACGTTAAGCCGTTGGTGCCGATTGTTATAACATCATCTATAATAATCATATAATCAAAGGACGGGCAGAGCAGCGTTTCCTTGTGTGTTACAACATAATACTGCGGTCACCAACCCGCCTGGTGACTATAGCAACTACCCTCTCCCGGGAGGAGGCCCATGTTCAGCAGTGGACGTTATACGGGCTGATGATGATAATGATGAGAAACTGCAAGAATAATTAAAAAAAATACGTTTTTTACCTCCGCCTCCGTAATAATTCACGTGAACACATTTGGTGTTCCTTTATAGAAATTTGATTGACTAACAGACAAACAATTTGACTTTTAGCTTTTAAACATTTGTCGCTATGAATTATTCGAGAAAAATATTTATGACAGACTGACTGACATACGAGTAGGTTATGTGTTATTACGAAGTTGTGGCCAAAAGCGTGTTTTGCTATTTTTCAGAAAAAAGTTAAAAATATACACATTGAAATATCTCATTTGTGATAGGTTTGTAAACATTGCTGTTATAGACAACTACTAACTTCCCGCGCGCGGTTTCACCCGCGTAACCTCCCGTTTCCGTGGGAACTTTATAATTAAATATAGCCTATGTCACTCAGAGTGAATGTAGCTTACCAATGGTGAAAGAATTTTTGAAATCGGCACATAACTTTTGGAGTTTATTCACTACAAACATATACACAAAAAAAATATAAAAATACAAATCTTTCCTCTTTATAATATTAATAGTATACTACATCCTACTAATATTATAAAAGCGAAAGTTTGTATGTGTGCATGTATGTATGTTTGTTACTCTTTCACGCAAAATCTACTGAATGGATTTGGCTGAAAGTTTGCATGCGGACAGTTTACAAGCTGGATTAACAAATAGGCTACAAAATATTACGTTCCGACCCACTGGAGCGGAGTGACGCGGGTAAAACCGCGGGGCGCAGCTAGGATATTATATGTAGTTTACTAATATATCCTCATAGGCTTACTAATAAGCTGTCATATATCTTGTTAAATTTCAACTTGAACTTCTACCCATTTTCGTCTACTACAGAACATGGGCCTCCTCTTAACAGCAATGGGCAAGCCAGGATTGAGAACGTTGGACCGGAATGTACATGCGTGGCCGGCCCCCGTCAACGGCGGATCGAAGGAGTGTCCGGGAGGTTTTAGTGGTGTAGGGTCCTCTCCTCGTGGTATGAGTTAGCATACTACGCTATGGAGAGGGCGAGTCCTTCATATCCCACCGCCAGAGCGCGAATACCCTGCAGCGGCGGCGCCGCGGCGGTGGGAATACGTAAATGCATATCCCACCGGACAATAAAAAACTATTGAGGACGTTGCCATAATAACCAAACTTGGCAGGCGGATTAATGATTGCAGTAAGACGGTGAGTAACCTTGTGTTAATAGATGCTGCTGCCCATCCAGCTGTATGTCCCTTAGTTGTTTCTTACGACACCCATGTTGTACTCTAAGCCGGATACCACACGGTAATGGTAATAATACAGTACTCTATACCAGTGCCGGATTAAGCTAGCGCGGGGCCTGTAGCAAATTATTTATCGAATCCAATTTCTTGTATGCGCACGTATCTTGGTGTGCGGGGCTCACCAAACCATTGCAAGGGCATCCATATCATGGCAGGGCCCCTCATATCAACGCAGGGCCCGTAGCATTTGCTACGCTTGCTATATGGCTAATGCCACACTGCTCTATATACACTAGTTAGTAACTAATACAAAGCAATACAATTGGCAACAAGAGTGAAAAACAATACATAGAAACTTCTATGTGTCACAATTCTGTAATACAGTGTGATATCACGAAAGTTAGAGTGGCTAATAAGGTTTAATTTTGTCCGAAAATATTTGTTTCTTTATTTGTACAATAAACGTCGAAATATTAATTCGCTACATTCGATCTTCAACCTTATTACCTTCTAGCTTTCCGCGCGTGGCTTTACCCGCATGACTCCCATTCCCGTAAAAACTTCATTATATATTTCGTCAATATATAGGCTATTTATCACTAAAAGAATTTCTCAAATCGGACCAGTAGTTTCTGAGATTAGTGCGTTCAAGCGTACCAAAAACACTTTAGCTTTATGTATTAGTATAGATCAGAGGTCTCCAAACTACGGCCCGCGGGCTAAATACGGCCCGCCAGTACCAACAATCCGTCCCGCGACAGCTTAAGACTAGTGTCATCAATCTAGCCCGCGCATCCAATGTCTTATTGTTGTTACTATTGCTGTGATAAGTTGAAAAAGAAAGCACACAATTATAATTACTCGATCGCGCACTTTGCGACTAGTCCAGAAACAAGAGTTTAGTTAAGGATAGAAAAATTTAAACTGTTTTGGCCCTTCGAACATATTGAAAAAATTGTTATGGCCCTAAGCCGTCAAAGTTTGGAGACTCCTGGTATAGATTGTTATATACGCGGTATTACACTGACTCCTACGATATGTATATTAAACACTTTGTTTGTTTGTCTTTGATTAGTTGCCAAACGAAAAATCCCATTATGAATCTTGAAATAGAAAGTTTTAATACTACTAGCTACAAAGTATGTATGTATTTCAATTTATTTTCATTAAACTCCGATGACCTTCGCACTGAAAACAAATAAACATTTCTTAAAATATAAAAAAACCGGAGAAGTGCGATTCGAACTTTATCATCATCAGCCCGTATAGCGTCCGCTGCTGAACATGGGCCTCCACCCGAGGGAGGGTACTTGCCATAGTCACGCTTGGCAGGCGGATTGATGTCTGCAGTATTATGTTGTACAACACAAAGAAACGCTGCTGCCCGTTCCTTGACATACGATTATTAAAGATGATGTTATAACAATCGGGACCAACCAGACCGGGAAATAAATCTTAGAATAGACACAAAGATTTCCTGTCCGGCGTGGGATCGAACCCACGACCTCCGAGATTTTTTAAAGCGACCCAAATACCGCTATGCTACGGAGGTTGTCAACTCGCGCAGTGCAGTGCCCTATTCACACTTATCACAGTAGATGATAGAGATCGTAAGTATGATTTACGATCACTTCCGATGCCCCCGTAGACCCGAAGTCCGAGAGGCCCGCGAACTCAAAAGTAGAGCGATGCGACAGTTGCAAAAAACTCCCCTAAAATAACTAAAATTCATAATCTTTCAATCACCCGCCAGCGACCGCCCTGAACCGAGTTCCAAGTCCCATAGTCCCAAATTTATCAAGGCTCGAGCTCTTCTCGCCTTTTTGCCCGGTGAAGTAGCAAAAGTATCATGGCTAACTACATATGTCCGCCAGAAAAATAAAAAGGTTGACAACTGACCCCACCACTTACATCAACTTATTAGACAATGTTATATATACTTTAAATATACCTATATATGTGGCAGCCGTCTAGTTGAATCACTTGAACCGGCCATTCTATGGGACGGCTAGCCCGTTAATTAAACGCTGACATTCAATGAAATGGCTTAAGGACAACTAGCCAAATAGTTGATTACTGGTGATTAAAAAAAAAACCTAAATCTAAACTAAATTTTAATCACCTGCCTGATATTACGTCAGCCAAACTCAAAGAGCTAGCTTACTACAAGCCAACTAGTTAAACGTTGAGTGATGTTAGTTCAAATAACGATTGGCCTAGGCATTCGATTAAGTAAATGTTGTTGCGAGGCTGGCCGTCCCATTGAGTGACTGATTTGATTAGATTGCTGCGACTGCGATACATACAAACACTGCATATCCCCAATACATATTTATTTCATTAGTAATTATTCTTTCAGATCCTCCGTAGCGTAGCGGGATTTCTCGCTTTAAGTCTCGGAGGACGTGGGTTCGATTCCCATACCGGATTGGAAATCTTTGTGTAAATTGCTTCGGAAAGCACGTTAAGCCGTTGGTCCCGATTGTTATAACATCATCTATAACAAGCGTATACCAGGGAACGGGCAGCATCGTAATATTTTGAGTTTTTAATGTGAATTTTAGCGATGCCCTGAGCCGTGGTCTTAGCCCATTAATGGTGCCCTCAGGCGTGTGTCGCTTTTACGTAAAATTGATTAAAAACATGCCACATTTCTATAGAGTTAAATTAAATTAACATTTAATTATAGAATTAATCATTGTTATTACTATACCGATGACGTAATACTCGACTGACAAACAGGTGATTTGCTAATCCGTAATAGATTTTAGTAGCCATATTTTGTATCACTATAGTATAAAACAAAGTCACCTTCCGCTGTCTGTCTGGCCCCATGTTTGCTTAGATCTTTAAAACTACGCAACATATTGTAATGCGTTATTTTTATTAGATAGAGTGATTCAAGAAGAAGGTTTATATGTATAATACATCAGCATTGCGCCCGTGCAATTCCCGGGCGGGTCGCTAATTTAATTATATTTATATTATTTTATTGTGTATAAATATCGTTCAATTTGATCAAATTTGATTTTATCAATGAACACATCATCATTTCAGCCATAGGACGTCTACTGCTGGACATAGGTCTCCCACATAGATTCCAGTTGCTACGGTTGGAGGCGGCCTGCATCCACCGTGATCCCACAGTCTTTATCAGGTCATCCGTCCATCTAGTTGATCGTCCTACGCTACGCTTGTCGATCCGCGGTCTCCATTCGAGATCTTATCGGCCCCAATTTAACCAGTGTGTGTTGCCAGTGATGACCGTGTGGATATGACCGCTATCCGAAACGTGGTGCTTTACGGGTTACCGACATAGCCCAACGGATTAGTTCTTTGAAGTGGCAATGGGCAGGCAGGCCACATAGCACGGAGAACAGAATGAACACATACACAACCTTAATTAAACTGGGACGTCAATTGATCTGACCAGTTAAATTACACCAGGTGGAACACAAAAAATTCAACTGAATGTCAACAATTCATAAAATTAACTTCCATTCCAATTAATTTCTCGAAGCGAATAACAACTTTTCATCGAATTGAAAAGTGTTCCTCGAATATTTTAATTTAATTTTGCAGTTAAGGCAAGAGTTTAAGTTAGGGTTGACCTTTCTTTAATTTCCTTTGCCCGGTGTAGTAGCAAAAGCCTCTTGGCTAACTAAACGTCCGTACGAAAAAGAAAGAAATCCTAACTTTGCCTCTCTTGACTGCACTAGTAGCTCAGTGGTTACGTAGATGCTTCTGAGACCTGGTACTCTGGGTTCGATTCCCGCCCGACATTATTATTGGTGTGAACCACAGATAATAAGGTTCTGAATCTGGGTGTCCTTTTTGACTGTAAATTGAGTAAAAAAAAAAACAAAATCCAACTACTCAAAAACAATGTGTAAGACAAAATTAGCCCATAAATATTATTATAGCCGTTGCTACTTCCAGATAAAGTAGCTTTCTAATGGCGATATAAATATTTTAAATCGGTTCAGTAGTTCCGGAGCTTTTTCAATGCAATCAAACAAACAATAAAATCTTTCCTCTTTATAATATTACTAAAGGTACAGTTCACTTATTTTAAAAGACCTTGTAGCCAGCTCTATGTAAGTAAGGTAAGTAAGGTAGCCAACACTGAATACACTGAACACTCATTTTTTTTTTTTTTTTTTCAGACGGACATTATGTAGTTAGCCAGGTTATGTTACTTTAGGATAATGTAGCATTCTTTTAGTTTTCTCGTAGTAACACCTGTTCCCGTGGGAACTTCATAATAAAATATAGCCTTCCTCGATAAAAAAGTCTATCTAACATTAAAAGAGTTTTGCAAATCGGATCAGTAGTTTCCGAGATTAGCGCGTTCAAGCAAACAAACAAACTCTTCAGCTTTATATATTAGTACCTATAGATATAATATTTAATATAGATAATATAATAATATAGTATAGATAAAAGGGCACAGGATGGATTGAAATACTATACGTAAATTATGCAGGATCTTGAGAATATATGCCGAATTGTATAAGGGATAAAATATAATGACCACCAAAAATATATACTTGACACCAGAAAAATAAAGTCTAAAATTATAATAGTACTAGCTATTTTAGTCACGACTGCACTTCAAATTGTATTCGAACACCAAATGTAGTTAATGATCACCAAATCTTAGCGAGCAAATTATTGCGCTATTTCTACCTTAATAAAATCAATGAAAAATGACAATCGGTTAGGTTAGGTTAGAGCTGCGGCTATACAACGCACGAGCCGAGCGAGCGAAGCGAGCGGTGCCGCGGCAGCGGCCGGCGAGTGCCAGAACCGAATAGTAAATTAGTAAAACATTTAGGTACTTTTGGTGATCATTTACTACTTTTGGGTTAACAATGATTTATTTGGAGTCATTTTGCTTAAATACGATAGCGAAATGTTAAAACTTTGGTTACAATTTTACATTAAAATGCGGGTTTAATTTTGGTGATCATTTTTACTATATCTGATGGTAAGTTAAACATAAGCCATTGTATAATGGCTCCTTACTCTGATTGAACTCCTATAATTAACGTACCGTGTGGTTTCCGGCTTAGAATAGATCACCCCATGTCCTCCCATGGGTGTCGTAAAAGGCGACTAAGGGACATATGGCTGATGGATGGGCAGCAGCATCTATTAGCTCAAGGTTTACATCCTACTGCGATCACCAATCCGTCTGCCAAGCGTGGTGATTATGGCAATATCCCTCAACGATCCTGGCTTGCCAAGATATTTTAAGAGGAGGCCCATGTTCAGCAGTGGACGTAAACGGGCTGTTGAAGAAGAAGAAGAATTACCTAACGTATTTGCAAGAATATCAATAGGAGAAATATATGAAATTGTTCGCAGTAAATTAAAACAGGGAGATTTTCATATTTAGAGTGAACCTACTTTGGGCGTGCGCCTAATGTCGTCTACACGAAAGTTAAAAAGCATTTCAACACTAAACTTTCTGCATCCCTCTATTTTACATTCCCTTCAGCCTTCCTCGATAAATAGGCGACATCACTACATAGTATAAAACAAAGTCGCTTTCTCTGTCCCTATATACCTATGTATGCTTCAATCTTAAAAACTACGCAACGCTTTGATGCGGTGTTTTTTAATAGATAGAGGGATTCAAGAGGAAGGTTCATATGTATAATACATCAGCATTGTACCCGTGCGATGACGGGGCGGGTCGCTAGTTTAAATATAAATGAAGAATAATTCAAATCGGAACAGTCGTTCCTGAGATTGGCGCGTTCAAACAAACAATCAAACTCTTCAGCTGTATATTTTAGTAGCTACTAGCTTCCGCACGCGTTTTCACCCGTGTAACTCCCGTTCCCGTAGGAACTTCATAATTAAATATAGCCTATAGTATTTCTCAATAAATTGGCCATTTTACATTGAAAACATTTTTCATATCGAACCAGTAGTTCCTGAGATCAGCGCGTTCAAGCAAACAAACTCTTTAGCTTTAAATATTATAGTATAGATAGATTATGACATTGTGACTATGGCAAATACCCTCCCCGGGAGGAGACCCACGTTCAGCAGTGGACGTTATAATGATGCTGATGATGATAAATAGATTGAAGGTTGTGTTATACAGCCCTCGTAGACCCGATGTCCGAGAGGCCCGCGAAACTGTAAAGTAGAGCGACAGTTGCACAAAACTTTCGTAAAAATCTAAAAGTCATAATCCCTCGATCTCATCCAAGTCCCTCAGAGGACGCCCTCTTGCGCAGGTTGCTTAGTTTGTATTTTTAAGCCATTTATTAAGGCTGGAGCTCTGCTCGCCTTTATGCCCGGTGAAGTAGCAAAAGTCTCGTGGCTAACTAAGTATGTCCGTCCGAAAAAAATATTGTTTTGTACATAAAGCTTGTTCTAGTTAAGTTTATCTGAAGGTTAACAACCGATTAGGTGGAGCGTTAACTACGGCCTGTCATGATTTTCCGCCATTCATTTTAACTAGGTATTTCTGTGTGACATAATGTACGGTATAGTATTAATAATGATAGAGTTTAAGTTAAAAGGTGAGGTATTTTAACGTTTTGGCTTTTCTTTATAACGTTCCCCTTTGTGACGTGTTATGAGATTGATAAATCTCGATCACCGGTTTGGTTCCACCGTGGCCGAAAGGTTATGCCCGGTGAAGTAGCAAAAGCCTCAGGGCTAATGTTTAAGGCATTAGGGACTATACCTTAAATGTAGGTTCGAGTCCTGCCGGTGGTTTATGATATCTTTATATTTATTAATCTCAATTTATTAAAAATATCTTTATATTTTAGGCTATAACGATGTAATTTCAAAAATATAACTGTTATTTATTGTTTATATTTGCATACCAAGTATTGTATATTTAAGTTAATGTGATTTATTTATTTAAAACTTTAGCACAAGACTCAATGCCTAAGGCGTTCTCTCCCAGTCAACCGTTATTGGTTGGTGCAGAATAAAAGTGGAAGGTGCACAGAAATATTATTTTATACTTTACTTATTGATTTTTTCTAAAAACACGGTACAAAGAGATCTTAAGACCCGCATTAGCTATAAAAAATAAAATCCTTATTATAATAATTTTGTAAAACAACCAAAGAAATAAGTAGATTAAGTAACAGATTCGAAAAAATGTAATTTGAAACTCAAATTACTTTTCAACTACCTTTTCTACAATTTGAAATTCAAATTCAATTTCTCATCGTACATAATCAATTTGAAAGGCAATATTGCCTGAAATATTATTAGAAAGAACTTTTAATAAAGAATTGAGAATATTATTACGATGTAAATGGCAGGTATTTGCGATGTTAAGTTATTCAAAATCTTTTAATAAGGACTAACTTCAACGCGCGGTTTCAACCTCGTAACTCCTGTTCCCGTGGGAACTTCATGTTAAAATATACCTAGCCTTCACTAATAGACTATCCAACACTAATAGTTTTTTTTTAATCGGAACAGTTGTTTCTGCAATTAGCGCGTTCAAGCAAACAAACAGTTCTCAGATTCAATACAAGCGCTTTCAAGCCAACAAACTAACTCTTCATATTTGTATTATTCAATATAGATAAAAGTGGATATATTGATTAGTTTCTGCTGTTCATGTCTGATCAAACATGACTAGGAATAGGTAGAATAAAGTACAGTCAGCTCTATATACACGTGCACAGTTTCAATAATAGAATAGGTATCTTATTTTCACTTCGGTATGCAATGCAATGCTTTTATATCTACTAAAGTAGAACTAGTCATTTAATGTATAATTTTAGTATCAATATAATAAGAGGCGATAATAGAATCACACACATCACACCATTAGCCCGTATAACGTCCACTGCTGATCATGGGCCTCCTCTCGATGAAGGGTTTTGCCATAGTCACCACGCTTGGTGGCCGCAGTATAGTTGTAACAGACAGGAAAACGTTGCTCGTGCTAGAGTAGTCCCTCAACCAACCAGAGCCGGAAATATTTTCTTGTCTGACTTAAGCATTGACTCGGCCTTTGACACTTAAAGCGATAAAATCGAGCGTTTATCGGTGATTGGTATAAGTAACGCTACGGAGATTGTTTAACCATAAATCTATTCTATACAATCTATTCCTCCGGTTGCGGTATTTGGCTCGCTTTAAATCTTGGAGGTCGTGGGTTCTATTCCCATGCCGGACAGGAAATCTTTGTGTAGGTTCTAAGATTTGTTTCTGGGTCTGGAAGGCTGAGGGACTACCCTCCGTGCCTCGGAAAGCACGTTAAGCCGTTGCCCCCGATTGTTATAACATCTATCATCTATAACAATTGTATACCAGGAAACGGGCAGCAGCGTTTCCTTATAAGTTACAACATAACACTGCGGTCACCGACCCGCCTGCAAAGCGTGGTGACTGCGGCAAACCCCTCCCCGGGAGGAGGCCCATGTTCAGCAGTGGAACTTATACGGGCTGATGATGATGATGATGATGATTATTAAGAGTTAAAGTTTGTGAATTGTTTGTGAGGTTGCAGCGGGTAATCCCTTGATCCACTGAACTTTTAGTTATAGAAAGGCACATTATTTTTGAGCGTAATAGGCTATATTGTAAGAAACGGAATCTACGCGGTTGAAATCGCGCGGGACAGCTAGTGTATACATATTTTCGCAGCTGACTGTACAACTCTACAGCTGGTTGTTTTATCTCTATTACAGCGACAATGTCCCGACAGTTCTATTCAATAAGCATTATGTTAAATAGATGAAACACTCCATTGTTTACGGAAAGCGCTATTTTGATAAATAAGCTTCTTCTATTGGAGGGGATAGTATGTCTAACCGCTGTCACTTTGATGTCAGTGAACCGTTCCGATCGTGCTCAAGATATTCATTGTTGTTCGCTACATTGCTAGTCTGATTGTAGGTAGACTGAAATTGCTTAGCGTCGTAAGTTATCTGCCTACCACGGTATGGAAATTGTTTACTCAGTGTATGGTAGAGTTCTTTTTACTACTACGTAGGTCTATTTGTAAATTACACAATTAGATGTCCTATGTGATAGAACCCACGACAACTGGATACTGAGGCATCTACCGTAACCAATACACTTCCAGCGCAGTACAGTTTGGTTCGATCTTTCGCAAGCTAACATTGTGCGTCCGATTTATTTTTACCTCAAAAGTAAACTCAACCATTCTCGCTTCTTGATTTATAGTGGCCTCGTAAACGCTGCTCAACATGATTCATTATGACACAAAAATATTTTAACGATCGCTTTTTAACCCAGATCTTTTTCAAAACGGACGCCACTCCGGGTCTCCTCCGATCCTCCACGGGGCACCGAACACGTTCTCCATCGCACAGAACTCACGGACGAAGCCGGCCGATTGCCAAGTTTTTTGTTTCGAATTAAAAAAAGACGTCACATTAAGTTTCACGCGTGTAAATATAGTCGAGGGTGAACGAACGCGGCCAGCACTGACCTCCTTTATTCGTGACGTTGAACGTGCGGAGCCGGTAGGAGTCCTCGTCGGGCTCCTCGTCGGGCTGCGCGGCGCGGGGCACGTCGAGGAAGGCGTTGGAGCGGCGCGGCTGGGCGTGCTGCGCGGGCGGCGGGCGGCGGCGCGCGGAGGCCTGGCGGCGCACGGCGGGCGGCGTCTCCGCCTCGGCCAGGCGCGGCTCGGAGCTGTAGCGCGCCCTGGTGTCGCGGTCCAGCTGCTGCTGCTGCTGCTGGCGGCGGTGGCGCACGGAGCGGCCGCCCGTGATGCGCGCGGACTGCGAGCGCGCGGCGGGGCGGCGGCGCGGCGCCGGCGTGGTCTCCATGGGGGCCGCGAGCGCCTCCATGCTCGCGGAGGCGGGCGCGCATATCGACTGCGAGCGCTTCGTGCGTCCGTCCGTGGCCATGGTCGCGGCGATACTGAAGCGAGCGGTCTCCCGCCCGCCCCCCGCGCTCTTGGGCGGGCGGACTTGTTGCATCGCGGCTTATGAGATTAGTGCTCTTTTAAATGTCACTAATTTGTGAGTTTGTTTCATGAATGGACGTCGTGTCTGTTCTTTTTGTCTCGGACAAAAATAACATTCGTATTTACAAGAATATAGTTGAATAATTTTCTCTGTGCAGGCATTATCCAGGAAACTTTCTGGCCCAGTGAGCTGTGACGATTGGGCGATTAGATAGTAGATACTCGCGTGTAGATTAGCTGACTACGTTCTACATTGACGTTTAAAGTTTTCATTCGATTCTGTATGATTTTGATTCGAAAATCTGTTTCAAAGACCAGTCGGGAAACTTTGATCTTTTTATATTTGCTCGGAATATTTTGTACAATCTTTAATGCATTTGGTAGGTTAAATGTGGGTTCAGTATTATAATTAAAGTAAAATACCTATTAAACAAAGAAAACAAATTGTATCGTTCATTTTGTAGATAAGCATTGTTTATCTATATTTCGCAATTGAAACTGTTCATGAAATACCTACCTAGGTATATTCTCGACAACTGGCGAAACATTAATCGAAATATTGACATTATACCTAGATGCTTTCCGTTTCATTCCTACGAGGGTCCGATTTCTCCGTCGCTCGGGATACATAGTTGTATAAAATATGTATTTTTTCCCGTGCATTAAGGGATTTACCGGGAGAGTACTGAGCCTCGGAAAACATGTAAAACTAGTTTTTTCGGTTGTCATATCTTATCTATACTAATATATAAAGCTGAAGAGTTTGTTTGCTTGAAGCGCTAGGTAGCTTATTCATCGAGGTAGGCTATAGGTTATATACATTATTATGAAGCTCTCAGGGGAACAGGAGTATCGCGGGTGAAACCGCGCGCGGGAAACTAGTTTTCATATAAGTATATACTTATGACAATTGGATACATACGTAACTCCCGTTCTCGTGGGAACCAGTAGTTCCTGAGATTAGCGCGATAAAGCAAACAAACTCGTCACCTTTATATGTGAGTACTTCCTTCCCGCGACAGTTGCACAAAACCCCCTAAAATACTAAAAGGCATAATCCCTTAATCTTATCGACAGCGACCGCCCTGAGCCGAGGTCCAAGCCCCACAGGGGGCGCCCTCTTGCGCAGGTTACTTAGTTTGTAGTTTTTAAACCATTTATTAAGGCTGGAGCTCTGCTCGCCTTTATTCCCGGAGAAGAAGCAAAAGCCTCGTGGCTAACTACGTAAAACATTCCGAAAAAAAAGACTAGCTACCCGCGCGCATCATCCGCTTAGCTCCCGTTCCCGTGGTAACTTCATGATAAAATCCTACAGCTTTCCTCGATAAGTGGGCTATCTAACACTGGAAAAAAACTTCAAATCATACCAGTAGTTTCTAGATAAGCGCGTTCAAGCAAACATACTCTTCAGCTTTATATATTAGTAGGTATAGATAAGATATGACAACCGAATAAAACACTAGTCTTACATGTTTTTCCGCTATCTCCGACCGGTTTTCATCAAACATAGCTAAATACACTTCCGACTAATTCACCTTTCAAACAAACTAAATCAATCTGAGTTCAGCTGTTCCAGCGCTTTAATGCCACAGACAGACACACACACCGACACGTCTAACTATCATCATCATCATCAGCCCGTATAACGTCCACTGCTGAACATGGGCCTCCTCCTGGGGAGGCTATTTGCCATAGTCACCACGCTTGGCCGGCGGGTTGGTGACCGCAGTATTATGTTGTACCACACTAGGAAACGCTGCTGCCCGTACCTTGATATACTATTATGATAGATGATGTTATAATAATCGGGACCAACGGCTTAACGTGCTTTCTGAGAAATCTTAGAATTTACACAAAGCTTTCTTGTCCGGCGTGGGAATCGAACCCACGGCCTCCGAGATTTAAAGCTAACGCTAAAAACTCGTAAAGCGTCTAACTTTAACACCCCGTAATTTTTGCGTCAGGGGTTAAAAAGGGTATTTAGCTTGGCAATAAATAAGTTCAAAGGATATTCTTTAGGGACAATAAAAGTGGTTAGGTTGGCAATAACTTAGTTAACGAATAAAAGATTGTGGTATAAAGAACAGCTGATGGATGGACTGCAGCAGCTATCAGCTCAAGTTTAGATATCATCTTACTGCGATCACCAATCCCTCACAGACCCTAGCTGGTTAAGCTATGTTAAGCTGTGGACATAAACGGGCTGGTGAAGTGAAGAAGTGTTGAACCGCCCCGCTCCCTTCGTGGCTGACCCATGAGGAATAGGGACGCCACTACTCTCCGGGCGTCCCTATTATTTGGAAAATGGGCCACTATAAGTGTAGTCCAGGAGATCCCGCGGTGACATATTTGCCGCGGATGCCGTCGGGGGGCCGGATTGCTCATGCGTACCCGGCCCCCGCCAACGGCGGATCGAAGGAGTGTCCGGGGGGTTTTAGTGGTGTAGGGTCCTCTCCTCGTGGTATGAGTTTAGCATATCACGAGTCTCACATATGCTACCGCCAGCGCGCGAATTCGCTGCAGCGGCGGTGGGAATGCGTAAATGCATTTCCCCCAGGAAAACAAAATAAAAAGGTACCTAAATGAAATAAGACCGCAAATTGTACTGACTTTATTATGATACAGCGACAGACGGAATACGTCAGATGACGTCACGAATCCTATATCGCGCTATAGAAGTTCGCAAGTCGTTTAAGGCTATGTACAAGTTCGAAACAGAAACAAATGGCCATCGGCCGCCGGGCATACCAACTCTGGGGGAACACCATCAACCGTTCCCCTACAATATTTTAACTCGTGTATATTATTAACTAATGACCCGCCCCGGCTTCAAACGGGTGCAATGCTCATGTATCATACATATAAACCTTCCTCTTGAATCACTCTATCTATTAAAAAAAACCGCATCAAAATCCGTTGCGTAAATTAAAGATTTAAGCATACATATGGATATAGGGACAGAGAAAGCGACTTTGTTTTATACTATGTAGTGATGAAGTGAAGTGATTCTGCTATGTATCTTTATCTATACTAGTATTATAAATATAATATATTTAATTGTATGTTTACTTTTAATTGGGAGTAAATGAGTTTAAAAAGTAAGAGATTATAAAATTAGAAATACAAACATAGGTACTCTAGAAAATTCTATTTTACGCAACTCTATTATCAAAAAACGAATAAAGATAGAGATTAGATTAAATTTAAAAATATGCCTATTGCGTATTGATACCTAATCTTACGTTAGAAGTGATTACATCTCGTACGGACTTACAGCATGGAGACAATTTCATCCCAAATTGTTCATTCTATGTGTTCATTTCGTGACCGATGGCCTTTCGTGGACGTTCGATGTTATCTTGTCTAGACGATTCAAGAGATGCAAGAGACACACAAACATCAAAATATTGCACTACAGTACGAAAGTACTTGGCTCACTGGGTTACTGTTCGTTTTTTCGAAGGGACATATGTTTAGCCACGAGGCTTTTACTCACTGAGCATATAGGCGAGCAAGGCTCTAGCCTTATTCATAGTTTTAAAACTAAAAACCAAGAGAGAGTTGCACAAAACTCCCCTAAAAACTAAAAGTCGAAATCCCTCAATTCAAGTCCAATTCCCACTCTGCTCGCCTTTATGCCCGGTGAGGTAGCAGAAGTCTCGTGGTTAAAAAAAACCTGAGCAAGAGGGCGTCCCCTGTGGACCTTGGCTCAAACAGTACTACTGGCGTGAAGATTGACCAATTATGATTTACAGTTTTTAGTTTTGAGTGAGATTTTACAGTTTTTAGAGGACTTTTGTGCAACTCGCAAACCTCTTGGATTGCGGGTCTACGGTCTATCGGAAGGTACTTTGCAAACTAAGGGTCGGGAGATCGAGTCCCCAGAGAAAGGAACCTTGTTATTATTGAGGTAGTCCACTTAGCGCACCCGTACGAATCGCACCTGCCCGTATCCCCAAATCGCACCTATTAATATTTTTGATAGGTGCGCTTCGCGGACCCAATGCGGTTCAATCAGGTGCGATTTGTACGGGTGCGCTAAGCGGACTACCTCTTATTATTGTACTTACTTATGTCATTTTCTGTTAATTTCTAACCGCGAAAAGAAAACATTTAACTTCGTGAACATTTAGAAAGATTGCAATTCTTATGACAGGATGATATCGCATGTGACGAATATGTAATTCAGGGTGAATGTAGCTTTCTAATGGTGAAAGAATTTTTGAAATCGGCTCAATAGTTTCTCATTTTATTCATTACAAACATACACACAAAAATATTAATATTTCCCCTTTATACTATTATATACTAAATACTATAAGTATAGATTTATTTTATTTAGTTGTCCGTATCCCGTAGGAACATAAAAATTAAATATAGCCTTTCTCAAGAAATGGGCTAGCGCTTTCAAGCACAACAAACAAACACTTCAGCTTAATATATTAAGTATAGATACATAACTCTTAAGTTACGGGCCTTCATATATCATAGTAAAACACGTTTCATGATAAACCAAGTAGGTACACCTGCCCTTAACTCCCTAAAATTATCCCAAGGGTTCTTTCAAACTATAGGGACGAGATATGTTACATGTACATAATCTAATAATCCTTTACATACCGACGGACCCGTCCTAATAAAACATTGACCATGAATTCTGAATTTAGGTGAAATAAGATTAATATCGTCGGCTTATTGCAAGAACTCATTAACTGCAAAAAAAACTCTAAATACGTTTTTATCTAGGTATAGTGAACTTCTTTTGACACATTCTACAAAAGGCAAAAACTCACTAATTTCTATCTAGTCCATTTCTTGGCCTTGCCAAAACTCTAAATACGTTTTTATCTAGGTATAGTGGACATTTTTTGACACATTCTACAAAAGGCAAAAACTCACAAATTTCTATCTAGTCCATTTTTTGGCCTTGCCAAAACTCTAAATACGTTTTTATCTAGGTATAGTGGACTTCTTTTGACACATTCTACAAAAGGCAAAAACTCACTAATTTCTATCCAGTCCATTTTTTGGCCTTGCCAAAACTCTAAATACGTTTTTATCTAGGTATAGTGGACTTTTTTGACACATTCTACAAAAGGCAAAAACTCACTAATTTCTATCTAGTCCATTTTTTGGCGTTACAGCCTTGCCATTAAATCCATAACTGCCACTTTGGAAATTACAAAAAATCACTAAATTGCACAAGTAATTTTTATTAAATAGATAATAATTAAAATACCTAAATCGAACTAAGATACCTTTTATCTCAGAATAGTAAATATGTCACATAATAACTTCTTGCAATAAGCCGAAGATATTTGTCTGCCACTTCATCTGCGTAAAATAAGTATTTTTTTTTACCAAACTTCTATTAGATCCACTTAAACTTATAATAATGAATGTGAACTTAAACTTATTATGAGTAGAGGAATTAATGACAAGCTGACGGACGGACTACTTTGTCTGTAATATCCTACAATTTGCTACCTGTTAGTTAAGTATCTAGTTTAATTCATAGAATAAGAATAATTGTAACATTGTGATTCTGACAAGTACAAGTGTATGTAAATACATAAGTGGTGAATAAATTAATTATTTTTTCATTAATTTATAAGCTACTAGTGACCCGCCCCGGCTTTGCACGGGTGCAATGCTAGAATATTATACAGCCTTCCTCTTGAATCATTCTATCTATTAAAAAAACCGCATCAAATTCCGTTGTGTAATTTCAAAGATCTATGAATACATAGGGACAGACAGACAGGGAAGCGATTTTGTTTTATACTATGTAGTGATTTTACAACAAAAGTCCCTGAGGGAAATACACGGAACGACAGATAACTAAATAAAAATCTGTATTATCGATACTAATAATATAAATCTAAAGAGTATGTTTGTTTGCTTGTACCAATTGATCTCAGGAACTACTGGTCCGATTTGAAAACTTCTTTTAGTGTTAAATAAAGGAATATAAGAGTTTAGAGAAGGAAATCTATATGTAATTATGAAATTCTTACGGGAACGGGAGATACGCGAGTGAAACCGTGCGCGGTAATCTGGTACCTTATAAAATTAACTATCGACCGGTTAAATCCCTCTCAAAATCGGTCCTGCCATCAATGGGACGAGCCTAAGAAAACAGACACAGTCGATCATTTTTTAAAGTGTGTTTTGTTATTATTACACTACATATTTTGCATATATACATAAAATAAAAGCTTTTTTTTTGTTGTCCGGGGGGATTCCCACCGCCGCTGCTGCGTATTCGCGCTCTGGCGGTGGGATATATGGGACTCGCCCTCTCCATAGTATGTTATGCTAAACTCATACCACGAGGAGAGGACTCTACACCACTAAAACCCCCCGGACACTCCTTTGATCCGCCGTTGGCGGGGGCCGGGTACGCATAAGCAATCCGGCCCAATATTAAATAAAAGCCTGCTATTTTATCATCAGAAATATACGTTTCAATTTTATTTATTTGTTTAGTCAATAAAGAACCGCTTTGTTCGGCTAACCGATTTTAAAACATGGAGTTAAAGGATTAAATATAAGTCAAACGAACGCTTTTTCTAACTGTTTTTTAAATCATTCTATACTAATAAATAAGGAGCTTACAAAATATATGCCATCCCTCTACCGGGAGTAAATGTAATGTAGGTATGTAATTTCAGTAAGAATTAAAGTTCAATAAGATAACATTAACTATCTTTCCGCACGCGGTTTCACCCGCTTAACTCCTGTTCCGTGGGAACTTCATAATAAAATAAAATAAAATCTTTTTAATTAAGACATATTTGGTCCATAAAAGTTTTAGTGGTACAAAACTTCAAAACTTTGTTAGTTACATTTTAAAAAACTAATTGAAGTATTTGCCGCCCTCGAGGGCTCCGGACACACGCACTTGTGCTTGAACCCAGTGCCACGAAGGGGGCTGTCCAGCTTGTGGCTGAGCACGAGATTTAAAGCGAGCCAAATACCGCTACGCTGGTTGTCCGTACCTAAGGATACAATTCCTGGTATTTATGCCCGGTGAAGTAGCAAAAGCCTCGTGGCTACCTACGTAAGTCAAACCGAAAAACCAACCTGTTATTTATGCATGTCATATCTACCAAATCAATAGCCGGTCTCGCATATCCGATACGTCAGCAAATCTACGGGTCCCTCCTGACCGTTTTGTACGATCGTGACTTGAATTTATTTCTATGACATTTTACAGCACGCCGTTTTTTTGGGCACCCTTCTCGCAGACGGTGACCTGAGCTGATTTATTTATTAATTTTATAAGTTTAGTATAATTTGAATAGCTTGGTTTATTTTATTTTACTTACATATTTAGTTTATTATTATATTATACAGGGTTATTTTTAAAACACCAATAATCTTTTAGAGGGTGAAAGTACTGATGATTGTAAACAACTTTTATTATGGGACCAACCCTGAAATCGCGAAAATAAAATCAGCTGTTTCATACATTTTGTCGAGGTAAGTAAACATAAATGTATGGAACAGCTGATTTTTTTTTCGCGATTTCAAAGTTGGTCCCATAGTAAAAGTTGTTCATAATCATGAGTACTTCTATTCCCCAAAATGTTGTTGGTGTTTTAAAAATAACCCTGTATAATATACATTAAGTTTAGTATCATCATCATCAGCCCGTATAACGTCCACTGCTGAACATGGGCCTCCTCCCGAGAGAGGGTAATTGCCATAGTCACCACGCTTGGCAGGCGGGTTGGTGACCGCAGTATTATGATATAACACACAAGGGAACGCTGCTGCCCGTTCCCCTGTATACGATTGATATAGATGATGTTATAACAATCGGGACCAACGGCTTAACGTGCTTTTCGAGGCACGGAGGGTAGTCCCCACAGATATAGATATACCTAGATGACACAGGGATTTATTTCACTAGTGCGGGAGTTGTCTTTTTTTTTAAAAGAAAAAAAAAAGAAAAAAGAAAAAGAATACTATTTATTGCACGGATATACATTTATTGAGTAATTGTGTACAGTAAAGAATTATTAAGAATCGTTCAAATCGATTTATGTACGATTTTATGACAGAGTAATGAGATAGACGGAGGAATGAGATAAACAGAGGAAAATAAAATTCCTGATCGGCTTATAAGGCTGTTAGGAATATATATTTTTTTACAAAATTGTGAGTATTTCGTAATTTCGAATCGAACCCACGACCTCCGAGATTTAAAGCGAGCCAAATACCGCAACGCTACGGAGGTTGTCGTTGTTGAAGTTTAGCCCTCTAAGAAGCTATATTCAGTACCAGCTTTCCGAGCGCGGTTTCACTCGAAAAACACTGTGAGGTTCATGACTAAATAAAGCCTATATATAGCCTTCCTCGATAAATGGGCTATCTGACACATTTTTTTTTTTTAATCGGTCCATTACTTGCTGATATTAGTGCTTTTAAGCCTATAAACAAACAAATTTTTTTTTTTTTCCCACACCGCACTTCAAATCTTTATGTAAATTCTAAGATTTCTTTCCGGGTCTGGTTGGTTAAGGGACTACCCTCCGTGCCTCGGAAAGCACGTTAAGCCGTTGGTCCCGATTGTTATAACATCATCTATAGTAATCGTATATCAAGGAACGGGCAGCAGCGTTTCCTTGTGTGTTACATAATACTGCGGTCACCAACCCGCCTGCCAAGCGTGGTGACTATGGCAAATACCCTCCCTCAGGAGGAGGCTCATGTTCAGTAGTGGACGTTATACGGGCTGATGATGATGATGATGATGATGAAACCATTGATTAAGGCTAGAACTCTAATGTTCTTATTCCTGGTGAAATAGCAAAAACCTCTTGGCTAACTTCATATGTCCGTACGAAAAAAAAGAAAATAGAAAGTTTCGTAACAGTTAATTGCCCGGCGCCGCGCTGTCGTCGAGTCGACTACTCCTTGAGAATGGATCTCGGGATGGTCTCGAAACTAGTCGGACATATCCGATGATGACAAATCGTGAGTACAACCGTTTAGTTAATATAAATATGTGTACCACTCACGAAAGTTTTAATTAAAAAAATAGGAAGTACCTATTTTGTTTCTATTAACCTATTCTGTTTTGACAACCTCCGTAGCGTAGCGGTATTTGGCTCGCTTTAAATCTCGGAGGTCGTGGGTTCGATTCCCACGCCGGACAGGAAATCTTTGTGTATTTTCTAAGATTTCTTTCCGGGTCTGGTTGGCTGAGGGACTACCCTCCGTGCCTCGGAAAGCACGTTAAGCCGTTGGTCCCGATTGTTATAACATCATCTATAACAAACGAACCAGGGAACGGGCAGCAGCGTTTCCTTGTGTGTTACATAATACTGCGGTCAACAACCCGCCTGCCAAGCGTGGTGACTATGGCAAATAGCCTCACTTTGGAGGAGGCCCATGTTCAGCAGTGGACTTTATACGGGCTGATGACGATGATGACCTATTCTGTAGTTCAAACCAAATTATATCTATACAGGGTGTCCCAAAAGGTTAAGTAGCTGGGAAAGGGGATGACAGGGGTGGACACAATGGTCAATAGAAAAATAAAAAAAAATCCGCTCTGGGTATTTAAAAACAAAAATGGCATTTTTTTAAAAACTTAAAATTTGACACCTTGTTATTTTTGATGTTGATGTTGATGACCTTGTTGTTATTGAAGATTACATAACAGCATTTTTTTTAAATACAGCCATATTTGAAGGTACAGTTAGCACAAGGTGTAAAATTTTTAGTCTTTTAAAAAATGCCATTTATTTTTTTAAACACCCAGAGGGAATTTTTTATATTTTTCTGGTGACCCTTGTGACCATCCCTATCACCCCCCTTCCCAGCTACGTAATCTTTTGGGACACCCTGTATAAAAAGAAAATATTTCTGTAATTTACATTGCATCGAGATTTTAAGTCTTCACTTATGATTGTCATCATCATCAGCCTGTTGTAGTCCACTGCTGAACATAGGCCTCCCCCATCGATTTCCAGCGGTAACGATCGTTAGCGGCCTGCATCCACCGACTCCCCGCGACCTTTATGAGGTCGTCGGTCCATCGTGAAGGCGGTCGTCCTACGCTGCGCTTGCCAATTCGTGGTCTCCACTCGAGAACCTTTTTGCTCCATCGGCCGTCAGTTCTTCGAGCTATGTGTCCTGCCCATTGCCACTTCAGCTTGCTAATCCATTGAGCTATGTCAGTGACCTTCGTTCTCCTGCGGATCTCTTCATTTCTGATTCGATCATGCAGGGAAACGCCGAGCATAGCTCTTTCCATATGATTGTCAGGACGAATTAATATCGAAATATATCTAACATTAAAATTTTAAAATAGATACTTAAACTCTTTTTTATTCGAAATATGTCCCTCAACGACGGTAATGACAAAGTACTTGACAAAATGATGGCCTTGCAAAACAAAATTATCTAAGATGTACGAACTGACGCTTCTAACACATGTTCGAAGTTGATAAAACACCTACCAATAAATCGATTGTACTACCAAAATACATAATTTTGGTCAAGTGCGAGTCGGACTCGCGCACGAAGGGTTCCGTACCATTTTCAAGCGTGTACCTGTTGCCGTTATTAATATAAAATATTTATTATTTTATTATTGAGCAAAAATATATAATTTTATTTTTAGTCATCATCATCAACAGCCCGTTTACGTCCACTGCTGAACATGCGCCTCCTCTTAACAGACGTTGGCAGGCCAGGATCGTAGAGGGATATTATCGTAGAGGGATCGTAAGATTTCAACCTTGAGCTAATAGATGCTGCTGCTCATCCATCAGCCATATGTCCCTTAGTCGCCTTTTATGACACCCATGGGAGGACATGGGGTGGTCTATTCTAAGGTTTTATTATGATATATGATAAATACATATTATATGGTCTTTATTAGGTATATCCCATATAATATGAACATATTTACATTAGAACAAACTCCTAAAATATAATTTGAAGATTGCAGTTAGTCTCAACTAGGTATGACCTGGGATTATTCCACTTTGTTCACCTGGGCGATATCACCTAGGTGATTTATTTCCGAGGTGATCAAAGTAGACTAATCAATTCCACTTTGTTCACCTAGGTGATATCACCCAGGTGAACAAAGTGGAATAATCCATGACCTGTGCTTCATACAGTTACTCAACTACTGTGTTCTTTTGTATCGAGGAGATTTTTTCAATAAAATATTTCCCTAAAGGTAACTAAAAATACATAATATATTATTATATAATGTAAGTATTAAGCTATTCCGCAGATAAATGCTAGTTAGAGATCAATTAAATCTTCAATACCATGAGTAACAGCAAAACACGGAAACGGAAACGATACTTCGAATTGAGATATGAATCACGAATAAAGATCATCGCACACTATACAGTCACGGAAACTGCACGGCTCTAAGCCGTTACTTATCATTTAAATTTGAGCTCTAAGACATGGTTATTAAATATATTTCATAAGGTCAATATGAAAAAGTCAACAGCGAGCAGTAAGCGTGTTTACTGTATCCAAAACGACATCTGAAATCGACGAATTGACACGCTGTAATCGAACAGTAGGTAAGCTACGCTTTAATCTGGACATCGTTAAGACTAAAGTGAACAGACACTTTCTAGGCAAGCGTGTATCATCTTAGGCCTTATCTTCGCCTTCCATCAAGCGAGATTATGGTCAAACGTAAGCCTATATAGCTTTAATAATACAGTTACCAGTGACAACCTCTGTAGCGTAGCGGTATTTGGCTCGCTTTAAGTCTCGGAGGTCGTGGGTTCGATCTCCACACCTGACAAGAAATCTTTGTGTAAATTCTAAGATTTCTTTCCGGGTCTTATTTGTTGAGGGACTATTCTCCGTGCCCCGGAAAACACGTTAAGCCGTTGGTCCCGATTCCTACATCATCTATAACAAGCGTATACCAGGAAACGGGCAGCGTTTCGAACGCAGTATTACACAATAATACTGCGGTCACCAATCCGCCTGCCAAGCGTGGTGACGATGACAAACCCTCCCTCGAGAGCAGGCCCATGTGCAGCAGAGGACGTTGTACTGGCTGATGATGATGACGATGAATACAGTAACAAAAACCCCACAGTACTGAAGAAAATTTTATCGAATCTTGGACCGTCTGCCTTGGTAAATAACAATGGAAATATAGTGTGAAAACCCCTACTAAATTAAGGGATAAAATATAATGACCACCAAAAATATATACTTGACACCAGAAAAATAAAGTCTAAAATTATAATAGTACTAGCTATTTTAGTCACGACTGCACTTCAAATTGTATTCGAACACCAAATGTAGTTAATGATCACCAAATCTTAGCGAGCAAATTATTGCGCTATTTCTACCTTAATAAAATCAATGAAAAATGACAATCGGTTAGGTTGGGTTAGAGCTGCGGCCATACAACGCACGAGCCAAACGAGCGAAGCGAGCGGTGCCGCGGCAGCGGCCGGCGAGTGCCAGAACCGAATAGTAAATTAGTAAAACATTTAGGTACTTTTGGTGATCATTTACTACTTTTGGGTTAACAATGATTTATTTGGAGTCATTTTGCTTAAATACGATAGCGAAATGTTAAAACTTTGGTTACAATTTTACATTAAAATGCGGGTTTAATTTTGGTGATCATTTTCAATTTTTTTCTGTTATATGTTACTATATCTGGTGGTAAGTTAAACATAAGCCCTAAATTAATCATCAATATATTTGGGATATTTCCACTATCCGAAAAAAAACCCATGATCACTACAATTTCTGATGATACAGATGTTAAGATAATATCGATAAGTTAAGATAAAGATAAGAAATGTGTATAAAATAATATCTGATTATCGAAAGTTTCAGTTGCAAAATACCAAAGTAATAAACATGGCGAGCTGTCGGAGAATAGTTGTCACATTTATTTTGGTACGTATAATATAAAAACTAATTAAATAAAAGTGCTAGAAATAGTGTCCATTGATAATAAAAAGTGCAACATCATCATCATCATCACCAGTCCGTTTAACGTACACTGCTGATCATGGGCCTCCTCCCAGGGGAAGGTATTTGCCACAGTCACCACGCTTGGCAAGCGGGTTGGTGACCGCAGTATTATGTTGTACCACACAAACGCTGCTGCCCGTTTCTTGATATACGATTATTTAAGAAGATGTAACAATCAGGACCAACGGCTTCACGTGCTTACGGAGGCACGGAGGGTAGTCCCTTAACCAACCAGAACCGGAAAGAAATCTTAGAATTTACACAAAGATTTCTTGTCCGGCGTGGGGATCGAACCCACAACCTCCGAGATTTAAAGCGAGCGATATACCGCTACGCTACGGAGGTTTTCAAAAAAAAGTGCATTTAATATTTGTTTTCGTTTTACGTTCAATAAAATGAAATCAAATAATTTATTTGCAAAAATGAGTACACAACGTTCTTAAATATAAATTAAAATTAGCCTTTCGGCATGCAAATTTTATAGTTATACAGGGTGTCCCAAAAGATTACGTAGCTGGGAAGGGGGGTGATAGGGATGGTCACAAGGGTCGCCAGAAAAATATAAAAAAATCCCTCTGGGTGTTTAAAAAAATAAATGGCATTTTTTAAAAGACTAAAAATTTTACACCTTGTGCTAACTGTACCTACAAATATGACTGTATTTAAAAAAAATGCTGTTATGTAATCTTCAATAACAACAAGGTCATCAACATCAACATCAAAAATAACAAGGTGTAAAATTTTAAGTTTTTTAAAAAATGCCATTTTTTTTTTAAATACCCAGAGCGGATTTATTTTTTATTTTTCTAGTGACCATTGTGTCCACCCCTGTCACCCCCTTTCCCAGCTACTTAACCTTTTGTGACACCCTGTATATGTACAGATTATTATTAATTTTAAATTATTATAATTATAATTTTTACAGCGCAGCTTTTTCCATCGTTAGTTGTTAGTTACTTTTATAAGTTAGGGAGTGTAAATTAATTGATTGTAGTGTTGTGTTTTTTTATTTAGGCAAATCGAAATGATCCTATGTTTGTATTGTACAATGAATTTCTAGAAAAATCTAAATTTATATCAATTTATAAATCTAGACTTATCTAGAAATTCGATTGCCTATTGATACGTTCCACACGAAAAACTAAAGCTATCTATTTAAAATACTTGACGTTTAGGTACGGGTGAAGAATGTCCTCACATAAAGATTTAAAAGAAATGCAATAAGTTGAGGAGTAGTATCTATAGAATTTTATAAGAGATCATTATAAACAAAATAATCTTTTTGACGCAATCTGTTTACTAATTACTGTTTTGGTATGTTTAATGCCCAAACACAAATTTAAAAATCTATAGATAACAATTTGCTTTCAATAGAAAATACTTCAAAATTCTGGGATAAAGAACAACGGCACTTTAATACCAGAATTATAGTTCAATACATTGGCGCAATACATACATTTATTTTAATCAGTGCTTCTATTAGTGCGTGTATAATACAATTTAAATAATTAAAATCAAAACTCATTTGTCACTTTCAAATGCATATCTGCATAATTATATAAAGTTACAGATCATTAACTTAAATATTCTGTTTTGTTATAGTGCACCCTCATGGTTACGGCACAAAGTCAAGAACAAAAATCTCATAGCCACCATGGACATGGCACTCCATACCAAGACAATGTAGAGGAGAATGGCAATCAAGGCAAGCATCATAAAATTCCTTATTACCATTATATCCATACGCCAGCTCAAGTACAGAACAGCCCAAGTAATTTACAACAAGATCCTCCACAGAATATTGAACAAAATGGGATTCATGGCATCCAGAATCATGGTTGGCCTCACCATAAAATTCATAAACCCAAACCACAAGATCCTGATCAAAATGCATCTGAAGAGTATATTCCTCAAAAAAATAATGTAGAAGAAAATAGTTCGCTTAATGAAGACCATTTGGATTACTGGAATATTGTTTACGAACATAATGTAGAAGGTAGTGGAATTTCTGAAGAGATACACAATGACAGTACTAACATACCAGTTAGCCAAGACGAAGATTCTCAGGAACAGGATTCTGAAGACAATGACGCAGTAAATCATGACCATAGTCACTCTCATGAACATCATCATGGACATCATCATGAACACGACCATCGTCATGATTCAGAAGAAAATGACGAAGTAAATGATGAAGATAGTCACTCTCATGAACATGATGATCATGATCATGAACATGATGATCATGATCATGAACATGACCACGAACATCATCATGAACACGACCATCGTCATGATACAGAAGAAAATGACGGAGCAAATGATGAAGATAGTCACTCTCAATCTCATGAACATGACCATGAACATGATCATGAGCATGATCATGAACATGATCATGAGCATGATCATGAACATCATCATGAACACGACCATCGTCATGATTTAGAAGAAAATGACGAAGCTGAAGAAAGTCACTCGCATGAACATGATGAACATGATCATGAACTTGAACATGATCACGAACATGAACATGAACATGACCATGACAATGAACCTGAACATGATCATGAGCATGATCATGAACATCGTCATGATTCAGAAGAAAATGAGGAAGCGCATGATAAAGATGGACACCCTCATGAAGAAAATGACGAAGCTGAAGAAAGTCACTCGCATGAACATGATGAACATGATCATGAACTTGAACATGGTCATGATCATGAACATGACCATGAGCATGATCATGAACATCAACATGAACACGACCATCGTCATGATTTAGAAGTAAATGACGAAGCTGAAGAAAGTCACTCGCATGAACATGATGAACATGATCACGAACTTGAACATGATCACGAACATGAACATGAACATGACCATGACAGTGAACATGAACATGATCATGATCATGAACATCGTCATGATTCAGAAGAAAATGAGGAAGCGCATGATGAAGATGGACACCCTCATGAACATGACCATGAACATGATCATGAACATGACCATGATCATGAACATGATCATGAGCATGAACATGACCGTCGTCATGATGACGAAGAAAATGATGAAGAAAGTCACTCGCATGAACATGATGATCATGAACATGAACATGAACATCATCATGAACACGACCATCGTAATGATTCAGAAGAAAATGACAAAGCGCATGATGAAGATGGTCAATCTCATGAACATGACCATGAACATGATCATGAGCATGAACATGAACATGACCGTCGTCATGATGACGAAAGTCACTCGCATGAACATGATCATGAACATGAAAATGATCTTGAACATGACAATGATCAAGACCATGAACATGAGCATGAACATGATCATGATCATGACCATGACCATGAACATGAACATCATCATGAACACGACCATCGTAATGATTCAGAAGAAAATGACAAAGCGCATGATGAAGATGGTCAATCTCATGAACATGACCATGAACATGATCATGAGCATGAACATGAACATGACCGTCGTCATGATGACGAAAGTCACTCGCATGAACATGAACATGAACATGATCTTGAACATGACAATGATCAAGACCATGAACATGAGCATGAACATGAGCATGAACATGATCATGATCATGAACATGAACATGACCGTCGTCATGATTCAGAAGAGAATAATATAGCAAATAAAGTCGCCAATAATGACAAAATGTATACACCTGCCACACAGAATCAAACCTTCTTTGAATATTGGCAGAGAATCAAAGAAATGGTTGCCCAAAAATATAATTCAGTGGGAACTGGTTTTCTACTACACAAACCACAAAGACAAGATAGTGAGGAAGATGGAGCCCAAGAATCAGAAATAGTTGAATCTGAAAAATTATAAGAAGATATAACGTATTTATAATAAACATAGTTACTTTATTAATTTGTTATAATATAATATTTCACCAAATATATGTTTTTATTTTATCTTGATCAGGCAAAGCGGTCCTAATACTAGGATTGTTGTGTTAAACAATAATTTTTGAAATGGACGTGTTAAATTATTGTCTCGATATACAATTCAAATAGCCGTGTGGTCTCCGGCTTAGAATAGACCACCCCATGTCTTCCCATGGGTGTCGTAAAAGGCGACTAAGGGACATATGGCTGATGGATGGGCAGCAGCATCTATTAGCTCAAGGTTTACATCTTACTGCGATCACCAATCCGTCTGCCAGGCGTGGTGATTATGGCAATATCCCTCTACGATCCTGGCTTGCCAAGGTCTGTTAAGAGGAGGCCCATGTTCAGCAGTGGACGTAAACGGGCTGTTGATGATGATGATGATGATGATACAATTCAAAGTTCAGAGGAACGGGTGTTGGTGTTCCCATGGCCCATCCCTGTGATTGCACTTTCTAGGCAAGCTTGTATCATCTTAGGCCTTATCTTCGCCTTCCATCAAGCGAGATTATAGTCAAACGTAAGCCTAGATATAATAGAAAAAAAAGAGATTGCTGGGTAAACTCCGGGTGCTCACATACAATATGGACACACTGAGCAATCCCTAGTGATATAAGTTCATCACCCCAACGACTTGCCTGTAGTCACAGGCAGTTCGAGACCTCGGTCAAGGGCAAGTCACCTCCATACAGACCAAGAAGTCAACTTTCTAAAAAACAAATTACCATCGGCCGCCGGGCACACCACCTCGCCCGTCAGATATAAATTTTCTGTGGATTAAAACCACCGACCATTCCTTTACAAAGATCTTCCTGGGCGGGCGAGGTGGTATGCCCAGTGACCGCGGTCCCAATAAATATACGGACAGCTAGTGAATTTGTACGGCACTAGCTTTCCGGCCATTTCACCTCACCCCGTGACCTCTGGCGACCTTACTCAAGCACAAAAAAGAAATACAGCCGAGCGCTGAAGATTGTAGATGAATATTTCTCATTAAGCATACTAAAGCTATGCTTTAAGTCTCTTAATACTTTGCCGATGGTTCTATATAAATATAAATAATAATTGGCACTGAAGATCATAATAATATAATGATTGACATCATCATCATCATCAACAGCCCGCTCACGTCCACTGCTGAACATGAGCCTCCTCTTAACAGACCTTGGCAAGCCAGGATCGTAGAGGGATATTGCCATAATCACCACGCTTGGCAGACGGATTGGTGATCGCAGTAAGATTTAAACGTTGAGCTAATAGATGCTGCTGCCCATCCATCAGCCATATGTCCCTTAGCCGCCTTTTACGACACCCATGGGAAGACATGGGGTGGTCTATTCTAAGCCGGAAACCACACGGCACCCGGAAACCACACGGCACACAAATTTCATCAGGGCAATATTATAAAATAATTACATTAATTATTTCATGATAGGATTAACACACATATACACACATCATTATAGGCTTATTCCTTAATTATCCAGATCTTTTAAAATTGTTTTTTTTTCTTAATTCTTAGAAAAGACTTACAGCTAAAGTTTTGCATATCTATACTAATATTATAAAGCTGCAGAGTTTGTTTGTTTGAACGCGCTAATCTCAGGAACTATTGGTCCGATTTCAAAAATTCTTTCAGTCTTAGATAGTTCGATTTATCGAGGAAGGTTATAAATTTGGCCTTCAAACTATAATAATGAGAAATTTGTTATACGTATACATTAAACAAATAACAAAACAAAACACAATGAATTTGAAAGGCAAATTTATCTATTAATAATGGATTTTTAAATACTTTTAGTACTTAAAATAGGCTCAGAATATAATTTCATAAAAACTCTCAACTTATCTGAAAATCTAATATCTTATAATTTGCTTTCAAATCCTTAATTTTCTAATGATAATGCGAACAATAGACCTACATTAGGTTTCGCTGAAGCACTATCTTTTAACGACAAGGCACTGACACTTGAAGGTAATTGGCCCTTTGTTCAAATGTAACCTCTGGTTTTGATGTAACTAGATTCTTGAGTAAAGGAGTGATTGCGCTAATTTATCTTGCAGGCGTTTGCACTTTATAATTTAACTAGCTTCCCGCGTGCGGTTTCAAGTAGTTACGGAGCCTATTCAATCATCATCATCATCAGCCCGTATAAAGTCCACTGCTGAACATGGGCCTCCTCCCGAGAGAGGGTGATTGCCATAGTCACCACGCTTGGCGTGCGAGTTGGTAATCACAGTAATATGTTATACCACACCCTACCTGAGTCTACTATCGTAATGGTGAGTCGTGGGACTGTCACTGACGTCTCGATGGTCGATTTCCTTTGTCTTTTGGATGAGTAGATTACCAAATGTGCAAAAAACCAACCATCGAGACGTCAGTGACACACCATTAAGATAGTAGACTCAGGCCCCAGGTGTCGTGGGAACCTCATATTAAAAACCTATAGAAATAATCCAGTTTCCAATACTGAAATTCGTGTGAAAAAAATAAACACATGCCTTTGAATTACTAGATCTATACAAATATTATAAAAAAAAATTTGATTGTTTGTTTACAATGAATATGCTTCAAAACTACTAAACCGATTTCAAAAATTATTTCACCATTACAAAGCTACTTTATTCAGGAGTATCAAAGGCTATATTAAATGATGAACTTCCCGCGGGAACAGGAGCTATGCGGTTAAAACCGTGCACGGGAATCTAGTAATACTATAAACAAAAAACGTTAAAATGGCAAGCATTATCATTCTCTGTAAAAATACACATGAAAAATATGGTGACAAAAGATTTTCACACTGGTTGTATTTACACACTTGCGATGTATACCTGTTTTGTCAATCTTTCTTGAGTGTGAGTGGCACAGTCGGAAGGGGAAGACCTCGACGAACGTTCTCTGACCAAATCGGAGACATCCTCGCAAAAGGTCAAATAAGATCCACCATAAACCGACGTGCTTGTATGGAGAATGTTATGAGAGTGAATGAAGCGAAAGATGTGTGTAGGGATCGTAGCAAGTGGAGGACCATTATCTCTGCCTACCCCGCTGGGAAACAGGCGTGAGCTTATGTATGTATGTATGTATTGACACTGACATATATTTAGGTGTAAAACTAACAAATACAATACGTGTTTTTCAGCTTATCGCGGGTCGGCAAATGTTTACGGGGTAAACATCCCTTTACTGATTTGCATAATATGTCGTCTAATGTTTACACCACCTCACCGACCGAGTATGATAATTAAGTGACATGATAATAGAACCAACAGATTACTTTTTACATTTATACCTTCGTATCTCCCGTTTCCGTGGGAACTTCATAATAAAATATAACCTATAGCCTTCCTCGATAAATAAGCTATCTATCACTGAAATATTTTTTCAGATCGGATCAGTAGTTCCTGAGATTATCGCATTCAAGTAAAAAAACTCTTCAGTTTTATATATTAATTTAGATTTGAAGAGATTGTATTTGAAGTGTATTATTATCAATCAGGTTAAAATACAAATGACAGAAATCATAAACCTAAATATAACGACAGTTCAACAACTGGGTGTGCTTTTGGTGCCATCCTTTTAACAGTAAGGAACATATATAATATATACAACAAAAACTAACTTTTGAAATACTAACGATTCTAAATACTAAACTATCAAATCTACTTAACCACTTTTCCAGAATATTGACAAATTAAATGCCCTGTTGTATGGGGATCACTAACCTAGGTACTAAAAATGTTTTGAAAAAAATGTACAAATGATTAATCAAAGACTAAGATAACAAAAATGGTAATGTTTCGTATTTGTGTATATAGATTATGTATTTATATATGTATATATATATATATATATATATAAAGTATTTATTCATATGTATGTACATTTATATATATTTAGATGTGTATATGTCATAATTTAGGTATGTAGTGAATTTATCTCCCTGGCTACTCATTTTTGCAAAGCACCTACCACATCGTCTCTGCACTACCCTAAGGTCGACTGGTAGATAATGCCTATGGCATTAAGTCCACCTTGGCATGTTACATTGTGTGCTAAAGTTTAAATAAATAAATAAATAAACAAAAAGAATGATCTCGGAGTTTCTTATAGTCTTTCTTCTCCCGGTGTCACAACGTAGGCAGATAGAGAAAGACTCGTAGGAAGCTAGGATATAGTCCGGTCGTCCTCGCAAGGCGAGGCTCGCGACGCGTTCTACTTCTGACCTAATCCCAGCCCGCGCTGGTTGGTTCTAATTATATTTATAATACTCGACTATCACATGCCACATTGGTAGATTTAAATTCTATTTAATAACATTACTGTTGAAATGTATACTAATTAATTAGTCAAGATTTTTTTTTTCTCTGTCTCTTTTTATCATTGTATTTGACTTATAATAAGTACGATCGATTCATCTGCATTATCAATAAATGTTTTCATTTCATTTTCAAATTACAAAGCATAGCACACAGCTATTCTTTGTTATAAAAACCACTACTCGGGAAACGTGTAGTATTAACGAAAGCCGCTGCGAAGTTTTTATAAGTGTTTTAAAAAGTACCTACCAGTCTCCACTGTCCCAATTTTTTTAACGAAAGGAACAAATTCAACCAATAAAGAGTAGGTATTGAATTATGTACTGTTCAAGCACTCATTTCAATTTAGTTCTACTAAAGTTGAAAAGATTCAGAGTACCTATATTCGTTAAACTCCCTAGCATTTTTAAACCCCAACCGTAATAAAAGGGCGGTCATAAAAAGCGCTGCCAGCGCGGTTAGGTGTCTACGGATTTGAACCGACCGATTTCATATAACCAGGGATTGAACATCGTAGTTTCCGGATGTCGCATAAACATAAGAGACAAAATTTTAAGAAAACATTAAAAATGCTCCAGGAAAGTCAAATGAAATCAAATAACATTCCCAGTGTAAGTAAACATACTGTCTTTAATTCTCAGTTTTGTTATCATCATCAATCATCAACAGCCCGTTTACGTCCACTGCTGAACATGGGCCTCCTCTGAACAGACCTTGGCAAGCCAGGATCGTAGAGGGATATTGCCATAATCACCACGCTTAGCAGACGGATTGGTGATCGCAGTAAGATGTAAACCTTGAGCTAATAGATGCTGCTGCCCATCTATCAGCCATATGTCCCTTAGTCGCCACCCATGGGAGGACATGGGGTGGTCTATTCTAAGCCGGAAACCACACGGCAATTTTTGTAATGGGCTCAGTCAAAAATCTAAAGCATGTGATATGCCTAAATGGTAAGGAATAGGATTAAAAGAAAAATCACGGTTTTAGTTTAAAAAGATTTAACAACGTACCTATTCTACTACAACTACCTACTTAGGTACGCATGTTTACGGTTACTATTTTCACTCTATGCCAGTAAAAAAAAAGATAAAGTAACTATGCCTTACACATCTAATTCATATGATTCTAATGTTTTTGAAAATAATATTATTTTCAAAACGGAAAGAAAGACACCCAGTTTTTTTCTTTGTCATTGCTAACGTTGGGCAAACGACGATCTAGCGGCTCACCTTTTCTAATATGATACCGCTGCTCATGGGCTTAATCGGAGCCAGGGTTATACCTACACAGCCTGCCAAGCCGCTGCCTACCGTAATAATAGGGCTATATCTAAGCCTCTTTTGAAGAAGGACATGTCATAACGCAGGGGAAACACCGCAGAAGATCGTTCCACAGATTGTTTTTCTTGTTTTTAATTCGTTTTCTCCAGGCAACATCCTGCCTCCTGACAACCCTAGCATATCGTGGCTTGTTGTTTTTGTCACTGTACCTTCGTATTTTTTATTACAAGCAGTGTCTGCGTGTACGTGACTTGAAACTTAGTGCTTAATACTTGAACCTTGGGGCAGAATAACGCGGTCCTCCCAAGTTTTGACACGGCTGGTCAATGTTCTATGTGTCTAGAGCTGGCGTAATCTTCAATTTTCTTGAGCATAAACTAAGCCCCAATAAAAGTAGCTTATAAAAGAGATTGATAAATTCGGATGATCGGTAGGGTTCCAACGTAACCTAATTGGTTAAGACATTAGGGGATACCCCTTAAACGCAGGTTCGAGTCCTGCCGGTGATCCAAATTTATTAATCACAATATGCAAATTTGGTAAGTGTTAAACTTAAAAAAAAAGGATATAAATTAAGCCTGTCATGTCATGTCTTCCCAAGGGTGTCGTAAGAGATGACTAAGGGATATACAGCTGATGGGAAGGTTGGAGGAACTATCAACTCAAGGTTAGTTACCATCTGGCTTGCCAAGGTCTGTTAAAAGGACACCCAAGTTCAGCAGTGGACATAAACAGGAACGTGAAAAATGAAGAAATTAAGTTGATTGTCATCATCATATCAGCCTATTATCGTCCACTGCTGAACATAGACCTCCCTTATCGATTTTCAGCTTTAACGATTGCTAGCGGCCTGCTTCCACTGACTCCCTGCGACCTTTTTGAGGTCGTCAGTCCATTGTGCAGGCAGTCATGCTACGCTGCGCTTGCAAGTTCATGGTCTATGGAAAGTATTTCTGCTACATCGACCTTCAGTTCTTCGAGCTATGTGCCATGCCCATCGATGATGCTGCTGCTTATTAACTCATTTACTCCAATGTATTACACAGCATAATATGACCATTTAAGTCCATAAAGCAATTTTAATAAGATATTTATATCATAAAATAAGATTCCGCCTATTTCAGTGCGTAAATCATGCAAAACTTCGTGTCTTCATCATCATCATCATCATCATCATCATCTCAGCCGTAGGATGTCCACTGCTGGACATAGGCCTCCCTCATAGATTTCCATTTGCTACGGTTGGAGGCGGCCCACATCCACCGTGATCCTGCGGCCTTTACCAGGTCATCCGTCCATCTAGTTGGTGGATATTTTAGTACTTTATTTTATTTTATTATTATTTTAGTATAGTTTCTATTTAGTATAGAAGTTTAGTATTTATTTTATTATTTTAGTACTTTTTGAAATTAAAACTTTCGCGAGTGGTACACATATTTATATTAATTAACCGTTTCCTTGAGAATGGACCTCGGGATGGTTTCGAAACTAGTCGGACTCGATGATGACAATTAATCTTGAGTACAACCGGTTAGTTAATATAAATCTATATATATAAAAGAAAGTCGTGTTTGTTACAACACTTATAACTCGAGAACGGCTGGACCGATTGCCATGGTTTTTGATTTGTTGGATTTGTTTCCGTCCCGAATAGCAGAATACATTTTAAAAACAAAAGAAAGTCGTGTTAGTTACACTATTTACAACTCAAGAACGGCTGAACCGATTTGGCTGAAAATTGGTAGGGAGGTAGTTAAGAACTGGGAGAAGGACATAGGATACTTTTGGGTAGGGGTAGGGTAGGGTAGGGTAGGGTAGGGTAGGGTAGGGGTAGGGTAGGGGTAGGGTAGGGGTAGGGAAGGGTAGGGGTAGGGTAGGGGTATGGTAGGGGTAGGGTAGGGGTAGGGTAGGGTAGGTGTAGGGTAAGGGTAGGGTAGGGGTAGGGGTAGGGGTAGAGGTAAGGTAGGGTAGGGGTAGGGGTAGGGTAGGGGTAGGGTAGGGGTAGGGTAGGGGTAGGGTAGGGGTAGGGTAGGGGTAGGGTAGGGGTAGGGTAGGGGTAGGGTAGGGGTAGGGTAGGAGTAGGGTAGGGTTAGGGTAGGGTAGGACAGGGGTAGGGTAGGGGTATGGTAGGGGTAGGGTAGGGTAGGGGTAGGGTAGGGTAGGTGTAGGGTAGGGGTAGGGGTAGGGTAGGGTAGGGGTAAGGGTAGGGTAGGGGTAGGGGTAGGGTAGGGGTAGGGTAGGAGTAGGGTAGGGTTAGGGTAGGGGTAGGGTAGGGCAGGGGTAGGGTATAAAAGTCCACCCGTGCGAAGCCGGGGCGGGCCGCTAGTAAATAATAAAAACGTTATTCAACAATCTTACAAATATGCATTCGTAAGCTACTGTTGTACTTTACTACGTATATTTTTTCTTATTCTAATTGCTGCGTATTTCTTAGACACCGGTATTTAAAAAGATCGTCTTGCTTTCCAGCATAGGGCTCCCCCCATTTTTATGTATTGCTAAATCTTTAATAATAAAAACCGGCCAAGTGCAAGTCGGACTCTCGCACGAAGGGTTCCGTACTAGTTGCAAGTGCCTACCTTATTTTTGATATCAAGAATACAACAAGTAACATAGTATAAAAGTTCTTGTAGTTCGTTGTAACTTTGATTGAATGAAAGCTAAATTGCGGTTTACGATTTTTGACGTATTAAAAAAAAACTACTTATAAGATCTCGTTCAAACCAATTTTCGGTGGAAGTTTGCATGGTAATGTACATCATATATTTTTTTTAGATTTATCATTTTCTTATTTTAGAAGTTACAGGGGGGGGGGACACATTTTACCACTTTGGAAGTGTCTCTCGCGCAAACTATTCAGTTTAGAAAAAAATTACATTAGAAACCTCAACATCATTTTTGAAGACCTATTCATGGATACCCCACATGTATGGGTTCGACGAAAAAAAATTTTTTGAGTTTCAGTACTATGTATGGGGAACCCCAAAATTTATTGTTTTTTTTCTATTTTTGTGTTAAAATCTTAATGCGGTTCACAACATACATCTACTTGCCAAGTTTCAACATTATAGTTCTTATAGTTTCGGAAAGAAGTGGCTGTGACATACGGACGGACAGACAGACATGACGAATCTATAAGGGTTCCGTTTTTTGCCATTTGGCTACGGAACCCTAAAAATTAGTTTAGACATATTTAATAAAAAATAAATTTTGAGTGCATAACCACTCGAAAAGCAGCTACTACACAAGATAAAATAAAATTGGGTTATCAATGTGATAAAATAATCAATATATGGATATATATAATTGCTGATAAAAATAGGAAGAGCCGTAATCTTTACAGAGATTACGGCTCTTCCTATTATTAACAGCAATTAAACATAAAGTTTATTCGCTCTATTGTATATAAGGTGCTATAAAAATATCTGCCACGGCTGCAATGGGAGACAGTATTAAGTTTATAGATTACAATAGTGAAGAAAAATTATTGATAATTTGTCATATTTTTTTTCATACAAAATATTGTACGTATAAATTTGAATTGATTTATTGGCATAACACCATTCTGTAGACTTAATAAGCTGTTGCCGCACCGCACGCCGATACGATGCCGCCGAAACGATGCCACCGATGCCGCGGCGGTTGTCAAAGGACAGCCCCGCGCGCCCCCACCTGCACCCGCGCTACCCCGTTCGTCGCACGCGCTAGCCGATCGCCGGGCGCTCGCCAGTCGCCCCTCGTCCCCCGGCCGCCCGGCCGCTCGGAAGAATCCGGAAGATAGTTTTAGCGGTCAGCGACGGGAATATCGCGCGCCTTTATTAAAAATGCCTCCCAGAAGACGGTATTCTAATCAAGAATACCTTGAAATGGTATTGTGCTACCGCGAGTGTAACGCCGTAACTGCACATGCCGTGAACTTATACCAGCAGAGGTTTGGTGTGCGAGTTAGTCATCATACCATTCTGGATGCCGTGTACAGGTTTAGAGACCACGGCCGCTTTGACCCGCCTCCGGTTGACGCAGGCAGGCATCCAGACTAGTGTACTCCGACGTAGTGTTGTGCGGCCTGACCATTTTCAGACTCGGTTTAGTGTTAATGTGTGGGCCAGCCCACACATTAACACTAGATACTGGGGAACAGAATACTAGGACCAGTGTTCTTGCACACACTGGACGGAGAGTCGTATCTGCGTTTACTACGAACCCGTGTGAGAAGAATGTTGGAACGTATTGCTCTTGAAGAGATTAGAGGGCTGCACTTCAAACATGATGGAGCACCACCTCATTTCGCCATCAACGTACGGGAATTTTGAAACGGTGTGTGGTACGGCGGTGAAAGTTGGATAGGCCCGGGCCGAGGACAGCCAGTGCCGTGGCCTTCTCGGTCGCCGGATTTAACCCCTCTAGACTTTTTTTGTGGGGTCGTGTAAAGGACCTAGTGTACGGCTGAACCGGACATGATATCAGAAGTGTGGTAGAACTAATAAGGCGAATCAAACGCGCATTTAGACAATTAAAAAGTGAAACGGACACATTAAACAAAGTTAAGAGACACGTAGGTATGTAAGCGTGCCTACATTTGTGTGCAACGCGGACTAGTACAACAGTTTTGTAGATAAGTAGGTAGGGAGTGTGTAAATAACTGTAAATACCTACGGTGCAATTGTTGTAAATAAGATGATTAACTTTTAAACACGCCAAGTTACTGTAGTTTATCGTTATTTGATATGAATCTAAGTACCTACCTATTGTTTAAAAATAATAAGAAAAAAATTGCGATTCTTACACTAAGTTGACAGTCCAAAGCCTGTTTTAAGTGTGATGGGAAGTTTATCATCTTATTTACGTAAGTTTTTTGGAAGAATGCAGAAGCTGGTAAGTAATTGCACTTTTAAAAACTTGTTTGACAGCGTATTATTGCGTACCTACACGTACAGATAGTGATTTCAGTTTTCATTCACGGAACAGATGGAAAGAGATAACAGTTGTTTTCATTGACGATGCGACACATCGCGCGTAATTTGTGAATGGCTTTATGCAGAGTATAGTCAATGTTTATTTAACTTATTTATTTTCTCAAATTGAAATAACTGTTCCGGGGTACGAAAGCTCTTCACTATTGTAATCTTTAAACATAATACTACCTTCCATTAAAGCCGTGGCAGATATTTTTAAAGCACCTTATATATGTTATGGCTAAAGGTAGGTGTGAACATAAACTTAAGATTAGCCAGCTAAACTTTGGTTTAGCCGACCACATACGGTTAAACTTAGGTTAAAGTCTCAATAAGTCCCTGTTCAACTCTAAATTAAACAATACCTATGCGTGGCACAAAAAGAATAGGGGTGGTTAAAAAAACCTAAACCAATGGAGTTGAACAGGGACTTATTCAGGTTGATCTAAGTTTAACCGCATGTGGTCGGCTAAACCTAAGTTTAGCCGGCTAATCTTAAGTTTATGTTCACACCTACCTTTAGCCGTAACATATATATTAAATTTCTGATTATGTCAATGACAAAACAGCTTGGGAGTAAGTTGCTCTGAAATAATACTGCTTTATTAATAATTGTAACATGAAATTTATTTAAAAAAGGATTCCTCTGGGTTTCTTGCCAGTTCTTCTCAAAGTTGCCACGTCCAGAACTGGTGGTAGTAAAAGAATGGGACGCATCATAAGAATATGATTCAAAATATTTTAAATGTGTCTATATGAATAAAGAATTTTTGACTTTGACTATTCCACTTCATCAGCCCGATACGTCCACAGCTGAACTAGGACCTACTCTTAATAGACTTTGACAGGGAAGTTAAGGGATATTGTCATAATCACCACGCTTGGCAGATGGATTGGTGGTCTCAGTGAGATGGTAAGTATCCTTGAGCTGATAGATGCTGTTGCCCATCGATCAGCTGTATGTCCCTTAGTCTCCTTTTATGACACCCATGGGGAGATCTGGTCCAGCACTCCCCTTCAATATTCATTTGACGTTTTTAAATTCTTTTACTACATCATCATCATTTCAGCCATAGAACGTCCACTGCTGGACATAGGCCGGGAGGAGGGATCGTAGATTTCCATTTGCTACGGTTGGAGGCGGCCTGCATCCACCGTGATCCCGCGGCCTTTACCAGGTCATCCGTCCATCTAGTTGATGGATATTTTAGCACAATCCAAGATTTATTTCTGGGTCTCGTTAAAAGTCTATATTCCGTGCCTCAGAAAGCACGTTGAGCCGTTGATACCGATTGATATAACATCATCTATAAAATTGTTTATTATTAAACGTGCAGCAGCGTTACCCTGTGTGTTATAACATAATCACAACTGCGGCCACTAACCCCCCTGCCGAGTGTGGTAACTATGGTAAAAAAACCCCCGCGGGGAGGCCCATGTTCAGTTGTGAACGTTATACGGGCTGATGATGAAATGTCCCGTAAACCATATTTAGTAATCGGTCACACTAAATCTAAAATTGAATAGTGTTTTATGTAGGTACCTACCTATGTTTTTATGATTTCAATTATTGCGGTAACTATAATTACTTTTTGTCACACTTGTGCTGATTCATGATTAGCTGTATATATTTTTATATAGGTAGGTAATAGAATGTGACAAAAAATATATCAAGGTAATTGTATTCTTTCTTGTTTTAAGGTTTGTTTTGTTTGCTTATGTGTACAATAAAGAGTATTCTATTATACTGTGATTTTTAGGGTTCCGTACCGCAAGGAGGAAAACGGGACCCTATTACTAAGACTTCGCGGTCTGTCTGTCTGTCACCAGGCTGTATCTCAAGAACCGCGAATGCTAGAAAGTTGTAATTTCACTAATCATGTATTTTAAAAGTAGCTTATCTATACTATATACAGGGTGTCCCAAAAGATTACGTAGCTGGGAAGGGGGGTGATAGGGATGGTCACAAGGGTCACCAGAAAAATATAAAAAATTCCCTCTGGGTGTTTAAAAAAATAAATGGCATTTTTTAAAAGACTAAAAATTTTACACCTTGTGCTAACTGTACCTACAAATATGGCTGTATTTAAAAAAAATGCTGTTATGTAATCTTCAATAACAACAAGGTCATCAACATCAACATCAAAAATAACAAGGTGTAAAATTTTAAGTTTTTAAAAAAATGCAATTTTTTTTTAAATACCCAGAGCGGATTTTTTTTTTGTTTTTCTAGTGACCATTGTGTCCACCCCTGTCACCCCCTTTCCCAGCTACTTAACCTTTTGGGACACCCTGTATACTATATTTATATAATATTATAAAGCCGCAGAGTTTGTTTGTTGGAACGCGCTAAGCTTAGGAACTACTGGTCCGATTTAAAAAAATCTTTCAGTGTTGTATAGTCCATTTATTGAGGAAAATTATAGGCTTTATTTTATTACTAAGTTCCCACGGGCACGGGAGCTACGCGGGTGAAACTGCGCGCGGGAAGCTAGTTTAAAATAAAACTAACTTATAAAATGCTACAATTCTAAATCTATTCTACTTGGCAAGGTTCCCAGAATGCTGGCAACATTACCCCGTCCAATGGCAATGCTTACCATAGGTTAAGTGGATTCAATGTTGTCAGACATGGCGCGACATGTACGGCAAAATAGCTCAGTTGCACTAGACATGTTGACGACACATTTTGCATTGTCATGGTCTTTAGTAAACAATTTACAATTGAAGCGCAATACTGTTTATTTATATGAAGTTGCGTGTTATACAAAATTAAACGACTAAGGTCATTTGTATGACTGACCGGTGGCTCAGTGGTTACGATAGTTGCCTCTGAGACCTGGTGTTCTAGGTTCGATTCCCACACGGGACAATTATTTGTGTGAACCATAAATAGTTGTTCTGAGTCTGGGTGTTCTTTGTGTCCGTGAAATGAATGTTTGTAAAGTCCCCCGCGACACAGGGATTTATTTCCCTAGTGCGGGAGTTGTCTTTTTTTTTTTTAAACATGTATCCTCCGTATCGTAACGGTATTTGGCTCGCTTTAAATCTCAGAGGACGTGGGTTCAATCCACACGCTGGACAAGAAACTGTTGTGTAAATTCCAAGATTTCTCTCCGTCCCTCGAAAAGCACAATAAGCCGATGGTCCCAATTGTTATAATATCATCTATAATAATCGTACCTATATCAAGGAACGGGCAGCAGCATTTACTTGTATGGTACAACATAATACTGCGGTCACTAACCTGCCGCCCCACAGGGGGCACCCTCATGCGCAGGTTACTTAGTTTGTAGTTTTTAAACCATTTATTAAGGCGGCCTTTCTGCCCGGTGATGTATCAAAAGCTTCGTGGATAAAGAAGTGCGTCCGCTTGAAAAAAAAAAAAACTAACCCGTCTGCCAAGCGTGGTGACTATGGCAAATACACTCCCTCGGGAGGAGGGAGTTCCCCCCCCATGTTCAGCAGTGGACGTTATACGGGCTGATGATGATGAAGGTCATTTGCAATGAGCGATGTTACCTTAACATCTCAACTCGTATTATATATGCCGGTTAGACCGGCGGTCATTAACGTGCCCATAGACCGATGAACATTAGACATGGCAAAGGTAATATCTTCAAAAATATAAGAAGCGGAAATGTTTAATTGTTTGTTTGTTTTAATAAAATGCCGTTTTAAAATTACTGAAAGAAAATCGAATCTAATTTAATAGATTGTAAGATTCATTTTGATTTTATGCGATGGCCAAGTCATTCTGTTTATTTAAAACTTAAAAGATTTTTAATTATGATATGGTCACGAAAAGATTCTATTAGGTGAGCTAATTACGTTATAGCTTAAAGCAGAAGGTCCCTTAAGCAGGGACTGAATAAATTAACCGACTTGGCATTACATAGATCCCACAACTTTTTACGGTAAAAGAACTGCGTTACGAGAATTGGGTTTTTTTACCAGTTATATTTTGGATGCATAAAATTTGCAATAAAATATAAGAGGCGGAAAAGTTTAATTGTTTGTTTACATACATACATATATACACGGCATCAAGCGTGAATGGCCGGACAGATTTCGCAAATTTTTGTTGTATTTGTTATTGTTAGGAGAAGGTTCTTATGAAACAGAAAGTCAAAAAAACTCAGCGGAAAATCTGAAAATTTTGAAAATACTTAAGTGCTGTATATTTTTTTCAATGACATTGATAGTATTGTCAATTGTCAAATAACTGTCAACGATTGATATAAAAGTCACATTAGTTGTGAGTCATAGGTAGGGTTGCCAACTATACTGTAAAACACAGTATTATACTGTTTTTCACTATAATATACTTTTTACTGTTGAACAAAAATAAAGTTAACAAAATACTATTTTAACCATCAAAATGCTTAACACCTAAGTATTGGACTTAGACGCTGACCTAATTGTTTAAAATGTTTGTCAAATACTCAAAACATTATATACATAATCTACTCTAGACATAATCAAATCTAATCCACCGGGATAGGTTATACGCTGGATTAACATAAACGCTACAAAACATCACGCTCCGACCCACTGGAGCAGAGTAACGCGGGGCGCAGCTAGTATGATTATGATTGCGTTTGAAATGTATGTATGAAATAAGTAGGTAATTGGTTATTTCATAACATATTTATGTAAATACCTGAGGGGTACTTCCGATGCCCTCGTCGACCCGTAGTCCGAGAGGCCCGCGAACTGTAAAGTAGAGTGACAGTTGCACAAAACTCCCCTAAAGAAACTAAAAGCCATAATCCCGCAATCTCCCCGTCAGCAACCGCCCTGAGCCGAGGTCCAAGTCCCACAGGGGACGCCCTCTTGCGCAGGTTGCTTAGTTTGTAGTGTTTAAACCATTTATCTAGGCTGGAGCTCTGCTCGCCTTTATGCACGGTATAGTAGCAAAAGACTTCTGGCTAACATTCACATATCCGTCCGAAAAAAAAAAAAAAAAAACAGGTAAATAAGATTCATTTATTTATGATAAAACTAATTATGAAGATTTTAAACTTTTAAATATTATATAAATAAATACTGTTCAATTCTCTCAGTTCATTCAAATATACTTTTTTCTTATAAAAAAAAATTGACATCCCTAGTCATCCTTACTAATAATAATAAAATAAAATAATATAAATGTGAAAGTAACTCTGTCTGTCTGTCTGTCTGTCTGTCTGTCTGTCTGTTACGCAATCACGCCTTAACTACTGAGGCGATTTAAATGAAATTTGGTACAGATATAGTCTAGAGCCGGAGAAAGAACATAGGCTATATTTTATTATGAATTTCCCACGGGAACGGGAGTTACGCCGGTGAAACCGCGCGCGGGTAGCTAGTAGAGGGTGAAACTGCGTGTGACAACTAGTCTTTGATATAATTTTCACTCTAATACGCTGTAGAGCTTTAATGACATGAATATGTAACAGTCTTCGATGACTGAATTGTGGCAAAAGCTTAGCGGCTCTCGAATTTGGTTGTAATTCACAAATTAATATTTAATTATTCCTTTGTGGGCTGATTATAATCAGAACAGTAGGCATACCACGAACTTTAGGCGTGTGGTTTATACTCAACGTGTTGTAACGTAAATAATGTAAATTATTTTTTAATTGAAAAATAATGCATGTCTGTGTACTAAATTATTTGTTACCCTGATTTTCTCAAGTGTATCCTAAATAGGCTCGGTTTTTTCTTTTCCTACAACATTTAGAAAAAACACAATCCATCAAGTATGTGTATGTGTATCGCATCACATCAAAGATAATACACACAAACCCAATACTTTTAAGAGTTATTATAACATATAAATAATTATATTAAGAACTAAATAACTACACAAAATAATAATATTTATTTCATAAAGATTTGAGTTACATATACAAATGTTTTTTACAATAGTGCAGAAAAACACAAGATTTGCAACGTTGGCACCTGTACTAGTGAATTCACTGTATCAAATGTATATGTATGCTATCTAAGGTTGGAAAATTACGTAATTTTACCGAAAACGCTGGTAAAATACGGTTATTTTACGGTAATTTATATAAATTACGGTAAAATTACCGGCTACTTATGTATGGTGAATGGTGGTATGATGACGGCGTGCGCGCGGGCGAGCTTATACAGTGTAGCTATTATTTAATTAAACACAAACAAACTAAGGTTAGGTAGATTGAATATGCTGCCCTGCCGACGAACAGATTATCTCCCTCGAACCGACCCGATCAACTGACGCTGACTGTCCGCGCGCTGTAACCGCAGATCGCGGTCGGTGATGATCGGTCGCAATGAGTGACTGGCTTCATCTGTTCCACGGACTCGGAACTTTTCTTAGTAGTAATTTAATTAGTTTTTTACCCAATCTTACCGTAAAATATAATATTTTACGTAAAATATCGTATTTTACCGAATTTTACGAAAGTAGTTTTACCGCTTTACATCCCTAATGTTATTCCGTTTTAGTAAGTTGAAAACAAGCTTAAATAAAATACGTGATTTTAACTCCCGTTCTAGTATGAAAACAAGTTAAAATAAAATATTTGACTGCAACTCATGATCATGCTGCAACTTTAAAATTCAAAAGCTTACCAACAGTAATCGTTTTGGCTGCGGTTTCATTTCCATCTGAAATGCAACCGCGCGTCTGTCTGCTACTGCATTGATATAATTAGCTGGATTTCACTTATTAAGCTTTTTTGGTTGGACTTGTATGAATGACTCACTGCACCCCGCGGTTTTACCCGCGTCACGCTCCAATGGGTTGGAGCGTAATATTTTGTAGCCTATATGTTAATCCAGCTTGAAAATTATTCGTGTGCAAACATTAAGCCGAATCCGTTCAGTAGTTTTTGCGTGAATAAGTAACATATATATATTTAGCTATTACTGTAGGACAACCTAAGTAGCATAGCGGTATAACACTCGTTTTAGTCTTTGCGGTTGTGGGTTCGATCCCCACGCCTGACAAGGAATCTTTGCGTCAAATCTAAGACTTCTTTGTGAGTGGTTGGTTGAGCGAATATATTCCGTGCCTCAAAAAGCACGTTAAGCCATTGGTCCCGTTTTTTATAACACCATCTATAGCAAATGTTTACCAGAGAAAGGACAGCAGTGTTTCCCTTTGTGTGTAATTACATAAAACTGCAATCTCCAACCATAATTATGCCATAATCACCACGCTTGGCCTGCCAAGTGTGGTCATATGCCCTCCTTAAGGAGGAGGCCCATGTACAGCAGTGGACGTTAGACGAGCTAATGATAATGATTACCTATATTTATGTTCTACTGTGTGTTGCAGGAGAACGAAGGTCGCTGACATAGCTCAACGGATTAGCAAGCTGAAAAGGCACAAAGCAGGGCAATTAGCTCAAAGAACTGACGGCCGATGGGGCAGAATTCGGCAGAAAGGTTCTCGAATGGAGACCACGAATTAGCAAGCGAAGCGTGGGACGCACGATGCACTGACAAACTAATAAATGTCGCAGGGAGCCAGTGAAAACAAGCTGCTAGCAATTGTTGCTGCTGAAAATCGATGAAAAAAGCCTTTGCTCAGAAGAATATGAAAACAGACTGGTATGATCGTGATATTTTGTGTCTGTTTAAAATTATACTATACAAATTGCCTAATTTACCTTTTAATATATAGGGTGACTGGTAATTAGTGACCGATACCTAAACACATGATCGTGCTCATGATAACAAACAACTTTTACTATGGCACCAAACCTGAAATCGCGAAATAAAAAAACAGCGGCTCCCTACCATGTTGACGAGTTATGTGAACATGAATGTATGGAACAGCTGATTTTTTGAGGATTTAAATTAAAAGGCTACATCAACACGTGCACACAAAATTTCACCGAAATGGGTAGGTACATTACGGCAATTTATATGAAGTTAAGTGACAAGCACATTATTTTTAGAATTAATTTAACTTTAATTTAGTTAAATGACATCGTATCTTATAACAAAATCTAAAATAAAATATAATAAGTCTAGCTGAGCTATTAGTTGTGGTTTGGAAAACCCAAACAAGATAAATTTGCGGTGCCACATCTACGCCTTCATTAGTCATTTGACATCTGCGCGTACGCACTCCGCGATACAATTGTATTCTTTCGCTGCCGTCCAGTCTCTTGGCGACCGTCGTCGAGAGCAGACGACATGGAGCCGTCTTACATTTGTTTATTTATTTCCGCGATTTGCGTGACGGCTCAAGCATATAAGGTGCCTGAAGCGAAGCTTGAGGCAATATATCCTAAAGGCTTAAGGGTAACTGTACCAGGTATGTTGCAATTTATTTTATTTCTTCCATTCTTATGAGGAAAATGTCTAATATTTGAAGGAAATGTTCAACTTACTACACGTCATGTCTGTTGTAATAAGATTAATTCATAATGACCATAACTTAATTAATAGGAGTTTTAATTAGAAAAAAACTTGTTTTATATAGTAGCTATAGATATTGATATTTAACTTGATACAATGTTTAACAGATAGTTAACAGATAACTTGAAAATTTAGTAGTAAAAGTGTGTTTATGAGTAAAAGTATTTATTTAATATTACCGCGATTAAGACAATATATGAACTACTATCACATATGTATAATGAAGGTAGGAACTGTTACCAATGTTTGCATGTTTTATCCTAGTTATCGTACCTAGATCTTTTTGTATAATTTTGTTCACACTATTATTGTATTGTGTAACATGTAACATAACATAACAAAGGTTGCCAACTATAGGTACTGTTAAAAACAGTATCATACTGTTTTTCACTACATTATACTTTTTACAATTGAACACAATAAAGTATACAAAACACTGTTTTGAGAATCAAAATGCTTATTCAGTTCACCAGTTACACAGTGTCACCAGTTCATGCTCTGTAAGGCGAGCTACATAGCTTGCTTATACATATATACTCTTAGTTGGTCACAAAATAACAATTACATAATTTGACATACCTTACACTAGCAGTGAGATCTTTAGTCTTGTAAATAACTTTAGTCTTAGGGTCGTAGAATCCGTCGCATGTGTCATACATTCCCGGCGGTATTGCACGAGCCACTCGATCCGCTGTCATGAACGAGAGCCCGGCTGGCTGGAGGTGGTCGTTGTATTCTATTGAGAACCTAATAAAAATAATTAATTAATCAAAATGCTTATTGCACTATAAGTTTAATTTAATGTTTAAAATTTAAAGTTTAATATTCAAAACATCAAGTATGACATGCACCAACTCATATTTTTTTTAAATACTTTTCAATATTCGTCTCAGATCTAAATATACTTTTTTCTGGTAAAAAAAAGTTGGCATCCCTAAACACTTTGCCTTTGTGTAAATACTAGTTTTACTTACACAAAGACACAGTATTATGAAGGTTAAAACAAATGACACGTTTTAGGTATCATCTTTGACGCTGAGATAACCGCCTACCTACCGACATCCTTATTTAAATATATTTTTAAATAAGGATGAACATTATTAACTTAAACTATTTTTGTTCGTAAACCTCATGACGATATGTTTTGCGGAACGTAATACCATGGGAGGGATAGGTCCCTCCCATGGTAAAACTGCAGTTTGTATGGAAGAACATCAATGCTGTAGTACAGTCTACTACTACTATAAATAATATACTATACTCAGAATTCTGTAATACAACAGCAACCAAATGTACCCACCCACAGCACTAACGGTGCGATTTTATAAGGTTGTTTTCTTTCTGCACCGCACTCTGTCGCGAAGCGCGGAGCCGCAGGTTTAAATATCACAGTACGTATAGAAAATCCGCCCGGTACAATACACGGACAAAGCGGCGGAGTACGGCAGCGCGTCCCGCGCGCACACTTTGCTGGACGGTGCGGAGACGCAGGGCGTCTCATCGGGTATTATAAAAACATAGGTTCACAATTATACCGCGCAAATATTTAATGCATAATATCATTGACTAAGAAGTGAAGACCGTAATTTTCGCCGGTTTGTATTACAACGCTGCCCCTAACGAGTGATGCAGATGTACCTACCGTAATCTGCCACCTCGCGCAACATGACGGAAAGCCAGTGCCAGTGGGAAAATTGCCCTTCATATAAATGTGGATTGTAAGCCCTCCGGCGTAGGAATAATTCCCTTATCCGAGTCGGTTTGTTTAAAACACAGTAATACACACAGAAATATAAAATAGGGTAATAATACGGTTGAAATTTTAAATATTGTTTGCGTGGACTGATTACTGATTGCTTGGTTCTGCGGCTTTTTGAATATTTTTGTACGACAAGCTTCCGTGTGGAAGGGTTCTAACAGGCGCATATACATACTGATCCCGACAACCTTAATGAAATATGTAAATTCTGAATTATAGAAGGTGATACCAAAATATATGACATTGCTTTAACAGTGGACAATATTATGTCTAGTTATTGTTATTGTGATGGAGTAAAAATTATGACTAATTTTGCCAAAAATTACATTATTTCGAAATATATGAGTCTTTTGAACAAGCTGTGCTGAGCGCACCTCCCGGCGTCGCAGAGTGAGAGAGGTGACTTAAAAAAAAAGTTTAATTTTAATGAAATATTTCGTCCCAATTAAATGTATAATTTCTAAGAAATTTCTACGTTTCACACTACTGACGCTACTGGTGACAGATCAGGTGAGAGACCAATAGCTTACTGTGTTCTTCCGATGAACCACCCTTGACTTCGGTTTGGTACTTAGTACTTATAAAAAATAATTCTAGTAACGACTTTGGTCCGACAGGCCCTTGGTAAATACGGTTGAACATATTGCTGCTAGACCAACTTGGCAGTCAATTATTCTATAATTATAGATTGCAAAAAGCTGTGTGATTTCCAGCTTCGAATAGACCACACCATACCTTAAAAAAGAGTATTGTACGAGGCCACTAAGTAACACACAGCTGATGTATGGGCAGCATCTATATACTCAAGATTACTTCCCATATTACTGCGATCAATGATCTGCCCGCCAAGCACGGTGATTGTGGCAATAACCCTCAAATACCCTGGCTTGTATGTCTATGTAGTGGGACCCCATGATCAGCAGTAGAGGTAAACAAGCTGATGAAACAAAGATGCTTGGCAACCGGGTTGGTTATCGCAGAAGTGTGGTAAAAAGTACAATTGAGTTGAGAGTTGACGTTTTTTTTTTTTCGGACGGACCTATTTGTTTAGCCCCGAGGCTTTTGCTACTTCACCGGGGATAAGTTGACAGATGTTGCTATGTCCCCTGTTTTCTCACGACACCCGTGGTAAGACATGGAATGGCCATAAAAGTGACTTATTTTTAATTTGAAATTGTATGTACCAGCAAAAAAAAATTCGATATTCGATCTCCTTCGTTCAATTTTCCTTATCGTGAATTTGAAACCTAAGAATCATTATCATACATTTGTAAAACGAAGTGTTGTTGCTTTGATATAAAATCCAGATATTGATTTTAGGGTAGTCAAGTACGTTATTATATCAAAATTATAACTTAACCAATGAATTCGTAACAAGACTGGCACAATTGTTGCCAACCTACAATATAGCATGGCAGCATAATGTCAATGAAATTCTAACACCACGTACTATGAAAAAATAATAACTTTTCAGGAGAATGACAAAACTACTGTTTCACCCACGTAGCTCCAGTTCCCGTGGGAACTTCATAAATTAATTTAGCCTATGTCATCCGCGGATAGTGTAGTTTTCTAACGGTGAAAGAATTTTTCAACTCGGTCCAGTTGTTTTGGAGCCTATACAATACAAACAATCATTTTTTTACTCTTTATAATATGAGTATAGATACAGATTATCATCATCATCATCATCAGCCCGTATAACGTCCACTGCTGAACATGGGCCTCCTCCCGAGGGAGGGTATTTGCCGTAGTCACCATGCTTGACAGGCGGGTTGGTGACCGCAGTATTATGTTGTACCAAACAAGGAAACGCTGCTGCCCGTTCCTTGATATAGGTACGATTGTTATAGATGATGTTATAACAATCGGGACCAACGGCTTAACGTGCTTTCCGAGGCACGGAGGGTAGTCCCTCAACCAACCAGACCCGGAAAGAAATCTTAGAAATTACACACCTCCGAGATTCAAGGCGAGCCAAATACCGCTACGTAACGCTACGGAGGTTGTGTAGATACAGATAGATTAGTATAAATATAGAGAAGGAGTGCTGAATGCTCATATATTTTTTGTTTAATTATGATCGAATTTCGAACAGATGGTGACCACTAGTATTTATAATTTGAGATTGACACCAGAACAATACTAGCTCCATTTTTAAATTATCTCACAGTTTTCTATCTAACGATGTGATTTCTAATTTTAGAATTAAAACCTTCGTGAGTGGTACACATAGTACACATAGTAGTCGACTCGACGCCGCGCCGTCGAGTCGACTACTCCTTAAGAATGGACCTCGGGATGGTCTCGAAACTAGTCGGACATATCCGATGATTAAAAACCGTGAGTACAACCGGTTGAATAATATAATATGATTTCTAATTGGTTGAAACGATTGGTCTTCGAACACCCAAATGGCATCAAAATATCGTTACCGCCAAAATTGACTTACGTGACTGTTTCCATGGGTTTACAATAGGTGTTGTACTAATTAACCTTATTAGGGCACTGCAACATTGTATTACAACTTCAAAGACGATATGTCTCGCCCTAAGCGGTTAGTTACTAAATGAGAAATTATTACCTATTTACATTCTCAGACTATTACGTAAGATACCAATGATTTTATAAGGAAAATGCATATTTATTTGTAGTCTAACTAGATTGTCAACATAGTTCAGGTCATCTTGTTTTATTTTCGTTATACTGCTGTGCGTTTGAACCCAAAGATAAGACATATAAAGAGGTCAGCAATGTTTTGCACTAAGAGTTCTTTCGCACTATCGTATCTTTAATAAAGGCATAGATCACGCTAACAGTATAAATTCTCTGACGGACTTTGATTAAATTCTTAACGAAATTTCCAAAAATAATTAAAAAACTTACTTACTTAGATTTATTTTACAAATACATTTAAAAAGAAAATCAGGTTGTATTGTTTTCTCAGAATTAGTGATCTAATGATTTTTTTTTTTGTTGACATGTTTAACACTAGCTTCCCGCGCGCGGTTTCACCCGCGTAACTCCCGTTCCCGTGGGAACTTCATAATTAAATGTATATAGCCTATATTAATCATTGATAATGTAGCATTCAAATGGTGAAAGAATTTTTAAAATCGGTCCAGTACTTTTTGATCCAATCCGTTACAAACATATTTACATAAAAATCTTTCCTCTTTATAATATTAGTATAGATATTCCTATTCGAATGGATTTCCTCAGATATAAACCCTATTGGATCTATTTCAGTTGTTGTTATACAAAAGATACTCAAATAAATTTAAAATATACTAAAAAATAATGCTACAGAAACGGTTTTCTTATAATTCATTAACCAAAAAGATTTACAAAAAATAAATCAAAATATATTAATACTCAAATGTAATATTAAAATGGTGCATGAATTTTTTTTTACATATAAGTACTAAAACCTTAAATAAACCAGCTTATAAAATACTAAGTACTCTAAATCTACAAATTTTTATATGTTAAAGAGGTACATTTCGACGACCAATTGGGTTCCATCGAGGCCAAATGGTTAAGGCATTGGCCCCAATGCCTTAACCATTTGGCCTCGATGGATCCCAATTCCTATATCTAAGATGAAGGTTAGAATCCTGCCGGTGGTCTATATTAATTAATATAAATGTTGAACCTATAGATACTATTGTTAAGGTTTAGAGAGCAGGTTGCATTGAAAATAAATAAATTAGAATCGTTTTTTTTTATATATTTTTATTTTTAAACATTAATCATTCATTACGTTATTTTACATAACAGAGTATTTTAAACTAACGCAAATGCTTTTAAAATACGATACAGTCAGTCTCTTTAACACAGTTACGTCCAAAATAAAAATGTCAAAATCTATAAAATATTCGCGTTTAAATGGGAATTTTAAAATAAATTATAAGACACAAGGAAAATGGCGTGAGTATTATTTAAAAATGTTCTTCTGTTGGTTTAACCCATTTCAATTATTTAATATAGCTAGCGAACAATTTCCTTCAGACTCACTAAAATAATTTATGCCCGTTGAAGTAGCAAAAGCCTCTACATATTTTGTCCGTCAGAAAAAATAAAACACTAAAATGAACATGCTTAGTTTTTTAAAGAGGTTTAATTGTTAAATCTATCTACATATTTATAATCATCATCAGCCCGTACAACGAACACTGCTGAACAGTTCCCTCGACAGTGATATGAGATGATGCTATGACAATCGGGATCAGCGGCTTCATGTGCTTTCGAGGCATATTTGTTGGGGAATAACTCTAGTGATATAATCGGTGATAATATTTTTGGTGATACAACGGGATTGGTTCAAACAAACCCGTCATGGAACGTGGCCTAATCAAATAAACATCTAAAATGAAAATGAAAATGAAAAATGAAAATAAAAATAAAAATGAAAACGTTTATTGATAATGTAGACGAATCGATCGTACTGATTATAAGTCAAATACAATGATAATGAAAAATAAAAAACCAAATTAACTAATAAATTAGTTTACATTTCAACAATAATGTTATTAAATAAAATTTATTAATAATGTTATGGCATGTTCGTAATTAATCGCTTATTATAAATATAATTAAGATCAACCAGCGCGGGCTGGGATCGGGTCTGAAGCATAGAACGCGTCGCGAGCCTCGTCTTGCGAGGACGACCGGACCCTATCCTAGCTTCTTACGAGTCTAACTCTATCTACCTACGGTGTGACACTCGGAGAAGAAAGACTATAAGAAACTCCGAGATCATTCTTTTTGTCATCTTTTAAAGTCTTTGATAAATAATTTTATACATTGTTTAAACATTTTTAGTTTCTAGGTTAGTGATCCCCATACATCGTGAAAGTTGTTCCTATATTACCGCCCACTCTAAAACATTATAGCTGAACTCGGAAGCCGAAAAAATGGCCGATGCGTCATTTAGCGCGACCAACGAACCTCCATGATTAATGTGTCGCCAATATGATTGATTATGTTTATTTGCAGTACGAACGACCGAATCTGTGTGACGGACAACAAAATTAGATGTAAATGTTTCGATTACACGTAAACGTAAAGTATCTATTAAAAAATACTTTTCAATGGCTGTCGTTCTCGTAAGAACTTTATAATTCAGTATATCTTATAGCATTTCTCGGTCAATAGGCTATCTAACACTAAAATGTTTTTGCAAACCGGACCAGCAGTTCCTGAGGCGCGCTTTCAAACAAACAACCTATCTTTTATATATTAACTAGCGACACGCCCCGGCTCCGGACGGGTACAATGCTGATGTATTATACATATGTACCTTCCTCTTGAATCCCTCTATCTATTTAAAAAAACCGCATCAAAATCCGTTGCGTAGTTTTAAAGATTTAAGCATACATAAGGATATAGGGACAGAGAAAGCGACTTTGTTTTAAACTATGTAGTGATATAAGAAAGTACGAGAACTTTTCAAGCATCGCGTCTAGACAAGTTTTAAATATATGCGAGTTCTTATTCATAATTATCTCGGATTAGTATCGATCGCACAAAATGGGCAAATGCATTCAAACTTTTGCCGAATATACCAAATTTTGTCCAATATGTGACTTCATTTCGGAATTCATACTGAAATCAGAGAAACTTATTTTAGCTTAAATATAAGCCACCATTTAAGCAGATAGCAAAATTTCAAGTATATCTGTAATATTACAACTAGAAATAGCAAATTAAAACTAAAATTAACTTATAAAATACTAACCATTCTAAATCTTTAGTACTCGGTAACATAGCAAGAATGCTGGCAGCATTTACTCATTAAATAATAATTACCCCGGCTACTCAAAAGTTTTAAAAGGTAGCATAATCGTTTAAAATTGTTGAAGTAAAAACAGAACAAAATAAAATATTACCAGCTAAATTTGTAACACACTAGTGACTGAACAAATTACGCTTTTTTACACTTCGTATTTGCTTGTGTACGGTTTCAATTTTGTGAAAAAGTACATGTTTGATATCTTTGTTTTGGTTCTCTCAAAGCTATAAGCTTTGTTTGAAAGGACATGTGAATAAACATTTTATTGTGTTATTATAAATAAAAATGTACATTAAAAATGAAAAACGGAATAATATGAGATAAGTTCTTGAATTTATTAAATGACCTAACAGGTCGGATACAATTTTTGTTAGTTGTCATATCATATAGAAAAAGGGTTTTATAAAAGAACATTAATTTAAAAAGTTTCAGTTTTTATAAAAAGAAGGGTTGAACCTCGCGCAGTCTACCGATGCCTTGGTGGACCAAAGTTCTGATAGAACAGCAGTTGCTCTAAACTAACAGCATCCATAATTACTTTAGTAATAATGAGATAAAATATTTGTTAAAACAAATAAAATAGTTTTAAAATTTATAATTGAGGTCATTAGAGTTAAAATATGATAAAGTAAAATTCTCGCAACGAATATTCTTAATAAATTCAATTTTATATTATTAAATATCCAGTATATATACATGTTATACATTAGGATTTTTAGTTTTATGTAGGCGTATAGCTTGAGAACGATTTAACAATTTTTTTCTTTTTTTTATTGTATTCTGAGTACCTACAAGGTTTTTATGAATGAAAATTTAAAACAAATTACGGAACGGCTATAAGTACTAAGCACGCGCGACGCCTACGCCGGATTCGAACACCTTGCTTATAAATATTGTTGATGTCCATTTCATTAAAGGCTTCATAATAACGTGGGTACTAAGAAAAGAATAAGCGATATCGGTTGTCGTTCTCAAGTTATTGCTTTAAAAAGGAAAATAGGGATTCATTTTTATATGTAGCTGTCCCATGTGTTTTTCACCCACGTTTCCATAGTAACCTCGTCTTAAAATATAACCTGACATGACATTCATAGCTTTCTGTTGGAGAAGATTTTTCAAAATCGGATCCTTAGATCCTTAAAGCTCACAAACTTATATTAACCTCTTTTTATAATAGTATATTTTAGTATAAATCAATGATTTTGAAAAACGAATGAAGTTTCAGATGTGATTTTTTTTTTTTTGTTTTCTTTTTTGATTATTAAGACACATTTGATTCTCCACCCAAAACTTGTTTCAATTTAAACGTGATGTACATATGTAATAATAATACTAACTATAACAAAAACAAAACTGAGATCTGGTCAACGACACTTGATCGCCAAAGGTCCATGTGCTTCGAAAGCCAATGAACTTTATCACACAGACAACGACGAACACGAAGCTACATTAAGTGTCAGCAGTGACTCTAACAGGTTTTCTTCTTACAAAAACCTGTACGAACAAATAATAATAAATAAAAAGGGGCAAAATCAACCAGATCTTGTCTGAGGACCAGAATCTCGATAAAAATATTGGGATCGTAAAATATTTACGATATTAAATTACCTGCCAAAATGACAAACCATAAAATAATGTTTTTTGAAAGATGAACTTAAAATACCAACCAAATAATCCGCAAAATATCGATGTTTATAAGAAACCAAAACTTAAAAAGAAGAGACAGATGTTTGACCGTACTATTAAGGGTTCAATTAAGTATTATTTCTGAAGAAAATACAAGACTTTTAAGAAAAATCGGTCAGAATTCTACATATATTGTGTTATTGGAAACACACTAATTCCGTCGTAATTTAGATAATTTTTAATAGTCGAGAGGCGTTTGCCATTTCTGAGCATAAAGGTGAACAAAGCTTCATCCATATAACATTGTTATTTTAGTTTTTAAACCATTTAGTAGGGTTAAAGCTCTGCTCGTCTTTATGCCCAGTGTAATAGCAAAAGCCTCGAAGCTAACTACATAAATATCCATCCGAAAAAAAAAGTTAATAAATATAAACGACTACTTACTTAACACAACACAAGAAATAAATTACCAACAAAAAATACTATCTCAAACTGTTTCCAATCCCAAAGGAAGAGTAAATTAATGAGGTTCCAATTTGGAGCCAAGATTTAGACTGAACTGATTGAAAAAATATGCAAAAAAGCCTTAAGTATCTTTTTGTGCTTATATTGAAAACGGTAAAGAGTTCTTTGACGTCCAATGTTTTTAGTTAGTTTGTTAGTTGAACTTTTTTATGAACTGTTATCTTTCCTAATAAGTGCTCTTTGAAGCTTTCACGCAAAGATTCCTCGTTCAAGAAAAGAATAACCCACGACCTCTGAAACTTGAGGCGAGACCACAAAGTTGTCGTGTTTAGCTTTAAACAAGTATGGTGCTGCATTTATCAGCTCAAGGTTACTCACAATTTTACTGCGTCCATCAATCCGTATGCCAAATAATATGGTGATTATGAAATTAACCCTTATCGACCCTGACATAAACGAGACTTGAAGAGGAGGCCCATGGTCAGCAGAGAATGTAAACGAGCTGATAAAATAAAAGCAAAATGTGAGAATCATGTAAAATATACGACAAAGTTTGACAAATTCAGTTTAATAATGATTCTGCCTATAGATTGCGTTTCAATTTCTAAAACATTTTTCATTACAGATGATGGCTTCTCACTGTTTGCCTTCCACGGTAACCTCAATGTGGAAATGGAAGGATTGGAAGGAGGACAATGGTCTCGAGACATAACCAAAGCTAAAGAGGGAAAGTGGATCTTCAGGGATAGAAATGCGGAGCTGAAGATTGGCGACAAGATCTATTTCTGGACTTACGTCATCAAGAATGGTCTTGGATACCGACAGGATAATGGAGAATGGACTGTCACAGGTAGGTAATAAAAAAAGGTGTATTTAATGACATTTTATGAAAACGAAAAGTTTCGGTTTTATATTGAACTAGCTTTAACCCGCGGCTTCGCTCGTATTGAAGCCAATGTTACTTCTAATACCTCCAAGAATATGTGTATAAAGTTTCATGATTATCGGTTAAGTAACTTTTGCTTGTTTTTTTTTCGGTTTGGCTCACGTAGGTAGTAGCCACGAGGCTTTTGCTACTTCACCGGGCATAAAGGCGAGCAGAGCCCCAGCCTTAATAAATGGTTTAAAAACTACAAATTAAGCAACCTGCGCAAGAGGGCGCCCCCTGTGGGGCTTGGACCTCGGCTCAGGGCAGTCGCTGGCGATGAGATTGAGCGATTATGACTTTTAGTATTTTAGGGGAGTTTTGTGCAACTGTCGCTCTACTTTACAGTTCGCGGGCCTCTCGGACTTCGGGCCTACGAGGGCATCGGATGGTTCTTTCCAAACTAAGGGTCCTGAGGACGAGGGGGGAAGTTTTTGCTTGAAAGCGTAACAAACAAACGGACATTTATAATATTAATAGGGATTAGCTTTTGCCGCATTGTCCGTGTAAATTTCAATTTCATCATACAAACTTTGGACCCCCGTTTCATCTCCTTCCCACATTTCATGCGTACAGCATAATAAACCACGTGCCTATTTTCTTTGGAATCCATTCAGTGATTAGAGCTGTGTGTTAATCGATCATTCATTAATGATTACGTATAATGAAAGTTGCATGTGATTTTATGTATTATCCTTGATAGAGGTTTTGTTTTTTTGTCTTTTGGTGTCGAAATAATGGGGCCCTAAGGACCGAGAGCCAAATTAATTTAGGAAGACCTTGCAGCGTCTCTCGTTAATATGGCACGGTGTCCAAGTACTGGTTTTTACTTTGCACAACAGATACAACCCTTCAACGAAACTATGCTGCCAGCATTCAGCGAACGTTGCAAAGTAGCATAAATTTTAAATAGTCAGTTCTATATAAGCGTTATTTTTGCATATGTGTTTATATTCTAATAAAAGCCAAATCTAAAGAAAATCCTGTTTAGAACTATCAAGGTGACTACTAACATAGCTTGGACCACGACTCTAATATGATGTCTGTCTGTCGCAAAAATACTAAGTTCTATATTAACATTCTATGCAGATTCGGGATTTGCCAAAAGTAAATGGATAAATTCATTTGGGCCCAAATTTGGGGTCAGTGGCATTAGTGGAAAGAATTTATCTTTTGAAAAAGAAATTCAAACTTAGACAAAGAACATCGACACGATCCCTAACTTTGCAGAAATATAAATACATCCAAGTAGGTATTAGTAAAGTGTTGTCCAGATAAAATGGCAGCTATTGTCGTAGTTTAGAATTTCGGAAACCTTTGATAATATTATCCTATTATTCTGGAAATTGTCTATTTTTGCAAAGGATTGTAGACAATACTATGTTTATTAAAAACTTTTGTTTTTTTATTATTAAACCGAACTGTCTAAGGCAATGTATTTATGAAACCAATTTTTTTTTGTATCTTTTATAAATGCCCACTGATAAGGCACGAAATTTAAGGGGTATATCCACTTCAGCCACAACGATAGCATAATTCTCACCATGATGTTGCTTAAGGCTAGAATGTTGTTTTGTGTATTTTTAAAAAGGCGCACTTAGGAGTTCAATCTGAACAACTAATCTTGGTTTACTCAAATAATTTGCTGAAACCAGAACTTTATATTTGCAGAATACGTAACCGAAAATGGCACTGTGGTAGACGTCACCAATCCACCCACAAATCCTGATCCTCAGCCGGGACAGCCAGGACCGCCAGGCCCAGGCCCAGAACCAGTCACACCCCGGCCAACCTGTCAGCTCTCTAGGACTGTCGTCCAAGGCCGTACCTCTGTTTGTAAAGGATCTCTGATCTTTGCTGAAGAATTTACGAAAGGTTCGCTTAAGGAGTACTCTAATTGGAGAGCAGAGATCAAGTTCCCTGAGGAACCGGTAAGTAGCTTCTTCTAAACTAAACATACACAACTCACAACTTATGGAACAAAAAAAGCTTTTCTCATAATGATGGATCGGAATTAGTCCAGTTTGCTAGTTCATTCAAAGGATCGAAAAGTATAGAATAAAGTAGAGTTTTTAAGTAGTTCTTAAAGCCAACACCTGCACTAGGCGAATAAATCCCTATGTCACGGGGTCTTCACAAACAAACAATTCAAAGACACAAAGAACATCCAAACGACAAAGACTCAGAGCAATTATCTGTGGTTCACACAATAGTTCCGAGTGGAAATCGAACCTTGAACAGGTTCAATTCCATACCAAGTTCAGAAGGAACTACTGTACCCACTGAACCTCCAAGTCGCTGGATGTTTGATGGTACAATAAGTAATCTTAAATTCCCAGGACTATCCCTTCAACTACTACATCCCGGACGGTACGGTGCACTTCGATGACGGCTCCCTGGTCATCAGCCCCGAGCTGACCGAGGAGAGGCACCATGAAGGCTTCCTCTATGAACCTTTGGATTTATCTAACAGGTACTTATTTACTTTTGGGATAAAATATAATGACCAGCAAAAATATATACTTGACACCAGAAAAATAAAGTCTAAAATTATAATAGTACTAGCTATTTTAGTCACGACTGCACTTCAAATTGTATTCGAACACCAAATTTAGTTAATGATCACCAAATCTTAGCGAGCAAATTATTGCGCTATTTCTACCTTAATAAAATCAATGAAAAATGACAATCGGTTAGGTTAGGTTAGAGCTGCGGCCATACAACGGCCAGAACCGAATAGTAAATTAGTAAAACATTTAGGTACTTTTGGTGATCATTTACTACTTTTGGGTTAACAATGATTTATTTGGAGTCATTTTGCTTAAATACGATAGCGAAATGTTAAAACTTTGGTTACAATTTTACATTAAAATGCGGGTTTAATTTTGGTGATCATTTTCAATTTTTTTCTGTTATATGTTACTATATCTGATGGTAAGTTAAACATAAGCCTTTACTTTTTACCTATTTACTTTATCAGCCAATTTACGTTCACTGCTGGACGTTAAAGGATTTTGCCATAATCACCTCGCTTGGGGTAGGATTGGGAATCGCAGTAAGATGGTGAGAGTATCCTTGAACTGATAGATGCCATCCATCAGCTTTATGTGGGGACATGTGGTGGTCTATTCTGGTGGTCTATAGCTGTACAAAATTGTACACAAAACAAAATTTATACGACACTAAAACGTCGAAAGTGCCATTTTAGCACTCAAGCGGGAACATATGGAAAACATGTCAGTGAGATGACCCACGTTCCTAGCTACGATATGCGATTATGGGTTATCCAATCCATAAACATATTTAAAATACGTTACGTCACTAGATGAGGCAAAGTTTACCAAAAATACACTAAAACAGTATTTTCATATTTGCTTTCATACAAATCGATATCTGCAATCGAAAAGACCGCAATAGTGATATTATCGTTCTTTCTTTTTCTTCTTTATTTTAGTAAATGTATTTAATTAATAGTAGATCAAATGTTTCAAGTCAATAACTTTCTCAGTCAATCTCTTTCTATATTACAAATTCATAATCGACAATACATTTTGATGTTAATTAATTTTCGTTGGTATTTTCTCAAGCTTGCTAAATAAAACAAAAGATGCTCAACAAATGTTCTGCTGTTCATTCTAAATAGGACGCTTATGGAATTGTAATAAAGTATTTTTTTCAACGTTGAAGTTATGTTGAGGTATCTGAATATAACAATTTGTTTGAATGTAGAACGCTTGAATTTGAATTTTGAATGTTTGTATTTTTTTATCGTCACAGAAATATTATGTCCTACTTATTTAAGAACAATGAACAAATAATTTCGCTGTAAGATCGAAAACTTACAAAAAAAAATACGGTATCTTCTTTTGATACTTCTTGTTATAGGTTCGATCCTTACTAATTAAACATTAGTGTGAACAACGGATGCCAGTGAATTGAGTGTTAGTAAAATAGTCCATATTACCTACTCGTACATGCATTCATTTCAACACTCCGGTAGTTAACTTAAAAAAATACTTTATGTGATGAGGTCAATATATTGTAGGTATACTTACTAATATTACTAAAAGGTGTTTGTTTATTTTTGTCACGTCACTGCTATGGAATAAATTTGGAGGCTATAAAGTTTTGGAAATGACAGTATTATTTATTCGGCAAAACTATCTAATTTCTCGAAAAAATCGATTTATATTATTTTCTAACAACCGTAGCCAACGTGTAACTCATCATAATATTCTTATATATGACTAGGTTCCCGCGTAACTCCCGTTCCCGTGGGAACTTCATAATTAAATATAGCCTATGTCACTCAGGGTGAAAGAAGCATTCCAATGGTGAATTTTTTGAAATCGGCGTACCAGTTTTTGATATTATTAATTATTATTACAAACATACACACAAAAATACTTACTCACATAAAAATACTTTATAATATTAGTATAGATTTCTCAACATGAACTTTGTTTTCCAAATTTAATTATCTTCTCTTAAATTTATTACCTACTATCTAAGTAACCACACAACCTGCGTAGCGTAGCGGTATTTGGCTCGCTTTAAATTTTGGAGGTCGTGGGTTCGGTCCCCACGCCGGACAGGAAATCTTAGTGTAATTTCTAAGATTTCCTTCTGGGTCTGGTTGGTTGAGGGACTACCCTCCGTGCCTCGGAAAGCACGTTAAGCTGTTGGTCCCGATTGTTATAACATCATTTATAACTATCGTATATCAAGGAATGGGCAGCAACGTTTCTTTGTGTGGTACAACATTATACTGCGGTCACCATCCCGCCTGCCAAGCGTGGTGACTATGGCAAATACCCTCCCTCGGGCGGAAGCCCATGTTCAGCAGTGGACGTTTTGCGGGATGATGATGATGATGATATCTAAGTAATGTACTAACTTTTAGAACAAAGAAATAAGTTTATTAATATTACTAATTGTTTACAATCATAATCGCCTTTACATCGCCGCCATTTGAGAATGACTAATTGGTTAACCAACGAAAATCCGACTACTGAAATAATCGTATTATTTCAGAAACATCTTTAACTTGACAATATTGGCCATCGATTTTTAATGAAATGCCAATTAAAGATGACAAGGAATTGGCTATCGACTAAAAGTTACAATTGATTTAAATTTAAGCCAGGGATTCACTATATCCTACGTCATAAAGAAATCAAAGACAGATTGCCGGTTTTGATTCTATACGACTCATATTATTATGTAGGCGACTGGTCAATCAGTCATTTTCACGAGATCAAAATGAACTCGACTAATTTATGAAGTAATCAGGTACATATGATTAGACTTGACATAATAATATTATTATGTAGGGAAAGGCGACGATACGTGTCATGTTGCCAGACATGTCATGCAAAGTCCAAAAACGTCGCCATGCTACTCAACGTCGCTGGCGACACGTGTCGATTAGAGTATAGTGGATAAATAAACGAGCTTTGATGGTTCAATGAATACTTTAGCAGCTATGTTTGATCTTTAGCCTTTAGAAGATTTAGAACATTACTATTTAGACCAAAATTTTGCTATTTTACATTTGAAAAACTACAAAAAACAAAAGAATTTTGAAAATTAATAATTATTTATACTTGTAACTAGCCATCCAGTGTATCCATGGCACAAAGGCAACTTAATTGACACTTTTATTAGAAAGCCAATGCCATGAAATTTTCACGAGATCACAATGAATTTACGAAGTAATTATATAAGATTTAATTTGACATGTTACAAAGGATAATTAAACATTCTTCGCAGAGGAAATTGATTTTGGCGAATTGGAAATTTGGGCGAATTTGATTTATTTTTGGAACTTGTACCAATTTATTATAAAAGTTAACTTACCAAGTGTTTAAATGGAAACTCATTTATTAGCTTAGCAATATTGGTAATTACAAAAGTTGAATGTTTATATCTTTGTTAGCAATTAGTGTAATGATTCAAAATTCTGAAAGGCGAATTATTACGTTATTTTTCCTGTCTAACAGCTTATTACGCGAACTAAGTTATGCAATCTCTCTCGTTGTTTGCTTCGTATACAGTTTTATTTTATTTTCTACAGATGTACTGGTCGATTGGGTACAGCAGAGTGCTCGCGAAATCCTCAAGGTGGCGGTCAAATCCTCCCTCCAGTGATGACAGGAAAAATCACCACCAAAAACCTTTTCGGCTTCAAGTTCGGCAAGATCGAAGTCCGCGCCAAGTTGCCGGCTGGCAGCTGGCTTATACCTGGTAAGTTAATAAATATTTTATTTTAATCTGCTCTAGTTAAATAAAAATAAAAATTACTAACTTCTATTAGACGTGTTATTTTGGCTAAATTGGAGATTTAACTTGGCAGTCAGTATTTTGGTGGTCTTAAATAAAGCATCTACATATTGTGTACAGCTTGGCAAAAAAGTCTAGAAACGGAACTAATTTTTTGTCTGTTGGCAACATTCCGAAAATAATGTCATTTCATAATAAACAAAATTAAAATCAATAAGTAGAATTACTTATTGATTTGAAAAAATAATACATAAAAAAAGGAATAAATATATGTCTAAAAAAAACCAGGTAAGTATCAAGATTAGGTTTAAGGCTCGAGCACACCAAATGCGTATGCGTGACTACGGCGTAATCACGCCGTAGACACGCGCGTAGTTACGGCGTAACCCGATGTCACACCGGGCTACGCATACGCTTACGCATCCGAGCCGAGTACGCAACGCACATGGCCTATTGCGTACCCGGCTGCGGCAGCCATATTTTATTCTGTTTTCGAAGGTTGTGTTGTGCACGATGTCTGAAATGACGAGGAAGAAGCAATATTAATACTATTGTGCCAGAATAATCCTGCGGAATATATATATTTATACGATGCATTTTTGTAGAATTTACTTTTTGGATTGTAGATACATTCATAAATACGCACAATTTCAATAAGTTTTTTTTTCTTATCTCTATTCATTACAAAAACAATACAAAACATCACTACGTGCCAGTATATCTGTAAAAATATACAACTGACTGCAAGTTACGTGCGTAGGGCTACGCACAGCAAAGGTACGTGCGTGTACAAAATTGTTCGGTGTGACGTCTAATAAGGCGCGCCATTGAATACAACGTCATCATGCAACGTTGCCGTTCTGCTCTGCGTCAGGTACGGCATAAGTCACGCAGTCAGTTTGTGCCTTGGGAGCTGCATTGCGTAGGGCTACGCATTACGTCTACGCGCACGTCTACGTTACGCAAGCGGTGTGACCTGTCTCATACGGTTCCATACATTACAACTCAGTGGTACGTGCACGTCTACGCTAACGTCTACGCATACGCATCCGGTGTGCTCAAGGCATTATATGCTATTCGGTTGCAACGGGTTGCCACACAAACAACACAGTGGCGCCCCCATTATTTTCTACTCTTTTTTTCCAAGCTGTACATGTACATAGACCACTAATATTAACAGCTGCATTTCATCCTGTTTAAATCATACTTTATGCTGAAGTTTTCTTTTATATAAATGTAGAATGTATTCAGAGGGCTTAGACAAGATGACAATACTATGAAGCAATCGTTGGCACAAAAACGCAGACGCTTAGGTGTAAGAATCGCATTTAGTTGAGCTAAAATAACAGACATCGTAAACCATCCCTAGTATATCTTGAATAAAATGTTTGTCGGTTACAGAATAGTGTTCTTAGCCCAAAAGAATCAACAAAATTACTTACTTGCTCTTCAACAAATTAAATTTGAGTCTTCTATTCCACTCAACCAAACCAAAACAATCTTTCAGAAATCAACCTGGAACCTGTAGAAAACATTTACGGTGGCGACCGCTACGAATCTGGTTTGATGCGGATAGCATTTGCACGTGGAAACCCTAGTCTGACCAAGAAATTGTATGCTGGGCCTGTTCTGACTGATTCCGAACCCTTCAGAACATATTTGATGAAGGAGAAGATTGGAATTGAGAACTGGAGTAATGACTTCCATACCTACAGTCTGCTTTGGAAAGAAGGTATTTACGATTTTTTCAATTAAAAGCTAAAAGATTTAAAATATTTTTATAGAATGCACACCCAAATTTACTAATAAAAATATTTGCATTAATTGAGGTGTTTTGATGTTATCATTTTCGTTTCGTTTCCAGACGGCTTACAGTTCTTCGTAGATGGAGAAGAATATGGCAGCATTAACCCAGGCGATGGCTTCTTCACCACTGCGAGGAAGCATTTAGTTCCTCATGCTTCCAACTGGCTCAGGGGTACTGTGATGGCGCCACTTGATCAGCTGGTGAATATTTAAATTTAATTTAATAATAAATATTTCTTATCCATATTACAATACAAGTTTATCGCTATTATTTAAAATTTAACAATAACACGTCAAGTGGAGGAACATTTTATGCTTATAACCAGTAGAAATCAGTAATGGCGCATCCACACATGCCGCCGGGTTTGCTGCAAGCCGTACCGCTCGGCATGTATGGATGCGCCATAAGAAATATTCGACCAATTCAAAAGAAAATAATTATTTGTGATACGTAAACGTAAAATGGTGCCTGTTGTCTAGCAATTTCATTAGCTATGCTCTAATGCAATTAATAAAACATTTAATACACACTTACAGTGGTTTGCAAGAATAATACTTGGCTTGAATTATTCATTTGAGTAAGTACCTAGTGTCTCACTGTCATGGCCTTTATGGCTATGTTAATAGAAATCATCAAAGTCACACGTCACATTCCCAAGTGATCTCATTGTCTCAAGTTGTTCTTGCGTATATACGGGAGTCAGTCTCCATGAATCTGGTTAACTGATAATCATGTATCGAGACCTTATCATCATCACTAATGAGAAGTGATTCTTTCAGTTTTACATATCTCTCGGTCTTCGGGTTGGTGGAGTCCACGACTTTTCTGACGACATACCCGACAAGCCTTGGAAGAACCGCGGCAGCAAGGCCATGTTAGACTTCTTGAACCGCACAAATGAATGGTACCCCTCATGGTATACTACTAATATGAAGGTGAAATCTGTCAAGGTTTACGCCTTGTAAACATGAGTATGAAATAAGGCTGTGATTTTTGAGATTAAACGTACATTTTAATTTTGTATGTTTGTTTTTTATTTTACTTTAGAAATATATCATTATCATTAATGCTCATCAAGCATTTATATATATATATATATATATATTTAAAGATTACTAGCAGAATTTTGGATTCTACTAGTATTCCTGTTAACCCCTCGTGCTAAGCTACAAAGCTTGTGTTACGAGTGGGTTCACATCGGTAGTGAAATTGGTGGGGTTCGTACCGGCGACCTCAAGATCACAAGTCCGACGCCCTAGCCATTGAGCTACGGCCGCTTTATTTTTATTACTTATATTTATTTCTTTTGGAATAATTTATATTCAAAAGTCAGTCAATTGAGGTTATTTCTTATTTTAAAGGTTTATGTTATATACCTTCTATTTATAATAAGTCTCGGAGGTTGTGAGTTCGATTCCCACACTGGATAATAAACATTTCTTTCCGGGTCTGGAGGTTGAGCAACTGTCGTGCCTCGTAAAGCACGTAATGCAGGTGGTCCCGATTCTTATAACATAATCGCTAAACAAGATATACTAGGGAACGGGCAGCAGCGTTTCCCAGTGTGTTTTATTACACAATTCTTCGGTCACCAACCGCGTGGTGACTTTTGTAGTTCAGCAGTGGACGTTCTACGGACTGATGATAGTTTATACCAACTCTTTTGGATTACACGCCATTTCTGCAAAACCAGCGCTTTTCTTTTTATTTTTAACCCTGTTTTATCCTGACGTAAATATGAAATGTGTTGACGAATATAATATGCATCTTCCATTTTCTTAAAGTTGGTGACTAAGTCAGTCAACGTTCATATAAAGTACAACATTTTTTAATTGTACAAAAAAAAGCTGCCAAAACACGTTAAAATATAGTCCATTAGCCACCCATATCCCTAATCCTGCAAACCAAGATTAGAATTTGAGAAAAATGGAAAACACTAATGGAAAAACAAACGAGCCACCAATTGACAAAAACTGGTTCATCATATTATATTCTGCTGCGAGTACCTACATATCGATGTATGGGGATCACTAACTTAGATACTAAAAATGATTTTAAAATATGTACAAATGATTAATCAAAGACTTTAAAAGATGACAAAAAGAATGATCTCGGAGTTTCTTATAGTCTTTCTTCACCGGGTGTCACAACGTAGGTAGATAGAGAAAGACTCGTAGGAAGCTAGGATAGGGTCCGGTCGTCCGTGCAAGGCGAGGCTCGCGACGCATTCTATGCTTCTGACCTAATCCCAGCCCGCGCTGGTTGATTCTAATTATATTTATAATACGCGACTATCACTTGCCACATCGGTAGATTTAAATTCTATTTAATAACATTTCTGTTGAAATGTAGGTATACTAATTAATTAGTCAAGGTTTTTTTTGTTTTTTGTCTTTGTATATTTTTATCATTGTATTTGACTTATAATAAGTACGATCGATTCGTCTACATTATCAATAGACGTTTTCATTTCATTTCATAGTCATATCGATACGTGATTAGCCTCCTCTTTTCTTAATTTTATTTTAATCAAAAAAAAAGTTTGACTTGTCCGTCTTAACATTAAATTAAAATAATATTGTAATAAACATAGATTGTTAAAGGAACACAATATTTTTTTCTATCTTCTAATCTTAGCAACTCCATTAACGGCGCAACATCTCTTTGTAAACCTGAACAATTGAGTTATTGTTATGATAAGAAAAAGTATATTTTTAAAGAGCGCCCTTATTATAAAAAACGTGTTATCAAAAGCGAACAAGCTCTATTTTTCAAAGAGCAAAAATCATAACATTATAATATTAATTATTGTTATATCTTACTAATATTATAAACGCGAAATTTTGTAAGTATGGATGGATGGATGTTTGTTACTCTTTCACGTAAAAACTACTGAATGGCTGAAAGTTTGCACGCGGATAGTTTATAAGCTGGATTAACATATAGGCTTCCAAATATCACGCTCCGACCCATTGGAGCAAAGTGACGCGGGTAAAACTGCGGGGCGCAACAAGATTCTTTTTTATATACCGTCAGCTCATATAACGTCTACTGCTTATCATTCTTCTCACTCCCTCGAAGGGCTTGTTGCCGTAGTTTCAACGCTTAGCAGGCGGATTGGTGGCGATAGTATTATGTACAGCATATAGACAGGTAAACGCTGCTACTTGATACATACATGTTATACGATTGTCATAGATGACAATCGGTATTGACTTCACGTGCTTTCCGTGGCAGAGGCCGGAGGCTATTAGGTACCTCAATCAATCACACCCGTAAAAGATCTTTGACTTTACACACACGCCTAGTAGAAGATCCGAACCTACATCGACCTTCACCTAGCTGATTATAGAATGAAAAATGTTTTATAATGAATTTAGTATCTTAGAAAATACATTAAAATGGGTTGGCTAAAAAAAACCTGACACTTTTTTTTGTTTGTAATTTTTAATTAAATGTTTGCAACAGTTAATTAAAAATCATTTAAAATAAACAAAAGATAAAAAGTAAATTTTATTATGACTAAAAGAACGCTCAGCTGTTGGGTTGGACCTGGACGAACTACTGGGTTGCCAGGTACAAATAGGTGTGTAGATGATAGTTACTTTCACTTGATTGGATAATATAATATAATATAATAAATTATAACAATAAATGCGCTGTTCTTTACGTTATTTTTATTTTATTTTTTTATTTCAAAATATATTTTTTTTGAATAACAATCAAAAATAGTCATTTTTATAATATTTTCTAATATACGTAATTAATTATAAAATATGTTTCATTCTATTATCAACCTCCGTAGCGTAGTGGTTCTTGTCCGGTGTGGGGATCGAACCCACGACCTCCGAGATTTAAAACGAGCCAATTACTGCTACGCTACGGAGTTTGTCAAAAAAAAGACAGCTATGTACGAAGGTACCTAAGGTTTCCTATCTAAGATGTAGGTTGGAATCCTGCCGATGGTCAACATTCAAAAATCCCATGGGTGTCGTAAGATATTCCCATGAGTAACTACGGAACCTACTTACAGCTGATGGATAGGCAACAGCCTCTGTCAGTTCAAGGTAACTCAAGTCAGGCTTATCACCGATCCACCTGCCAAGCGTTGTGATCATGGCAATATCTATCAGTGACCGTGGCTTCCCAAGGTATGTGTAGACGAGGTCCATGTTCAGCAGTGGATGGAAACGGCCTGTTGAGGCAAAGTATCATCATCATCATCGCCATCAGCCCGTATAACGTCCACTGCTGAACATGGGCCTCCTTCCGGGGGAGGGTATTTGCCATAGTCACGACGCTTGGCAGGCAGGTTAGTGATTGCAGTATTATGTTGTACCACACTAGGAAACGCTGCTGCCCGTTCCTTGATATGCGATTATTATAGATGATGTTATAACAATCGGGACCAACGGCTTAACGTGCTTTCCGAGGCACGGCGGGTAGTTGCTTAACCAACCAGACCCGGACAGAAATCTTAGAATTTACACAAAGATTTTCTGTCCGGCGCGGCGTGGGTATTGAACTATTGAACCCACGACCTCCGAGATTTAAAGCGCGACAAATACCGCTACGCTACTTATGTATGACGTTAACGTGATTTGTGATTGTTTATGGTGGATAAGGAAATATTAGTTTAATATGTTTATAACCTGTTTAATTCCGAATTTGTACTTTATTCAGTTTGAATAAAGTTGCATTCACATTTCTTTACATATGCAGTCAGTTAGTTTTAACAACACAATGGATGTTTACTAGATTTTCTTAATTGTTAATAATATTTTAGAAAGAAAGCTAGTGATAATATATAGTTCCTAATTAGAATATTTTGCTTGTATCTATTCTAGGTAATATATTATTAGTTGGAAGAATGTGTCCGATTTGAAAGATTATTTCATTGTTATATAGCCCATTTATCGAGGAAGGCTATAAGCTATTTACCATCTCGCTAAAATTAATAGGAGCGGAGCACCATTGAAGAACGTTTCAAAATCGGTGTTAGCTCACAGTAACCATTCCACATGGACTAGTAAATATAAATTTTAGGTATTATTGATATTTTAAGTATGACTTTCAGCATGAACATTAAAACAAAGATAGTGCAAAATCAAGTAAATTATATTATTGTTAACTTAGTATGATAATAATATAAATATATAACATATACATTTTAGGTATTATTGATATTTTAAGTATGACTTTCAGCATGAACATTAAAACAAAGATAGTGCATAATCAAGTAAATTATATTATTGTTAACTTAGTATGATAATAATATAAATATATAACATATACATACTTATTGGATGTTGCGAACGATAACATATTATCGTACGTTTATTTTTTCTTTTCTTCGGACCTTAAAAATATACAATGAATCCTGCTTAATTGGGATCTAAAGGGACCAAGGATTTTGCACCATTTAAAGAGGTCAACATTTGAGATAGTACTGACACAAGAAAAACACTTTCGAAAGAAATTTAAATGTTTGTAGCAATCGTGTCCAAGCCTGTCCCAACCTGATATATTGTCTCACTTATAAAGGGAGTTGAGCTCCAGAGTCCGAATCATAGAGGTAAACATCGAAAAAATCCTGGAAATTAAATCTCATTTAACCAGGTTCGAAAAGTCCCATTAACAGAGGTAATTCGATGAAAAAGTGCCGGGACCTCATTTTACTTCCTAATAATGGAGGTTTCTCACTTATCCAGGTCCCATTGAACCAGGTTACACTGTATTCAACAGAATACCTGGGCATCCTCCCTCGGGAGGATTTTGGCATAGTCACTTGGCCGTTGGCGGGTTGGTGACCGCAGAACTATGCTATTACACAAAAAGATACACTGCTGCCTTAGTTCGCTTGCACGCACTACTCTCAGGAACTACGAGTCCAATGGGAAAAATGATTTCAGTGAAGTAAATCGGAATTGGTTAACTCGGTATCAAAACATTTTACATATGTGTGATAGGGATATTTAATTACCAATAATTAGTAACGATTAGTTTTTAATGTTAAAAGTCCTTTATTCCCGTTGTCCCCGCACACCGTGTCCCGGTCTTATGGGGACAGCGGTACTTCAATTAAATATTTAAAAATACTTCCCGTTGTCCTCGAACACTGTCAAGTAGATCAACTTAGTAGTTGGTTAATAAATTAAAGAGATTTCGGGTGGTTAAAAAAACCTAAACAACAACAACATCAATATTGCATGTTCAAAGCCATGGCGGGTCGCTAGTGATTAATAAAGTCAACTGAAAACTTTCGTTTTCTCTCTTTCAACAGCTGGACAAAGGGCTATATTTTGGAGAGACTACACCTACGTACCATAATTTCAGATCTTTTATAAGTTCCACTTAGAGATCAAATCCTGGCGAGAAGCGAAAAGAGCTTGCGAGTCAGAGGCGGCAACTCTCTTCTACCCAGAAACTGATGAAGAAGCTTATCTTAGATTGGAGAAATAAAATTACCCCAGAAAACTATTATTTGACTCTAATATAGGCGTGTCCGATATTAGAGTCGAAGGAAGGTTCGAGACTGTGGATGGTTAGTATTAAAATTATTATAAACTTACTTAAGATCATAATAATGCTGCAGAATTTTCGAATTACTCAGGAAGTATTCAGGAATATAATATCGTTTTATAATTATTATTATTTTCATATACCTTGACTATACTGGACTGAATTCTTATGAACAGATTTTAAATGTGAGACCCAACTTAACTTAGCAACTTAAGTGACAAATGTGACTAACGTAGCCGGAGGATTTAAGTTGGCAGTTCGATCTGCTAAGTGCTTTCGAATAATAACGCCGCTACGTTGGAGATCTTCTTAACACAAGAAACAAAAATAATATAAGTTAATGAGTGTATAACAGGGAACTATTTACAGCAAGCATTTAACCGGATACATATGAATTGATTCAAAGGTTTATCCGGCGCTGCCTTTTTCTGCAATTACCAATCTCAAACGGTTTAATGCTTGGCGAAATCCAACATCCATAAACATATACAGGGTTATTTTTAAAAACCAACACCCTTTCAGGGGGTGAAAGTACTGATGATTATAAACAACTTTTACTATGTGACCAAACCTGAAATCGCAAAAAAAAACTGCTGTTCCATACATTTATGTTCACTTACCTCGACAAAATGTATGGAACAGCAGATTTTTTTGGTGTTTGGTTGTTGGTGTTTTAAAAATAACCCTGTATATACTAATGATAATGCCACTTGGGTTACACATTTCTATGACAGAATTTCCTGTTATAATTACAGGAATACCAATTGAAAATGTCTATCACAAATGGGCAGTAGGCGAGCAAACAACAACTGCAATGAAGACTGCGTGATAATGAGACAAGACCTCACAATCAACGACATTGAGTGTTCTGACAGGACCGTGTTTATCTGAAAGAGGAATCTTGCAACCATTCAATGGAATTTGCAAATGCAATACGGGTAAGTTTGAAAATGAAGTTGAGTATAAAAAAGCAACAAGGATTGCTTCATTAGGTACTGTATAAATACGGACTTCCAGCTGTTACTTATGAAGCATGAATACTCCATTCTTCATTAGAAAAACCAATATCCTTAACCCGGAAATCGAACCCGTTGTTTTCCCTTAGTACAAAGAGAACGGAAACATGTTGGTTAGGAGATCAATCCGTAGTCAGCTAGGTCTATGACGGATCTTGAATTGTATTTTGACATTGCTCCGAAAAAATAGTCAGACAAAAGAGTTATTTCGTTTTGAAAATGTCCAACATAGGAGATGTAATCCATATTATTTCAATTAGTAGTCGATTTATGTGCACCCATGCAAAGCCGGCATGGGCCGCTAGTTAATATAATACAGAGAAAGGGTTTATATGTATATTTGTAGCGGATAAACTCAAAAATTACAACAAAGACTATATCCATGACGACATTCATACTACGCACGGAACGGGAGTTACGCGAGTGAAACCACATAAGAAATGTATGTCCTAGTTTTATTTTACTTTACCTTTAAAAAATAAAAAAGATGATCTGTTTTCAATAACATTCTAATATTAAAACGAGAATTCCAGGATTTTCCGTTCAACATGTACACTACTGACGGTACAGTGAATCTTGAAGATGGCTCCTTAGTTGTGAAACCAGTGTTCACAGATTCTTAGCATCACGAGGGCTTCTTGTATGAAGCTTTGGACTTCAATGAACAGTAAGTAGATTGAGTTTTCAGATATTATTAAACTAGAAGACCCTCAAACCAAAAGACCCACACGGTAAAACAGACCTACAGTTGCAAAAATTCCAAAAGTTGACATTTCACCAGCATAGTCGGAGTTTCTAGCCTAGGCTAAAAACTTCCACTAAGCCTCTCCTCTTACGCAGGTTGTCTTTTCAAATTATTTAGCTAGCCTGAAATCCTGCTCATCTCTATGTCGGATTCGTGTTAGTCACGAGCTTAAATAAATTGCGTTCTTGAAAAAAACGACTTTTTGCAAGATTTAAAAAACAAAAAGAGCAAATTACAACTCCAAGTTAATAAAAATGTTTATTAAAAAAAAATCTACAAATTCATGTTTCTAATTTACCAGATACATTTTCTACAATTTATTTCATACATCTTTTCTTTGTTTTTTCTTTCAGATGCACGGGCCAACAAGCACATCAGAATGTAGACACGCAGCTTTTGGCCCTCAGATTCTCCCGCTAGTTACGACAGCTAGATCTTCACGAAAAATAAGTTTAGCTTCAAATTCGGAAGAGCCTGCTGGAAGCTGGATAGTTCCTGGTCCGTACATTTAATTCTTATTCTATTCTCATCTTTTTTGTGTTGGATCAAAAATTTGCGAACAAATTGTGGTTCATCTACTAATATCTTCTTATTGGTAACTGTATAACTAAATTTATAAGCATGCACACTTCAAATTCGACTTATATTCCAATCAAAATTCCTATTAAATAGTTGGAGCAGATATTTTGAAATTAAAAACACATACGGCTCCAATAACTATGAGTCTGGGATGATACGAGTGACATTCACACGTGGTAACCACAATCTGGCTAAAAAGTTGTATGGAGGACCTGTGCTGTCGAGTGCTGAACCATACAGCAGCTATCTGCTGAGAGAAAAGATCGGACTGGAGAACTGGAATAAAGACTATCATAACTATAGCTTAATTTGGAGACCAGGTAGGTATTATCTATACAAATATTTTAAGAGGAAAGACTTGATTGTTTGATTGCATTGAATAGACTCTGAAACTACAGGACCGATTAAAAAAATATCATCACTATACAGAAACGTTATGGAGTAACAGAGGATTAATGATGAAATTCCCACGAAAACGGAGGTTACGCTGGTGATATTGCGTTAAGAAAGCTAGTTTTAAGATCATAGTATTTTTAAATGAGCATGATCTAAGTAAATTGTACCTTGATTTTTAATGATGATCCTGTCATGGTCCTTACGACTTAGGACAACCTAAGTATTTCTAAACTGCAGGCGTAAATTCATGTTCTCAGGAAATTAATGTACAAATTAACATTGCTTTATGATAGCATGAACCAAAGCATATTATTTTTATACGAAATGAGCACAAATTTGCATAAATTAAAATCCAAAAATAATAAAATAAACTGCAAGATTTTCCTATTTATTTTTTCCTCAGTTAACTTTCATTTCATACTATTTTCGACTCATTCTTTCGACCTTTCATCGATGAATTTATTTCCAGACGGCATAGATCTCTTTGTGAAGACCCAGGTGATGGTTTCTACCATGATTGGAGACGGTACGGGGTGGAACATGCATCTCACTGGACTCAAGGCACTGTCATGGCGCCATTTGATTAAACGGTAAGTGAAATTGAAATAAATAAAAATAATTTATTGAAACCATTTATTCTAGATACACATTACTAGATTGAGAAAAATTCTACAATAACTTTAAAAAATCCGCTAGGTTTGGAGGATGTATACTTGGATGCTTATCTATGCATGTATCACGAAAATTAGATTTTTATAAGAGTTACATTGTATGACTAACTTAACTTAAATTGTATGGTTGGCTTTCTTTTACCTAATCATTAATATTTGCATATATTTGCATATTATGACAAAGAGTTACAGATTCTTTAATTATAGACACTAAGATCTACACTGTACCATCACTTGTGGCAAATAAAAATAAATAAACAAATAAAATTGGCGTGACAGCTCTTAATATAAAATGATCATTTCTATTATTATGTATTATGTTTTACTAGATTTAAGAATATGTAACTGTTGGTTGTTCCAAATAAATAAATACCAATTTACGTACGATACGTGGACCAAAATTACTGTTCCGAATCATTTCAGAAAGTCCTGGATTCACTAGTATTACACAGTATGAATACTCTGAGAACATTCAGTAACAAATAATGGTTTTTGAAATTATTCTGGACGGGGGTCTACGAAGGGTTGAAAAAATTCTAGTTCACCAGTTGTAAGTGTGTGTAATATGATAGAAATGGAGCATCAGGGGGTCCACCGAAACCAGTAAAGCGTTAAAGGGGTCTACCAAAAGAAAGTTTTGGGAGTCTATGATTTGTAGCAATTGTATATAGGGAGTGTGTGTAATTTCATAATGCTCATCACTGCGGTCACCACTCTGCCCACCAAGCGTGTACTATGGTGAAATCCCTACCTTGGTAGCAGGCCTATGTTCAGCAGTAAACGTTATACGGGCTGATGATGACCCTTTAACTAGGTCAATTCATGTTGTTTAAAGAAACTCCAAGCATAATCATCTCCATAGACTACTTACAACCTAAATAACTTCGAACGTCTACCCTCTTTACCATATATAATCTTTATCTGCAGTTCTACCTCACCCTGGGTCTTCGAGTAGGTGGAGTGTGGGACTTTTCCGATGACTTGCCGGACAAACCCTGGAGGAACGCTGGTTCCAAGGCTATGCTGAACTTCTGGCAGCGCAAGGACTCTTGGTACCCATCGTGGTACAACAGCGCGCTGAAAATAGACTACGTTAGAGTGTATTCGTTATAGAAAATGTATGTGAACAAAGACTTGCATAATATTAATAAAGAAAGATTTAAGATTAACTGCCTTTGTTTTATTTATTTACAAAAATATTTTTGGTATTAAAACTATTATGAGTCCAGCTGGCCAATTGCTACAAAAATTTAACAGCGACCATTTTAGCAAATTCATCGCAAAATGCCGCCTTTCTATGACAATGAAACGTTTTTTACGGTTTGCGATGAATCTGCAAAATCATCGCTGTAGCATTGCGTACTTTATCGACCTGCCGGTGTTATTATCATCTAGTATTTTAATACAACTTTTATTATAAAAAGGTTCAAGTAGGTATATCAGTTCTCACACTTATGTGAGTAGTTTAAACACTGTGATTTTTAGTAATCTCTAATACTCAGCGTAGTTATTTATTTTTGGTAGTTCAATAATAATTGATCTTTGTTAATATTTTTTCATTTGCATTAAATAATTACAGATTAAAATAATTTCGACCCTGTCAAAAGTCAAAGTCAAAAATTCTTTATTCATATAGACACATTTAAAATATTTTAAATCATGTTCTTATGATGCGTCCCTTTCTTTTACTACCACCAGTTCTGGACGTGGCTACTCTGAGAAGAACTGGCAAGAAACTCAGAGGAATCCTTTTTTAAATAAATTTGATTTTACAATTATTAATAAAGCAGTATTGTTTTAGAGCAACTCACTCCCAACTATTCCCAAGCTGTTTTGTCATTGACATAATCTGAAATTTTGTAATAAGCTTTTTTACATAATTTATCTTTCACATATCGTTTAAACTTGTTTATAGACAGACCTCTAACATTACTAGGAAGTTTGTTGTAGAAGCGTATACATTGCCCCATAAAAGAATTGCTTATTTTGTGGAGACGTGTAGCATGTAAAACAAGATTATGCTTAGTTCTAGTATTAACATTATGAGTGTCGCTTTTTTTCTTAAAACTATCAATATTCTTATGAACATATAAAAGGTTTTCATATACATATTGTGATGCGACTGTAAGAATATTAGTTTCTTTGAATTTCTCCCGTAGGGAAACTCGCGGACCAAGTTTATATATGGACCGTACAGCTCTTTTCTGTAGTACAAAAATGGTGTCAATGTCCGCACAGTTTCCCCATAGAAGAATCCCATAAGACATTACACTATGAAAATAACTAAAGTAAACCATTCTAGCAGTATCCACATCAGTGAGTCGTCTCATTGTTTTAACAGCATAGGCCGCAGAGCTAAGTTTCCCTGACAGTTTCGCAATATGTGGGCCCCATTGTAATTTGGAGTCAATAGTGTTCTGTGTTAGAGGCACCTGTTTAAACATCCTAGATTATTTTGTATTGCAAGGGACTAGACTCATTTTGCCATGTACATTTATCATTACCATGACATATAAGACAGTTGCACCAAAGTTCCCTAAAATACAAAATGTCAAAATGCCTCAATGTCATCGCCAGCAACCGCCCTAAGCCGCGATCAAAGTGCCACAGGGGACGCCCTCTTGCGCAGGTTGCTTAGTTTGTAGTGTTTAAACCATCAATCCAATTATATTACCATTTATATTACCTTTTTGCCTGGTGAAGTAGCAAAAGCCTCGTGGCTAACTAAATAAGTCCGTCCGAAAAAAGAAAGTTACATTTGATGACAATTTGAAAATTCCTATAAAATGTAATACTGATAGCAAATCGCCCTGCCAATTATAAGCAACGATTAAACAATCACAACGTATCCAAATACTCGTAAGTATAGTACTATTACAGTTACTTTTAATCGTAACAATGAGGATTGACCGATAAGTTGCTAAAATTCAATAAGTCATACTTTAGGAGGTAGGAATTCCCCAATACCGTCAAACGAATATGTAGTATTGTTAATTCTTAACCCACGTTCAAACGGCAACCTAACAATCAGATTTTGGTTTTACCAATTCGTCGGTGATACTGCAATAAGGTTGAAAATCAAATGTAGTAAATTGATTGTTTGGCAATTAAAACAAATATAAAGAACATATTTCTTGACAAACGAAATTACACCTTATTAGCAACTGCCACTTACGCGGTATTGCAGTATCATTGGTTTATAATTTCGACGAACTGTCAAGGAAAACCAGCAGATGTTATGATAAAACGATGCAGTACGTCCCTAGATATCAGTGGCCCTCTATTTTGTAAGTTGAAAAGCCAGTAGTTTTAGAGCCAAAATAATTACATAAAATCCTCGTAACATCTCTAATAAATATGGCACGTTCATCGAGCGCTGGTATTTTCTTAGCACAGCAGATAAGCATTGCCATTTAACGGGGCAATGCTGCAAGCATTCTGGGAACGTTGCAAAGTAGCATAGATATAAAAATGTTAGTATTTTTGAAGTCAGTTTGGAGGTCGTGGGTTCAATCCCCACGCCGGACAGGAAATCTTTGTGTGAATTCTAAGATTTCTTTCCGGGTCCGGTTGGTTGAGGGACTAACCTCCGTGCCTGGGAAAGCACGTTGGTCCGTTGGTGGTTGGTTGAATAATCTTTTATCAGGGAACGGGCAGCAGCGTTTCCTTGTGTGGTACAACAAAATACTGCGGTCACCAACCCGCTTGCCAAGCGTGTTGCCTATGCCAAATACCCTCCCTCGGAAGTAGGTGGATGTTCAGCAGTGGACGTTATACGGGCTGATGATGATGATGAGTCTTTAGTATATATTCAGGAGTTTCGTGCCAGTTCTTCTTAGAGTTGTCCAGATTGTCATTTTTTAAATAGAATCACATTATCACGTGACAAATGTCAAGTACCATACTTATGCGTTAGCGATTTTATGCTAGCGGTCGCTCCGCTGTAATAATGGCATTTTGTCTAGGCTCTCAGAACTGGAACCTCAGAACAGTAATAAAAAAAGGATGCATCATCAATTTCATCATTTATACGAATGTTCAGATCGTTTGCCACTATTGACAACTTTGAATGGTATTGGTGCGGAAAAAACAATTTTTCTAAAACGAAGCACTTTTTGCTTATATGAACAATTATTTGATTTTTACACATTCAATATTGTGCTTGCATTATATTGTACCTATACAAGAAAACTTGGCAAAAGTTTTATATTAATATGTCTTCGCATGGGTGTCGTAAACACAGCTGATGGATAGGTAGCAGTATCCATCAATTTAGGGATACTCACCGCCTTACTGCGATCACCAATCCGCCTACTAAGCGTGGTGATTAGGGCAATATACCTTAACGACATTGGCTTGCTAACTTCTGTTTAGAGGAGGCCCATGTTCAAAGTAAATATAGTATGAATGTATCTTTATGAACTGTTACTACTTCATTATGGTAAACAAATCCGGATATTAAAATTTATTTAATAACATCACGAATAAGGAAAATTAACATATCATGTTCGTCTATTGATTACTATCGACCAATAATTATAGATATATTATTAGATTTGTAGAAAGATAGATCTAGTTGGTTGAAGGACTACCCTCCGAGCCTCGAAAGCACATCAAGCCGTTGGTCCCAATGTGGAGTCAGTCATAGGCCTCACCAAAAGGTCGTGTAGCTATAGTTACAACGAACGGATGAAACCACGCGCGGGAAGCCAGTTATGTAATAACAAGCTTCCTGCGGTTTCGAAACACCCAAAACTTAAACCACTATAGAGGTCGCAACACAAAATATATTTATTAATATTTAAATATTTGCGTTAATTATCATAACACTGAGGGACTGGAAAAACCGGTAAGTAAAATTAGTTGACGGAATAATGGAATAAATTATTTAGATGAGGTCATTACACTTGCTTAGTGAAAAATTGTTACTATGATATAGAAGCTTTGTCCTACCTGTCAAGCCACGTGAACAAACGGACTGCTCTAGATTCTTACTTGACTTACTCTGGTAAGTCAAGTAAGAATCTAGAGCAGTTCGAAATTCGAACATATATACAAGATGTACTTGTATATGTTCGAATTGGCTTGTGAACTTATATTGCGCGATACAAGTTAGTTGGGATGCTAGGTACTAGATGGCGCCACTCGTCCACTTGTAGTTTTGAGCGGCTACTGTAGATGTCACTACAAACTTGAGTCTACTGGTTTAGGTGTAGGTTTCTTTTTAACCGCCCGAAATCTCGTTATTTCATCATCTAACTAGTAAGTTGATCAACTTGCGATTCTTATTATTTTCCGATGACTATAATAGCTACTCGTATTTTAAAAACGATCTCAGATAACCACTCGCTATCACTGTCACGGAGACGAGGTATGAACCTAGCCTGTGTTTTAGGTACGACCCGTTTTGTATCAAGGCTTGAATGCGGTTTACACGTTGTACCAACATAAATGTGGCCACATTCGAAATTTTGCAGGATATTGCTACAACGTCCTGTGGTAAGACATACACCCATACATATCTTCACACCTCTTTCCCAGAGGCAGCGACTACTACCCTCCACTCGCTGATCATGACATAGGTACCACTTTCTTCTCCTCCACATTCATTAATCACCCTCACGCATGTCCTTCGATTTACGGTACTTCTACTTTAAGGTACTCTAGCCTGGTCTTTCTTATGAACGTTCCCGATTTTAGTGTGGAACTTGTATATCTTATACGTTTTTTCATAGGACTAATCCCACCCACACTCCCATCATAGCAACTCTTATAAGCCTGGATCATCAGTGGCATTCACTGGAAATGGCAATAAGCATCGAGGCTCAGCAAGTTCCAAGAAAAAGTTAAACTTCCTTAGGATCCGCAACGAATTTAATCAGACAGAGATTATAAGGAGTAAGAATGAGTTTTCTTTTTTATTACTAGCAGAGTTTTGCACGTTTCTAGTATTCCTGTTAACCCCTCCTTCTAAGCAAAAATGCTTGTATTACGAGTGGGTTCACGTCGGTAGTGCAATGGGTGGGGATCAAACCGGCGACCACGTGATGGCAAGTCTGACGCGCTAGCCATTCGGCTACGGCCGCTTCGAATGTCATGTACTATTTATAAAAAGGGGAATCTAGTCTACTTCTACTTGTTAGTTTCCTTTCATTCATTCTTCTTACGTGTAATAACCTAACTGCCGTGTGTTTTCCGGCTTAGAATAGACAACCCCATGTCCTCCCATGGGTGTCGTAAAAGGCGACTAAGGGACATATGGCTGATGGATGGGCAGCAGCATCTAATAGATGCTGCTGCCCATCCATCAGCCATATCAGCTCAGGGTTAACATCTTACTGCGATTACCAATCCGTCTGCCAGGCGTGGGGATTATGGCAATATCCCTCAACGATCCTGGCTTGCCAAGGTCTGTTCAGCAGTGGACGTGAATGGGCTATTGATGATGATGACATGTAATAAAGAGCACGATACAATTCTAGACCTCAGAAGCATAACGATAGATGCATTTGGTCGTAAGTGCCAGTTAACGATAAAGGCACATACGACGAACGTTTCTGACGTATAATGGCACATCTAACCTTATGCTTCTGAGCTCAAGAACTAATAGTCCACCATAAATAAACTCCATTCATTAAGGCTCCCCTTGTCGCGGATGCGCGTAACTGCGAGGCAACAAATATCGCTAAAAAACAGCTATTTAAGACGCAGGTGGTTTACCTTGCGTAATTATCATAACAATGAGGTTCGAGTACTATGGAGCGAAGCGAAAAAATATTGTGATTTGTGATTGAAAAAATGTATAATATGAATAGGTATTTTAGTTTACGATTAAACCTCATGTTAGTACACATAAGATGATATGTTACTCTTACTAGGTCTCCTCTCGCGGTATAACCCTTGGGAACTTCATAACATAGCTTATAGCCTTCTATCTGATATGGGTATTTTTGTAATCGGCCCAGTAGGTACTGAGATTAGCGCGTTAAAGTAAACATACGAACTAACTCTTGAGCTTTATATATAAGAATAGATAGTAATAGCTTCCAACGCGCAGTTTCACCCGCGTAACACCAGTTCTTTAAGGAACTTCATAATTAAATATAGCCTTCGATAAGTCGGCTGCCTAAAATGGATTTTATAAAGTTCCGAATATTACCGCGTTCAAGTAAAGAAACAGTTTCTTCAGCTTTATATTATATATTAGTATAGACACGATAATTGTATACTAAACACTGGGGTCGATTACCTACCCGGCGCGGCAGCCAAAAGTGGGGACTATGACAAATCCACTTCGAAGAAAACCCATGACAAAACCTGCTCGCAGGCTCCGCCCGAGCAGGGTTGCCATCTTTAAAATTTGGCTATCCGGACATGCCGCGTGAAAACCCCGAATTCTAGAGCCTCGAATAAAGCCTTTTTAGGTTTTATTAAAACGCGGTGACACGAACTTAAATTTTTTTATCCGGACTTCAAATAAAGTCCGGCCCGGACGCTCCCCGGACGCCCTCTTAACAAGGACAAATCTGGGGAATCCCGGATGGATGGTACCCTACTCCCGATGGAGGGTTTTCCCATAGTCACCTCTGTCACCTTTGTAACATACAAGGAAACGCTGCAGCAGCGTGTCCGTTCCCTGGTATAATATAGCTAAATATATTGATTACTAGCGGCCCGCCCCGGCAGCACACGTGTGGACTTGTATTTTAAACAGTTTGGGATAAACATTTATATAAATTGACTCAAACGTCTTGAAAATCTTGTAGCCTCGAACCAACCCGAAATCGAAAATCTTACAGAAATAAATGTCTTCGATTTTTTTATGTTTTTGGCTTGCCTACCCTGTCCCACTCCTGGGCAAAGGTCTCCCTCCACTCCTTCCATCGTTCGCGAGCCCGCGCGTCCTCCTTCCAGTTATGTTAGAACTTATCCAGTTCGTCATCTCCTTCGTGGTCTGCCGCGACCCCGCCTATTGCAGGCTTCTATTCATATTTTATTTAGATTGACATTTTTAAACTCGAAATATCTTTTGAATGCAATGACCGATTTTAATAATTTAAAAAGTTATCTACAGGTACTGAAACAGTCTGAAATCCTACTAATATTATAAACGCGAAATTTTGTAAGGATGGATGGATAGATGTTTGTTACTCTTTCACGCCAAAACTACTGAACGGAATTGGCTGAAATTTTGCACCGGTATTGGTTATACGCTGGATTAACATAAAGGCTACAGAATATCACGCTCCGACCCACTGGAGCAGAGTAACGCGGGTAAAACCGCGGGGCGCAGCTAATAGAAAATAATTTATTTGGATTAATACGAAAACATGAATAACGTGGTCTTTTAGGCATGGTTTTTGTTAACTTTTCTTTCAAAAAAGTAGTCATATAACTACTATAGTTAGACAAATAGTATCGCAAAGGTTTTTATAGATATTCATAATAATATGTTCTTTAATATTGTAGCACATTTTTTTGTTCTCTCATTCATCAGATATACATGCCGTACAGGGTATGGCTTTTTTTTTCATACCTTGATTTACATTATCTTATTTTATTTATTTATACTTTATTGTACACATGAAAACAAGTTATGAAAGTTCAACAATTAAAGATGATGTACAATGGCGAGCTTAACTCATTTATGAGTTTTCTTCCAGCAAACCATATTCAGAGTGAGATTTGTGATAAACGGGCAAGAAACAGTGTACACAACAATAGTTACAGTTTGAGTATATCAAACTAATGCTAATACGTATAATAATATATATGAATACAATACATACATACTTAATAAAAATAAACTAATACATATAATAAACACTACTAATGAGATAAGAGATAATGTTCTTTTGTTCTTTTTCTAAAAATGTCGATAGATGAGCTAGCACGAATGGAGTGGGGAAGAGAGTTCCAAAGGCGTACTGCACGTACGGTGAAAGAGCCATCATAGCGGCTGGAAGTGTGTGTAGGCATTCGGAGAAGAAGAGAAGTAGCTGTACGGCAAATTTTATCGCGTGGGATTAAATACTCAAAGCGTTCACGTAGATAGAAAGGAGCATTTGGATTATGCAGGACAGAAAAGAGAAGAGAAAGAATATGGCAATCGCGACGTCGTCGGATTGGCAACCACTTCAACTGTGATCGGAACTCCGACACATGGTCATATTTGCGTAGGCCAAAAATAAATCGGATGCACAAATTTTGCAGCCGCTCGAGTTTTCCTAGAAGTTCCTCGGTTGCATCCAGAAAACAGACATCAGCATAATCCAGAAGAGGTAAAAGAAGGCTTTGGGCTAAAGAGACTTTGGTATGAAAGGGAAGGAATTTTTGGAGACGCTTAAGGGACTGAAACGAACCGTATACCCTCCTGCTTACCTCTGCAACATGGCTGTTCCAAGATAGGGAGCTATCAATTATGACCCCAAGATTTTTCACGGTAGCGGAATAAGCTATAGGCACATTGTTAAAAATGACTGGTGGAACAGAGCTTAGAGATAAAAGGCCTGTCGCGTTTTAGTAAGGATTTCTAATTGTTTCAAGAAAAAAATATAGCCTATCGTCGGTGATATTGCAATACCGCGTAAGTGACAATAGCTTATAAGGTTGAAATCAAATATAGCAAATTATATTTTTTGCCCTAAAAGATAAAGAAAAAACATATTTCTTGACATATGAAATCACACCTTAGTAGCAACTGTCACATACGCCGTATTGCAATATCACCGACGCTATACAGGGTGTCCAAGAACCTGGCGTCCAACTGGATTCCCACGATGCCCCAAGTTCTAACAGTACTCAGAAAAATATTTTAAAAAATCCACCCCATGTACTTACAGAATTATACTGATTTAAAAAAAAAGGGGAAATGAGCACCCTGTGACATACTTTTGAATGCTGTGACTGCTAATGCTGATAATTTCGATATTTCTTGGAGGTTTTGTAATCTAGGGTATTGCTGTGTCTAAATAGAATGTAAAAATAAAGTACTTATTGTACCATTTTAAAATAAAATATTATTTTAACTAAAGGTGATATGGAAAACTATTGAATTTCGCAACTTTGACCGACTGTAGTGTAAAAAAAATGTACCAAAATAGTATGGCAAGTGACGTCAAATTTTGACGCGTTTATTCCTCTTTTTAAAAAGGTATAATACTTACACATTAATTTGAAAAAAAAAATTTTGATAATATTTTTACTCAACAACCCAATTTTTACGATGTCTTACAGAATTCTTAGAAAGAAAAATTTACGACGAATTGAATCTAACCTCTAAAGAATTACTATTGTATGCTCATAAAAATAACAACAGGCCTCTCAAAAAACAGGTTAGACCGTAAGGGACGGTATGTGCATGCATCTCACCATAGTGATTCGTTATTACAACAGGAGGGAGCAAGACAGAAACTATCTTTGCGATTTGCTGGTTCTTCTTTATGGTACCCCATTATTCAGGTAAGAGTGAGGGAGAAAACGGTTAGAGGTGCGAGTGAGATAGATAGTGACGCTATCTGGGATCGTGCTATTTAGGATAACAGTACGGTCAGTACGCGTCACTGCCTCCTGCCGTTACTACGCACCTCTCTCTTATTGTTACCATTGATCACGTACTACGATTTAAAGCTTTGTTTATTGGACTCGATTACTCTTTGTGCTCTGGACTTTGAAACGAACTCTTTACGACGACCTTTGCCTGTGTTTGGAAAGTTTGTGTTTTGTGTGTGCTACCATGGCGACCTACACTCCGCAAGAATACGCAAATATGCACTACATTTATGGAGAATGTAGAGGTAATGGACGAGCTGCAGCGAGACTTTACAGAGAAAGGTATCCGAGGGCTACGCGATATCCCGACCATCGAGTTTTCATTAATGTGCACAGATCACTATGTGACGGGCGGTTCCCCAATCAAGTAGCTGGTGAAGGACGACCCGTAAATGACTTCATACGCGATGAAGTTTTAGAGGCGGTGTCGGCAAATCCAAGCATCTCTGTGCGAGGAATAGAAGCTGATACGGGGATACCGAAGAGCACAGCACACAGTATTCTCCAAAAAGAAGAATATCATCCGTACCACGTACAGCGAGTGCAAAGTCTTTTACCTCGAGACTATCCGAGCCGAGTCGCGTTTTGTGAAACAATCCTGCAAAAACATCGAGAAGACGAAAACTTTATCGACAAAATTTTGTGGTCAGATGAATCAACATTTAAGAAGGATGGCTACATGAACCTACACAACTTGCACGAGTGGCATGTGGAAAATCCGCACTTGATGCGAGAAGATAGATCCCAGTACCGGTTCAAAGTGAACATGTGGACCGGTATTCTCTGTGGGAATATTATTGGTCCATTTGAGATGCCCGAGAATTTGACTGGCGAATCATATTTAAATTTTCTTCAAAATGATTTGCCAAACTTACTAGAAGAGACCCCACCAGATATGTGGTTCCAACACGACGGCTGTCCAGCACATTTTCGCGTATCCGTTAGAGAGTTTTTGGACGAGCAATACCCGAACAGGTGGATTGGGCGATCAGGAACAATCCCGTGGCCAGCCCGCTCACCTGACTTAAATCCGCTGGATTTTTTTTTCTGGGGAACTATGAAGGAGCTCGTTTATGCGAAGCCCATTAATGACATCGCTGACCTTCGTGAGAAGATAACACAAGCAGTGCAGGTGATACGTCAAAAAAGTTACTCGCGAAACATAAAGCGGTCCTTTTTAAGGAGAGTGAGAGCTTGTATTGCCGCGGGTGGTCAACATTTTGAACATTTATTGTAATAAAATATCTTTAAACTAACATTCTTTGCTTTTATTCTACTGGGAACCCATCTACCTGTGTGTATTTCCTTCTTGCTCACTCTTGGAACCGAAGTAAATAATAGTAGTAACATAACAGTTTCTAAGATAAGAAAGGGTCCGACAGTTACCGTTAGTAGGTAGGCACTTCGTAAAAATTGGGTTGTTGAGTAAAAATATTATCAATTTTTTTTTTTTCAAATTAATGTGTAAGTATTATACCTTTTTAAAAAGAGGAATAAACGCGTCAAAATTTGACGTCACTTGCCATACTATTTTGGTACATTTTTTTTACACTACAGTCGGTCAAAGTTGCGAAATTCAATAGTTTTCCATATCACCTTTAGTTAAAATAATATTTTATTTTAAAATGGTACAATAAGTACTTTATTTTTACATTCTATTTAGACACAGCAATACCCTAGATTACAAAACCTCCAAGAAATATCGAAATTATCAGCATTAGCAGTCACAGCATTCAAAAGTATGTCACAGGGTGCTCATTTCCCCCTTTTTTTTTAAATCAGTATAATTCTGTAAGTACATGGGGTGGATTTTTTAAAATATTTTTCTGAGTACTGTTAGAACTTGGGGCATCGTGGGAATCCAGTTGGACGCCAGGTTCTTGGACACCCTGTATAACACAGAGATAATGAAGCATTCTAAAGAAAGAAAGTGAAAGAATTCTCAAAATCCGTTCCAGAGTTTTTTAGTTTATTCGAAGCAAACATACAATAATATAAACTTTTCCTCTTTATCATATTAGTTATAGATATAAATAGTATAGATAACAATCGAGACTAACCGCTTAATGTGCTTTCCGAGGCACGGAGTGTAGTACGTCAACCCGGAAGGAAATCCACATATCGAATTAAATTAGAATTAACTTAAAAATATCTTCGTCATGGGGATCGAACCTTTTTTTTTGTTGTCCGGGGGATATGCTTATACGCATTCCGCTGCAGCGTATTCGCGCGCTGTCGGTGGGATATGTGGGACTCGCCCTCTCCATAGCGTGGTATGCTAACTCATACCACGAGGAGACGACCCTACACCACTAAAACCCCCCGGACACTCCTTCGATCGGCCGTTGGCGGGGGCCGGGTACGCAAAAGCCATCCGACCCATGGGGATCGAACCTCCGCGACTTAAAGAGAGACCTAATACCGCTACGCCACTGAGGTCACGTAGTCTATGTTTCATATTAATACATTATTGAGTCATCATTTAATAATTTACTTATAAAACTACGGACTTACTGTTTTTGTTTGAGCATCCATTTTTTGTACACTGTTTGCGTAGACTAAGGTCGAGTACCTAAGGCCTACAAATTTACTTGTGTAAATAGCATTATTATTTAGGATATTTCCATATAATATATAATATTTTGTAAATAATTATGATGATGTTTTTATTGAATTCAAATGAACAAATCATTCGAATTAAAAAAAAGGTTTTTGCGTTTATGTATGGAGAAACCAACCACCTCTTTCTAATCTTAATGGAAAAGGGTGGCTGATTTCTCCATACCAACATTGCGCCCCATTTAATCCACTTAGCGGTGAAATTCTTAAAAATACTTATTTTAACGGATTTATACGTTTATTGAGGAATCCCATCCGGCAGTTCATGCTGTGAGTTGATCTGGCGGAAAAAACGTTTTTTTTGATAATAAATGAAATGTAATCCCTAGTAATATTATAAATGTGAATGTAAGTTTGTTTATTACGCTTTCATGCGAAAACTACTGAACCGATCATCATGAAACTTTGTATATTTATTTTCTTGGAGGTATTAGAAGTAACAAAGGCACATGGCTTCAATGCGAGCGAAGCCGCGGGTAAAAACTATATATATATTAAATTCTCAATAGATTTCATTGTAATTAAGAACTAAAAAGAATACCTGACTGAAACTTGGTCCAATATGATTTTTATAAGAAGAAACAAAATAATATGTTATCAAATTATTATTTACAATATAAACATTCAGATTCTAGTAATTAACCAATACCTATACCAAAACTATATCCAAAACCCGATTTCTGAGAATATATTTAACATAACAGTGTGAGAGTAGCCTTACTTAAATAATTCACGATAAAGCATCGGTCAGTCTTCAACAGCTAACCGCGAAACACTGACCTCTAGTCAAAGCCAATTAAAAAAAAAACATTCGAAATACAATTTTCATACCATCTCGTTCAATTTTAATTTTCGTTCGCATTCGGTTTTTGAAATATTGGTATTTTTATTGAAGAGTCCTTGCGATGGCGGGCTATTTTTTGTTATTAATTTATTGTTTTTGTTTGTGCAATTTTGTGCTGTGCTATGAAGTGCCGCCTGCTAAATTGGAAGCAATTTATCCTAGAGGATTGAGGGTTTCTGTGCCTGGTGAGTTATAATAGTACCTATTTATTTATCAGTATTTATTATTTTATGGTTAATTAAATTACTTAACTATATTCTTTGACCATAAAAGAATTACTTTCTTAATATAATAACTTCGGCACGTTCTCCGTGTGTGTGGTACCTATTTACTTTGCACCGCAGATAAGTATGGTCGTTCATCGGGGCAATGCTGCCAACATTCTGGGAAGATTACTAAGTAGAATAGTAGATTTTTTTAAGTTAGTTTTAATTTAAATTAGCTGCTTTTAGTTATTTATAAGTGAGGAATATTTAAGTTTCGAGTTGTTGTTCGAACTTTTTTGTTGAATATTACTAGTATTTTTAGTATTCCGCACCTATCTGTCACCAGGCTGTCTCATCAATTTTCACACATGATGGATATCTGTTGCAGCTATTAAATAAGATAAAATAAATTCTTATTTAAGTGAGACTCCCATAGAAAACATGTTTTTTTTTTAATATAGTACATACATACATATACTACTTTGACTTGCACTTAGTTAGCTTTTTCATGTATTTTAAATGAGAAACTTGTTGTTATGAATAATTACTAGCGGTTTTTGTATTTTGCTGCTGACCATGGCTATGGTATGTTTTGTTGAACATGGGCGTTCCTCGAAGGAGGGTTTTCCATTGTCTCCACTTGGCTGGCAATTTTATGTGTACACTAGCTGCGCCCCGCGGTTTTATCGCGTTACTCTGCTCCAGTGGGTCGGAGCGTGATGTTTTGTAGCCTATATATTAATCCAGTGTATAAACTATCCCGGTGCAAAATTTCAGCCAATTCTAATCAGTAGTTTTGGCGTGAAAGACTAACAAACATCCATCCATCCATCCATCACTTACAAACTTTCGCGTTTATAATATTAGTAGGATATATTGGTAACCACTGGTTTTTTTTTTGACGGGCATTATGAGGCTTTTGCTACTTCACCGGGCCAAAAAGGCAAACAGAGCTCCAGCCTAAATGAATTGTTTAAAAATTACCCGTGTGGGATCTCTGCTCAGGGCGGTCAATCGCGGGGAGATTGAGGTATGGTGACTTTAGACTTTAAGGGGATTTTTGTGGCTCTACTTTACAGTACGCGGGTTTCTCGGACTTAGGGTTCTTTGCAAACTAAGGATAGGGAGAGCGAAGGTGGCGTCTCTCGTTCAAATAAAATCTAGAACTAAATGATTTCCATACGCAATTCGTAACAATACTAATTTATTTACATAGGGCGCAATAAATGGTGTCTTGCGGTCTTTAACGTCACTAGTAGAGTATTTAATTTCTAATTAAGTAATCAATTAATATTTGTTTCAATTAAAGTAATTACTTAGCAAATAATTATTTAACAGTTTTATGTGTTATAACAGTCATGTAACTCATTATCGAACATTGCTGAGCCTAATTTTATAATGGTTAAAAATACTTATTATACTGCAGCGCTACCCTGTGTCGGACATACAATACTGCAGTCACCAATCCACTTGCTTAGCGTGGTGACTATGGCAAAACCCTCGCTTGGGAGGAGGCCCATGTTCAGCAGTGGACGTTATACATACCTACTAATGATTTTATAGAATCGATTAATATAGAATAGTAACAGCACATTTTAAGAAGAGGCCGTAGCCCAATGGCTATGGCGTCGGACTTGTGATCTTGAGATCGCAGGTTCGAACCCCACGCATTGCACTACCGACGTGAACCCACTCGTAACACAAGCATTTTAGCTTAGCACGAGGGGCTAACAAGAATACTAGTAGACGGTAAAACTTTGCTAGAAATCTTTAAAAAAAAAAGTTTTAAATACTTTACGGAAAATTTTTAAATAATGTTTCAAAATTGAGAGGTAATAGTGTACAAAATAATTTAAATAAGTCCAATTATATATACCTATATAAATTATGTATAACATAATACAGTACCTACAGTTATTACGCGATAGGTATAAATGAAATGATAACCGCTGAAATGTTATCGGGGTAATCTTGCATTTAAATAATAAAATATGCAAAAGATAATTATTTGGAACTAAAGACTAAAGATCTCTCCGTAGCGTAGCGGTATTTGACTCGCTTTAAAACTCGGAGGTCGTGGGTTTGATCCCCACGCCGGACAGGAAATCTTTGTATAAATTCTAAAATTTCTCTCCGGGTCTGGTTGGTTGAGGGACTACCTCATGAGGGTTAAGCGCCAGGGTTAAGACCAACGTCTTGATTCTTATAACATCATCTATAATAATCGTATATCAAGGAACGGGCAGGAGCGTTTCCTTGTGTGGTACAATATGATAATTAGGTTTAGCCCCTAATGCCTTAACCAATTAGGCTACGGTGGAATCACAGCCGGTCATCGAAATTTTGTTAATCTCTTTGTAACACGTATCTAAGGGGGGCATTAGTCTTAATTTTGAAATATAGTAAAAGGTAAACTTTCCATAAAGTATTCTAAACATTTTAAAAATAGTATAGAATAGTCGTTTAATTGCCGTGTGGTTTCCGGCTTAGAATAGACCACCCCATGTCATCCCATGGGTGTCGTAAAATGCGACTAAGGGACATATGGCTGATGGATGGGCAGCAGCATCTATTAGCTCAAGGTTTACATTTTACTGCGATCACCAATCCGTCTGCCAATCGTGGTGATTATGGCAATATCCCTCAACGATCCTTGCCAAGCTCTGTTAAGAGGAGGCCCATGTTCAGCAGTGGACGTAAACGGGCTGTTGATTTATTTTTATTTTATTTTATTTATTTGGCTCACCAACAATTGTTTACACCATAAAATATTAAATACATTCATCATAATACATTACTTGTGTAACAATCTCTTACAGGTAAGCACAGCATGCATTAAACTACTTAGTTAAAGTTAAGATTATGACAAAATAGAAACACATACAAATATGACATTGTGAAAATCGAATTAAATTATAGGTACCAATTAAATTGAAAATTAAAGAATAAATTAATACAGTGCTAAAATTGAAATTAAATTAAATAATAATAAAAAAAGGAGTAAATTTTTTTTTTTTTTATTAACTAATTCTTTTGAGTTTGATAAGTGAGTCAGCGTATAGGTCAACCAGATCACTGCAACTATTTAGTAATTTACACATGCGAGGGATAGGAGAGTTGGCACCAAGCACCGTTCTACGAGGTGGAGGATACAAAGGGGTTATTGGAGCACGTGGTATCCTAGCGGGGACTCGGAGTTTTACCCGACTCAGCAACTGCGGACAATCAATTTTGGATCGTAGAATTTTAAATAGAAAAACGGAATCGAGTATATCCCTTCTTTTTTGTAAAGATACCATCTTAAAATGGGAAAGCCTGTCATTATACGGTCGTATTTTTTTAACTAGACCGGACGAATATGCTAAATGCCACAGGAACCGTTTTTGTACTCTCTCTAGCCTTAATGTGTGTGTTGCATAGTGTGGTCTCCATACCGTACTACAATATTCCAGCACACTTCGGACAAGACAATTGTAAAGCATGATCTTAGTCTTGCTACGACGAAAACAAGTGACATTTCTTAGTACAAATCCCAGCATTTTCGAGGCTTTTTTTATTACATTTTCAATATGGGGTATGAATGTCAATTGCCTATCGAATAAAACTCCCAGGTCCCTAATATTCTCGACTTCCTGGATTGGACTTTGAGATATGTGGTAGTTGGATAACATTAATTTACTTTTCCGGGTAAATTTTGCATGGTAGCATTTATTTACATTTAAACTCATGTCATTGTCCTTACACCACTCTGCCAGAACATCAATGTCACGTTGGAGCAACTCAACGTCAGCGTCAGATTCAATTACTCTGCAAAATTTTAGGTCGTCAGCATACATATAACATTCCGAGAATTTTAACATATGAGGGATATCGTTGACATAAAAGTTGAATAAAATAGGACCAATATGGGATCCCTGGGGAACACCGGATGTAATCCCGTAAAAGTTTGACTTGTAGCCATTAACGGCGACATAAAAAGTGCGATTTTCAAGGTACGACTTCAACCAGTTACGAAGACAGCCGGTGATGCCATATGCAGATAACTTTTGTATGAGTTTGTTATGGGGGACAGTATCAAAAGCTCTACTAAAATCTGTATATATCACATCCACTTGTTTAGCATTATCAACGGCGGCCATTAGAGTCTCAGTAAACGCTACCAGATTAGTGCAAGTAGACCTGGAACTTACAAAGCCGTGCTGGGAGCTGCTGAGATAAAGTCTCAAGTGTGACTGTATACATGGGCAAATCAAAGATTCGAAAACCTTCGCAAATGTAGACAAGATACAAATTGGTCTGTAGTTACTTACATAAGTGCTATCGCCGGATTTATATATTGGTACAACCTTAGCTTCTTTCCAAACGTTAGGGAACGCTCCTAATGCAAGAGACCGATTATATATAAGTAACAGAGGAGCTGTCAGGGAAGAGGCGCACATGGAGATAAAAATAGGAGGAATACCGTCCGGGCCAGCACCTTTTTGACGGTCAAGAGACTTTAACTTATTAAGCAAAGTGTCGTGCTCGATCTCTGGGGCCGACAAGGGCAAGCTGTAGGCTGCCATGGTTTTCAAGAAATCTGTAGAAAGAGATAAGTTGGTATTCTTTGGGCTACTATACATAGAAGAAAAATGTGTAGCAAACATGTCGGAAATATTAGTTCCATTAGAAGAAGATGTCATGCCGTCATTCATAGTAAGAGGATAGGAACTAGTGCCTCCGCGTTTCTCTTTCATATAGGCCCAAAAACGTTTGGGATTATTGGTGATATCAGATTCCAGGTCACTTAAATATGTATTGTAACAGGAAGTAGCTATAGCTGAGCACCGTTTACTCAACAACTTTAGTTCAAGCTCATCCATAGGGTTCCCATATAACTTAAAACGAATACGTAACTTTTCTTTATCTCTCAGGGCTTTTATTAGTTTTTTGTTGAACCAAGGAGGATGTGTTTTACGTTTATGTGACGACGTGGGGGCATGCTTTTGTATTAAACTGTTAATTTTATTATAAAAAATACTAACCATTTCATTTACATCTTGAATCCCGTCAAACAAATAGTTCCAATCAATGTCATCCAAGTGCTTACACATCATATTATAATCTAATTTGAAAAAATTCGTTCTCTTATTATTATTATAGGGAAGCCTCGAGTCATTGTCTGATTTAATATGAATTTCAATTGGGGGATGTAAAGTATCAACAATACTTAGAGGGTTTTGAGCGGCAAATACGCTGCCTGTGGTTAAGCTAGTCAATACAAGGTCTAATATTCGCCCTGACTTGTTCTTAATATTATTAAGTTGAATAAGTTTGTTCATATGAGTGAAATCCGTTAATAGGTGACCCATACCCGGGGGTACGTAACCGTTATCTAACTCACTTACCAAGCTCCAATTGATGTCGCCCAGATTAAAGTCGCCTACTATACAAGTCTGCAACCCCGATTGTTCAAACAAAGTGTTACAGGAGTCAAGAAAGTGTTTTAGATTTGAGCGCAATACAGGTGGAGGTAAATAAATTGCGCATAGAGCTAGTTGACGAACAGATTTTGCGATGGAAATGTCAATAGTAACCCATAGGTCTTCACAATGAGTTTCCCATTCAAACATACGCTTTGAATTTATTCTTTTTAGAACAGCTATCAACACACCTCCTCCATCTTTTTTCCTGTTATCTCTGTCCCTTCTATAAACTACGTATCTGTCATCAAATAGCTCTGAGCTCAGTACAGTGTCATTCAACCAAGTCTCTGATAATATAACTACATCGTAGGTTTCGCAAGACATTTGACGATAAAAACCTCGACATTTAGTGCGTAATCCTCTAGTATTTTGATAATAAATCCTTAAGTTATTGAATTTTTTTCACATAACTACAATAGCATTGACCTATAAATATGGAAAAAATTAAGCTAGTTTATCTAAAGTATCCTTATTTTTAATCAGAATGTGTTCAGACTCCTGTACTTTCCGCATAAATATGCGGCCACCTCGCACCCAGACAAACTGGTATCCAAGTTCCTTAGCCTTAATTCTGGCGGCAGCATGAAGTGCCTTATTAGTGGTAGACAGGTGTTCCGTAATGAAAATTGGGGTCTTCGGTCCGGCGTATCCAAGATGAGAGGTATTCAATTTATTATCAGAATTTGATTTATTAAATTTAATCGTGGCTGCGAGAAATTGGTCACGAGAACGAGGAGAAGCCAGTTGTACCACTATAGATCGTGGTCGAGAATTAGTAGGGCTCTGCTTGGCGACTCTAGTACAGTATTTAATGTCGCTGTCCACAATGCCGCTCCCCACCACTTTAGATAATTGTGATACAATCTGCAATAGATTTTCTTGTTTTTTTTCCGGCAAACATTGGATTTCTATATTGTTTGCACGAGTTTGTTGTTCGAGTTGGTTAACACGTGAAGAGAGATCATTGATACACATTTTCATCTCTAAGTTTTCTTTCTGCAATTCCTTCACGGTCTCTTTGGACGCAGCATATTCCTTCAAAATATCCTCGTACTGTGAGTTCATGAATGACATAGATTTGTCCCTCTTATCCATCTGGTCTTTAATAGGTTGCAGTTCTCTATTTACCGTTTCAGTAAATTTTGACAAAATTTCTGTCTGCTCCTTCTTAACAGCATCTTGAATGAGTTGCCGAATATCATCCCACGACAAAGTGATGTTGTCCGTCTGAGGCGGAGAACCAAGAGCTTGCCTTTTATTCCCCCTGGTAGTTGAGACATTACGCAGAGGAGTACTATCCGACTTACTGATTTTCGGACCAGAGTTTATGCATGCCGGGCATTGCCAATCATTCGGTACATTGTAATTTTCCTTTAAAGACAAGCAAATATAATGATACGTTTTGTGACACTTGATACAAGTAGCATATTTCTCATTAGCTACCACTTGATCACAACAACCCCATGAAAAGGATGTACTTGATGACATAGAAGACTGCTCCGCCATAACGCTTCAGTAACCAGGAATTTATAATGATGCAATCAATCAATGAAAGTATAAAAACAATCTCACCCAGCGCCTTTCTCAGTCCGAATATGATTTACGCTTTTCTAATACTGCTGGGCGCCTCAGCGCAAGCGGCGTGATGTTGATATATGCTACGTAAATAATTACTTATGTTAGTAATAGCGAGCGATGCACGACGAGCGACGATAATACAACAGCGGTGCAGACGACCCGAAGGTGACTCATAGAAGCGAGCCAACCGCGGGTTGGGGCAGGTCAGGGACGTCGAACGTTAAAAATTTCTTTAAATTTATAATTGCTATATTTTTTGAACCACTGAATGTTTCCAATTGAAATTTTCACAGGTGATCGATGTGCACTTTTCCAAAAATGTGGTTATAATATGAAGCACCAAACAATAACTTTAACTGCGATTTAGAGATGATTTCGCGGGAACAAAAGTAAACACGTCTTTTTGTTTCAAGTACCGTCACGAGATTCTTTCGTTGATGATGATAGAATAGTCAATTTACGCTTAGAATACAAATCGATGCAACACATCAATATTTCTCCATTAATAGTTCATAATAACAAGTTTAAAGTGACGTGTCTAACTTTACTATAAACCTGTTTCAATAGTTCATTAATTTGTCTTGATAAGAACCTGTTCGGCCATCGCCATCACAAAATTAATTGGTAATAAAACATTTATTAATATGGACACAAAAATCATACCCAAGTATATGTATGAAATAGCTACGATAATTTATTGTATACTAGCTTCCCGCGCGCGGTTTCACCCGCGTAACTCCCGTTCCCGTGGGAAATTCATAATAAAATATAGCCTATGTTCTTTGTCAGGCTCTAGACTATATCTGTACCAAATTTCATTTAAATCGCTTCAGTAGTTAAGGCGCGATTGCGTAACAGACAGACAGAGTTACTTTCACATTTATAATATTAGTAAGGATAATATTAGTAAGGATAAGGAAAATTGAGATTAAAAAAATTCGAACACCGGCAGGATGTAATTAATCTCAATTTTAAAAATATCGTTTAAGACTTTAGTATCGTAGAAACTTTTCCATAAAGTGTTCAAAACATTTAAAAATGTCTTTGTACTTATAATTTACAAAAGACCAAGATTTCTTTCTGGGTATAGTTGGTTGAGATACCTACCTTCCACGTAGGCACGTTAAGCCGTTCGTCCTGATTGTTATAACAAACAGAACGGGCAGCAGCGTTTCCCTTTTTTTGTTATTAACTTACTAGGTTCCGCGCGCGGTTTCACCTGCGTAACTCCCGTTCCCGTTGGAACTTCGTAATAAAATATAACCTATAGGCTTTCTCAATAAATGGGCAAATGGGATTTTTCAAACCAGACCGGTCATTCCTGAGATTAGCGGGTTCAAGCAAAGAAACAAAAAAACTATTCTATAGCAGCTTTATATAGGTATTAGTATAGATTATACAGGGTTATTATTAAAACACCAACAATCTTTCGGAGGTTGAAGATACTGATGATTATAAACAACTTTCACTATGGGACCAACCCTGATATCGCGAAAAATCATCAGCTGTTCCATACATTTTGTCGAGGTAAGTGAACATAAATGTATGGAACAGCAGATTTTTTTCGCGATTTCAGGGTTGGTCCCATTGTAAAAGTTGTTCATGATCATGAGTACTTTTAACCCTACTGCGTGTGCACTAACCAGGTTGCCAAGGCCCATATTCAGCAGTGGACAAAAACACTTATAATTGGACATTATTATAACTGTCGTGTTTTTTCTTAAAATCCATGAAGCATACTAAAATTGCTTATATACGGACATGGCTCAGGACGACAGAAATTTGAGATGTGGTAGATCCAACTGTGCTTGTTTTTTCTGGGCCGTAATTATTCTCAATTAGGTATACTAAAATTTAACAAATCTATAATTACTTAGCAACAAATTGATAGGAACAAGAGATGTTACAAAACAAATTTGTTATAATCATCATTAATGTAATCATATTTGGCTCTCAAAATACCTTTGAGTAAAGATAACCCGAGCCAAATTAATATTTATTGTTATTCACACAAAATACAAAAACACTTTTGTAGGCACGCCCTTTTTACGTATATGTTATCCGCATGTACAATAGTGGCTGGGCAAAAATATGGGTGCCTGAGAATGGACGACGCCGCCGAGGCCGGCCCAAAAAGAGGTGGAAGGACGATCTAAACGCGTAACTTGATGGCTGGTCCGAAGTTGCACTAGAAAAGAGCACTTAGAAACATATGGGGGAAGCCTTTGCCAAGCGTTGGGACACAAACAGCTAATTAAAAAAAAACACTTTTTACAACAATTGCGCAGACGGAGGAGTATGAAATTTCATAAACTTATACTACCTATAGTTTGTTGTGTAGCGGTATTTGGCTCGCTTTAAATCTCGAAGGTCGTGCGTTCGATCTCCACATCGGACTAGAAATCTTTGTGTAAGCTCTAAGATTTATTTCCGGGTCTGGTTGGTTGAAGGACTACCCTTCGTGCATCGGAAAGCACGTTAAGCCATTGGTCCCGATTATTATAACATCATTAATAATCGTATGTCAAGGAACGGGCAACAGCTTTTCCTTGTGCGTTACAACATAATACTGCAGTCAACAACTCGTCTGCCAAGCGTGGTGACTATGGCAAATACCCTCCCTCGGGAGGAGGCGCATGTTCAGCAGTGGACGTTATACGGGCTGATGATGATGATGATGATAGTTTATACAGATAATGAGTGCAGAAAACTAATATACTTTTTATTATTATGGTCGAATTTTGACCATTGAACGACCACTAGTATAAAATAAATAAGTATGCTTAAAGTACTTTCTTTCGGTTTACTTACAGTAATTATTTAACAACTACCGCCCCGGCTTCGCACGGGTACAATACTGATATTAATACTACAAAATGTATTTAAACCTCTAACAAACGGGCGAAATTTAGTCAAAACAAACAGAAACAAATTAATATAGGTACCTACTAAAACTCAGTGAAATAAGTGGGTGGGTATACTTTTATCTTATGAACTACCTATACTCTTCAGGACTAACAATACAACAAACACTAAATAAATAGGTATTCAAGTATCTATCCATCATAGTTACAACGAACACAAAAATATTGCCCTATAATTCTTAAGGATCGAACGTGCATAATCGCATTCGGCCTACCTTACTCGCTGCGCTGGGAAAACGCGCGCTGCTATTTTGCAATAACTTCTAAGTTATTCATTTAAAGTATATAGTGTAGGGGTAAAATAATCTGCATGGATTGCTTAAGAATATTAACTCATTTAAAATGATAAGGATAAATACTGAATCCGTCTGATTAGCTTTACAATTACCGCATTAGAAATGATCGTTTTTCTAAAAGATATAATGGATATAGCAAGTTAACCTTGAAAGATAGACATATGCTATCGCAGACTTTTTTGTAGACCTAAAAGAGAAGAATATTTCCGCCATACATTGTTTTGTTATATCTCATAGGGTTTAGGCAGCGGTTTCGTGGAAAGCTCCCAAATGGCTTAATTATTTCAGACACCTCTGATAAATAATATAAATATATTAGTCAAATGTACACAAAAACTAAACAAATTATATACGTAAACCTTCCGGAAGAATCGTTCTATCGATTGGTAACAACCGCAGGAATAACCATATAGTAGTTTTTGAGTTTATCGCGAACAGACAGACAGACAGACAGATGCGGCTGGGGACTTTGTTTTATAATATGTAGTGATGTAGTGATAGCGGTCGCCCGCGGCTCCGTGCGGATGTCGGTTACCGCTGCAAAAAGCCTACCCAGGAAAGACACGGTCAGCAAAGTGATTCCCAGGTCAATTCACAGACACCGACACAAACATCGACGACGCAGTCATTATCAGCAGGCTGCACAGATTGTCTTTCTGTGGATGTTAATGATGAAAATATTTAAATGTAATTAATAGGCATTTTAGGCATTAGGCATTTTCAAATGTTTAAGCGTGTAATATTCTAGCTCTGAAAAGAACTGTTGTTTAGCCCTGAAAAGAACTGTTGGTTAGCCCTGAAAAGAACTGTTGTTTAGCTCTGAAAATAACTGTTGATAAGCTCTGAGAATAACATTTGCGTTGGTGTAGTTTTAAGAACGAAATCTAAAAAAAATCGCAAGAAAATTATTAGACTTCGCAACGGGCCGTGCAGCAGAAATAGTAATATTTTAATTTCGCCATAACTTCAAAACCAAATGTCCTATATTAATCATTCAGAGACCAAATATTATCTACATAAACTGTAGTTACTTAGTGATGAAATAATTTATTTTGATAAGGATTAATAGCATGAGTAAAATAAACGCGTTTAAATGTAGTCCAATAAATTCAAGATTTCTAAATAAAAAAATGGTTGTTGTGCCTCATTCGACATAGAGAGGTATAGTGTGTCGCGGACTTTTTTATAGATATTTATAAGATCTACAATTAATTAAAACATTTTATGGTTATATCTTTTATAGTTTAGGCAGCGTACGCAAAATAAGTAACTTTTCTGGTTGATTTTTTACACCTTGTGTCCGAAAAACCCAAATATCTTACGGAACCCTATTTTTTTCCAAAATAAAATTTAGCCTTTGTTACTCGTGGATAATGTAGCTTTCGAATGGTGAAAGAATTTTTCAAATCGGTCCAGTACTTTTTGAGCCTTTTCATTACAAACAAACAAACATACAAACAAAGTTTTCCTCTTTATAATATTAGTGTAGATAATAAATAAATTAACTTCCAGATGATGGCTACACCCTTTTCGCCTTCCATGGTAAACTCAACGAAGAAATGGAAGGTCTTGAGGCCGGCCAGTGGTCAAGAGACATAACTAAGCCTAAAGATGGAAGGTGGTACTTTAGAGATCGGAATGCGCAGCTGAAGATAGGTGACACTATCTACTTCTGGACTTATGTGATTAAGGACGGCCTTGGATACCGTCAGGATAATGGAGAATGGAAGGTTACTGGTGAGTGGTGAACTTCGCCTTGGGGAACTATGACACTTACAATAAATAAAATGTTCGATGTTGAGAAGACAATTAAAATAGCCATAGCCGAAATAACCTTTCTTTTTATATCCCCCCAGATGTGAGGTACAATGATCTCTTACCTATTAAGATCCGAAGGAGATCCTTTTGAATTCTTCAAGTATCATCTGCTATCTTCCAATATCCCATGTTTAAACATAACTGTCTGAATAAAAATACATTAGGTATATTGAGTTTCTGTATCACCTAAAATTAAAAATATAACAATACAGACCTCATTTCTATGCATCATAAGGATCTAAATTAACATATAGTTTACTAGCTACACCGTTTTTTTCGCTTTGTACTGCTATTCTGATCAAGTGGATTATAGCATGATGTTGCTTATAAAATATCCCCATGCAAATATCAAATTTTAACCAAATCCGTTAAGTATTTTTTGCATTCAAGAGTAACAAAAATCCATCCATCTAAACAAATTTTCGCGTTTATAATATTATTATGATAACAACATCGCACTGACCTTTTTATGGGAAACGATTTAATTAGTATTTAAATCCCATTAAAAGGCCAGAATTTTTTTCACTTACGTCATTTTCTTTTTAAAATCGTTTTTAGAGTTTAATTAATAAAATAATGTAACATATTGCAGGTGTATACCAAACAAGCACCTCGTAAAAGCTTGTAACCATATCACATTTTCAGGTTACGTCGACGAAGCAGGAAATCCTGTTAATCCTGGCGCTGCACCCGTCTCTGGTGACTCATCCAACCCTCAAACCACATCCAAAGGACCAGCCATTCAAAAACCCGTAACCCCAACACAAAATAAACCTAACGTTCAATATCCATGCGAGATCTCAGTCTCCAAAGTGAACGTACCAGGATTTGTCTGCAGGGGACAGTTACTCTTTGAAGACAATTTTAACTCTGGTATTGATAAAGGCAAGATTTGGACTCCAGAGATCAAGTTTCCTGGTGAACCGGTGAGTTGGATTAACTTACAGCCTTTTTGACCTAGCAGAATAAGTCTCGTTTTAAATCGTAGTCGTATGTTCGATCCCAAGGCCGGACTCTTGATGTAGATTCTAAGATTTCTTTCTGGGTTTAGTTGGTTGAGTGACTACCCTTCGTGCCTTGGAATAACATCATCTATAACAAGCGTATATAGGGGAACGAGAAGTAGCGTGCTCTTGTGTTACAACATAATACTGCAGTCACCAACCCGCCTGCCAAGCATGGTAATTATGGCAATAACTCTCAACGACCTTGCCAAGGTCTGTAGCCTGGAGGATTCCCATTTTTAGCAGTGGACATATACGGGCTGATAAGGTTAAGAAAATTTAAATAAATATGAATATAGGTATTCCCGTGCAAAGATTTTGGAAAATCTTTGAAAATTTGAAAAGAACTGGTAGGTAGAAATAGAAAGGTACGCATCATAAGAACATGATTTAAAATATTTTAAATGTGTCTATATGAATAAAGAATGTTAGACTTTGACTTAGAAATCAAATATCAAACTGACAGCTGTAACTGATTGCTTAAATTACCTCAAATTAATTAGACTTTAAACTAACCTCAAACAAGTTTTGCTCCTAAAATCAAAATTATTTTTAATTGTACTGCTAGAATTATGGTTTTGCTATTAAATAGCTCTTTATATAACTTTTCGCGTGTGGTTTCACCCGCTTAGTTCCCGTTTCCGTAAAACTTTAACATTAAATATAGCCTATGTTAATTCTCGAATACGAAGCTTTATAATGATTATCAGATCAGATGGGACACGTCTTTATAGTATTAGATTATCCTTTTAGAGTTCCTCACCTGAAGGGTAAAAACGGGACCCTATAACTAAGATTTCGCTGTCAGTCTGTCTGTCTGTCAATAGGCTGTATCTCAATAACCGCGATAGCTAGTCAGTTGAAATTTTCACAAATAATGTATTTCTATGGCCGCTATAACAACAAATACTAAAAATAAAATAAATATTTAAGGGGGGCAAAAAACTTATTTTTTTTGTTGCCACTTTTTTGCTCCATATCAATAACGGCAACAGGTAGACGCTTGAAAATGGCACGGAACCCTTCTTGCGCGAGTCCGACTCGCACTTGACCAGTTTTTATAAAAGATAGCTCTTCTAATTAATTTCTTTTGTGTTCTAAAAATAAAGTTACTTAGCAACATCTCATAAACAAAGAAGTTTAGACTCTTTTTAGAACAAAGAAGAAATAAAGAGAACTACATAGATTTAACAATTAGCAATTAATGAAAAGTCTTAACACTGTTATAAAAATCTTCTTCAACATTTACAGGACTACCCCTTCAACGTGTATCTGAATGACAGGAATCTCCAAGTACGTGATGGTAGACTAATCATCAAGCCTAATACTCTAGAGTCCAAGTATGGTGATGACTTCGTTAGAGAGTCCCTTGACATCACTTCCAGGTATTTATTGTCATTCTTCTTCATCACTATTTCTATAATTTAGCTCTTATAATGTCAACTGCTGAATACGATCCACACTCAAAAGCGGTTTGGCCATAGTTACCACGAGAGGCAAGCGGGTGAACTTATTCCGACAAAGAGTGCAGTGGTACTCTTCTGGAAATGCAATAATCCACCAGATCATTCACCGCTCTAAATGTTCGGCGAACCAATCTCTTGGGAACGGCAAGCCAACCTAAAATTTCAACTGTCTTCCATCGAGCAGTGGTTGACTACCCTTTCAGAGGCGCGTTGAAACGTTTTTTGTAATTCTTGGTACCACACCCTAAACCCTTTGGTTGTTGCGGCATCTGACTATAGACCCTTCCGAACAAAACGTTGCAAACCCCGAGGCACGTGAACCACCAACTGCCTCACATCGGGATGATACTTACAATTATTTCGAGAAAATTTTTAGTAACTTCTACTATGGTCTGACCCAGAAAATGACTGGACTCTGAAGATACAGCCGAGCATATTAACGTTATACCAAAGAGGCATACTCAGTCAACAAAATCCACTGACACTTAAAACACGTCTTATACCACTTGGCTACGGAGTTTGTGATATATATTTAGGTACTAGCTGCGCCCCGCGGTTTTACTCGCATAACTCGCGATATTTTGTAGCCTATATTATGTGTGTTGTTTCCGGCCTAGGATGACCACCACATGTCTTCTCATGATTGTAGTGATGGTGATGACTTAATGAGCAAACAGCTAGATGGGCAGCAGAATCTATCAGTAGAGATTATATATGCCACCTATCAGCCTGCAAAACGTTGTAGTCAATGACTCTGGCTTTTCGATTCGAAAAAAAGCTAAAGTTAGAGATTACTAGGGAAATATCAATAATTTAGTCGGAATTAATTTCAGATGTACAGGCATTATTGGTACGGCGGAATGTTCTCGGCAAGCCACGGGTCCTCAGATTTTGCCGCCCATCATCACCGCTAAAATCACCACCAAGAACAAGTTCGCCTTCAAGTATGGTAGAATTGAAGTCAGTGCACGACTTCCTCTCGGAGATTGGCTGTATCCAGGTAAATGCAACTTTGTTTTATAAAGTGTTCTACGTTAGGGAAAATATTTATATCTAGCTGCGTCCCGCGGTTTTACCCGCGGTTAAAACACGCGACGCGTTCTTGGCTTGGCTTTAGACCAGATCGCAGCCCGCGCTGGTTGATCTAATTTCTCAAACCACGCGACTTAAGGCTCGAGCACACCGAATGCGTATGCGTTACTACGGCGTAATCACGCCGTAGACACGCGCGTAGTTACGGCGTAACCCGATGTCACACCGGGTTACGCATACGCTTACGCATCCGAGCCGAGTACGCAACGCACATGGCCTATTGCGTACCCGGCTGCGGCAGCCATATTTTATTCTGTTTTCGAAGGTTGTGTTGTGCACGATGTCTGACATGACGAGGAAGAAGCAATATTAATACTATTGTGCCAGAATAATCCTGCGGAATATATATATTTATACGATGCATTTTTGTAGAATTTACTTTTTGGATTGTAGATACATTCATAAATACGCACAATTTCAATAAGTTTTTCTATTCATTATAAAAACAATACAAAACACCACTACGTGCCAGTATATTTGTAAAAAAATACAACTGACTGCAAGTTACGCGCGTAGGGCTACGCACAGCAAAGGTACGTCCGTGTACACGCACGTACCTTTGCTGCTCGGTGTGACGTCCAATAAGGCGCGCCATTGAATACAACGTCATCATGCAACGTTGCCGCTCTGCTCTGCGTAAGGTACGGCGTAGGTCACGCAGTCAGTTTGTGCCTTGGGAGCTGCATGCCTTGAGCACACCGGATGCGTATGCGTAGACGTAAGCGTAGACGTGCACGTACCGCTGAGTTGTAATGTATGGAACCGTATGAGACAGGACACACCGCTTGCGTAACGTAGACGTGCGCATAGACGTAATGCGTAGCCCTACGCAATGCAGCTCCCAAGGCACAAACTGACTGCGTGACCTACGCCGTACCTTACGCAGAGCAGAGCGGCAACGTTGCATGATGACGTTGTATTCAATGGCGCGCCTTATTGGACGTCAGACCGAGCAGCAAAGGTACGTGCGTGTACACGCACGTACCTTTGCTGTGCGTAGCCCTACGCGCGTAACTTGCAGTCAGTTGTATTTTTTTACAAATATACTGGCACGTAGTGGTGTTTTGTATTGTTTTTATAATGAATAGAAAAACTTATTGAAATTGTGCGTATTTATGAATGTATCTACAATCCAAAAAGTAAATTCTACAAAAATGCATCGTATAAATATATATATTCCGCAGGATTATTCTGGCACAATAGTATTAATATTGCTTCTTCCTCGTCATGTCAGACATCGTGCACAACACAACCTTCGAAAACAGAATAAAATATGGCTGCCGCAGCCGGGTACGCAATAGGCCATGTGCGTTGCGTACTCGGCTCGGATGCGTAAGCGTATGCGTAACCCGGTGTGACATCGGGTTACGCCGTAACTACGCGCGTGTCTACGGCGTGATTACGCCGTAGTAACGCATACGCATTCGGTGTGCTCGAGCCTGCATTGCGTAGGGCTACGCATTACGTCTACGCGCACGTCTACGTTACGCAAGCGGTGTGTCCTGTCTCATACGGTTCCATACATTACAACTCAGCGGTACGTGCACGTCTACGCTTACGTCTACGCATACGCATCCGGTGTGCTCAAGGCATTATTATTATTTTGTGTATACTAGTTTTGCTCGCGACAATTTTTCATTTTATATTATTTATATATATATATATATATATATATATTATATTGAAATTTTATTAAAATAAGATTATAGTATATAGTGTTTTACCATAAGTGACCATACAGTTAAGTTATATACCACTAGCTGACCCGGCAGACTTCGTACTGCCTCAATCGATACATAAAAGACCTTTACATTTGTATAAAATAAACTGGGCCGTAGAGACTTCGTTTATGCGGTACTCCTACCCCTACACTACCCCTACCCTACACTACCCCTACCCTACACTACCCCCACCCTACACTACCCCTACCCTACACTACCCCTACCCTACACTACCCCTACCCTACACTACCCCTACCCTACACTACCCCTACCCTACACTACCCCTACCCTACACTACCCCTACCCTACACTACCCCTACCCTATCTCTTCCCTACCCCTACCCTACACCTACCCCTAATCTACCCCTACCCTACCCTACACCTACCCTAAAAAATCTTAGCAAAAAAATAAAGCTCAAATTGACTCTACATTTTAGTTAGAAAACGTTTGTATGGGAAAAAGAAAAAGGCTGTTTTAAGGGGTTTTCAGGCAACTACTAATAAATTAAAAATTAATTAAAAAAACATTGTCCAGCGGACAAAATTGTGAATCTAAACCATTCCCAGATCCCCTTGAACACACACAAAAAATTTCATCAAAATCGGTCCAGTCGTTTGAGAGAAGTTCAGTGACATACACACTCACAGAAGAATTATATATATAAAGATATATATATTATATAGATCAGTGCCCCCTCCACCCCGCCCGCCGCGATGCCCGGCGCGCTTTTCAGACTGCATCACAAACAACGGCCACGGCGCTATGGCGGTTTTGTTTACTGTTTGAATTTTTTAATTCGTAATATCTTTTGAATGGAAAGTCCAATTTAAATAATTTAAAAACTATTTTATAGGTAGTTAAATGGTCTTGACCATAAAATAATTTATTTGGATAAGGATTAATATAAACACATAAATAGCATGGTTTGAATTTGGTTAGCATTTTCATTTATGTTTAAAATGAAAAAAGTTGTTGTAGTGACATAACTACAATAGTTGGACATATGCTACCGCGGAGTTTTTTGTAGACATTATGATGTTCTTCAATATTGTTGTACATTATTTTGTTCTATCGCTTATAGTTTCGGCAGCGCATTCGACGAAAGACATTTTAAGACTCATTTTTCTACACCTTCGGTTACATTGTTCAAATTTTACCAAGGATCCCTAATTTTTTTCAAAATGAAATGTAGCCTATGTCAAATTGGAAAAATGTAGCATTCTATTGGCGAAAGAATTTTTTTAATCGGCCCAGTACTTTTTGAGCCTATTCATTACAAACATACAAACATACAAAAATAGGTACAAATCTTTCCTCTTTATAATAGTGTAGATTTACTAGACCTGTATATAATGTTAAAAATATTGTTCCTAATTAGGTATATCAAAAAAAATTACTTAAATGTGTTATCCATTGTAAATGACGTATAAAAAGCGCGAATTATTCGTCTACGCTACTAATGAACTATTTCATTCATTTCATTTCGTTACTTTGCTCCAATGAGTCGGTGCGTGAGTTTTTGTAGCCTATATGTTAATCGAGCTTATTAACTTTCCCCGTGCAAAGTTTCAGCCAAATCCATTCATTAGTTTTTGCGTGAAAGAGTAACAAACATCCATCCATCCATACTTACAAACTTTCTCGTTTATAATATAAGTAGGATATATAAATAAATCTATCGCTTCCTCCTCTCTTCTAACTTGTCGTTCCGACAGGGTAGTTTGTACTGGGCCGGATTGCTCACGCGTACCCGGACCCCGCCATCGGTGGATCGAAGGAGTGTCCGGGGGGTTTTTGTGGTGTAGGGTCCTCTCCTCGTGGTATGAGTTTAGCATACCACGCTATGGAGAGGGCGAGTCCCACATATCCCACCGCCAGCGCTCGAATACGCTGCAGCGGCGGTGGGAATGCGTAAATGCAAAAAAAAAAGATTACTTTGTACTGGTTTTGTCTTTGTAACAACTTCATCAACAGCCCGTTTACGTCCACTGCTGAACATGGGCCTCCTCTTAACAGACCTTGGCAAGCCAGGATCGTAGAGGGATGTTGCCATAATCACCACGCTTGGCAGACGGATTGGTGATCGTAGTAAGATGTAAACCTTGAGCTAATAGATGATGCTGCCCATCCATCAGCCATATGTCCCTTAGTCGCCTTTTACGACCCCAACGGGAAGACATGGGGTGGTCTATTCTAAGCCGGAAACCACACGGCACAACCTTGTAACAACTTATTACTATATTATTATTATGCTCCTTTAAACTTCTAGAAATCCAACTGGAACCTCGCGACCATATCTACGGCGTACAGAACTACGCGTCCGGTATACTCAGAGTGGCCACCGTCAAGGGCAACGTGGAGTACTCCAAGAAGCTGTACGCGGGACCCATCATGTGTGACACCGAGCCTTACAGGTACACTCATCAACATCATCAGCCCGTATAACGTCCACTGATGAACTGGGACTCTGCCCGAGAGAGGGTTGTTGCCATATGTACGAGCAATAACTCCGTACACTGAGATGTGGTTGTCGGTATGCCGGGCGAGGTGTGTGCCCGGCGGCCGACGGCCTTGAATCACACGGGATGTGACAGGAAATAAACTCATTGTTCTTGTCCGTAAAATGATTACTGTTTATATTTTTTTAACACCGTTGCTCGTAAAGCTGACGTAATTCCACCGGTTTTAAATATGTAAAGCGGGTCATAAAAAACGCGTGTGTTACCAAAGCAAATAGTTAAGTTATAGTCCATACAAATTCCATAACAGTATTATTTGCCATTTCGCGCGCTGTTGCTATTCAAATTTCGAACTAATCGCCGCGCGGCGCCAGTCAGTAGGCAGCGCTAGCGCGCTGTTAAAATGGCGGGAAAGCAACAGTGTGCATTCACAGATTCAGATTATTTAAAATAAAAAAAATCTGTTTATTCGGTAATTTAAAAACTTGGCTGCATGCTCTAACGTCTTTGCCAACATTTTCACGCAGCTACGGCAGAAAATAATCCTCGCGCCATTTTTCTCACATTTTCTTTTCTTTGTACTTGTATTGTGAAAAATGTTTTTTTTTCTGTTTCCTCGCAAATGTGTTAAAACACGTCGTACGATATACGTGCGTATGGGTTATAACATGCTCGGCTCGGGCTGAAATTCCGCCTCGCATGTTATAACCATCATAACGCACTAATATCGTAATGTACTAAAAACATATTATTTTATAAGGTGAAATGTAGGTTATTTGTGGCGGGTGCAATCGCCTAGTCAGCAAAAGTACGCGAGTCATCGGCACTATAGTAATGCTTAGTTAGATAAAAACTGAAACAATTAATATCATGTGGCGATGCTCGTACACCATAGTCACCACGCTTGGCAGGCGGGTTGGTGACAGCAGTATTATGTTGTAACACACAAGGAAAAGTTGCTGTCTGTTTCCTACCATAACTTATGTTGTAATACCCGTTACCTTGTATACGATTGATATAGATGATGTTAAAACAATCGGGACCAACGGCTTATCGTGCTTTCCGAGGCACGGAGGGTAGTACCTCAGCCAACCTGACCTGGAAGGCAATTTGAGAATTTACACATAGATTTCTTGCCCGGCACATAATTTGCATAATAAAGTGTTCACTACTCATCATTTTTAAAATGTAGATAGGTACCTACCTAATTTAGATAATGTTAGACTCCGTAGCGTAGCGGCATTTAGCTCGCTTTAAATCTCGTAGGTCGTGGGTTCGATTCCCACGACGGGTAGGAAATCTTAGTGTAAATTCTAAGATTTATTACCGGATCCGGTTGGTTGAGGGACTACCCTCCGTGCCTCGGAAAACACGTTAAGCCGTTGGTCCCAATTGCTATTATATCATCTATAATAATCGTATATCAAAGAACGGGCAGCAGCGTTTCCTTGTGTGGTACAACATAATACTGCATTCACCAACCCGCCTACCAAGCGTGGTGACAATGGCAAATACCTTCCCTCGGAAGGAGGCCTATGTTCAGCAGTGGACGTTATACAGGGTGGTGGTAATAATGTCGATAAAATTGGTGTCATCGTTTAAATATTTAAGTAATTTTAAATGCAACTTTGGAGATATTTGCCGAAGTTATGTCATTGCCGATAGATGGCGCTAACTTAGAGACGTGCTATAAAAGTGTAATATTCATCACAATTTAATAGGTAATCGGTAAAGTATTTAACAATTTTATATTTTCTTTTTGTTCAGGTCAGCAAATCTTAAAGAAAAGATCGGCTACGATTTATGGAACAAAGGATTCCACAACTACTCCCTAGAATGGAGGCCAGGTATATACTTTACTATATTAAACTTATCTATTTTAACCCTAAACCAGGCCGTGGGTATGTTTAGAATTGCTTGGTTTCGATCAATATTACAAGTACTTAAAGTCCAAATTATGGTGGGTTCTATATTCCCTCTGCCTGTTAAATATTATTTAAAGTTAAAATTATGACATTGAAATCTGATAGATTTCAAGTAAGTTTTGATTAATTTCATGTTGTGTTCAGAATTTGATAATAATGAAAATGGTAATAAGTATTTAGTTACTAGCTCCTCGCGTGCGGTTTCAACCGCTTAACTCCCGTCCCCATAGGAACTAATTAAATATAGCTTAATATTATAACGGGGAAGAGTTTGCTTGAACGCGCTAATCTCAAGAACATCTGATCTGATTTAAAAAATACCTTTAATATAGTATTAATAATTAACCATAAAACCGGCTTAGAATAGACCACCCTATGTCCTCCCATGGGTGTCGAAAAAGGCGACTAAGGGACATATAATAATAATAATAATTTATTCTCATTAAATGTTTTAACAGTTTCAAAATAGTGACCGGAGTCACCTAGTAAGCAAAAATATGCCTGAGGCAGGTGACTCCGCTCTTCCATAGCCATAGTTTCTGTTACATTCATAATTTTATTTATTTATTTAAACATATTCATACTCAATGTAGTGGGTGAACGTAAGCCATAAATATTTTAATGAGAAGGGGATGATAATTATTTTTAAGACTAGATTATACAATAATAAGCCATAATTATTTTAAATGACAAAAATAACCATTCCGGTTATTAAATAAATGATAGTACAATAATTAAACTTACAATGAACTCAAAATTAAATTCAAATCAAATTGAACTTAAATTAAGTTAAACCATACCTAGATTAAAATTAAATGAAAATTAAATAAAGGTGCAATCAAATTAACTAAAATAAAATAAAATAAAAATAATAAATAAGTTAGAATTTGAAGTAGATTAAAAATTAAACTAAATTTAAATCAGATTAAATAAATTAAATTAAATTAACTTTATTGAAACAATACATTAAAATTAAAATCATGTGTGTGTGTGTCTGTGTGTGTGTGTGTAGGTGTATGTGTGTTTTATTTCAGGTGTTCTAATAAAGCCTCCGTTTCCTCATAATTTAATGGCATAAGAAAGTATATAGTAACATATGGCTGATGGATGGGCAGCAGCATCTATTAGCTCAAGGTTTACATCTTACTGCGATCACCAATCCGTCTGCCAAGCGTGGTGATTATGGCAATATCCCTCAACGATTCTGGCTTGCCAAGGTCTGTTAAGAGGAGGCCCATGTTCAGCAGTGGACGTAAACGGGCTGTTGATGATGATTGATGAATTAACCATAAACCTTTTATTGTTAGATAATAATTCATTGAAGAATGCTATAGCATTCTTCAATAAATTATTATCTGGTATACCAGGCTATATTTAATTATCAAGTTCCTAATAGAACGGCAGTTACGCAGGTGTCACCGTGTGCGGGAAGATAGTAAAATATAAGTTGAAATTTCTCAAACTTGCTATCATGCTCACGCTCATTCAGTGTATTGGCCTAACTATCATAATAATATAAATAAAAGGGCCGTAGCTAAAAAAAATAGATGTAGACTACTTAAATCCGAAGTGAATAAATATTAAAGTTGTGCCTTACTATCCGATATATATCCGCCCACGTAGACCAGAAGTCCGAGAGGTCCGCGAACTGTAAAATAGAGCGACAGTTGCACAAAACTCCCCTAAAATACTAAAAGTCATAATCCCTCAATTTCATCGCCAGCGACCGCCCTGCCGAGGTCCTTTTGCGCAGGTTGCTTAGTTTGTAGTTTTTAAACCATTTATTAAGGCTGGAGCGCTGCTCGCCTTTATGCCCGGTTAAGTGCCAAAGGCCTCGTGGCTACCTACGTAACCCCATACGAAAAAAAAAGCTGATCCTTAAAAATGAATATTGGCTGTTCAAGTACGAATTGAACGTATTCGCAGACGGCTTCAGTATGTTCGTGGACGGTGAGAAGTACGGAGACATCAGCGCTCCCGCGGAGGGGTTCTACCAGAGCGCGGCGCAGAGCCACGTGCAGGCCGCGGCGCAGTGGCTCAAGGGCACGGTCATGGCGCCCTTCGATGATATGGTAACTATATACAGGGTTCTATAGCTCCTTATCTATACTCTATCTATATCTATACTAATATATAACGCTGAAGAGTTTGTTTGTTTTCTTGAACGCGCTAATCTGAAAAGTGTATCTTTCAGTGTTAGATAGAATAGAAGGTACCTTTATTAAAATTATGAAGTTCTTACGGGAGTTTGAAGCTAGTGGCAAGATATATACAGTGTTTTGTACTGCCATATCTACACTTCCATAGATACAAATATACTGGATGACCTTTTTACCGTCTTGATAATAATATGGTGGGTTGTGTAAGTGGAATAGAATCTATAGTATATTTGTACTAGTATTCGGTAATTAGAGTTTCGAAAATCTCATAAATTATTTATGTGATACATTTCTTTTATTACTTAAAAGAAATAGATCCTTCATAGCGCGTGCGTAAAATAGGTGCTTATGATACCTAGGCCGCAATCACACATGAATGAAAAAGCGTAACTACCTACTAACTACGCATTTTTCGTTACGATTTTCACTCTATGTCAGAAAAAAGATAAAGTAACTATGCCCTAGACATCTATTTCATATATAAAGATTTTTCAAGACGATAAAATAGTTCACCCAGTATAAAGCTAAATTTGTTCTCAGGAACTACTAGTCCGATTTGAAAAATTCTTTCATTGTATCTAACACTGAAAGACACTGCTATCTTAATTTAGCTCGAAAGGTTAACAAGAACAAGTAGTGTGTAAACATTCATGCAGTAATTTTCTAAAAGAAAAAAAAATGCATATACAGGGTTACCGGTAATTCGAAGTATCCGTCAGGGGGACCGACCTGTAAAAAATTTGACCCCCCATATGTATGGCCGAAATTCAATGGTTTTAGAGATATTTGAGTTTAAAGGGTTTTTCGATATTTACCCAAAATTTTACATTTAATTCCAAATAAAAAAGGTACATATTTGAATGGGTACCATTACACAATAGGCAAGTTGTTTAAGTTATTTATACGATTAATGTCATATTCGAATTACCTGTATTATTTATTAATTATATGTATATATTTTTCGTTCCCAGTTCTACATTTCCCTTGGTCTGAACGTGGGCGGAGACCAAGAGTTCCGCGACGGTCCTTCGAAGCCGTGGACCAACCGCGCCACTAAAGCAATGCTCAACTTTTGGAACGCGAAGGACCAGTGGTACCCGACCTGGTACGATGACACCAGCGCGCTCGTGGTAGACTATGTTAGGGTCTACGCTTTATAGGAATAGAAGAGAATAGAATAGAATCTTTATTAGAAGTATAAGTAGTATAGTTGTCTGTATGTCTGTCCCTATGTATGCATCATCGTCATCTACGTACACTGCTGCATGGGCCTGCTCCCAAGAGAGGGTTTTTGCAACAGTCACCACGTTTGGCAGGCAGGTTGGTGACCGCAGTTTTATGTTGTAACACACAAGGAAACGCTGCAGCCCGTACCTTGGTATACGATTGGTATATGATGCTATAACAATCAGGACTAACGGCTTAACGTGCTTTTCGAGGCACGGAGGGTAGTCCCTAAATTATCCTGACCTGGAAAGAAAATCACAAAGATTTCTTGTCCGGCGTCGGAATCGAACCCACGACCTATGAGATTTTAAGCGAGCCAAATACCACTTAGATCTTTAAAATCAATCAACCGCATTTCGCCTCCCGCTCCGCTACCGATGATTATATTATGTATATTTAATACATCAGCATTGAACCCGTGCGAAGCCGGGGCGGGTCGCTAGTTTGTTTAGTTTATTTTAGAATTACATATTATCGCTTTCAAGACGTGACATTAACATTATGTAGACTTAAATTTAAATAAATTAAATGTAGGGTAAAAGTATGAAATTAAGAAGGGATTCCTTTAATAGGAGATAGTGTCATGTATACTGATTAAGTTAATGAAGAAATGTCTGTAAAATAATAAACCGTATGTTTACAATAGAAAAATAAAATGATTTAAATATGTATTACCTATTTTTCTTTAAGCTAAGATATGCCTAATCCCTCAATATTTAACCCCTAACTATAGTCGTGGGTCCATTGGACCCATGTTAATTTTTCAAACAAGCATTAAAAGAACTACGAGCGGTGGAGCTCCTTCTGCGCCTCAGTACCTTCAAACAGTAAGCCGTACACAGGGAGATGGACAGTGAATGTAAGTACATGCATATGCATGGGTCTGTAGAGGAACGGTTAGTAGTGTTCCTCCACAGAAAATGGAGATCAGATCTTCTTTGCCGGGCGAAGGTGGTGTGCCCGGCGAACGGCGGCCATTTGTTACTGTTCGGAACTTGTATATGTTCGAATTGGCTTGCGAACTTGTATTGCGATACAGGTTAGTTGGAAAGCTAGGTGGTAGATGGCGCTGCTTGTCTTCTTGTAGCTTTTTGTGCGGCTATTGAAGATGTCGGCACAGGTCCAGGACCCACGACTATAGATACGTAATTTTGCCAATTCTTGCATTCTAGTGGTTTTCGAGTTTAATTTCAGGTTTTCATAATAGAAAATAAAAGAAATCTGTCAACCAACCGGGTTGATATATTGGAGCAATCGTTGAATGCTGAAAGGCTGTGATTCTTAATAAAAAAGTCTAAAAAGCTTTACATTTAGTCCACATGAAACAACGTAGTCGGAACAAAATAACTTTTGGAATTGTCTGCTTCAGAGGATTTCATTAACGGGCAGTAAGTAGCTGAAGAGTGAATATCTCACAATACAACTGAAACCAGTTCACAGGGAGACAGTAGCTACCTACAGATAATCTACCGTAACAGTACCTACCTACAGATAATCTACAATGGGCATGAAGACTAAAAAAATCTATTTAGTCCGTCAGTTGGATTACCAAAAAATATTGGACACGTATTTTTTTTTTCGTTCCTCAAACAGAAAATGACGACGATACAGCGCGTTGAAATTTCGTGTGACATCACTTCTAGGTACAATTAAACCTTATAGTGACGTCATAATACTGCGGTCACCAACCCGCCTGCCAAGCGTGGTGACTATGGCAAATTCTCTCCCTCGGGAGGAGACCGTTGTTGATGATGATGATGACGTCACAAGCACCCCTCTCCTGAGCTTTATAGATATAAACTAGATAGTTTGTTTTTGCTCTTTGTCAATTTTTTAATGAAAATTGACAAAAACTTTATTAAATCATTGTCAATTTTTCTTTATCAAATCAATATTTGATAGATAAAAAAATACGTGTCCAATATTTTTTTGGTAATCTAACCGGACTAAATAGATTTTTTAATTCTTCATGCCTATTTTTCATTAGGAATTTTATGACAGTCTACTTTATTAGTTTAAAACAGGGGTTCAGAAAATTTAAACACATCGGCAGCTGAATTTACCGTGGCTGAATTATGTAAAAAATGCAATATCGATCATTTTGTAAATTAAATTATTTTTTTCAAAAAAATCATATTGTCATATCAACGCGACATTTTATCATTGTCATGGCAACTTATAATATAAATTGTAGCTGCAGTTTACTACTAGATAGTTATACTTTTAGAGCAAACATTTTTCCAAGTTTAGTCAACCAGTTTAAACATATTATTATGCTATCCAGCAGCTTCCGTTACGCCATCCCAATCTTTAATTTGCAAAGAACCTTCTGATACCCTCTTTAACCCGAAGGCCTCCGAAAACTCTCCTGCAAGTCATCGTTTCCCAATTCCCCAGTAATCAACTGCCCTGGGCCCTGAGCCTAGGTAAAAACCCGACAAAGGGCACTCACTAGCGCAGGTTGCTTAGTTTTAATTTTACACCATTTAATAATTATTAGTTGGAACTTGTCTTTTCTGAAAATAAAGATATTTAAACCTTAACCTTTAATGTATTATTATAGCTGGAAAGCTTGTTAGCTTGAAAGTGTAAGATTTTATTTATCGAGGAAATAAACGATTTTTATTCAGCACTTAGGTTACACACATACACTTGTACTTGTCAAGAAAATTCACAACGCATATAAAATTAATTATAAATAGGTAACACAGTAAATGTTACCTATTTATAATTAATTGTTTAAATTAAATTTAATATGTTTAAATTAAAATATTATTAAATTATGTTTAAATTTATTTCAGGTGTGCTTGAACTCTATCAATCTTGTATTAGTAAATAAGCTCTTAATATTAATGTTAAAATAATGAAGGAAAGTTATAAGCTATATATAATTTTAAAGTTCCCACGGGAACGGAGGCAACGCGGTTGAACCCTCGCGCGGGAAGCTAGTGATTTTTAGTTCTAAATCAGATACCACAAGTTCCTTGGTTTGTTCATTCTAGTTGAGATCATTTAAAAATATTAATTTAAAACTAAATTTTACCCAAATATTTATAAAACATATTTTTATACAGGGTTATTTTTAAAACATTTACAACCTTTCAGGGAGTGAAAGAATTTGAGGGTTGGTTCCATAGTAAAAGTTGCTTATAATCAGTACTTTGTGTGTTAAAAATAACCCTGTATATTTATAGTAATTGAATTCTACTACATCTACATCAGCCTATATAACGTTCAGTGAACGTTATATACTAAACATGGACCTCCTCCCGAGGGAGGGTATTTGCCATAGTCACCACGCTTGGCTGGCGGGTTGGTGACCGCAGTATTATGTTGTACCACACAAGAAAACGCAGCTGCCCGTTCCTTGATATACGATTATTATAGATGATGTTATAACAATCGGGACCAACGGCTTTACGTTCTTTCCGAGGCACGGAGGGTAGTCCCTCAGCCAACCAGACCCGGGAAGAAATCTCAGAAATTACAGAAAGATTTCCTGTCCGGCGTGGGGATCGAACCCACGACCTCCGAGATTTAAAGCGAGCCAAATACCGCTACGCTACGGATATTGAATCGAATTCATTTTAGTCAAAATTTCCGACAGTCTGTATTTTTTGCAATATATTACTAAATTCTCATTGCAGAATCATGCGTCACTTTTTGTACAATCCCAAGACGATGTGTCGAACACAAGCGCAGTTACAAAATGTCTGCCTTACCGATCAGACGTGTTGTGGTGTTCAACTTTTTATTTTTATTTGTGTTACTACAAATTACTAGTGCTTATGTGCCACAAGTTACTATTGAGGCTTTGTTGCCTAAAGGATTGAAAGCTTCTATACCAGGTAAGATTATATTGTCTATATTTTTTAAATACCTAGTTTATTAGTTTTCTTGTCTAAGATTGGTACGAAAAATAGTCGGACCGGCTTCACGAATTGTTTTTTTTTTTAGTCGAAGACGAGAAAGGAATAAAAAAAAACAAGATGTACTCTCTTACTGTAATATTTAGTTTTGTTTTGCCAAATCCTAATTTTATATTGTTGAAAAAAAGTTTTTGCAATTTACTCATAGCTAGTTTTAAATCATTGGGTCATTGAGCCGGTCGGCTAGGGAAATAACCTGACGGCGCGAGAGTAAGGTCACTATCGATGAAGCCAATTAAAGGACAAGGCCCAACCCACGATTTTACGTATGTTTTATAAAACTAAAATTTTTAAAACTTACAAAATCATTCCGAAAAAATTTATATATGTTTAAAATTACTTATCTGTGGTTTGTTGAAACTCAGATAGATAGACTTCAATTTTTTTACTTCATTTTTTTTACTTAGGTACTTACCAATGTTATAGACCTCGTATTAATTTAACGATTCAAATTAGGTAGGTAAATCCCACTAATATTATAAATGCGAAAGTTTGTATGTGTGCATTGTATGTATGTTTGTTACTCTTTCACGCAAAAACTTCGGAATGGATTTGGCTGAAACTTTGCACAGGGATAGTTAATGAGCTCGATTAACATATAGCCGACCCTGGTCCAGAGCCAGTACCCTGGAGCAGAGTAAGGTGGCTAAAACCGCGGGGCACAGCTTATGTTTGTGTACATTTTATATTTACGGTAACCAATTACCTACTTAAGCATGTCCTGCTACTTGATAATTCGTATTGCTCTAATAATACAACTTTAAATTAATTAGGCCAAGAATCTTTAGTTACTTCTATACTAATAGCATTCTTAGGGGATGTCATTGCATATACTCAACAGGTTTTACAATTTTTGTGTGAAAGCCATATTATTTGTGAGTGTCATAGTATCACTATGTTTTAAGCAGCGGCGGCCTTAGGGGGTGGCGAACAGGGCTACCGCCCGGGGCCTCGCTCTTGCAGGGGCCTCGCACAACAACCCAAGAAAATTAAAAAAAATACAAAAATTAAACTCCGTTTTTTAAATTTACTTAAAACATTTATTTTTATCCTTAATTTAAAGTTAATTAATTGATGCTAAATCAAACAAACGGACTTTCTTTCGCGTCACACACTTTTTACAAAGGACAAATGGCCTCGCAAAGACCTTCCACCCGGAGCCTCGCAATGGGTAAGGCCGCCGCTGGTTTTAAGAAGAGATTACTTCGGAAACGGAAACCCGGGACCTTGTTAAAAAATACACGAGCTAGGCGTATCTATAGAATGTAATGATTTTGTTTTCTAATGATTTTATTGAGTAGACTGTGCATTTCAGCGAATGATTATAATTGTATAATTGTTGTTAAAACAAGTGATTCCCCGAGTTTATCGTAATCGGTTCAATTTCTTGACCATTAAGGTCGAGAGCGATAAACTCATAAGGTCACAGGTTCAGTTTAAGTTTACATGCAATTATATTAAGATTTTTTTGAGAACTGTATTAAATTTGCGTGCAATATTTATTGTTCATTTATATGATTAGGTAGATTAACGTACTTGACATATGCGGCAAAAAATAGTACGCCGAAATTGGCGTACCCGAGCCAGTCACGCTCAGCAGTGTTGGTTATAAGCGAAGTTACATGCCAGTTTGTGTAGTAAACTGTGTACCCTATAACAGTACAAGAAATAAGAAGGAGATCGGGATCACATACCATTGGTACAGAGTCTGATACACACTACAATATTGAGTTGCCGCATTTACGGAGCTATAGTTTTACGCTAGCGCGTTATCTCGATATCTCGTCGAGCGCGCGAGACCAATCGTATATTTAAGTTTGTACGTTTATTGGGCTAGCACTGATTTTATCAAGGTCCTTTAGGTAATTTTTATTTTGGTATAATATACCATAACATTGATAAGATATATTTGCTTTCCAATTAAGCTTAACCTACTACTAACCAGAGGGTCACGCAGATGAGTATAAATAAATGTTGAATTTGTTAAAAATCTAAAAATATACGCTCCATTTTGACAACCTATGAGTCTCTGTTCTCTAAATCTATACTAATATATTAAGCTGAAGAGTCTGTTTGTTTGTTAGCTTGAACGCGCTAATCTAAGAAATTTAGGACTTATTTCAGTGTAAGATAACCCATCTATATTTTATTATGAATCGTGGGAACACGGGAATGGGAGCTACGCGGGTTAAACCGCGCGTGGAAAGCTAGTTCAAGATAAATGATGTTCCTTTTTTGATTTTTACACTATAATATCTTACAGATGACTCCTCCATCTCTCTCTTCGTGTTCAACGGCAACGTCAACCGGCCCATAGACAAGACAGACGTTGGAACCATAAATATAGAAGTGACACAAGCTAAAGATGGCCGTTGGACTGCAGAAGATAACCGTGTGGAGCTGAAGGTCGGAGACGTGGTCAACTACTACGTGTTTGTGTCCGCGAACAGGACTGGTTATTTGAAAGATAACTTGAGTTTTAAAGTTGAAAGTAAGTTCTCATCATCATCAGCCCGTTTAACGTCCACTACTGAACATGGACCTCCTCCCGAGGGAGGGTATTTGGCAGGCGGGTTGGTGACCGCAGTATATTGATATACGATTATGATGATGATGTTTTAACAATCGGGACCAACGGCTTACCGTGCTTTCCGAGGAACGTAGGGTAGTCCCTTAAACAACCTTAGAATCTTAGAATTTACACTAAGATTTCCTGTTCGGTGTGGAGATCGAACCCACGACCTCCGAGATTTTAAGCGAGCCCAATACCGCTATGTTGGTTGGAGGTTGTCAAAGTAAGTTTTAGATACATCATATTATTATTATACAGGGTTATTGGAAATGGGTTGTATTTCTGTTACGATATTAGAGATGTGGTCAAAAACAACAGATTTTGTCATATAATTATGTGCCCTAAACTTTTAATAATAATCCAGGTTGGACCTCGGTAAATGCAAAATTTACTAAAATACAATGATATTTCCAGCTAATTGGTTAATAATTGTAAACTATCAAAAAGAATAATAATATGGCGAGAAACTACTACACTTTTTTAGTAGCGTATTTATTACCTCAAATAACTCAAAAAACCATTTAACTAATTTAGGGTAAAACATTATATGACAAAATCTGTTGCTTTTGACCTTATCTATAACATACGAACAGAAATACCCCTACGTCACATTTCCAGTAACCCTGTATAGTAAATATTTTTTTAAAGATTACTAGCAGAATTTTTGCACTCTTCTAGTTTTCTTGCTAACCCCTCGTGCTAAGCTAAATGTTTGTCTATCGAGTGGGTTCAGTTCGGTAGTACAATGGGTGGGGAACGAACGGGAGACCACAGGATCGCAAGTCCGACGCCCTAGCTATTGAGCTACGGCCGCTTGTCCTCAACTCTATGGAAGGTTGGTTCCAACTTAATTTGAGAAAAAAAAACTTTATATTTAACTATACTTACGCCTAAGTGCAAAAATACGAATTTCTACGTTTGTGTAACACTTTCAGCTCTAGTAGACCCGTTTATCAACCAAGCGAACCCCACCCCTCGCCCCCCCAACTGCAAACCGACGGTCACCCGTGTGCGCGGTGGCAGCGCTTGCGCAGGACAGACTGTTTTTGAAGACAACTTTAATACTTTTAGAGAAGATGTGTGGCAGATTGAGCAGTATATACCATCCGTGGAGTCACCGGTAAGATAGCTTTTTTATTACCTAGTTTTCTCTTTATACATAGAATATAATAGAGTACTCTTTATTGTACACATAAAAGTAAACAGGATAAAGAAAATATAATAGACACAGTACAATGGGCGGTCTTATCGCATAAAGCAATTTCTTCCAGACAACCTTTGGATGGATAATGGAATTCACTAGGTAAATGACGTAGGTAGATAGTGTGTAATTTAAAATTTAAGATATTTTATTTAATACCAATATTTTAATATAAATATATAGGTCGGTACATAAGATTATGTTATTACTCAAAATAAATACAATAATAAAATATATACTACATACTATAAACAACATTATGATATATATAGGTACATAAATAGTTAATATAAATATATGTAAATGTATACAACAAAAGGACAATTTATAAACGCAAATAGTGTTCTTTGATTAGTTTGTTAAATGTTGAGTGAGTCTGAGCACACATACATCTTAAAATGAAAGGATGATGGGCAAATCTCTATGGAATCTGGGCGTAAACCAACAAAAATGTAACTACTATTATTCGTTAGGACTTAGTACTAGAAATGTATTTTCTTATATATAAATACCAAACAACCCCGGGTTTGCTTGAAACTGAACAGAACGAAATAAAACAAAAATACTATTATTTATTATGTTATTATTATGCATTGATACAAAGAGTTGTAGAGGAACGGTTGGTGGTGTTCCTCCACAGAAAATGAAGATCTTCTTTGCCGGGCGAGGTGGTGTGCCCGGCGACCGACGGCCATTTATTACTGTTCGGAACTTGTATATGTTCGAATTGGCTTGCGAACTTATATTGCGCGATACAGGTTAGTTAGGACAAGACAAGTGTTCTATTTGCGGATGACTTGTCAGTGGTATTTTCAAGTACTAATGAAACCGAAGCAAATAATGAACTAACAAATACACTATCGTCAATTAGCCACTGGCTAGAGGAACATAACCTACTATTAAATTATACTAAAACAAAAATCATGCAATTTAGACCTCATCAAAAAAAACAATTGAATATAAACTTCACTTATAACAATACAGAAATAGAATGCGCAGATAGCTTTAATCTACTAGGACTAGCCATAGACAAAAATATTAATTGGAAAGCACATATTGAGAACCTATCAAAAAAGCTGTCTAGATTCACTTACGCCTTAACACACCTAAAAAAGACTACAGACCTAAAAACCGCCAAAATAGCCTACTACGCTTATGCCCATTCATGGCTGAGTTATGGTGTAATTCTTTGGGGTAACAGCTGCGAAGTCCAAAAAATATTTATATTACAGAAAAAATGCATAAGGATTCTGTCAAATATAGGCGCAAGAGATAGTTGCAAACCATACTTTACGGAGCTGAACATATTGACTCTAACCTCTTTATATATCTTAGAACTTTGTAAATTCGTAAGGAAAAATTCCCACCTATTCAAACAAGCTAAAGATAACTACTCTCGACCTCTAAACCTAAGACATAAAAACAGACTTGCATTACCTCAATCAAAACTAAATTTACATAAAACAGGGCCGTATGTTAGTGCGATCACCATCTATAACAAGATTCCTAAAGATATACAAGACGAAGAACTGTATACTTCTTTTATTAGGAAACTTAAGGATTATTTAATAAAAAAAAGCTTTTATACACTGCAAGAGTTTTACCTTGACAAGAAACCTAGTTAATGTAATGTTAGGAATGAAATTTATTAATTTTAAAGTTTATTATTTTCTATTATTATGCATGCAAATTGTAATTTATTGTATGACTGCCTATCATTTATTTAAAATATTAATACCTTTTGTCAATTATAATTTAATGATCAATATGAATTATTCTAGCATGTAATGTAACTAATTATAATAATATTGTATTTAATGTTGCTGTGCCCTAACAGGGTGTCATGTTGAAACTTATATTTTTGTAACACCATTGTCACACATGATTTGCAATAAAAGAATTGAATTGAATTGAATTAGGATGCTAGGTGGTAGATGGCGCTGCTCGTCCACTAGTAGTTTGTGTGGGGCTACTGTAGATGTCGCTACAGAGTTATACATCAACTATTATATCCTATATCAACTATTATAGATAGCGACCCATGAGTATAACTATTATTGTAATGTTAATACGTCATGCACACTATTTTTATTAACCAAAAGTGTTCTCGAATACTATTGAAACTTTTAATATTCAATGGCCTCCACCTCCGTATTTTATGTTGTCATAGTATGAAATGAAGTACTAATATTTAACTTTCATTTAGCATACATTTTGATTATGTTGGATCTACGCCCATTTTGACAATCATCGTATTTTTATTTTTTTTCGGACTGACATATATATTTAGCCCTGAGGCTTTTGCTACTTCACCGGGCATAGCAGAGCTTCAGCCTAGATAAATGGTTTAAACACTACAAACTAAGCAAGTGCGTAAGAGGGCGTCCCTGTGGGACTTGGACCTCGGCTCAGGGCGGTCGCTGACGGGGAGATTGAGGGATTATGGCTTTTAGTTTCTTTAAGGGAGTTTTGTGCAACTGTCGCTCTGCTTTACAGTTCGCGGGCCTCTCGGACTTCGGGTCTACGAGGGCATCGGAAGATCATCATCCTTTTTTAACATAACTTGTCTACGTAGTATCAGCACGCACTTATCTTGCCTCAAGGACAGCTTCTCGCGCGCGGTTGCCTTATCTTGCCTTGAGGACAGCTTCTCGCGCGCGGTTGCCTTATCTTGCCTTGAGGACAGCTTCTCGCGCGCGGTTGCCTTATCTTGCCTTGAGGACAGCTTCTCGCGCGCGGTTGCCTTATCTTGCCTCGAGGACAGCTTCTCGCGCGCGGTTGCCTTATCTTGCCTTGAGGACAGCTTCTCGCGCGCGGTTGCCTTATCTTGCCTTGAGGACAGCTTCTCGCGCGCGGTTGCCTTATCTTGCCTCGAGGACAGCTTCTCGCGCGCGGTTGCCTTATCTTGCCTCGAGGACAGCTACTCGCGCGCGGTTGCCTTATCTTGCCTCGAGGACAGCTACTCGCGCGCGGTTGCCTTATCTTGCCTCGAGGACAGCTTCTCGCGCGCGGTTGCCTTATCTTGCCTCGAGGACAGCTACTCGCGCGCGGTTGCCTTATCTTGCCTCGAGGACAGCTACTCGCGCGCGGTTGCCTTATCTTGCCTCGAGGACAGCTTCTCGCGCGCGGTTGCCTTATCTTGCCTCGAGGACAGCTTCTCGCGCGCGGTTGCCTTATCTTGCCTCGAGGACAGCTTCTCGCGCGCGGTTGCCTTATCTTGCCTCGAGGACAGCTTCTCGCGCGCGGTTGCCTTATCTTGCCTCGACGACAGCTTCTCGCGCGCGGTTGCCTTATCTTGCCTCGAGGACAGCTTCTCGCGCGCGGTTGCCTTATCTTGCCTCGAGGACAGCTTCTCGCGCGCGGTTGCCTTATCTTGCCTCGACGACAGCTTCTCGCGCGCGGTTGCCTTATCTTGCCTCGAGGACAGCTTCTCGCGCGCGGTTGCCTTATCTTGCCTCGAGGACAGCTTCTCGCGCGCGGTTGCCTTATCTTGCCTCGAGGACAGCTTCTCGCGCGCGGTTGCCTTATCTTGCCTCGAGGACAGCTTCTCGCGCGCGGTTGCACCCGTAGCTCCCGCCCCGTGGGTACTTTATAATTAGTCCAATCCAATCGTTCCAGAGCATATTCAATGCAAACGAACAATCCAATCTTTTCTCTTTAAGTATAAGTAGATATTGATGTCATGTAAGCCCAACCCACATATTTTAAAGATGAAAATGATGAAACATTCGTTTTAGAAATTTATAATTATCTTTTTTTCTTGATTGAAATATTGAAAAGTAAAAACAGTAGTTTTGATGACTCTACTTAATTCGCTGAAAATTGTTGTTTAGACAAATTTTGACATACCTACGCCTTATTTGAATTAGGCCGACGATATCAAATTTGTACTTAATTACAGGTTTATACGAAACACATAAATCACCAAGCACACCTAGACTCAGAAAAACTATCCGTGGTTCACACAAATAATTGGCCCGGGTGGGAATCGAACCATAACACCAGGTCTCAGAATCAACTACCATAACTACTGAGCCACCGATGACCACTATACATTTTATCTTTCTTTCGGTGTTTTTAGGAGTATCCGTTCGTGTCGTACCAGCGCCTGTTCACGGACCCCACAGTGTCCGTAGCTAACGGGAACCTTCGCATCAAGACCAAGCTGCAGGTAGACATGCCAGGGTTCTCCAGCAACGCGATATACACCGGCACCCTGGATTTGTTCAGCGGGTTCGTTCCTTTAATAGTTTTTATTTTATTTACTAGCTGTGCCCCGCGGTTTTTCTCGATCGTTACTCTGCTCCAGTGGGTTGGAGCGTGATGCTTTGTAGCCTATATGTTAATCCATCTTATTAAACTTTCCCGGTGCAAACTTTCAGCCAAATGATGTTGCGTGAACGAGTGACAATCATATCAACGTAACGAGTAATACGTTAATACGTAATCACCATGCTTTGCAGGCGGATTCGTGATCGCAGTAAGATGTTGACCTTGAGCTGATGGTTGCATATTAGAAAATCAAAACTTTCCTGAGCAAATTTCAAAAGAACAACGTACAAATCAAGAAAGTTTAAAGTAACGATGGTCATTTGATCAAAAGTTCAGCTGACCAAAGTCGGGAATCTGGCACTTCACCGGCCGTTGACGCGGCACCTAAATTCTCCTGATACTTTCGCCTTCGACATCGTATTTACGACAAACGGTAGTACACTCCAACCCAGGATTCCAACTTCTGTAGGTTAAGTTAGGTTTGTGACCAGATTCCAGACTTTGGTCAGCTGAACTTTTGATCAAATGACCATCGTTATTTTAAACTTTGTTGATTTGTACGTTGTTCTTTTGAAATTTGCTCAGGAAAGTTTTGATTTTCTACTATGCAACCGAGCTGATAGATGCTGTTGCCCATCAATCAGCCATATGTCGCTTAGTCTCTTCTTACGACACCCATAGGAAGGTGGTCTATTCAGAGCTGGAAACCACACCAATTTTAAAATATTTTTATTCATTTCTAGCTGCACAGCTGATGCATGCTCCAAAACTGCTTGGGGTGCTAACATCATCCCGCCCATCGTCAGCGGGAAGATCACGTCCAAAGGATTTGTGTTCACCTACGGGACTGTGTACATCAGAGCTAAGGTTCCGCAAGGAGACTGGCTGTATCCAGGTACGCTTTTAAGAAATATAGTGTGTTCCAATATAGCTGCCATCACTTTAACGATAGATAACATTGTATATGCCATAGGAGCATCGTTAAGCGGGGCTCAGAGTTATGCTGGCAAAGCGTTCGTGGATGAAAAGTCCTTTGGATGAAAAGTCCTTTGGATGAAAAGTATTGTCTCCATGTATGTAAAATATTTTATGTATGTTAATTAAATAGTACCTTGACGGTATTTATTTCATTACGAGTGCTTACAACTTCAGTGCACCTACCACTTTGTCTCTGCACCACCCAATGGTTGACTGGGAGAGAATGCCTTCCGCCTATGTATAGCTTTGTGCTAAATATTTAAATAAATAATAATATTGACCACCGGTCCATGGACCAATCGATTGTTGGTAAACTAGTCTAGAGATGCACAATGTTCGTCCATCACGCATCCTCACGCGACGATCGATCGGTAGATCGAGAGAGATTCTCTGCGTTGTGCGCGAAAATGATGACACCGAGTGGCTTGATGTAACTGACGTATAGCTTCAACAAAGCACAGTTCTAATAACTGATCTGCAAGATGCTTATCCAGTTGTCAGTGTTGAAGAATGTTTTGCTAATCCGTGGTCATGTATTAAAAACAATATAATATGTTTTTCGCATAATTACACCATTAGTTTATTATTATTTTTATGCCAATCAAAAACAACCTGCAACCTTTATGTCTAGACATTTTTATCAAGGTCCTTAATTTCAGAATAAAATAAGAAGAGAATTTTTCAAATCGATCGAAACTACTGAGTTTCGGAGCCAATTCAATACAAACAAACAATCGAATCTTTCTTCTTTATAATTAATATTAAACTAACAAATAGTTTAATCTATGCTTAAAATTTGTTAGTTTAAGCATAGATTAAACTAACAAATTGTAGTTGGTATACAGACTCAGTCCGTCCGTTTGTCATTAATTCCCTTATACTTATATACCTTCCGTATCACTTGTTCCATGGTAATATTAAATGTGTCAATATTAATTAGAACCTATTTCAACCTACTTAATAAATGTAACTCCATCCAGATATTCTTCTGGAGCCGTTCCTGAAGAAGTACGGCGCCATGCATTACAGCTCAGGAGTAATCAAGATAGCGTCAGCGCGCGGCAACAAAGTGCTCAAACATATGACTGATGATTACTCTAATAAGGTAAACGAGAAATATTTTGAAGTTTAAAACAAAAACTGGTCAAGTGCGAGTCGGACTCGCATACGAAGGGTTCCGTACCATTTACTAGTGCTAATCTGTTGCCGTTATTGATACCGAGCAAAAAAAGTTATATGGGAGCTCGCCTTCAATATTTATTTCAGTCCATGTACATTTTTTTCTAAACAGGTTCTATTCGGCGGGCCCATCATGAATTACGAGTGTCACGACATGTTGCTGAAAACGAAACAGTTGTCCAACGGACAGTGGGGGGATGACTTCCATGTATACGCAGTCAGGTGGGAACCAGGTGAATAGTTGTTTAATCTTGTTTAGAAAATATGTTTTTTTTACTAGAGATAACATTAGAAACGACATATTTACTGATTTTATGCAATGAATAGATTATCACGCGCGGTTCCACTTTTTTTTTTTGTTGTCTAGTAGGAAATGCATTTACGCATTCCCACCGCCGCTGCAGCGTATTCGCGCGCTGGCGGTGGGATATGTGGGACTTGCCCTCTCCATAACGTAGTATGCTAACTCATACCACGAGGAGAGGACCCTACACCACTATCCACTATTAAAACCCCCCGGACACTCATTCGATCCGTCGTTGGCGGGGGCCGGTTACGCATAAACAATCCGGCCCCCCGACGGCACCCGCGGCCAGTATGGCACCGCGGGATCTCCTGGGCCACACTTATAGTGGCCCATTTGCCCAATAATAGGGACGTCCGGCGTGTGGAGGCGTCTCGACTCCTCATGGGTCAGCCTCGAAGGGAGCGGGGCCAATGTGCCCCACTCCCCGAGCCTAGGACGGTAGACGGCGGGTTTCAGCCCACCGCCGACGGCCGACACGCCGTCTGCGGAGCGGGTGTGCGGATCTTCTTCCCTCTCCCGCTCCGCGGCCTAGTAATGTCATAGAAGGCTATGACATTACTTGTCTACAGAAGGAGGCAACCGCCTCCCACGACCTCTCACTTTGGACCATCTTTGAAATGATGGTCGGCAGCGAGAGGTCGTCTCCCACCACGCCAACGAGCTCCTCCCGCTCGTTGGCCCACGCCGGACACTTTATTACCGTGTGCTGCGCCGTATCCTCGGCACAGTCGTGACAGCGTGTGTCCGGCTCTATCTGCGCACGCGCGGTTTCACCTACGTAACTCCCATTCCCGAAGGAATTTCATGATTAAATATAGCCTTCCCCAATTAATGCTATCTAACATTGAAAGAGTTTTGCAAATTGGACTAAACAAAATGCAACTGAAGAGGGGCGATCGCTAGCAAAACAATCGCTAACGCAAATATATGGTACTTGACATTTGTCACGTGTTTAAGCGTTAAACCTCCATGAATCTGTTACATAATTTCCTAGGGAGTTGGTAATTCCTAAAATATTTTAGAAAATGTACCTATATTAAATTTGGAAATTAAAATGGTTATAACAGAGTGTGTACCTACTTACTGAGATAAAGACTTTGCAAATGTCATAACAGACTTAACTCACTCTTGTTTTGGAAATTTGAGACATGTGCAAAATTTCTTATAAATCTCTTCTATGTTTAAATAAAGTTGACAAAAAAGATCACTTAAAGGAGATAAAAAAATTGGTCAAGCGCGAGTCGGACTCGCGCACGTAGTGTTCCGTACCATTTTCAAGCGTCTACCAACAGGTATCAGCAACAGCTGATATTGATATCAAGCAAAAAACGGCAAAAAAAAAAAAGTTTGTTGTATTCCCATACAACAAACTTTTTGCCCTTTTTGTCCCCCTTTAAATATTTATCGTATTTGTTGTTATAGCGACAATAGAAATACATCATCTGTGAAAATTTCAATTGTCTAGCTATCGCGGTTCTTGAGATACAGCCTGGTGACATACCGACAGACAGCGAAGTGTGAGTAATAGTTCCGTAACCGAAGGGTAAATCGGGAACCCCGTTTTTACGGTACTTCGGGTACTTTAACATTTTTTGGTGGTACTCATGTAAGGACAACCTCCGTGGCGTGGCGTAACGGTATGGGTCAGTCATGGGTTCGATACCTATGTGGTAAAAGAAATCTTTGAGTAAAATCTCTTCATCTTACTAAAAGTTGCAAATAAGAACATTGAATGCCGATGCACTAAATCTTCTGGAGCTGAACATAACAGATCGTTTTTTCTTCCAGAAAGAATAACATTGCTAGTGGACGACGTAGAGTGGGCGCGAGTGGAGCCCACAGATGAAGGTCTACAAGGAAAGTTCCCGGCGCATTGCAAACAATTGCCCCGGTCTGTACTGACTAAGGGAAGCAAAATTGCGCCGTTCGATGACTTTGTAAGTATCTTTCATATTTTAGCGACATCGACAGTATCCGCACAAACTACAAGGTTACGAACAGCGCCATCTAGCACATATCATCTCAACTAACCTGTATCGCGCAATACAATTCAAACAGATACAAGTTCTGAATATTAATAAACGGTAGTCGCCCAGTCATAGCACCTTGCGCGGCAAAGATCTTCCGGCGTAGACTCTGGGGGGCGCAAGAATGGCTAGACCAGGCAGGACTATTATTTTTTCGGTTTGCTCCTATATATAGTTACCAACCCGCCTGCCAAGCGTGGTGACTATGGCTAATAGTCTCCCTCGGGAGGAGGCCCATTTTCAGCAGTGGACGTACGGGTTGATGATGCTGAAGTTATTTAAATATTTGATGTTAAAAATAACATTAATTTTATTAAACACATACGCAGTTTCTATAAAAATAATAAAAAAGTGTAATTTTTATTACTGAAATATCAATAATTTCCAGTTCTACCTAACATTAGCAGTGAGTGCAGGCGGAGTGACAGAATTCCCTGACAGAACAGAAACCGCTGGTGGTGAGCCGAAGCCATGGATGAACGGTGGCTCTAAAGCAATGAGAGTGTTCTGGGGCAACCAGGACAAATGGTACCCCACCTGGAACCAGCCGGAAATGCTTGTGGATTATGTGAAAGTGGTAGCTTTGTGATATAAGTTCCTTCGTAAATACATAGATGGCGTTTTTTTAATATGTGATTTGTGTGTACCCCAAGTTCTTCTTTCGGACTTTGTTAATATTTATCTTTCTGATGCCCTCGTAGACCCGAAGTCGGAAAGGCCCGAGAACTGTAAGGCCTCCCCACATTAGGTGCGCGCGTTCGTCGGGCGTGTGAGCGACGCGGGCGCTGCGTTAGCGTCGCGTGTCGCTGCCGTGTGACGTGTGACGTGTGTGCAGCGAGCGTTTAACCCCCTTCAGTCAAGTCGGTCACAATTTGGACAGTGCCGCGTTAGCTCACGTTAGTCACGCGACTCGAGCGCCGCGTGCACTCTCCACACACGCCGCAGGGCAGCAGCACGCGACGCTCATACAGCGCGCTACTCGCACACCCGAGGATCGCGCACGCCTAATGTGGGGTCCAGTCTCAAGTAGAGCGACAGTTGCACGAAATCCTTAAATACTAAAACTCATAATCCCTCAAAATAAATAATAGTTTGGCCAGGATTTTTTTTATATTATTTAATATATTTTATTTGATAAAAAAAAAACATCCAATAAACAGATTGGTGAAGGTCGTTCTTAATCGTATCCTCGACTAAAAAAATGCAATCTAGACCAGTCTTATATTTAAGGTAATAATTATATTTAAGTAAAATGAAACACTGAAACATGTTGGTACTATTTTATTCTGCACGGCGTCGATTCGCATAGTTAAGATAATCTATGTGAATAACATTTGACTATGATGGATTTACACTGTCAGGAACATGATGCAGAAGTATCAAACATAATAATCGGCATTATTAAAAACTTTTCAGTTTTTTTTTATTCATTTGTAAACGCATTACTAAAATTATGAAATAGACAAATCATGTTTTATTGTCATTTGAAAACAGATGTACAATGGGATGATTTGCGTAAGCGATTTGTATGATGCATCGCAATGAAATACAATACAATGCGACACAACGTTATGCAATGTAATATAATGTAACGTGTAGCAACGCGATGTGAGATAGCGTACACGTTCAAAACTGCGGATTATTACATAACGTCACAGAGTATGTCGTCACAGGGGATGTCGAATTATAGTAAACATAGCATTACATCACATCATGTTGTATCACATCTTCTTCGTCAATTGCGTGATTGACTATATTTTATTTATTTTCATTAAAATTAATCCTTGCATGTATCCTAGACAGTGCTATCGCCATCTTTGATGTAGACTATAGATTAGATAACTGTTTTATTTCACGACTTCACTATTTTACAAAGAGGTGAAAATAGATGTAGGGCTGTATTTAGAATACAAAATATTGACTGAGTTTGAAATCGATTGCGTTCATAAATCGATACTTTTTATTTATTTTACCGACTACAAAAAGGGGGACACCTCCCCCTTTTCTGTTTTTTAATATATTTCAACGCATCGATTACACTCCCAGCCAACCTTATAAAAGACTACAAATACTTTGATCAATTAATTATTTTTTGATATTACATTAAGTAGGTATAATATAATTTTTTAATAATTTCAAATACAATACATTAAAATTTTATAACTTCCTACATCTCATTGAAATGGTCTATGTGCCTTAAAACTAGAGAGAGACAACCCCTACTATACAATTACATAGTGTTGTACAACTTGTAGTAGATATTTAAATTGAAGAGATTTGGCAACATTATAAATGTTTACGTCACCGTTAAATTGTAAATACCGTTAGATTATAATTTATCCCGCGAGATTGTAATCTGTCGAAGATATAGTCAACAATAACATTACTTACAATTTAACGCACTACTTACGGTAGATTATAATCTATCGAAATGAAATTGTTTCTAGAACTCGCCGGCCTCCGGCTTATAATGTCGCCAAATTGTTTCTAATTAAATTCTGCTAGTTACATATTAAAAAGTGAAATACGGTGATGCGCACTTGTTTAGTGTAGAAATTGTATTATGGTTTATTGGCAATAAAAATGGGTGTTGAACCCACCCATGATTATTATTATAATAGTTGGTTCTACTATAATTTATCTTTTTATAACTATTATTAGTCAAAAGATACAGTAGACGATAGATAAAGGTTGCACGACAAACTTACAGATATGACTCAAAATTACATACAATGTTACAATTATCATTTATTTCTCTTTTACTCAAAAAAGAAGCCGGCATTTGACTAACTCCGCATTGTAAATAAAATATTTGTTCATCTTTAAATTGAAATTGTGTTGTTAGAAATTTAGCTGCAAGCTTTTTTATTCACTCGACTCATCCGGCTCGAAGGACCAACAATCTGTCGAAATATAAATAGTAAGAGATGAATTTTACAAATATTTTGAGTGCTATTCATTATATTGTATTACAAATTGTATTTAATACCATTAGCCGGAGCAATCTAAAGAGCCGACATCAATTCGCAGATTTATACGTAAAAGCTGAACATAGAAAGAACGTTCAAGAATTATTATTTTATTTTACAATATGATGTAGCATTTTGCTAAACATCACAAACATGTATGATACAAGACATATAGTTTAAAGAGATATATCTAGAAAAGTGATAACATTACCGAAACTGATAAAATACAATACAAGTAACTACTGACATTCATACAATAGTCTCAAGCACCATCTTAGACCAACATATTGTTGTAGCTTATGGAAACATTTTTTGGAAATTAGAAATTCTCTCAAAGATTTTCATCCAAATTTATGTTCAGGTCTTATATTAGTAACATGTTTAATATCAAATATTTAAAAAGCATAATGTCCGTTAAATACAGTCAACGAAAGAGATAGGTTAACACATTGTGAAACGCATTTTCCACGTTATTAGCACAGTTTTTGCTAGTATACTTGTTAATCCCTCGTGCTTATCTAATATGCTTGTGTTACGAGTGGTTTCACGTCGGTAGTGCAATGGGTGGGGATCGAACCGGCGACCACACGATCGCAAGTCCGATGCCCTAGCCATTGGGCTACGGCCGGTTTAATAATTGTAATTTGTACATAGTTAGTTAGCAGTGGTCGACTGTTCATTTGATCGTGCAACGTAAAAATAAAGAATAACTGGCCACTTGGACCAATGTTATTTTGGACAAATTAAGCTCCTTAAATATTCGACGCTAGAACATGTTGTCAAACTTTGTTTTATTATCCGGGGCTTCTATATATCACAGCCTAACTCCCAAACTAAAATCATAACGTTCATACATTCAATATCAGTTTACTAAACAAGTATAGATCAATACTGCCGCGCTAGCGATATTAGCAGTAAGTGAAATTTTTGTCAAAATGAGTTAAATATTGATCCCGAATCAGCGCAATGAGCACTACCAGATGTGCTGACACCTGTTTTAATAGCTTATCGGGAACCAATAAATTTCGTTTAGGATAAAGGCAGTAAGTCCAATAAATGACAAATCTTCCTTAACATAACAAAAGTAAGTATAGTTACCCCGGGTTAGTAAGTAAAGCTCTATCATTTAGGTTTTACTTTTACTTACATTATGTGGAGTAACTGTGTATACTCTCGATATAATAAGTAAAGCATGTTTTTTTATTTTGCCTTAATGACCTAGGAGAACAGCAGTAACTAAATATACTGTGGATATAATAAGTACAGTTTGTTTTTAATTAGGTCTTAATTGATTAGAATATCGGCAGTAACTAAACATACTGTGGATATATTATGTAATGTATGTTTTTTACTCTTCTTTGAATACTTAGGAATATTTGCAGTAACTCATCATTCTGTGGTTATATTAAGCAAGGTCTACTTCACATTCGGTCTTGATCACTTACACTGTAAGCAGTAATAATCAATCATTAAACTGTGACTAAAATAAGAAAAATATATTATTGAATTTGAGAGTTCAATTTACTTAAAGTATTAGCTTTTTAATTCGACATACCATTGCTGCTGTTATAATGCAAGAATGATTTTAATTTAAGAGCTATTTGGCCTACTATTTTGGGACTCAAATGGTGTGCTAGGGGGAGAGGCGCGGGCGCGGTGTTACACAGTGAAATTATATGGATAATAATAATGGTTCCAAAAAACAAATTAATCTCCAGCGATCTGTGGCCGACTATTATTTCTAATTAACTAGCGTTATAATGAATTACCGACAAAATAACCCAAAACATACCGAAAAAAACAAATAAGAGCATGTTAAAATTACATTTCTCCTAAAAGAAAATTGTACTTCGAATAACAAAACTAAACTTCCGAATAAAATGTTGAACCTCCGACAAGATTTCTACGTTAGCTTTTATCAAAATAATCACACTTTTACGATTGCATGAACTGTTTTAATTACTATTGTTGGTTAACAAATATATTTTTTAACTCTCAATAATTATGAAAATGGGGTCCTGCTGTTTGACCAAAAGTCATTTGGCAAAATTACAGTTGACAAACAACGTTTGGTAAAACAATGGTTTCGCCGATTGATCATTTTACTACTAATCATTTTACAAATTACTCACTTTTCCAAATGATCAACACTTAAATTTACATTTTATAAATAATTATTTTACACAATGAACATCTAGCAACTTAGTTATCAGATAAATCTACTATTGGTCTAAAAACGTTAGATAAAATGTATTAAGTGACAAGTGTTTCGTTTATTAATAAAAAGGCAAAGGGTCATACCCATACAGCTTAGGTTAGCTTCAACGAAAGCTTAACCTTTAGGAAGGTCTAAAAAAGATAACGTGCCTTTTGCAGCCGTCTGGAACGAGAGTATAACTGGAAGAAAACAGGAAGATATTATCTCGACACTAAATGCATTTCTTTTACATAAACGTGATGCTGATCATATTGTATTATGGATGGATAATAATTGTTCTGCACAAAATAAAAACTGGGCTATTTTAAGTTATCTGGTGTATAAAATAAACGCGACAACAATCACCTTGAAGCATTTTGAACCTGGTCATACGTTTATGTCCGCAGACAGCTTTCACCATCAGGTGGAACAGGCTTTAAAAAGAAAAATTAAGGTCTATTCCAGAATATACGAAGACTGAGACTTTAAAGAAACTGTTAGAATTAATGCCAGATAACAGAGAGGGGTCTTGGTTAAATTTACCGATTAAGTTTTGCTAGAAAAAATCGAACATAATGTAAGAAATAAAATAATAAAACCTTTTTTTTTGGGGTGTCATGATATAACAAAATACATTAGTTTTATGTATTTTGTTCGCTTTTTTTATTCTAGTATTTTAACTTAGTTTGATCTCAAATTGTGAACGTGGAAAGGCTGATTTTTTCGTTTGTTACTATAAAATATGGCTAACTTAACAATGTTTATATATTTTTTTAAGTTTTTTGTAATAATATACGGGAGTAGAATAATTATTTTATAAGACTTTCAAAGTTAGAAATTTGTATACCTAATAAATTAATTTCTTGAAACCTCGTTATTTAATATAATTTACAATAAACAAACATGAATAAAATACATAACTAATTAAAAATAAAACTAACTTATAAATCTATTTTAATATAATAGATAATAATACGTAAGTAAAGAAATATTAATAAACATAAACGATTTTATCTAATACTTTGTTTTTATGCTTAAGCTATAATCTAAACCTAGTATGAGTTGCTTGTAATAACAGCAGTAACTAACTACTTACTGCTATTATTCTAAGCAATTGATATTTCAGTTGCTTCAACTAACACTAGATATAAAAGGGTTTTCGTCATTTAAAACTATTTTAATATACATACAATTTTATTGAGTGAAGAATATAAAAGCGCTTTATTTGGGCTACACGTTTCAATCATCAAAATTAATATAACTTAAAAAAAGAAGTCAGGAAAAAGAAAATTGTAACAAAAACTTTGTGCGCCAATTACTCAAAACTACGCAAAACCTACTTACTGCTCTTATCGCTAGCGCGGCAGAATAGATAACCTGCAAATATTTCGTGACAAACAAATACACACTTTACTGCCACGATTTAGAGTACACTTTAAGTTAACAATTACAAAAAAAAACATATGACGTTTTTAAACCAACTTAATGATCATATTCATAGTCGATAGTATCGACTTAACAGTTTAAACAATGATTATATATAATTTAAACATCCCACACATATTTTAAGGTGATTCCTATGATTATAACTCGATAAAGACAATTTATATTAATTTAATTGAATGTCCAATTTCGAAAAGGTAACAACTCCAATAGACTTTCCAAATGTGTTCTGCCCTTTTCTAAATTTCATATTTAATTAAGTTCTATGCAAAATAATTTACGGAAAGCCAAATGCTATAAAACAGGTAGTGGCGTGAAATAACGTATTTATAAGACAATCCATCAGAAAATTGCTGTTTTTATATAGTATTTTTTTTATTATTTGACATATTCTATAAGTACACCACTTCATGTCTCTACATAAATCGCTATAGGTAAAACAAATTGTGCTACATTGTTAATACAGCTGAAACATACACGTTCCATTTTAACCCTTTAACGGGTAGTAGGTATGATTAGAATTCATTGGTTTTGAACTTTATTCCAAGTACATAAAGTTCAAAATATGATGGCAACTATATTGTCATAACTTGATAGTGCATCAAATACAAAGGTACCCGAAAAAAGTGTACAATTCAAATCACCGTAAGTGAATCATATTTCTAACGTATAGACGTTCTTATTATTTTTTTATATATCTACAACTCAGAAGCATAATGTCCAATGTGATATTATAAGCAGAAACATTAGTCGTATGTGCCTTTATCGTAACCTAGCACTTACGACCAAATGCTTCTGAAGGATTAATACATTCATCCTTATGTTTCTGAGATCTAGACATATAATATCTATCCGGTCCTTCTAACCGTTACTAAGTTAACATTATTATATTATAAAGAGTGTGATAATTTTGCGATATGCAATATAGATATATTTTATGTACTTTTTTTTTTCAGTGAAATAAATATAATAATCTAGTACATATTATATAAGTCCATAGCTATAAAAATCAGATGGTGAAATTATATTTATAATGTTTGACAACTTAAATATTATACTTTTCTATGTTGTTCAAAATACTAGCAAATCTATTGTAAAACTTATATTTTTTTTAAGGAATGCTGTTGATTTCGATTTTAAAAGTCTACTTAGTTATATTTTGATTTACTACAATTTTAGGGAATTTGTGAAAACAGGTTATATACAAGTGCGGTAGGTTAAATTACCTAATAAAACACCTATCAGTAATTACTATATTTCAAAATGTGTACTTTATTGTAAATGTTAATTTTATAACAGTTTTTTTAATCTGTCGCTGGGATGATCCTGCCTGACTTTAATATTCACTATGGTATTGTCACTGTCATTTGTTACTATATTTGTCTATGGTTTGTTTGAGGTGAGACCCAAATGTCATATTTATAAATGCAATATTTAAGAGAAACACCTATGTTATCTATAATATCTCTAAAATTGCAAAGCGAATGAACCATTTTTAAAATACTTAATAAAAATGAGATTAGATTAACAAATTATCAATATGCATCGTTCAAAAACATTGCAATTTTACGAGTAAGTACACCAATTCACTAATATCAAGATTACTACGAACTTAATACACGTAAACGACACAACACCAAATTACATTTGACTAAAAAAATCATTAAAAATATAGTTAATTAAAAAAATAGTCCATCGTACTAATTTTCGCGCAAAAAAAAATCGAAAATAGACCACTTACATCGCTTACACTAAATTAAAAAAAAATGCTAATAAATTAAGTCAACACACACAAAAAAAATACTGCGTCAATTGTAGCTAGACTTAGGAATTATAGGAATATCAATCTTGCCGTCGTAAATAGCAAAAGGCCGGTTAGAGCACTGGCATGCTCCACTGAAGGCGCAAGACGGCTGATCACTCGTTCCACTGGCTTCCCCCACCTCACTCGACTTCAAACTACGCAAATTAAATTTCGAATCGTCTACACTCGACGTCGAACTACAAAAAATAAATTTCGAATCAGCCTCGCTCGATTTCGAACTACAAAAATTTAAATTCCAATCGTCTTCATTCGATTTTGAAACACAAAATTCTAAATCCGAATCACGTCCTGTCGACATCAATACACAATGTTCTATTTTCAAATCGAAGTTTGTTTCACACACTGGTTTCACTTCAGTCGGGTCGGGAGAGGCAGGGATACAACTCGCGCTTACTGCGCTTTCCCTTCGGGCTTGTGTCATACGAAATCCAACGCGTCCCGGGACTTGCCGGAGAATTTTCCCACCGCCCGCTTCTTGATGGTACGCTCGATCAGCTTCTTGACTTCGCTCACTATGAACACGCTTGACGTTAGGCAGACGAGGAAGATTATATCTGGAAAAAAAATATAGAGTAAAATTCATAACGTTCAATACTATTTTAATTACATGCATGGCCGGACAAAAAAAAAGGGTGGTAATTACATAACGATATGACTAGGACTCCAATTAAAATGTCTTCCTTACTAGTTCATTCTAATACATTTCCCACGTTTTAGTTTCTATATTGTGTGAAAAACTTGTTTACCGCGCATACAAAACATGAGTAGCAATCATTTTAATCAAAGTCATAGTAATATAGTTACGTAATTAGCCTCTAGATATTAAAGCTAATAACAATAAACCCGGCGAAAATTTAGACTTTGAAGTCCGATCGGCCTGTTCTACCGACACGGCCAGTGAATGATCTGTATAGTAGTTGCACACACTGCTGGGGGGATTAAACATCATATTTGGTCTGTCAGTTAGATGATAAAAAAAAATATTAGGACACTTTTTTTTAAATCTTTAAACGAAACATGACAAACTTGAACATTCATTTATTTCTAGGAGTGACGTCACAAGCCCCTCTCTCTATGGGTCATATCTTTGTTGCTCTTTATTTTTGTCAACTCTTAATGATTTGACATATAAAACACTAGCTGTGCCCCGCGGTTTTATCCGCGTCACTCAGCTCCAGTGGGTCGGAGCGTGATATTTTGTAGCCTATATCCTTTCAGCCAAATCCATTTAGTAGTGTTTGCGTGAAAGAGTAACAAACATACACACATACAAACTCCCGCATTTATAATATTGACGGACCGAATAGAATTTTTGAGTCGTCATCCCTATTACCTGGTATACGATTGTCGGAATATATGCCGTTTGGTTTACGGCTTCCAGACTTCAAAACTCTGTTAGTAATCTTAAAAAAATATATCATAACTCACCATGAGCAGTCAACGCCTCAGTTTGAAACACTCTCTGCAGCGGCGGGAAGTAGATCACCAGCATCTGTCCCACCAGGCTCAGGGTCACCGCGATGAGGAACATCTTGTTGGAGAACAGCCCCACTTGGAACAGAGACTTGGTCTGCGAGCGACACGACAGCGCGTTGAACATGTCGAACAGCACGAAGCAGGTGAACGTCATTGTGGTGTCGCGGGGAGTTATCTTGTTGTCCGACATCTGGGAAAGAAGGAATATTGATTAGTATTAAAGCGTCCAGTCTTTATTTATTTATTAAGGTTAACCAACGATTATTTACACAGTACATTATATTAGATTTAGCCAAAGAAAAGGGATTTCTTGTGTAACAATCACTTAAAGGTTACACAGCCTGCATATATATTATAGAAAAAGATCAATTAATTAAATAGTTATATAATTTACACCTTAATTTATAATTATAAATAGAATTAAATAAGCGAAATTTAACCTTTTTTTTTATTCGTTTATAATACGAACAGTGAAGATGTGGAACTCTTTGCCAACGTTTTGTGTTGCCTGAACAATATAATCTAGCGATCTATAAGTCTAGTGATTTTGCTAAGCATTTGCTATGCAAGTGTGTTCCATCTTAGTCAGACAAAGGTAAGCCTTACGTTAACATATAAAAAAAACATCATTATCATCATCAGCCTTCCCCCGAAGATTTTGCCATAGTCAGGACGCGACGCGGGGCAGGCGGGTTACTGACCGCAATATAATGTTGTAACATACAGGGAAACGCTGCTGCCCGTCCCCTGGTATACGGTTGTTATAGATTATATTATAGCAATCGGGACCAACAACTGAAAGTGCTTTCCGAGGCACAGAGGGTTTTCCCTTAACCAACCAGACCCGGAAAAAAAAAGCAAGCACACGATTTCTAGTCTGTCGTAGGGATCGCCACGGAGATTCATTCATAAATTTAACAAGGCATACAGTAATTATCATTTTAGTATCCGACGAAGCTGAAAGAAAACATCGCATAAGATAAATTTAAATTGACAGCGAGAAGCGACTTTGTTTTATACTATATAGTGATAAAAGATTGTTTTTATATCCTCACCTCTCTATTAAACACCCAGAGTGTTCCAGCAATGATGATAGCAGCCGACAGTAGAACATTCAACAACAAATGTCGCGATATGATCCTTCGGGTTGTGTCTCTGGGTCTTCGCTTCAGTACCGTGTGGTCTACCGGCTCTACTCCAAGAGACTGTGCTGGGGGACCTATCAAAAAAATGCTTGTTAGTTACCTACTTAATTATATTTAAAACTAGATGCAGCCGGTAGTTTTATTCGTGTAACTCTGCTCCAGTGGGTTGGAGCGTGACGTATATAAACTGGATCAACATATAGGCTACAAAAGTTGATATAGCTTATAAACTATCCGCGTGCAAACTTTCAACCAAATCCATTCAGTCGTTTTTGGACGCATCATAAGAACATGATTGAAAACATTTGAGACACGGGGGCAAACCAATGTTATTCAATACCAGCTAAATTAAATAGATAAATCCTCACCATCCATAATAATGTTGATCCACAATATCTGCATAGCGTTGAGCGGATTGGGGATGCCCATGAGCGTAGCGAGAGCGATAAGCGACAGAGCGGCGATGGACGTGGACAGCTGGAAGCGGACGAAGTTTCGGATATTGTAGAATATACATTTGCCTTCTTCTATTGCGGATCTGAAAAGAAACATAGACATAATGAAATTGTAGAAAAAGTAAGTACAACAAGTTTAAAGATACCTAGGTAATAGAAAGAAGAAGTTATTACATCAGTGGCGTAACGGTATAGGTCTCTCTTTAAATGTCGGAGGTAATGGGTTCATTCCCCACATCGATCATTCACAAGCAATCTTTGTGTAAATCCTAAGATTTCTTCTCAGATGAGGTTAGTAGAGGGACTATCCTCTGTTTCTTGGAAAGCACGTTAAGAGCGGTTTTGCACTATGTCCGATCCGAACCCGTGAAAATATTTGTATAGAAATTTGGATAGAAATCGGATGACGGATCTCGGATCTAGTGCGTAAATTACCATAGAAATAGTTCTACGGCTACTACGGACCATAGAGGTATTTTCACGGGTTTGGATCGGACCTAGTGCGAAACCGTTCTAAATCGTTGATCCCGATTGTTATAACATCATCTACAATATTCGTATACCGGGGAGTAGGCAGCAGTGTTTCCTGCAGTCACCAACCCTGGCAAGCATGGTGACTAATGCAAAACTCTCCGTCAAGAAGTGGCTCCTGTTCAGCAGTGGACGTGATATTAAGAGACGTTTTTTTTTAAATTTTGCATTTTACTAGTATCCTATTTAGCTCCTCGTGCTAAGCTAAACATGCTTGTGTATACAGTGCGTTCAAATCGGTAGTGCAATGGGTGGGAAACTGGCGACCACGAGATCACTGGTCCGACGCCCCTAGCCATTGGGTTACGGCCGCTTTCTACTGTTAAAGTAGAAGATACAGAAGTGGGGGGGAGGAGTCTTTCTTACTCCTCCTAATCTCTTTCTGATTAAATTCGCTGCGGGTGCCAAGGCAGTTTAACTTTTTCCCGGAACTTGGTGAGCCTCGGTGCTCATTGCAATTACCAATGTGTGCCACTGTTGATTCTGGCTTGCAGGAGTTGCAGTGGCGGGAGTGTGGGTGCGATAAAAAAAGTGTGGGGGGGTCCTCACATGATGGTGGCGAAGTCATCGTCGACGAGGATCATGTCGGCCGCCTCCTTGCACACGTCGGTGCCGTTCCTGCCCATCGCGATCCCGATGTCCGCGCGCTTCAGCGCCACGCCGTCGTTCACCCCGTCGCCTGCGTCAACAACCACACATACATCTCTACAAATACATCGCGATCCCGATGTCCGCGCGCTTCAGCGCCACGCCGTCGTTCACCCCGTCGCCTGCGTCAACAACCACACATACATCTCTACAAATACATCGCGATCCCGATGTCCGCGCGCTTCAGCGCCACGCCGTCGTTCACCCCGTCGCCTGCGTCAACAACCACACATACATCTCTACAAATACATCGCGATCCCGATGTCCGCGCGCTTCAGCGCCACGCCGTCGTTCACCCCGTCGCCTGCGTCAACAACCACACATACATCTCTACAAATACATCGCGATCCCGATGTCCGCGCGCTTCAGCGCCACGCCGTCGTTCACCCCGTCGCCTGCGTCAACAACCACACATACATCTCTACAAATACATCGCGATCCCGATGTCCGCGCGCTTCAGCGCCACGCCGTCGTTCACCCCGTCGCCTGCGTCAACAACCACACATACATCTCTACAAATACATCGCGATCCCGATGTCCGCGCGCTTCAGCGCCACGCCGTCGTTCACCCCGTCGCCTGCGTCAACAACCACACATACATCTCTACAAATACATCGCGATCCCGATGTCCGCGCGCTTCAGCGCCACGCCGTCGTTCACCCCGTCGCCTGCGTCAACAACCACACATACATCTCTACAAATACATCGCGATCCCGATGTCCGCGCGCTTCAGCGCCACGCCGTCGTTCACCCCGTCGCCTGCGTCAACAACCACACATACATCTCTACAAATACATCGCGATCCCGATGTCCGCGCGCTTCAGCGCCACGCCGTCGTTCACCCCGTCGCCTGCGTCAACAACCACACATACATCTCTACAAATACATCGCGATCCCGATGTCCGCGCGCTTCAGCGCCACGCCGTCGTTCACCCCGTCGCCTGCGTCAACAACCACACATACATCTCTACAAATACATCGCGATCCCGATGTCCGCGCGCTTCAGCGCCACGCCGTCGTTCACCCCGTCGCCTGCGTCAACAACCACACATACATCTCTACAAATACATCGCGATCCCGATGTCCGCGCGCTTCAGCGCCACGCCGTCGTTCACCCCGTCGCCTGCGTCAACAACCACACATACATCTCTACAAATACATCGCGATCCCGATGTCCGCGCGCTTCAGCGCCACGCCGTCGTTCACCCCGTCGCCTGCGTCAACAACCACACATACATCTCTACAAATACATCGCGATCCCGATGTCCGCGCGCTTCAGCGCCACGCCGTCGTTGACCCCGTCGCCTGCGTCAACAACCACACATACATCTCTACAAATACATCGCGATCCCGATGTCCGCGCGCTTCAGCGCCACGCCGTCGTTCACCCCGTCGCCTGCGTCAACAACCACACATACATCTCTACAAATACATCGCGATCCCGATGTCCGCGCGCTTCAGCGCCACGCCGTCGTTCACCCCGTCGCCTGCGTCAACAACCACACATACATCTCTACAAATACATCGCGATCCCGATGTCCGCGCGCTTCAGCGCCACGCCGTCGTTCACCCCGTCGCCTGCGTCAACAACCACACATACATCTCTACAAATACATCGCGATCCCGATGTCCGCGCGCTTCAGCGCCACGCCGTCGTTCACCCCGTCGCCTGCGTCAACAACCACACATACATCTCTACAAATACATCGCGATCCCGATGTCCGCGCGCTTCAGCGCCACGCCGTCGTTCACCCCGTCGCCTGCGTCAACAACCACACATACATCTCTACAAATACATCGCGATCCCGATGTCCGCGCGCTTCAGCGCCACGCCGTCGTTGACCCCGTCGCCTGCGTCAACAACCACACATACATCTCTACAAATACATCGCGATCCCGATGTCCGCGCGCTTCAGCGCCACGCCGTCGTTCACCCCGTCGCCTGCGTCAACAACCACACATACATCTCTACAAATACATCGCGATCCCGATGTCCGCGCGCTTCAGCGCCACGCCGTCGTTCACCCCGTCGCCTGCGTCAACAACCACACATACATCTCTACAAATACATCGCGATCCCGATGTCCGCGCGCTTCAGCGCCACGCCGTCGTTCACCCCGTCGCCTGCGTCAACAACCACACATACATCTCTACAAATACATCGCGATCCCGATGTCCGCGCGCTTCAGCGCCACGCCGTCGTTCACCCCGTCGCCTGCGTCAACAACCACACATACATCTCTACAAATACATCGCGATCCCGATGTCCGCGCGCTTCAGCGCCACGCCGTCGTTCACCCCGTCGCCTGCGTCAACAACCACACATACATCTCTACAAATACATCGCGATCCCGATGTCCGCGCGCTTCAGCGCCACGCCGTCGTTCACCCCGTCGCCTGCGTCAACAACCACACATACATCTCTACAAATACATCGCGATCCCGATGTCCGCGCGCTTCAGCGCCACGCCGTCGTTCACCCCGTCGCCTGCGTCAACAACCACACATACATCTCTACAAATACATCGCGATCCCGATGTCCGCGCGCTTCAGCGCCACGCCGTCGTTCACCCCGTCGCCTGCGTCAACAACCACACATACATCTCTACAAATACATCGCGATCCCGATGTCCGCGCGCTTCAGCGCCACGCCGTCGTTCACCCCGTCGCCTGCGTCAACAACCACACATACATCTCTACAAATACATCGCGATCCCGATGTCCGCGCGCTTCAGCGCCACGCCGTCGTTCACCCCGTCGCCTGCGTCAACAACCACACATACATCTCTACAAATACATCGCGATCCCGATGTCCGCGCGCTTCAGCACCACGCCGTCGTTCACCCCGTCGCCTGCGTCAACAACCACACATACATCTCTACAAATACATCGCGATCCCGATGTCCGCGCGCTTCAGCGCCACGCCGTCGTTCACCCCGTCGCCTGCGTCAACAACCACACATACATCTCTACAAATACATCGCGATCCCGATGTCCGCGCGCTTCAGCGCCACGCCGTCGTTCACCCCGTCGCCTGCGTCAACAACCACACATACATCTCTACAAATACATCGCGATCCCGATGTCCGCGCGCTTCAGCGCCACGCCGTCGTTCACCCCGTCGCCTGCGTCAACAACCACACATACATCTCTACAAATACATCGCGATCCCGATGTCCGCGCGCTTCAGCGCCACGCCGTCGTTCACCCCGTCGCCTGCGTCAACAACCACACATACATCTCTACAAATACATCGCGATCCCGATGTCCGCGCGCTTCAGCGCCACGCCGTCGTTCACCCCGTCGCCTGCGTCAACAACCACACATACATCTCTACAAATACATCGCGATCCCGATGTCCGCGCGCTTCAGCGCCACGCCGTCGTTCACCCCGTCGCCTGCGTCAACAACCACACATACATCTCTACAAATACATCGCGATCCCGATGTCCGCGCGCTTCAGCGCCACGCCGTCGTTCACCCCGTCGCCTGCGTCAACAACCACACATACATCTCTACAAATACATCGCGATCCCGATGTCCGCGCGCTTCAGCGCCACGCCGTCGTTCACCCCGTCGCCTGCGTCAACAACCACACATACATCTCTACAAATACATCGCGATCCCGATGTCCGCGCGCTTCAGCGCCACGCCGTCGTTCACCCCGTCGCCTGCGTCAACAACCACACATACATCTCTACAAATACATCGCGATCCCGATGTCCGCGCGCTTCAGCGCCACGCCGTCGTTCACCCCGTCGCCTGCGTCAACAACCACACATACATCTCTACAAATACATCGCGATCCCGATGTCCGCGCGCTTCAGCGCCACGCCGTCGTTCACCCCGTCGCCTGCGTCAACAACCACACATACATCTCTACAAATACATCGCGATCCCGATGTCCGCGCGCTTCAGCGCCACGCCGTCGTTCACCCCGTCGCCTGCGTCAACAACCACACATACATCTCTACAAATACATCGCGATCCCGATGTCCGCGCGCTTCAGCGCCACGCCGTCGTTCACCCCGTCGCCTGCGTCAACAACCACACATACATCTCTACAAATACATCGCGATCCCGATGTCCGCGCGCTTCAGCGCCACGCCGTCGTTCACCCCGTCGCCTGCGTCAACAACCACACATACATCTCTACAAATACATCGCGATCCCGATGTCCGCGCGCTTCAGCACCACGCCGTCGTTCACCCCGTCGCCTGCGTCAACAACCACACATACATCTCTACAAATACATCGCGATCCCGATGTCCGCGCGCTTCAGCGCCACGCCGTCGTTCACCCCGTCGCCTGCGTCAACAACCACACATACATCTCTACAAATACATCGCGATCCCGATGTCCGCGCGCTTCAGCGCCACGCCGTCGTTCACCCCGTCGCCTGCGTCAACAACCACACATACATCTCTACAAATACATCGCGATCCCGATGTCCGCGCGCTTCAGCGCCACGCCGTCGTTCACCCCGTCGCCTGCGTCAACAACCACACATACATCTCTACAAATACATCGCGATCCCGATGTCCGCGCGCTTCAGCGCCACGCCGTCGTTCACCCCGTCGCCTGCGTCAACAACCACACATACATCTCTACAAATACATCGCGATCCCGATGTCCGCGCGCTTCAGCACCACGCCGTCGTTCACCCCGTCGCCTGCGTCAACAACCACACATACATCTCTACAAATACATCGCGATCCCGATGTCCGCGCGCTTCAGCACCACGCCGTCGTTCACCCCGTCGCCTACGTCAACACATACAATGTACATCTGCACACGCATCCATCGTACTTATGCTTAAATACTAAGTATAATTAGAAATTCAATTACTATATCATAAATCTTCAAACTGATTGCATAGCATAATTATATACGTATTTGGCTCGCTTTAAATCTCGGAGGTCGTGGGTTCGATCCCTACGCCGGACAGGAAATTTTTGTGATTTCTAAGATTTATTTCCGGGTCTGGTTGGTCTACCCTCCGCGCCTCGGAAAGCACGTTAAGCCGTTGGTCCCGATTGTTATAACATCATCTATAATAATCGTATATCAAGAAATGGGCAGCTGCGTTTCCTTGTGTGGTACAACATAATACTACACAAGGAAGGTCAGGCGTGGTGACTATGGCATACTCGGGAGGAGGCCCAAGTTCAGCAGTGGACGTTATACGGGCTGATAATGATGATGATGATAATTATATAATATTAAAAACATTGATATTAATCTTATTTAGTACTATTCTCCATCGCCCATCAGTTCTTCGAGCTATGATGTTCCTGCCCAATAATATAGATACGTCAACATAAAAAAGGCAGATACGTCATACTTGTGCTTCGGTGAAACAAAATTTGTCCCTAGAGAGTAGACAGCACAGACAGAGATAAGTTAACATAGTTTCATGATGCCATTTTCAAGCCCAGGTTTATCAACCTCTTTTTTACTAAAACACCATTGGTATTGCCCAATGTCATTTTAGTTAACTAATCCGATAAGCTGACCATGTGGTTGTCGACTTAGAATAAACCAACCCGTATCTTGCCATCGGTGTCGACTAAGGGACATGCCCATTTGGGCAGCAGCATATATCAGCTCAAGGATAATTAACATCTTACTGCGATCATCAATCCACCTGCCAAGCGTGGTGACTATGGAAAAATCCCTCAACAACATGACTTGCCAAAGTCTGTTAAGAGAAAGCCCTTGTTCAGCAATGGGCGCGTTGTTTATCAAGAAGAATTCGTCTTCGAGTGAATTTCGTCAGCATCCTTCATTATCCTGCGGATCTCTTAATTTTTGATTTAGTTCCTTATATTTTATTTATATGATATACTGACCTGTCATGCCGACGATATTTCCGACTCTTTGCAACGACTTCACAATGGCTAGCTTGTGTTTAGGAGTCACTCGGTAGAATACGCTCACCTACAAACAAATATTAACTGCATAATCTATGTTTAAAAGCTTATCTATACATCTATACAAATATTATAAGGAGGAAAGATTTGTATGTAAGTATGTTTGTAACGAATTGGCTCAAAAAGTACTGGACCGATTAAAAAAAATCTTTCACTATTTGAATGCTACATTATCACTGATTAATATAGGCTATATTTAATTATGAAATTTCCACGGGAACGGGAGGTACGCGTGTGAAAGCGCGCGCGGGAAGCTAGTTTAATAATAATATGATATCACATGACATCACAACATTAGCTAATATCTAACTTCATTAAATAATATACTAGCATTCGTTCTTTCCTCGTCCTCCAGACTCTTAGTTTGCAAAAGAACCTTCCGATGCTCTCGTAAAGTAGAACGACAGTTGCACAAAACTCCCCTAAAATCTAACAGTTTCCATTCTTTAATTGTCTCGCCAGCGAATGCCATGAGCCGAGGTCAAAGTACCCCTTCCGCAGGTTGCTTAGTTTCTTCAGTTTTTAAACCATTTAAGAAGGAGCCCTGTTCGTCTTTATGCCCAATGAGAATCAGCCTCGTGGCTGACTACATTAATACACGTTGAAAAAAAAGTATTTCTTACTATAAATTTAAGAGAGAACCTATAAGAAGAACTACGTGGTATAAATTAACTTACGTTATCAATAACTCTATCCAATTCATCATCGGCCATCGATTCCAACTGTTCGCCGGATAAGTTTTGAGAATGCAGAACGTCCAAGCCCACCATTTGTGCTGGAAAGAAAAAATAATTATAGGGCCTATCATAATTATTATTATTAGTTACAAGTTGATAACATAGTTTTCTACTGATTAAAGAATTAGCATAAATATAGTTTGTCATGTAGAGTCCACAGCAGTAGGCCTCGCGTCCCCGGTGACCATCTCGTATAGACAGACACACTCACGGACAGCCAAGGCAGTAGGCCTCGTGTCCCCGGTGACCATCGTGTATAGACAGACACACTCACCGACAGCCAAGGCAGTAGGCCTCGCGTCCCCGGTGACCATCTCGTATAGACAGACACACTCACCGACAGCCAAGGCAGTAGGCCTCGCGTCCCCGGTGACCATCTCGTATAGATAGACACACTCACCGACAGCCAGGGCAGTAGGCCTCGCGTCCCCGGTGACCATCTCGTATAGACAGACACACTCACCGACAGCCAGGGCAGTAGGCCTCGCGTCCCCGGTGACCATCTCGTATAGACAGACACACTCACCGACAGCCAGGGCAGTAGGCCTCGCGTCCCCGGTGACCATTTCGTATAGACAGACACACTCACCGACAGCCAGGGCAGTAGGCCTCGCGTCCCCGGTGACCATCTCGTATAGACAGACACACGCACCGACAGCCAGGGCAGTAGGCCTCGCGTCCCCGGTGACCATCTCGTATAGACAGACACACTCACCGACAGCCAGGGCAGTAGACCTCGCGTCCCCGGTGACCATCTCGTATAGACAGACACACTCACCGACAGCCAGGGCAGTAGGCCTCGCGTCCCCGGTGACCATCTCGTATAGACAGACACACTCACCGACAGCCAGGGCAGTAGGCCTCGCGTCCCCGGTGACCATCGTGTATAGACAGACACACTCACCGACAGCCAAGGCAGTAGGCCTCGCGTCCCCGGTGACCATCGTGTATAGACAGACACACTCACCGACAGCCAAGGCAGTAGGCCTCGCGTCCCCGGTGACCATCTTGTATAGACAGACACACTCACCGACAGCCAGGGCAGTAGGCCTCGCGTCCCCGGTGACCATCTTGTATAGACAGACACACTCACCGACAGCCAGGGCAGTAGGCCTCGCGTCCCCGGTGACCATCGTGTATAGACAGACACACTCACCGACAGCCAGGGCAGTAGGCCTCGCGTCCCCGGTGACCATCTTGTATAGACAGACACACTCACCGACAGCCAGGGCAGTAGGCCTCGCGTCCCCGGTGACCATCTTGTTTAGACAGACACATTTACCGACAGCCAGGGCAGTAGGCCTCGCGTCCCCGGTGACCATCGTGTATAGACAGACACACTCACCGACAGCCAGGGCAGTAGGCCTCGCGTCCCCGGTGACCATCTTGTATAGACAGACACACTCACCGACAGCCAGGGCAGTAGGCCTCGCGTCCCCGGTGACCATCTTGTATAGACAGACACACTCACCGACAGCCAGGGCAGTAGGCCTCGCGTCCCCGGTGACCATCTTGTATAGACAGACACACTCACCGACAGCCAGGGCAGTAGGCCTCGCGTCCCCGGTGACCATCTTGACGTCGACGGAGGCTCGCGCCAGCGTGGCCACCGCGTCTCGCACGCCCTCGCGCGGGGGGTCACACACCCCGCACAGCCCCGCGTACGTCAGAGCCTCCAGTCGGGCCCCGCGACATAGCGCTATTATACGGAGACCTGGGGATCGACGATGTTAAATTTAATATTTACAAAGACGCCAACTGTTACAGTACCCGGCGATAAATATTGCACATCGACCTTTGAAAAGAGACAATCGGCTAATTTCGGCTTCGTAGAGCGTTATCTCTGTCGCACACTACCTATGTGATGTTTTGTCAGACGGTGTTTAAGTGCGATAGAGTGCGGTCGCGTCCAGTTCAAAATATATATTAAGAGTTGTTAACACCCCCAAATTTAAATAATTTAAAGTTGTACTATGGCATCTTTAGGAAAAAGAGGGAAACCTTTAAGAGGTCAGTCACGCGAAATTATCTACAATGTTTATAAATATTTTGAAACCGAAGCTGACAGATTAAAAAAAAATGAAGATGAAAATGTAAGTTGTTATTTTAAGAAGGTTCAAGAGCGAGTTGGAAATGCCACTGGAATTTCAAGAAGAACTTTGAACAATATATTAAACGAAGTCAGTACTGAAACACATTCTACTGAAATTAAGTTCAGTACTCCAAAAAAAGGGAGACCAAAAAAGCAATTTCGTTTGGATATGGACGATTTTGATTATGATGTTGTTCGAAGAATGGTGTATGATTTTCACTTACGATTTAATGAACTGCCAACAATAAAATCATTAAAAGCTAAATTATCTGAAGCTATTAATTACAATGGGTCTGAAAAGACGTTGAGAAAAATACTTCACGAGATGGGATTTCGGTTCACTAAAATGGAAGATAATCGAAAAGTTCTAATGGAAAAGCACGATGTAAGTCTCAAACGAATGGAATACCTCGATAAAATACAAAAATTTCGCGAATCAGGAAAAAATATCGTCTACATGGATGAGTCTTACATACATACATCCCACACTAAAGGGAAATCTTGGAGTGACGATAAGAAAAAAGGAGTAAAAAAGCCAATTTCAAAAGGTCTACGTTTGATATAACGTATATAACATTTCCCGCAATAGTTCATGCGGGAAATGAAAAAGGCTTTGTACCGGGTGCCTTTTTAACGTATAAATCCACGGACACTACAGGTGACTATCACAATGAAATGAATAACGATAACTACGAAAAATGGCTGGTTAATCAATTAATTCCAAATTTACCCAGTGATTCTGTTCTAGTTATCGACAACGCACCCTATCACAACAAATATGTTGAAAGACTCCCCAACTCAAACACCATTAAACAGGAAATGATCAACTGGTTAAACAGACACAAAATTCCAGTTGATCCAAAATTAACAAAAACCCAGATTTACGCTATTATATGTCAGCACAAGGAGAGGTATACAGAGTTTTCCGTGGACAAAGTACTTGCCGAACATGGGCACACTGTGTTGCGATTGCCACCGTATCATCCGGATTTTAATCCAATTGAAAATATATGGTCTCAACTGAAAGGCTATGTAGCCTCTAGAAATGTGGGTATGAATTTAACTACAGTAAAAACATTATTGACTGAAAAAGTAAACATGATCGGGGCTGAAGAGTGGAAAAAGGTTTGCGATCATGCAATCAAATGTGAGAATGAATATAGAAGCATTCAACACTGTTTGGACAATTACACTGATAGACTAGTGATAAATACGGCTGACAGTGACAGTGATATTGACTCTTTGAGAGCACAGATAGTGAAATGGAAATAATTTAGAATTAGAATTATTTTTATTTTTATTACAATGTCTCATTTTAACAATAGGTATAATGGTGTTTATTATGTACACTAGGGTGTCCCTTATTTTTCAAAGTTTATATTTTTTAACGCATAGGTCTTAGTTTTGTTCATTTGTACCTAAAACCCTCGGGAATGAATTTTTACTTTATTTGGAGAACGATAACCCGTGCCGACTTGCATCGAATCATTTTCATACAAGTTACGCGGAGGTAGCGGCGCGTACTCTCCGTATTTGTCATTTGTTCTCTGTTAGTATCGTGATTAACATGTATTGTTATACATTTAAAAAATGGCAGTGTTATTAAGAAGCAATAATTAAAGTATTTTCTTAGTAGGTGATGTGAACTATCAAATAACTGGAGCAAAGTTATCGTCTAACCGTCAAGTTCTTGCAGTCCTCTTTTTTAACATTCGCGAAGTTACCTTGACTGTTAATGAAAGCGTAAATCTCGTCGTTCGAGAGTGTGCTATATTCTGGGAAAAAGCTAGAATCCCTACCAGAGCTATCCTTAACTGTGTAAAAATTGTGGATCTTCACCATGCTTGGATAAAGTTGCAAAAAAAAACCAAAAGACACAAGATGTTTACAGCACATGCTAATGCTTGGGAATGGATGAAAATAGAAGAAGATAAAACCTTTTTACAAAAACAAAGAGAACCAGGGTGTCCAGGATGTTTAGCGGGTGTAGATAAAAAGTTAGCCGAGAAAGAAGAGCAAGACAGAGAAAATTAAAAGAAGATAAAAAAGCTATGAGCAAATGTGTTCCGAGAGTTTATCGTTTTCTTTAACTACACAGGATCTTATTGAGACACAAGGATATCTTGATCAACCTACCAGCTCTGATGAAAGCATTTACAAACCCATTGTACGTGACGATTATCGAGAACTGATTGAACTGTCTATGATAGTGAGAAAAAAAAAGACCTCCAGGAGCAATGCATCAAGCAAGGTGGATGGCCAGAGCTATTTACTATCTGATAATATGTTTGTTGCAATCTCAATTAAAAATTAGTGCCAAAGATAAATGAGCACTTCAAGACGTTTGTTTACTCATTGCAGTTATATATGTGAATTTGTGGCTCGGATGTAGTCTGGCGGTGAAGGCACTAAATCAAGATTAACACTTTTAAAAAAGCTTAAGGAATATGAAACAATTAACAAAGAGATCTTTAAAGCAGCCCTGAGATAGTTTAGGCAACATCTTTGGTACTTGTCAGAAGAAATTACTACTTTATCACTCTTCGATGATGAAGTTGATGAAGAAACCAAGAGGAGTATCGTAGATTACTTACAAAGAGAGAGTTTGTATAATTTTAGGAAGAGATAAATTCCATCGAAACAAGATATGTCTGATAATTTGTATAGTAAGTAGAAATACAGAGAAATACAATAAGTTTTATGTTAGTTAGCTGATAATCATTAATTTATAAATAAAATAACATTCATTTATCATTTACCATGTATTATATGAATTAAACTGTTTTAATAAACTAATAATAATACTGTATTGTCTATTGTTACAGAAAAATCATTAAGTGATTATGTGTCTGTCAAGAGAAAAAAATATTTTCTCGGTAAAAAATTGAAGAAAACTTTTTAAAGAAACCTATTTCGACGTGAAAAAATGTTGCCTATTACAGGCAAAAATAAAGTTTCTTTCTTTAAGGGCAGTGAATGATACAGCTGAAAGAGCAGTGAAACTTATGTAAGATTTTCATGGCTTAATCACTGCAAAGGGAGAACAAAAACAATTTTTACTACGCTGTGTGCAAGAGCATAGAAATCTATATCCAGACTGTCACCCTTAATAGAAAGTATACTTGCTAATTTGTAATTTTATGTTCTTTTAATACATAAAAACATGTTTTATTACTTTATTTTTTATTGTTATGTATTTTTATAAAATATTAGAAATTAATTCATTTGATTTAGTTAAATACCAAAAAGGGTTACAGGCAGCGAATTTCAAAATCTTCACGGTCTAGTCGGCACGGGTTACTGTTGACATAGGAAGATAAAATTTTGTATCTAAGTAGGTCTGGGTAGTTTAAAAAGAATTAAGGGGTATGCATTTCGAAATTCGAAAAAAAATTTTTTTCACCGATATAAGGGACACCCTAATGTACACTACAGCTGAAATTTTCCAAAATAATTTAATACGTAAACATAATGTGAACATTTATTTTTTTATTTTATTTTACCCCAACCTAAAGCCATCACTTATAGAAAAATTGGTGTATTTTATACAAAGAATAAAAAATTTATCAAAAGAAGCAAATCATAATTGTTTTAACAGCTCCTAATAGATATCTGACTGTTTGTATTTCGTGCGACAGAGATAACGCTCTACGAAGCCGAAATTAGCCGATTGTCTCTTTTCAAAGGTCGATGTGCAATATTTATCGCCGGGTACTGTACATCAACTTAAGCTTAAGACATTTTTCCGCAAGAAAGCGATATTTTACTCTAAAACAGCGGTCGGCAACCTTTTGGCAGGCAAAGGCCAGAATGTGGTAAAATAAACTAAAGGTGGGCCTGTAGGTTTTGCCTAGTATCTAGGTATAACAAATCACATCCCCATTTATAGGTTCGCAGGTAGAGCGAAGCGCGTTCTTAAGGCTAGATTTACATTATATATAAAGATCGCGAATCGTTCGTACATTTATTTTGATAATTATAACTTACTAACCGTCCCGCGCGGTTTCACCCGCGTAGATCCCGTTCCCGTGGAAACGTTAACTTTAAATATAGCCTATGATACTCACAAATGACGTGGCTTTTTATTAGTAAAAAAAAATTACCAATAGAAAGTTAATTCCGTCGTAGACCCGAAGACCGAGAGGCCCGCGAACTCTAAAGTTTTTTTTTTCGCAAGGACATTCTTAGTTGGCCACGAGGCGTTTGCTACTTCACCGGGCATAAAGCCGAGCAGAGCTCCAGCCTTAATAAATCGTTTAAAACTATAAACTAAGCAACCTGCGCAAGACGGCGCACCTTGTGGAGCTTCTACGTCGGCTCAGGGCGGTCGCTGGCGATGAGATTGAGGTATGACTTTTAGTATATTAGGGGAGTTTTGTGCAACTGACGCTCTACTTTACAGTTGGCGGGCCTCTCGGACTTCGTGTCTACGAGGGCATCGGATGGTTCTTTGCAAACTAAGGGTCAGGAGGACAAGGGGAGCTATAACCAACCGCGCCTGAGTTTGCTTAACCCGCATAATGGTACTATCAGCTACGATCCCACCACTGACGGTACCCTAAAAGCTACATCGCGAGACAAAACCACGCACGACACACATAAACAACGGGAACGAACGAGACAAATGTACATTGCACCTAAGCACTTCAAATCGAATGGCCTGCGACACGAGAAGGAAATAAAACATTACGATCATTAGAAAGAGAAGGAATGCTATTCCATACTTGGATTTTTGAGTTATAGAAGGTTGTAAGTGCCATTAAGTGTTAATTGAAAATATGTTTTAATTTTTCTATAATAGTTTTTATTTTTGTTTTTAAGATACTACTAGTAGCAGAGTTTTTACACACTACTAGTATTCTTGTTAACCCCTCGTGCACTAATTCCTTGTATTACGAGTGGGTTCTCGTCGGTAGTGCAATGGGTGGGGATCGAACCGGCGACAACATGATCGCTAGTATAACTCCCTGGCTATCGGGCTACAGCCCCTTAAAGTACCTAAGTTTGTGTTTTTCTGGTGTTATTTAGACATCTTAAAGAAAGTTAATTTCAAAAACATAATCAAAATTCAATACTCACCCATTCTTCCAATATTATAAGCTTCAGCCAGAAAGTCGTTTTGTTTCTCTTTAGTCATAGGGGCATAGTTCCCGCTGCTGTCGATGTACTGAGTACAGAGCGGTAGAAGCTTCTCGATGGCGCCCTTTACAAAGACTTCCTCTTTCAGTTTGTTGTCGCTCACGAACTTTGGCGCGCATTTTACAACCATCATTTTTGTTTCGGAGCTGTAATTAAATATCAGTTATAGCACTTGTATACTAGGTAAAGAGCAGCCGGGTTTGCCATGATAATGATTATAATGACCATGATAAAGATTATGATAATCATGATAATTATTATGATGATCATAGTAATGATCATTATTATTATGATCATGGTGATGATTATATTAATGATGATGATGAGGATTATGATGAAGATTATTATAATGAGGATGATGATGATGATGTAGTGTACCTGAACGGTATCTCGTGCAGCCTGGTGTGCTGGTCGCGCAGGTCGTGCAGGCCGCTCTTGAAGGCGCACGCGAGCAGCGCGCCCTCGGTGGGCTGCCCGTACAAAGTGTCGTCGCGGATGGTCGCGTTGTTGCACAGCACGCCGATCTACGCACCAAGCATATCACTCATTCATTGTCTATTATTGATAAAAATTACAAAAATAATAAAAAACAAAAATTAATTTGTCTCCCGGTCTCCACGGCCCCAATGTTTCGACATATTTGCGCCTCTTGAGATTCTCCGCGGATTTAGCCACCATGCCAGCCCTACTCTGAGTCCCGGAAAGATGAGACGGCGCGAGGGTGTCGACCCACGTAGCGTCCTACACCAAAGACCGTCCCATCCTCTAGGACACCAGAGTCATTCCGTCGGGCCTCTTACCGTCGTCACGCATAAGGCCATTAGGCTCTAAAACGGCTGGCAATATTGCCGAACTGAAGGCCCGACGGATAATATCATTAATAGTGGCATGACGGGACAGACGTCCATCACTTTTGTTACAATACAGGCGGTGGTGACCGAGTTGGGTTACATTGGCACATCAAATATAACATATTAAATACTAAACTAAACATCTAAATACGTGTGACTTAACTAAATAATTAAAAAAAAATCATATAAGTAAACTAATTTGATTCCGCAACTTCGTACACATCTAATGCGTGGTCTTATTGGTCTTAGCGTGATGGTATATGAGAAGCCGCAGAACAAAACCGTCTAAATCCATTTTTGCAAATTTTATACGAGAACGCAGAACTTATATACGCTCATTATTTCTGTTATGAAAGTGGATATATTAAGGGGAAAGGGATGTGGTAAATATACTTTATTTTGGAATTGCTGCGGTACCTACTGTACACGATAGATAGCTTTGAAGAAACGAGTTGTCCGGTTTTGATCCGCGACGGTGGATTTATCCGGTTTTGTTACGTGACTGCTTGGATTTATCCACATTTGTCAAATGTGGGTAGTTAGTAAAGTTAGTACAGTAGAACAATAATAGTTACAAATTTAAAATAAACCAAAATGTGGATTGTTATTTTTTAATTGAAAATATCAAAATAAAGAAACATGGCTCAGTAAACCACACTTTGATCTAGAAAAGTTTTGGAATCATAAAAATCAAACAAATATATCATTCCTTTTTGGCTTGAGTTTCATCCCATGCTATACAATAGTATACGATACTCGTGACCTAAGTAGCCTATTATTGCACGGCGTTTAGCACCCTCGCTACGCTCGGGCGCTAACTCCACGCCGTGTAATAATAGGCTATTTAGGTCATACGTATCGTAATGTACTAATATAGCCTATCTCAATAAACATGGAAAGATTTGTTCCAATTGGACCTGTTCCTGAGATGCGCATGCAAGCAAACATAGATACAAACTCTTCAGTTAAACTATAATAACAGTATAGACTATACCCCCTATTTAATAACTCATCACCTTTGTAGATGTGTTTTATATTTGTGTGTATACATAAATAAGTAAATAATAAGTGAATCTCAGACCTCGAGCATGGTGTTGACGGCCATCCGGGCCACGTCCAGGTCGCGTCCCTTGTACGCGCGCAGCTGCACGTCGCCCCGGCTGCAGTAGCCCGTGCCCGACACGGCCGCCAGGTGCCCGCCCGACGTCGAGATCGTCGTCACCGTCATCTCGTTCTTGGTCAGAGTTCCTAAGCAACAAAGTTTTAAAGTTATGTTAAAATTAACGAAGCCTAAGTTAAACTTATGAAATATCATATAACAAGGTCTACACGGCTGAACTGGTAAAAGAAACTTAGAATTAAAACCAAACACTGCTCATCGCAGACGTTGCTGCCTGTTCCCCGGTCTAGTTGCCTTTCTTCTCCGGGTCGTCCAGTTAGATAGACAGTCAAAGGTTGTATGTTAGCTAGGGTAGAATTCTCGCTGGGTATGACCGCGATGCACCCGTACCCCTGCCACGATTAAGCGCCTGTAGGCGGTGCCAGTTATTACATCATCTTTATATAATTATCTGCTTCTTGAATATAAATAAAAATGAAACGGTTCAATCGCACCCCAAAATCGTGGGTCTCCCATAAGGGTGCAAGGGTAAATTTGTCAAATCCTCAATACTGCCCTGGGCATACAGATCATACAGATTTTTAATTTTAGGCATACCGGACCGGACAAGCCTAGAGAAGACGGAGGAGACCTCTTTTTGTGACCACACATAAACCAGCATTAAACTCGTGTGTTGATATTCCAATAAGAGTTAAATTAAAACCAAAATCACAAACCTGTTTTATCACTGCAGATAACATTGACACATCCCAGAGTCTCGACTGTGGGCAGTTTCTTGACAATAGCATTCCGTTTAGCCATCCGCATCACACCCAACGCGAGTGTCACTGTCACCACGATTGGGAGTCCTAGAAACAATGAAAACATTTAACTTATTCTCGTCGATTCTATCGTTGAGTATTATATTTATACTAATATTAGAAACCCGCGAGCGATTTCACCCTCGTAACTCCCGTTCCCGTAGGAACTTAATGATTAAATATAGCCTATAGCCTTCCTCAATAATTGGGCTATCTGACACTGAAATAAAAATTCAAATTGGTCCAGTGTTTGTTGAGATTAGTGCCTTCAAACAAACAAACTCTTCAGATTTATATATTAGTATAGAATGTAACCAAGATAGTTAAAGAATATTGGTTTGTCTGATTGTTTGTTTGCATTAAATAGGCACCGAAACTAATGAACTATCTGAAATTCTTTCACTATTATAAGGTTATGTTATCCAGGCTACGTTTAATTATGAAAACTAAATATCCCACGGAGACCGGAGCTATCTGAACGAGTTATGTTGCACGCGGCATAAAATATGTTTTTCATCACCAACCTTCAGGAATAGCCGCGACCGCTAAACTGACGCTGATAGTAAACATGTCCTGCAAAGCCTTGCCCTGGAGCCAGCCGGTCACCATGATGAAGCCAATGATGCAGAACGAGTACAGAGACAGCTGAGCTCCGAGGGTGTCCATGGACTTTTGTAGAGGAGTTTTGGGAGCCTCTTCAGCTTGCATCATACGGAATATGTCACCGAATTCGGAGCGCTCGCCAGTACTCACGACTATGCCCTGAAAGAGAATGACATAGATTAAAATAATTAGTCGTTTCCTTGACTCTTGATGTTCAGAAAGCCGGGATTTTGTCTATGTGTATGATACACATAGACAAAATCCCTACTACGACACGCATCCGGCTTTAGAATTTTCTGTGTGGTAAAAAGCTAAAGTTGGGTGAGGCTGCCTTCTTTTTCGGACGGACATTTATGAAGTTAGCCACGATGCATTTGCTACTTCACAGGGCATAAAGGCCAGCAGAGCTCCAGCCTTATTAAATGGTTAATAAACTACAACCTACGCAAACTGCGCATGAGGGCGCGGGCCTCTCCGACTTCGGGTCTACGAGGGCATCGGAAAGTTCTTTGAAGCTAAGGGTCGGGAGGGCGAGGGGGGGGCGCGTCGTGTTCATTAGCGCACTCTTCTCCGACGGGAGTGAAGCCAGTGACTAGATCTACATCTATAATAAAATACCTACTAGCTATTTCTTTCTTCTAAATTGTATTTTCGCGACAATATTAGCATAGCTTTGTTCTTATACATGTGTTTTGTGTATCTTTCCTAGATTACAAAATGGCTAATGCAAATCTGCATTAGCCATCTAACTCGCCTTTATTTATTAATAAATGACTGAAGCCAATCGTATTGGACACATGTTGGTTGATGTCATGTAACAGAAATCATCGTTCATATAAAATGTATGCGATAATGAAGTACATCATTTATTTAAATGTGCATTTTTAATATGTTTTAGAGCCAATATGTTATTTTGAGCAAAGAAAAATCGAATAGATCTGAAATTATTGAAATTGACACAGCCATTCTCGAGTTATTAATGGAGTAACTAACCAATCTTCGTTTTATATGTTTATGGAAGTAGATACGAATATGCCAAAAGCGGCTTTAATAATTTCAGCAAGTAATATCCCACGCATGTGTAAAAGTTAAGGAATTCGTTAGTTAAACTTGATAGAATAAGATTAAAAATCCTTTCAGCAGACAAACATTTTTTTTCCGTCTCATAAACTGTGTGTTATATTTTAATGCTTATCGCAAAAGAGAATGGATTATTTTAACTATATGTCATTGAACAAATGATCAAGTCCAATTTCTGAAGATCAATTCTACTGATAACATCATCTCTCAAATACTCTCAATCAAACTTTTTAAAAAAACTTTTTAAAAAACTTTTTAAAGTGCAGGCCACACCGCCAGCGGGCGGGCGAGCGAGCTAAGCGTTCGAACATCGTTTCACCACTTTAACATACTTCGGTTCACACCGCGAGCTACCGACTAACCTACGTCAGCGATGCGAGCGAAGCTAACGAATCCAACAATTCCAGCGAAGCTACTCGTTCACCTCGTTAGGTTAGGTTAGGAACCCCATAGTTTAGCTCGCCAATATTCCGCATAGTTTGTATAGTTTCCTTCTCTCGCTTCGCCCGCCCGCCTAGCTCGCTCGCCCGCCTGCTGGCAGTGTAACCTGCGCTTTAGTGCTTACACCGCACAAGTTCAACAGCCCATACTCAATGCTTTATTGCTTCTGTATTATTACAATCTGCTACGCGAACAAGGCAATAAAGAACAATATACGGCTTTTAATACATGACTCCAAATTTATTTTAGTCTGGCAATAAATATTAGTTTTATTGGAAAATATTGCTACAATCGGAATCTTTGAGAAACAATAAATACTGCCAAGAAAATTGCAGTTATTTTATCTTGTCAGTTCTATGACATTAAAACAATATCAACTTGAAAGAGAGCCCCAACTTGTACATTCAATAACAATAACTAGATTTGAGTAATTCCTTCAAGTAAGCCTAATCAATCACCGCTTCATGCGCGCAATATTGTTTTAAACATCTTTACATAGTTAAGTTAATCTATATACAGGGTTATTTGTAAAACACCGGTAACCTCTCAGGACTTTTTACAAAACATAATACATTTACCAAAAACAAACCTTCAATATTTCGTTGTCCTATCTAACACATTTCAACTCTGTATTCCCCGCTCCCCTCGCTATTGTCGGTACTATCGCTTCCTTTTGCTTCGCATAGACGTAACATTTAGAGCGTTGAATTTAAATATTTTTATTTTTGTGTGTAAATCTGATGAATTAAAATATGATGAATTTTTAAGTCATAGAACAAAAGTTGTTGATTATGATGTTAGTAACGTAGTCCTGAGAGGTTACCGTTGTTTTACAAATAACCCTGTATAAATATAAATTAATTTAACTATCATCATCTACCCGCTCCATGTCCTGTGCTGAACATGGGCCTAGAGGGTTTTTGAGGGAGTTGGTGGACACCACAGTATTCTTATACGTTTTTATAGATGATGCAATCAACAATCAGGACCAATAGCTTATTCTGTTTTCCGGGGCAGGGCGAATAACCCCAAGCCAAACCCACAAAACATCTTAGATTTTAAACAAACATTTCTAGCCCGGGCGCGAACGTCGAACCCACAACCTTAACTTAACTATGCAATCAAAAATAACCTTACCTTAGCATTACCACACCGTACCAGGGTGCCCATAAACGCAATATTATCTTTATTCACGCGTCCAGCGGCCGCCTTGTTGGGCAGTATAGTTTTGACCGCCGGTTCTGTTTCCCCGGTAAAAGATGACTCATCAATCGCCAGGTCTGTGGAGTCGTACAGCCGAAGATCGGCAGGCACCCGGTCTCCAACGTTGAGATGGACTATGTCTCCTGGCACGAGGTTTCGAGCCAGGAAATGTTCGAGACTGCCTTCTCGTAAACTGTGGAGAAACGTTTAATTTGAATCATCATCATCATTATCATCAGCCCGTATAACGTCCACTGCTGAGCATTGGCCTCCACCCGAGGTAGTGTATTTGCCAAAGTCGCCCGTTTGGCAGGCGGGTTGGTGACCGCAGTATTATGTTGTGCCACACAAGGAAACGCTGCTGCCCTTTCCTTTATATACGATTATTATAGATAATGTTATAATATTCGGGACCAGGGTCTTAACGTCCTTTCCGAGGCACGGAGGGTAGTCCCTCAACCAACTAGATCCGGAAAGAAGTCTTAGAATTTACACAAAGATTTCCTGTCCGGAGTGGGGATCGAACCCACGACTTCCGAGATTTAAAGCGAGCCAAATATCGCTAAGCTGCGGAGGTTTTTAATTTTAATCCATAAACCGACTTCATTTTTTTTCGGTCGAACTTTCAACATTTTCCTATCTTCAAACTCTCACTAACCATATTGCCAATATCTGGCTTACATTCAACCCCCGACAGCTTCACCATACCTTTACTCTTAGTAATTATTATTTCCTACAAAAGTGTTGCCTCCATAAAAGCCAATATAACCAATCGTTAGCCTCCTAGTAATTATTGTGTGTAATCAAACGACCCCTCGTCGCCGCCGTCAGCAAAGCAGACATTTACGCTTCAATCAACTCAATTATCTTTCGAAAATTAATAGTTTTAGTTCTATGAAATTTTCTCTGTGTTAATAATTAAGTCATTAGTGTTAGACTAACGACTTAATTATTGGTTGGGATGATTATATTAAAGTACTTCTAGTTTACTGAGGCTTCTTTGAAGTTATTTACGTATATATTGGATTTGATCATATATTCAAGCCACACCTAACGCCGTCATTTATTAATGAACAAAGAGAATGATTCCAGGATTTATTGAATATGTGTTTAAAGAAAAAAAAAGTAGAATCCTATTAATGTTTTTAAACGTTCGCGATTTGTACATAAATTTATAGTTGACACGGGTCTTCATCACGGTACAATTTTAAGGCAAATCATTGCCTTTTTAATAATCCGTCGTTTCAACATGGGTTACACCAGTCGTGGTCACGGATAGACTAGTAATGATTTACCTCAAAATAGATCCGTGTCTACTATAAATTAGAATATCATTGTTTAAAAACAGCAAAATAAGTGTATGTCACTGAACTTCTCTCAAACGACTGGACCGATTTTTATGAAATTTTTTGTGTGTGTTCAAGGGGATCTGGGAATGGTTTAGATTCACAATTTTGTCCGCTGGACAATGTTTTTTTAATTAATTTTTAATTTATTAGTAGTTGCCTGAAAACCCCTTAAAACAGCCTTTCTTTTTCCCATACAAACGTTTTCTAACTAAAATGTAGAGTCAATTTGAGCTTTATTTTTTTGCTAAGATTTTTTAGGGTAGGTGTAGGGGTAGGGTAGGGGTAGATTAGGGGTAGGTGTAGGGTAGGGGTAGGGTAGAGGTAGGGTAGGGGTAGTGTAGGGTAGGGTAGGGGTAGTGTAGGGTAGGGGTAGTGTAGGGTAGGGGTAGTGTAGGGTAGGGGTAGTGTAGGGTAGGGGTAGTGTAGGGTAGGGGTAGTGTAGGGTAGGGGTAGTGTAGGGTGGGGGTAGTGTAGGGTGGGGGTAGTGTAGGGTGGGGGTAGTGTAGGGTGGGGGTAGTGTAGGGTGGGGGTAGTGTAGGGTGGGGGTAGTGTAGGGGTAGGAGTACCGCATAAACGAAGTCTCTACGGCCCAGTTTATTTTATACAAATGTTTAGGTCTTTTATATTTATGTTTAGGTTTTTTATGTATCGATTGAGGCAGTACGAAGTCTGCCGGGTCAGCTAGTTTTCCTATAAAGAATATCACATAGTGGATATTTAGTTGTCATATGACCGCAAGAATAAAAGTCTCTTATTTTTAGAGTACTTAAATCTTAATGGCAATCTATCTATCTATTATATTCATCCCAAATAATTTTGAATAAGAGTGAGTGAAATATCAAGTCTTACCAGTTGCATGTCGGCGGCACCAGTTTATTCAGCTCCTCGAGAGACTTCTCGGACCTGTACTCCTGAACGAAGGCGACAGTCACCACAATGAGGATTGCGACCGTGATGGATATAGCATCGTCAAACTGACGCATGCACACACTCACTACTGCGGACCCTGGAATAGAAGAAACAAATGTTATTTTTCATTTTTTTCTTTACTTACATAATAAACAAGAAATATTTGATTGTGTGTTTGTTTATTTGCATTGAATAAGCTCTGAAACTACGAGACCGAATTAAAAAAATCTTTCACCATTTGAAAGCTACATTTAATTATGGAGTTGCAACGGGCACGGGAGCACGGTACCTTGATAAAATAAAGAGTATAATCCAAAATCATCCATGGTGTCGGTTAGTTTAATTAGCCTTTCACCCATCGTATATACCAGTTTACTTTTTACTTTATTTGACGAGTTTCTACTGGACCTCATGTGTTCCTAATTATCTAGATAATGGTATCAACATCTCCAAGAAATTACTTACGTGGTGTTAAATTTTAAACAACGTTATGCAATGACAGTCAGTTGAGAACATAAGTACGATTCATACCGTGCCTGATTGTTTTAACCAACCAATGATACAAGGCCACAAACAAAAGTGTGTTAGAAGGCCTCTTCAACAAGTATTAATACATCATAATCAGCCAAAAGCGTCCACTGCCGAACATCCGAGGCAGGGTTTTTGCCATAGTCACCACGCATGGCAGGCGGGTTGTTAACCGCAGTATTATGTAGTAACACACAGGGAAGCGCTGCTGCCCGTTCTCTGGTATACGCTTGTTATAGATGATGAACAATCGGGGCCAACGGCTTAACGTGCTTTCCGAGGCACAGAGGGTAGTCCCTCAACCAAGTAGACCCGGAAAGAAATCTTAGAATTTGCACAAAGATTTCTTGTCCGGTGTGGGGATCGAACTTACGATATCCGAGACTCGAAGCGAGACTTCTATGGCTAAGCTACGGAAGTTGTCTGAGTTTTTATACGGGGATTCGTAAGCCACTGAGTTAAACTTTAATAATAAGGAATCTAATGTTTGGCAAAACTCACTGCTATGCGTTCTTAAACAACGACAAATAAATTGACCTTAATAAATATTCACGGTCACGGTTATTTTATTATTATGATATGTTTGTGTACATAGGTAGTAATGAAATCGTGCGCACGAAACGTACGACCTCTATTTATGAAGTCGGTGATATAACTAGGGTGAATGAACTGATTTAGGATAGTGGTTTTATGTGAAGATGTAGTTTTATAAGTTCATGAATACATAGAGCAGTTGTCAAAATCGACACTACCGTTTTGTAGATTAAGAATACACGGACAAACAAACACACAGACATATCAAAAGTACCTACCTACCCTTAAATTACATCTTATAAAATTTGCTATCTACCAGTGAAAATCCTGTCAAAATCACTGCAACCGCAATCGATTGTGATTATCTCAGGAACTACTGGTCCCATTAGAAAAAAAAAATCACAATTAGAAAGCTATGTTATCCAAGATTAGTTTTCTTAGAAAAATATGTAATCCGCCATTTGTAGCAACGGCCATCTTGCGGCTGATTTTCATCAAACAGAGGTAATTCCACTCCCGATTAATTCAGCTTTAAAATCAAAATCGCTTCTTTTGTTAGATACTATGCCACAGACACGATGAGATACGATGTTAAACTTATGACACCCCGTCGTTTTTACTTCGGGGGTTTAATTGTAATATACTAACAAGTACACAATCGCAAATCGATACGAACTGAAGCGAAAACCACTCGATTAAATGAAATTCAAATCGATACACGAGTGAACTACTAAACAAAATTATCTGTTAGTAATGGAGTCGTACATAATTTATTAACTGACGTGTTTCTATGGGATTCGAAGTATAAAATGGAAATAAAAGCCTGGATCAGATGTTGCCAAACCATTGAAGCGCCCTAACGTACCTATTTGTTGTCTGGGGGAAAATGCTTTAATGTTAAGCACCCCCTTCGCCCCTGCGGTGTACCCGCGGCCAAGGGGTATGTTCTCTCCATAGCGGTGGTATGCTAACTCATACCATGAGGAGAGGACCCTACCCACTAAAACCCCCCGGATACTTCCCGCCGTTGGTGAGGGCCGGGCACGCGAGGCAATCTAGAGAGGCTAGGTAGATACATCCGTCCTCAAATATTTACCGTGTAAAGAAACAGGTAACTACCCTCTACATTCCCGCGCGCGATTTCTCCCGTAAAGGCGGAAACATATTGTTAAAACGCGACGCGACCTGATGAAACGCGACGCGTGTTGAGTCGAATCAAATGTATTGTTTTTTAAAGACCAGAATCACACTAGGAACACGTCACGTCGCGTCGCGTCGGGTGTGATGCTCCATAGTGTAACTCCCGTTCCCGCAGGAAGTTCATAATTAAATAGTTTAAAGCCTTCCTCCATAAATGGATTATCTAAGACTGAAACATCTTTTAGGAACGGACCACTAATACCTGATATTAGCCCTTCAGCCTTATTTATTATTTCACCCGCGGAACTTCATAATTAAATAATATAACCTATGTCATCCGGGCGCTGAAAAGTAAATGGAAATGGGCAGGACACTTAGGTAGATACACCGATGACAGATGGACAAAAAGAATAATAAAATGGGCAGGCCCTCAAGGCACCAAAACGAGAGGCAGGCCTTGCGCTAGATGGTCAGACGAAATAGAGGCAGTGGCGGGTATATAATAATAAAGTAATTTGCTTGTTTATGTTTAGGTTATTAAATTTTCTAATTAATTTCTAATCTTTGTAATTAATTAATTGAATTATAAAAAAACTATTTTGAATTAATTAATTATTTTATAATTAATTAATTGTGTGATTTTATATTTATTGTTATTAGAATTGTTGGCCATCCGGGGATTAGCGAGGATCACAGTATTTTATACCTAAGAACCACAAAATCATACCTTTTGGGTTCATGGTTGTTAACATTAACAATAATAAAGTGCGCCAGGAATAATAAAATGCATACATAATATTTATTTTATTTTTTTAAATATGAATAGAGAATCATAATAGGTACTACTATTAGCCAGAAGTTAATCTGAATAACAATAATTTAAATCATAATCAAACATTTTAATGACCCATTCACGGTATTCGAATTAAAAAAGATAAAGTTTTTACTATCCGTAGTAAAATCTTTATCTTTTTTACTAAAAATATCTAATTCATAATTTAACTGTAAGGATAAACCATTAACTTGATTAACAATGAACTCAAGTCATGGCAACCTCCATGGCGTAGCGGTATCAGTCTCGCTTTAAGTCTGGGAGGATGTGGGTCCGATACCCACGTCAGACAACTAAATTCCCCAAAAACCTAAAAGTCATAATTCCTCAATCCCCCCCCCCCCATCGACCATTCTGAGCCAAATCCAAATCTCACAGGAGACGTATCTACTCGTAGCGACATCTACAGTAGCCGCACAAACTACAAGAAGACGAGCAGCGCCATCTAGCACTAAGTATCCCAACTAACCTGTATCGCGCAATACAAGTTCGCAAGCCAATTCGAACTTATACAATTTCTAAATATCAATAATCGGCCATCGGTCGCCGGGCACACCACCCCGCCCGGCAAAGATCTTCATTTTCTGTGGAGGATCACCACCAACCGTTCTACATACTCTAGCGCAGTTTGCTTAGTATGTGGTTTTAAAACCATTCAAGTTTGGGAGGTCTACTCGCCTTTATACCCGGTGAAGTAGCAAAGCGAGGCAGAGTCGATGAAACAGAACTATGAGACTTGGTGAGCTTCGCCACACACTGGAAAGTGCAATGAGCACATTGAACTTTCCAGTGTGTGCCACTGTTGATCCTGGCTTACAGGAGGTGCAGTGGAGGGAGTTAGTCCCAAAAAAAAAGGAAAGTAAGTAATGTGGTGTCCGACTTAGAATAAACCACCCCCTATCTTCCCATGGGTGTCCTAAAAGGCAACTAGGGGATATACAGCTGATGGATAGGCAATCCTTACTAATCCTTACTAATATTATAAATGTGAAAGTAACTATGTCTGTCTGTCTGTCTGTCTGTTACGCAATCACGCCTTAACTACTGAAGCGATTTAAATGAAATTTGGTACAGATATAGTCTAGAGCCTGAGAAAGAACATAGGCTATATTTTATTATGAATTTCCCACGGGAACGGGAGTTACGCGGGTGAAACCGCGCGCGGGAAGCTAGTATCTATTAAATCAAGGATGCTCACCATCTTACTGCGATCATTAAACCGACCTTTTTTGGTTGGACTTACGAAGGTAGCCACGATGCTTTTGCTACTTCACCGGGCATAAAGGCGAGCAGAGCTCCAGCCTTAATAAATGGTTTAAAAACTACAAACTAAGCAACCTGCGCAAGAGGCCGCTGTGGGGCTTGGACCTCGGTTTAGGGCAGTCACTGGCGATGAAATTGAGGGGTTATGACTTTTAGTATTTTAGGGGAGTATTGTGCAACTGTCGCTCTACTTTGCAGTTCGTGGGCCTCTCGGATTTTGGGTCTACGAGGGCATCGGATGGATTTTTGAAAACGAAGGGTCAGGAGGACGAGGGGTAACGCGTCGCGTTCGCGGGCGCACTTTTCTTCGGCGGGTCGGATAGACATAAATCCGACTGAAAAGTGTGGTGATTATGGCTATATCCCTCAACGATCCTGTCTGTTAAGAGGAGGCCCATGTTCAGCAGTGGAGGTAAACGAGCTGATGAGAAATCATTAGTGTTAGCTAGCTTTATTCGCAGACAAAAACAACGAATGATGCTGTGTACGTATAGGTACACAATACCTACGTTTAAATCATGTTTTTGCACAGAAGGATGTTATTTAACGTCATGTTACGGCTTATTACCTTTGTTAATAGCATTAAAACTGAATTCAAGTCATTAAATCTATTATATGGCAGAGTCGAATATATTAACATAGATATACTGTGGTTATACGTTCATTTTCAGTCAGATTATACATAATTTTTGAAATGTTAAAAAAACTGTTAAAATAACAATAATTGCTTATCATGAAGGTTGTATTGTGACTTCTAATTGTTTTATTCTTAGACTATATAATAATATAAACAAGCTATAGGGAAGTCCTTACGGAGTATGAACTGGTGGTTGGGTTGGTAGCACGGCTATGATCCTTACTAATCCTTATCCTTACTAATATTATAAATGTGAAAGTAACTGTCTGCCTGTCTGTCTGTCTGTCTGTTACGCAATCACGCCTGAACTACTGAAGCGATTTAAATGAAATTCGGTACAGATATAGTCTAGAGCCTGAGAAAGAACATCCTTACTAATCTTATAAATGTGAAAGTAACTCTGTCTGTTTGTTACGCAATCACGCCTGAACTACTGAAGCGATTTAAATGAAATTCGGTACAGATATAGTCTAGAGCCTGAGAAAGAACATAGGCTATATTTTATTATGAATTTCCCACGGGAACGGGAGTTACGCGGGTGAAACCGCGCGCGGGAAGCTAGTCAACATATATTTGTCTTCCTACTTATGTTATTAGTATGTAAGTTTAGTGAGGATTCTAATATACATCGACTAAAAGGAAAAACGTCTTTAATTACATTGGAACTCCCTACAATACACAGCGACGCTGCCACGTTACGGCGTCGGCAGCGCCTGGCCTGGAAAAGAAAAGACTTCGACCATTCTGGGTTAGTGTCAAAAGTGTATCCCGTCAAGATAAGTATCATGTCATGTGAAATAGTACCCACTGTATTGCCAAGACCACGGTACCAACGTACGCAGTAGTTCTTGAGCAGCATACAAATAAACAAACTCTTCAGCTTTATAATATCTATACTAATATTACAAAGAGGAAAGATTCGATTGTTTGTATCGAATAAGCTCCAAAACTACATGACCGATTTGAAAAATTCTTTCACTGTTGGAATGCTACAATATCCTCGGGTGATATAGCCTATATTTAATTATGAAGTTCCCATGGGAACTGGAGCTACTTGAGTGACAGCGCGCGTGAAGCTAGTTAATATATAAATGAAGTATTTGTTAGTTTGCTTGAACGCACTAATCTCAGGAACTAATGGCCCGATTTAAGGCGCTGTACCTAGTCAAAATAGGCTTCACAAAACAGTTTTTTAGCCAAATTTTTACATTTTAGAGCAGGTAAAATAATATATGTTAATCTTGATCATATTTATTATTATTATACTATGACCATTGTGTTCAAAACACGTTTTCGGTAAATTTTCTCGATAAAAAAAAAAACATAAAATAACCATTTAAATTGAAATTGTAGCAATTGTAACTGTATTATTTATAAACAAATCTTGATAATATTAATAACAGTGATGTAATATATAATAATAAAGGGAACTGTTGTTTTTATTTATCGATTGGAATAAGATATTTGCAAGGATTAATGTATTAAATAACTCGAACGAGTCGAACGAAACGTTGCGCCATCGCGGCGTCTCTTCGCTTCTCTTTCATTTCTACGCGGAGCAACAGTGACAAAACTAATACGTAAAAGTCGTCTATTCACCGCGCCTTAAAAAATTGTTTCAGTGTTATAGATCCCACAGGAACGGAAATTACGCGGGTAAAACCGCGGGCGGGAAGCTAATAACTATTTATTTACACTATTAAAGCGCCTTGCCGTACATTATACCTGCTTGCAATCAACGCAGACTTGAACCTCTGATTTCAATGTAATTCAGTTCACATACGAAGAATACAGCCCTGTTTTAAAGTAGGGTGAAACAATATGATACATAGGTACGATAAGAAAATAAACAAATGGCTTGTTTGCATACTATTTCCCTGTTATTGCCACTAGGGTTGTTTCAGCCCTTGCGTTGACGCAAAATTGCTTCAGGAAACGAGATTATGCCGTGAAATAGCAAGGTAAAATTGCTTTTTGAGTATCAGCGACGATTATTGATATTTAAAATAATATACTCGTATACGATATATATTTTGATGATAATTACTGCATTTATACCAATATTACAAAGAGGAAATATGCATGTTTGTTTGCATTGAATATTATCTGGAACTAGTGGACCGATTTCAAAAATTCTTTCGCCATTAAAAAGCTATGTATCAAGAAGTAACATAGGTATGTATTTAAATATGACTATTGATATGGTCACGAGGAATGCCTAAAATTAGGTATACTTGTTGGTCACACCAGTGTAACGATTGCTGTGGCCACGAGGAATGCCTAAAATTAGGTATTCATGTTGGCAACACCAGTGTGACTATTGTTGTGGTCACGAGGAATGCCTAAAATAAGGTATTCCTGTTGGCCACACCAGTGTGACTATTGTTGTGGTCACGAGAAAAGCCTAAACTAAGGTATTCCTGTTGGCCACACCAGTGTGACTATTGTTGTGGTCATGAGGAATGCCTAAAATTAGGTATACTTGTTGGCCACACCAGTGTAACTATTGCTGTGGCCACGAGGAATGCCTAAAATTAGGTATTCATGTTGGCAACACCAGTGTGACTATTGTTGTGGTCACGAGGAATGCCTAAAATGAGGTATTCCTGGCGGTTACACTAGTGTGGCCAACAGAAATACGCTGTTCATTGTAGCCACACCAGTGTGGCCACGGGAAATACATCATCAAGTCGTGTGCGGGAATCGCGGGTCATCACCTACTACTATGTCTCTGCATCACCCTATGGTAGAAAATGTCTTAGGCATTAAGTCCATCAATATACAAATTAAAATGTAATAAAAAATATGTAAATAAATACCTATTCCACAATAAAACTATTACCAATTTAATTACTAAATCGTTTCATATAAAATAACACGACAAACTCATATGTTAGTGTTAATAATAATTGCTTATTTACTATGTATAAAGTTATATTAGTTAATGTTTTCCTTGTAAAATTAATACATAAAAAGATAACGCACGTTTATTCGTTATAACGTTTTAAAGTAAATTACCTAAGTAACAGGTAATAAATGACGATTTAGTAGGTATATATACCTAATTCATCAAGTACAAAGAATGTTTTAAATGTTCTGATTCGTCAATCAATGCAAAGTTAATCAAATCTTAAATGTGGTCCGATATAAAAAAATATCAGCTCATTCCATACATTTATGTTTACTTACCTCGACAAAATGTATGGAACAGCTGTTTTTTTTCGCGATTTCAGGGTTGGTCCCATTGTAAAAGTTGCTTATAATAGTCAGTACTTTCACCCCCTGAAAGGTTGTTAATAGAGATGGGCCGACTATAGTATTTGCCGACTAACCGACTGCCCGACTAATCGGTTTTCAAAATGCCGACTAATCGGCAATGCCGATCATTCTAATACCTACTTGTCAGAGGTGTTCGGGCTTTTTCGTCATCACTCGGCTTACTCATCGCGCGGACGCTGAGCTTAATTACTGACTGATTAATACGTTCTTATGTTGTAAAGACTGTTACTTTAGATAACTACACTAATTAATATTTAGAAATTATAAAACAAGTACAAATTATTTGTTTTATTTAATTTGTTATGCGCCGATTATAATCGGCATATTTTGCCGATTAGTCGCCGACTACAAACGATGCCGAATAGTCGGCTTTCCCGACTAGTCGGCGGCTAGTCGGCCCATCTCTAGTTGTTAATTTGTTAATGTTTTAAAAATAACCCTATACTATACATTTTTATATGACGTAGGCATATTGATAAGAACGATTGCACAAAAATTTCACGAAATCTACCCGTGTGAAGTCGCGGGCAACCGTTAGAACAACTCTTCTATAAAAATAAAAATGAATCACCAAAATGTATGTATGTATCTACGCGCATAACTCGAGAATCACTTGTCTAATTAGTTTTTTATTATGTTGATAATTTTTGAATACAAAGTATGAAAACTGAAAGAACATTTTGGAAAACATCACGGGGATAGCAAAATAATACCTAGATAATCTATGTTCACACATCGATTACCTCAGTTTCCTGTACAAATGCATATTATTTTTAATTAACGTCATACAGTAGGGTAGACCGGTCTATTATAGGACACCGGCGTATGCGCGCGCAGTAAAAACGTGCAGGTGTCGCAAATGAATTTACGCGCATAAATCAAAAACTAGCTGATCCACTTGGCTGGTATTTTTTTTATTATGTTGATAATTCTGAATACAAGATTTGTAAGAAAAAAAAAGTTGGAATTTCTAGTATATAATAATAATAAATATAATAATAATAGGTAATCTAAATTCACACAAAGATGACCTCAGTTTCCTGTACAAATGCTCATTATATTTAACGTCATGTAGTAGGGTAGACCGGTCTATTATAGGACCCGGCGTATGCGCAGTAAAAACGTACAGGTGTCGTACTGCCATTTATAATACGTTCCCGTTGTGACATTAATGTAACTGACACGGGATATGTGATTAAGTCCTGTACTATGAGTGCGACATGTAGTTGTCACCTGCGTAGCTCCCGGCACCGTGGAAAATTCATAATTAGCCTGTATTATTCCTTCGTAGCGTAGGTTTCTGAAGGTAAAATGATTTTTGGAATCCGTTCATCATTTTGTGACTTTTTTCGTTACAAAAATGAAATACAATTCCTTTATTTATTAGTAAGATTAGTATATACATACAAGCTGCGCCCCGCGGTTTTACCCGCGTCACTCTGCTCCAGTGGGTCGGAGCGTTATATTTTGTAGCCTATATGTTAATCCAGCTTATAAACTATCCGCGTGCAAACTTTCAGTCAAATCCATTCAGTAGTTTTTGCGTGAAAGTGTAACATACATACATACATCCACACATACAAACTTTCGCATTAATAATATTAGTAGGAACATAAACTTAAGAAATTGGTTACGTGACTTTATTATTCCACTATTTAGAGTTCCGTACCCGAAGGGTAAAAACGGGACCTATTACTAAGACTTGGCTGTCTACCTGTCTGTCGGTCCAGGATGTATCTCAAGCACTGTGATAGCTAGACAGTTGAAAATTCCACGGATTATGTATTTCTATTGCCGCTATAACAACAAATATTTAAGGAGGAATATTTAAGGATTTTCCCATACAACAAACTATTTTTTTTGCCCTTCTTTGCCCGATATCAATAACGACAACAGGTAGACGCTTGAAAACGGTACGGAACCCTTCGTGCGCGAGTCCGACTCGCACTTTTAAACCAGTTTTTTTTTGTCTCCGACTTTTAATTCTAAGAATTGATATATTATGTTGGATCACCTTATAGAAATGTGTTAGACTAACGGGGCAACGTCTTGTTGTTTGGTCAATGCACTCACGGTCATTTATCTACAACCGAAATTAAAATGTACAGTTACATACGTATTGCGAACAGAGATTGCGATTAAAGTAGGTTTTATATTAATAAACTAGCGACCCGCCCCGGCTCCCGGCGAAACCTGGTTTAGTGGGACCTTGGTAAGTGAGAAACCTCTATTATTGAGAACTACAATGAGGTCCCGGCACTTTTTCATCGAATTACCTCTGTTAATGGGACTTTTCGAACCTGGTTAAATGAGATTTGATTTCTAGGATTTTTTCGATATTTACCTCTATAATTGGGACCCTAGAACTCAATTCCCTTTATAAGTTAGACAATATATCAGGCACGATTGTTTACAAAAAATTGAATTTCTTTCGCACATGCTTTGTTTGTCAGTACTATCTCAAATTTTGACCTCTGTAAATGAGACAACTAAATTTTAAACCTGTCTAATTGGAAAACTGAATAAATGAGAACCTCTTTAAATGGTATAAAATTCTTGGTCCCTTGAGATCCCAATTAACCAGGTTTCACTGTATTATACATATAAACCTTCCTCTCGAATCCCTCTATCTATTAAAAAAACCGCATCAAAATCCGTTGCGTAGTTTTAAAGATTTAAAGCATACATAGGTATATCATCATCATCATTATCAGCCCGTATAACGTCCACTACTGAACATGGGCCTCCTCCCGGGGAGGGTATTTGTCATACTCACCAAGCTTGGCAGGCGGATTGGTGACCGCAGTATTATGTTGTACCACACAAGGAAATGCTGCTGCCCGTTCCTTGATATACGATTATTATAGATGATGTTATAAGTATCGGGACCAACGGCTTAACGTGCTTTCCGAGGCACGGAGGGTAGTCCCTCAACCAGCCAGACACGGAAAGAAATCTTAGAATTTGCACAAGATTTCCTGTCCGGCGTGGGGATCGAACCCACGACCTCCGAGATTTAAAGCGAGCCAAATACCGCTACGCTACGGAGGTTGTATATGGTATTATAGTATAGATTAATTAAGTAATCAGTTGTTAACAAATTCATGAACATAATGCTAACCTCCCATAATTCATTAAACAGTTGTCTCAAAATTGAGAGCAACCTTTATGTTAATCAAAGTAACTAAATGTTTCATCAGAATTATATTAAATTTGTATACATAGGTATATAGGGACAGAGAAAGCGACTTTGTTTTATACTATGTAGTGATAGTAATACTAGCTTCCCGCGCGCGGTTTCACTCACTTGGAGTGGAATTCTCTGCCGGGGTCAGTTTTTCCGGAACGCTATAATCTGGAAATATTTAAAACTAAAGTGAACAGACCCTTTTTAGGAAAGCGTGGAAGAATATTTCAAATGTGAGCAGTAGTTCTTGAGATTACCGTGGAAGTAAACAATTCCCAAATGGTCCAGGACTTCTCAAGGGACCACGGAAGACTTAACGGGAATCTACATAGGCGTAAAAAATGGGGTCCACAGGTAAGTCTGTAATATTATATAAACGGAGCAGGGGTCCACTGAAACCAGTAACGTTTTTGAAGGGGTATATGAGAAAAAGTTTGAAAGCCTCTGGTTTATGTCTGTAACTCCATCCTAAACCTTAGATTGCAAAAAACTTTCCGATACCCTCGTAGACCCGCAGTGCGAATCTCCCCGCCAGCGACCAGCCTGAGCCGAGGTCCAAGTCCCACAGAGAACGCTTCTTTCTTCTTTTGTTATTTTTAAACCATTTATTTAGGCTGGAGCTCTGCTCGCCTTTATGTCCGGTAAAATAGCAAAAGCCTCGTGGCTAAATACATATATCCGTCCGAAAAAATGTATATTTCTGTAATTAATTATTAATTATCGCCTTAACTATAGAAATATATCACTCGTTATTGCTCCTAAATAACCTTTAATTAACATGTCTTCCTTTAAGCTCTACAATTATTCAAACATCAAAGAAGCTTCGCAAGTCGTTAAACACTAAATTGACATAACGAAAGCATAATGAATTAACTTCGAAATAAGTCTGAACATTATGCCGAAACAAATTAAACGAAAATTTTCCGGTTAAAGTCTTGAAACTTTAACACTGGCAGATAACCTTTTATCATATGTCAGCCGCGACTTCGTTCGCGTCAAAATTTTGATTTTCGTCCAAAATTATAGATTTTTTATACAAGCTAAGCTACCCATTTTTAGGGTACCATACCCGAATTGTAAAAACGGGACCCTATTACTAAGACTTCCCTGTCTGTCTGTCACCAGGCTGTATCTGAAGAACCACGATAGCTAGACAGTTGACATTTTCACAGGTGATGTATTTCTGTTGCCGCTATAACAACAAATACTCAAAATAAAATAAAATAAATATTGAAGGGGGGTTCCCATACAAAAAACTTTTTTTTCCCCTTATTTGCTCCATATCAATAACGACAACAGGTATACGCTTGAAAACGGTACGGAACCCTCCGTGTGCGAGTCCGACTCGCACTTGACCAGTTGTTACCTTAACTTAGCGGTTGATTTTCTCAAGATCAGTGAGCATTTACGACGTCCTAAATGTTACATTTTAGAGTTGACAATTAAAATTTACACATTAAAAGATTATGCACGTTTAGTCGTTATAACGTTTGAAATAAATATTGAAGTAACACGTAATAAATGACGATTTAGTACCTATCTAGAACAAAGAAATTTCCAGTTTGTCAAAATTACATAGAAAGTTTTGGGCAAGCCGCCGTTTACACATCGCTGCTTGAATGTAATAGTGACACAAAACGAAATGTGTAACTTAACGATAATTAATTTTAGTCGCATGATCAATTTGTGTTGAATCATAACCTTATTTTGTGTCACTATCACATTAAAGCTGCGACATGTTGGTTCAGATTCGTCAATCAATCATCATCATCATCAGCCCGTTTAACGTCCACTGCAGAACATGGGCCTCTTCCCGTTGAAAGGTAGTTGCCATAGACACCACGCTTGGCAGGCGGGTTGGTGACCATTTGGTGATGATTCGTCAATAATGCAAAGTAATAATTGGTCAAATTTTAATTCCATTTCTAATAGACAACGTCCGTGGCCAAAGGGTAGAGCCGAACCATAGGCAACTTTGTGTAAAGTCAAAAAAATCCTTCCGGAGCTGGTTAATTAACAACATACGTATTATGTTAGTATGGAAGGATGGATGTTTGTTACTCTGTCACGCAAAATCAACAGAATTGATTTCGCTGAAAGTTTGCACGCGGATAGTTTATAAGCTGACAAAATATCACATTTCGACCCACTGGAGCAGAGTGACGCAGATAAAACCGCGGGGCGCAGCTAGTAAACAAATAAACGAAATCAAAACTACAAGCTTTAAAGAGAGTAACTACTATTTATCAAAGCGACCTAGTAAAATGAAAACATGGCTTATAATATTGTTGAAGTACGAGCTGGATGAAAAATGACATCATAAACACATTCATATACCAACACTATTATACGTAGCAACAAGGGTGTACCTAGCTTTCGGCTTAGGGGGGGCAAACGAAGCTTTCGAGTTCAGTTTTGTTTTTCTGACGGACATTCAGCTTCAAACTTATTCATTGGTGTGGGTTAGAGCGGTCGCTGGCGGGGGAGATTGAGAAATTATGTCTTATATGATGTTATGGATGAATTGTGTGTAACTGTCGGTGTCCTTTGCAGTTCACGGACCTCTCGGACTTCGAGTCGACGACAATAAAAGCAACGGATTTTTCTTGCAAAGTAAGGATAATGAAGGAGTGCTAAAAAAGTAAAGTGATATGCTAGAGCAGGGTTTCTAAAACATTCGGCTCCACGAACCCCTGTTAAAATTTCCAGGTGACAGCGAACCCCTAAGTAATTAAATCTCCCCTCCCCCTCCCAGAGAAAATAATAAAATTGACAGTTGAAGAAAACGTCTGCCCGTTATCAAGCCACCATTACGTAAATGTTGACGCGAACCTCCTGCCGTCGAATGGCGAACCTCTAGGGGTTCGCGTACCTCACTTTGAGAAACCCTGTGCATAGAGCATGTAGTTACTGGATCACAATTATAGAGAGAGGCAGCAGAGTGCCCATTTTTTTTGTTTGTTGTGTACACTTTAATGGAATCCTCACCACTCGGGGGGCTACATCCGATGAAAGTGGAATTCATCATCAGAACACCTTACGATGACCAAAGTAGCTACCCTCCCCAGAGCCCCCTCGGTACGCCCATGCGTAGAAACACTGGCATATAAAGCCGCATGAGGCGGGTATTAAACTTGAATGTAAAGGGTTGTGGAGAAATGTGAGAAAAATGTTTTATAGGTTTGTCTTTTTGTTTACTTTGTTTCTGCGGTGTAGGTAGTAGTATGAGCCGGCAAGGAGGCTGGGCTTGAGTCAGTAGATGGGTTTATACCCTAAACATAAAGGGAAAGTACTATGAATTGAAGAGTCCTTTTTAACGTAACATAAACTTTTCTTTAGTTTCGAATTTTGGCGTATTATATATATATATATTTGAGAGCAGTCTTCTAGATTACATCCGTGTTGTTAAAGCGAGAGCAAAAGATGTCACAATTCAACATGTCGTGTTAGTTTTTGTTCCCTAATCATTTTAAATCTCTCGCTCTTGCGTGTTCCACAGGTCAAGATGTCTGGCGAACCAATCCCTTGGGAACGGCAAGCCAAGTACTTAGGCGTAATCCTTGACCGAAAACGAAACTTCAGAGCGCATGTGGAAACCGTTCGTGCACGGGGTTTACTTACGCTCCGTCGACTACATAGTCTTCTATATTCACGGAGCAGCTCTGCGTATAGCAGTTTGTACCGCTTACAAACTATTCAAAGAGATTCACTCGACGGGCCACCGCGACACCGTGGTTCATTCATAATCGCAACTTGCATTCTGATCTCTTACTGACTTCCATCAAGCTGTGGATGAGAGAGGCCGACGCCTCGTGTTATAATATATTTATAATAACAAATACCTTAATCATCGCACGCACGTTGGATTCAATTTTATAAAAAAAAAAGTTAATTGGTGTTTCATAAAGATACAACACGGTGACGTCAGTAATAAAATATTTTACTCTCACGCCTAACATGGCGTTAAACACGCGATTCATGTTGCAAACACAGTAAAACCAGTGGGGTAAGATTCTAGAATTCCATATATCGTGATATATCGGTAACAGAGTACTTTTTTTTTTAGGACGGACATACGTAATTTGTCACGAGCGTTTTGCTACTTCACCGGGGATAAGGTAACAGTGTAATACCGCGTTACTGACAATGGCTTATAAGGTCTAATTTCGTCCGCCAAGAAATATTGTCTTTACTTGTGTAGTAATTTCTACATTCGATCCAAAATTTAGGTCAATATTAGTGATTCTTTTGTACATTTATCATAATTAACTTAAATATATAATATATTGAACGATATGGTAGTCACAACCGTCTAGCCGCAATATTATCAATGATCAATTCATTGTTTTTTAGGGTTCCGTAGCCAAATGGCAAAAAACGGAACCCTTATAGATTCGTCATGTCTGTCTGTCTGTCCGTCCGTATGTCACAGCCACTTTTTTCCGAAACTATAAGAACTATAATGTTGAAACTTGGTAAGTAGATGTATTTTGAGTACCGCATTAAGATTTTCACACAAAAATAGAAAAAAAACAATAAATTTTGGGGTGCCCCATACATAGAAATGAAACTCAAAAATATTTTTTTCATCGAACCCATAAGTTTGGAGTATCTATGAATAGGTCTTCAGAAATGATGTTGAGGTTTCTAATGTAATTTTTTTCTAAACTGAATAGTTTGCGCGAGAGACAATTCCAAAGTGGTAAAATGTGTGTCCCCCCCCCTGTAACTTCTAAAATAAGAGAATGATAAATAAAAAAAAAATATATGATGTACATTACCATGCAAACTTTCACCGAAAATTGGTTTGAACGAGATCTTGTAAGTAGTTTTTTTTTAATACGTCATAAATCGTAAACTGCAATTTACCTTTCATTCAATCAACTCAAATATAAAATAACATTTCATTTCATAAACATACGCTTTTTTATTCTTGATATCAAAAATAGGTACGCACTTGTAACTGATACGGAACCCTTCGTGCGCGAGTCCGACTCGCACTTGGCCGGTTTTTTATTCTTGATATCAAAAATAGATACGCACTTGTAACTGATACGGAACCCTTCGTGCGCGAGTCCGACTCGCACTTGGCCGGTTTTTATCTTTTTATTCATCACTACATAGTATAAAACAAAGTCGCTTTCTCTGTCCCTATATCCTATGTATGCTTAAATCTTTAAAACTACGCAACGGATTTTGATGCGGTTTTTTAATAGATAGAGGGATTCAAGAGGAAGGTTTATATGTATAATACATCAGCATTGTACCCGTGCGGAGCCGGGGCGGGTCGCTAGTTAGACAATAAACTCCTTTATTTTATTACAGACTTGCCTGATACAAGATTTAAACCACATGTTAAAACTGTTCTCGTGTCGAAAGGTTACTATAGTATTCAAGTTTATATTGAAGATAAAGACGTTTGGCTATCGGTACCATCTTGCACCTACCTCCCTGAGGACCATACAGCCAAGTACAATAGTTGTAATTATAACTGTATCTTATTCTGTGAACTGTCTGTAATTGATTTTTAGTTCTGTCTCAATATCATTAAATCTTATTGATTAAAAATAAATAATAAGAAGACAACCGTTTGGGCAATAAATGTGTATGCCTACTAAAAATAAATTATAATAATTGGACCAAAACCCCGCGTACTTGTCCATTCGAGTATGTTTCGCCGCGTCCGCCGTTATATACCTACTCATGGTCCAACCAAATAATGACAATTGTTTTGGCATAATATAGACAGAACAAGCATTTTGCGTCGCTAAGAACAATATAAATAAATAATAATAATGTATAAATAATTAATTTTATAGATATAAATAAATAACAATTATAATTTTCTAATTAATATTTGACATTTACAAGTGCCTGTAATTGATTTACGTAAATAAAAATGATTCTTATTTTAATTTTTATTTATATTACAAGGCACGGCTTATTATTAATTAAGAAAAATATTTATTATTATATTATTATCTATACTAAATTACTAATAAGTAGTTATATAAAGCTGAATAGTTGTTTGCTTGTACGCGCTAATCTAAGGTAGGTACTACTGGTCCGATTTAAAAAATCTTTCAGTGTTAGATAGCCTATTTTTTGTGGAAGGCTATCGGCTATATTTAAATTTGAATTTCATACCGGAAAAATTCGATTCGGTTCGATCCCCACGTATAAATTCTAAAATTTTATTGAGTCTGGTTCGTTTAGGGTCTAACTTTTCTTCCTATCCATCAAATAACAATTTAAGCGTACCTATACCAACCCGGGAACGAGCAGTAGCGTTTCCTTGGGTTACACCCTAATATTGCATTCACAGGATATGTGGGACTCGCCCTGTCCATGGCGTGGTACGCTAACTCATACCACGAGGAGAGGACCCTACACCACTAAAACCCCCTCCTTTGATCCGCCGTTAGCGTGGGCCGGGCACGCATAATCAATCCGGCCCCCCGACGGCACTCGCGGCCAATATGGCTTCGCGGGATCTCCTGGGCCACACTTACAGTGGCCCATTTGCCCAATAATAGGGACGCCCGGAGTGTAGAGGCATCCCTACTCCACATGGAGCCTAGGTCGGTAGGCAGCGGGATTCACCAAGCCACCTGCCAAGCTCAGAAGGAGGCCCATGTTTAGCAGTGAACTTATTACGGGCTGATGATGTTGATGATGACAATAAAGTGTTATCTATCTATATAAAACCGTGTGATACACCTAAGTACCAACTATGAACACACGACGCCAGGGTAAAGACAGTTCACCGTTTAACGTACACACTACCGGCAAATACCAAAACTGGTTCTTGTCAAGTGCATGTCGGCCGTGACAATGAACCTGCCGCGTAATAACTAGTCTTTACGATTATTTATAACTAGCTTCCCGCGCGCGGTTTCACCCGCGTAGCTCCGGCGCCCGTAGGAACTTCGTAATAAAATAAAATGCCTATAACATTCCTCGATAAATGGACTATCCAACACTGAAAGATTTTTTGAAATCGGACCTGTAGTTCCTGAGTTTAGCGCGTTCAAACTAACTATTATAGTAAGGTAGTATAGGCTTTACGCGCGGTTGAAGACGCGTTCCTCCTGTTCCCGTAGGTATTTCGTCATAAAAATATAACTTATGTTACATATCTAGCAGAGCTTTTACACACTGCTAGTATTCTTGTTAACCGCTCGTGCTGAGCTTAAAATGCTTGCGTTACGAGTGGGTTCACGTCGGTAGTGCAATGGGTGGGGTTCGAACCGGCGACCTCAAGCTCACAAGTCCAACACCCTAGCCATTGGGCTACGGCCGCTTCGATTAGTCTTTCACTTTAGGTTTGATCGAACCGGCGACCACATGACTGAAGATTTTATCATAATTACCTATCACATAACATATCAAATACAGGTCGCCTACTTATATCGTAACTCCCGTTCCCGTAGAAACTTCATAATTAAATATATCCTATACCTTTCCTCAATGAACGGGCTAATCTAACACTCAAAGATGTTTTCAAATCCGACCTGTTCATAGTTTCTGGATTACGCCGTTCAAACAAACAAAGAAAACAAACTCTTCAGCTTTATATATTAGTATAGATCTCATAAGTAAAAAACTACAATACTATTTAATGTATGGTATTTTAAACAGTAACATACAGAACCAACGTCAGTTTCTCTATAAATAGTTCATCGAGTGGTCGAAGGTCAATGCCTTGAAAATTATCCGCTATTAAAATGATTAAGTACAAATATTATCATTTATGAAGTAAGGTACCTGGTACCATACTAGGGTTGCCATCCGTATTCTAGAATATTACTAGAATATTGTACTCTTTATCGTGGAGGACTTCTCTATCCTACTAATATCATAAACGCGAAAGTTTGTAAGTATGGATGGATGTTTGTTACTCTTTCACGCCAAAACTACTAAACGGAATTGGCTGAAATTTTGCACCGGGATTGGTTTAACATATAGGCTACAAAACATCACTCTCCGACACACTGGAGCAGAGTAACGCGGGTTAAACCGCGGGGCGCAGCTAGTAATCTATAAAACTAATAGAGTTTTGTCTTTTAGAATAAATCGGTTAGTTAGTTAGTTAGTTTAGCTACAGCGGCACACCCGCAAGAGGCTCTAAGTAGTTAGGCTCAGGCTGGACCCGTGACACCTAAATGTCTTGAATTCTGCATATAATTTGAACCAAATATGTCGACTATTTACTATAAATATGTTGGTATCCCCGATTTTCCAATCCACATTCGGACGTTTCTTCGTATTAAAATAAATTTTACTGTTAGTCGTAAGTCCGTACTCTATATTTACCTCCTAACTCCTCATTTTTATTAGAATAAATAATAAATATGTGATCTTAAATCCAATGTTCATTATTTCTTCTAATAAAAATGGGCAACCCTATACCATACTGCAGCAGTGCTTATGCGAACAATGACCGAAATGCTATTAACCATTATTGAGTATTATGCATTAAGTAATCGATAGAAATTTTGCATCACACAAAATATTCAAAAGCTTTAAAAAATAATAGTTTAAAAATGCTAAAAAAACACGCTTTTATAGCTAACCGAACTAAAAAATAGAAAATAATTTTCACCTCAAAATATAATTTTATTTTGAGGTGAAAATTATTTTCTATTTAACTTTTCACTTTGAATTGAATTATTCTGTTAATAACTTAAACTTTATTATAATTTTATTTTGAGGTGAAAAATATTTTCTATTTTTTAGTTCGGTTACCTATAAGAGCGTGATTTTTTAGCACTTTTAAACAATTTTTTTTAAGGATAATGGGAAACTGTCATCAAATTATTGCATTGTCATCGGTCCTTGATACGTTTGCAAAGTTTCAAATTAATCAGACTTCTGGAAACTGGTGAAAATTAAGTTCAAAGATTCCGTTACATACAACCCAAGCTAATAAAAGCGTGTTAAAAACAAAGTTGCATAGGTTCAAAGAGTTGTTCTACTGGAGATGTGCAGTAAGCCAGTAACTTTTCTCTAACAGAATACCACAGCCAAATAAAGTAATCGATTGGGTGAAGAGGATAAGGCTAAAACAACTTATACCCAAGTACAAGTGTAAGTAAATACCTGAGTGCTGAATATATAATATATATATCATTATTATTTCATTAATAGCTTCCGCGCGCGATTTAACCCGCGTATTTCCCGTTCCCGTGGGAACTTCATAATAAAATATAGCCTAGCCTTTCGCGGGCTATCTATCTAGCGGATAAATGGGCTATCAAACAAAAAAACAGTTTAATATCTTATAAATAAAGCTAAAGAGTTTGTTTGCTTGCTCTCAGAAACTTCTAGACCGATTTGAACATTTCTTTCAGTGTTATATTATTATAGCCCATTTATCGAGGAAGGCTACAAGCTATATTTAATTATGTAGTTCCCACAAGAACGGGAGTTACGCTGGTGAAACCGTACACGGGAAGAAAATGCTGAATAAATACATCATTTCATTATACGGACCACAGATAAAATCAACAATATTGAAAGCAAAACCAGAAAGAAACTGTAAGTAAACATTACTTCATTAACTGTTACAGATAAAATACCAAGTAAAACTGTACAAGAAACAACATTTTTTATTCCCCGTTCTACAAGTTGCAGCGCAATGAATATTTATACCGAATGTAATCAACGCTACGAAGCATCTTACATTCTGTTAAGAAATTACATCTAGAATTATTTATGTGAATTAATCGAGTTACGTTAGGAGATGGTTTAAAGAAAAACATACCTATCTATATCAAGACATTATTTTATTGTGCCTACCTGCGATCCGCCTTTGGCTATGTGAAGATTTGTTACATGTCGTCCATGTCGTGTTGAAGAGATTCCGCAGCAGGAGACTCTTCATTGACAAAAGACAAAAATATATAAAAAATGTAGGGTAGAAGGTATTAACGAATATCGCGCCCGTATTTCGCCAGCTACTTAATAAAATAGCGAATAAAATCATTTTTATTTTAGTGGCAGCCTTAGTGACCACCTATGCAATAAAATCATTATTGATCGACATGGATGATTCAAAGAATAACGTGGATTCCTGCAAACAACGATAAAAAAGTAGAAACTAAAAAAAATGGCCGTAAACTCAATGTGACAGGTGACAGGACGATCAGGTTGTTGCAAATGTGGTAATTTTCGAACCAGTGTCATTGACAGTCAGTATTGCAGAAAATAGGGCATAGGTACATTAATTGTCAATTTAGTGGCAGCCTCAGTGGCCCCGCGGGTTTGTTACGTTTCAGAGTTGGTAGATTCTACTTAAAACGCCGGAATAAATGAATTCAAATCAAATATTGTATTCCAATTTCAAACTCCAAGGTGTAATCAATTAAAATTTAGTTCCATGTCTCAGAACCTTCGTTAAAATATAAAATTTCCGACATGGATAGCAAAGTTAACTTAAGTATTGGAATTTGAAACTGCAGTTACAAACTCATCCGCTTAGCGGAATGACTATGTATGTCCCGTCTCTTCATATATATATCTACCGCAGTGGACTGTCCACAGTCCAACAGTGATGAAAATGAAAACGTTTATTGATAATGTATACGAATCGATCGTTGTTATTATTTATTAAAAAATCAAATCTTGACTAATAAATTAGTTTACATGGACAGAGGACTTTCCACTGTCCAACACAGCTGGACAGTGGACGACCACTGCTGAATATATACCTCCACAGTTTCAAGTTACTGCTGAGCAAGCAAAACTTCTACTATATTCCGCTTCATTATAGCGCATAGTGAGCAGGTGTTCTGAATACCTAAATTTACTAAGTAGCTAAAAGCCTTCTGTAAATTACGGGTCTGAGGTAACTTTGGGGTGTAGGTGAATAATAAACTTTTAACATGCGGTAACTGTTACCAGTTTTCGAAGTTAGCAGACATATTGTCATAATTTACAATAGTTAATAAGATTGAAGATCGAATTAAGCAAATTGATATTTCGCCCTTTACTACACAAATAAAGAAAATATTTCTTGGCGGACGAAATTACACTTTATTAGCTTGTGAATGAAAATGATAAAATAACCCAATATAGGGTTTTTCCTTACGCTTTTTAGAGGAAAAATTAACAAAAAGCTTGCACTACAATAAATTCTGTCACCGTCTGTAGACGGTTTGATACAAAATTTGATCATTATAAAAAAAAATCAAAAGCATTTATGAATCAAGTCATAACACCTCGATTCGAGAATACCGACCAAATAGCTCAACGCAGACGCAGACGATATCGCACTAAAAAGTAAGTATGTAAGGAAAGCTAGTGACTATTATATTTCTGTTGCCGATATAACAACGTACAAAAACAGTTATAAATAATAAAATAACAATTATAATACTCGAAATGGTTCTTTAATACAAAACCGTAAAATAATAAAGTGCCTAATTTTGTATGAAACTCTTCGAGCGCGAGTCCGACTTACACTTGGTCGGATTTTACGGTACTTTTGGTGACTGCACTAGACTACATACCAACGGTACCTAAATACTTAGAGGTTGTTCTCACATGCCGAACGGTAAAAATCAATTATTATTCAAATAGTCTATTCACACAATGTTTGCCAAGGACGCACAGAGGACTTGAGACGAGGTCATGTTTCAATATCTAGGTACATACATAAACGGTCTGTGTTTTCTCTTCGACAACGAATTTTCTTTAACGTCTATTTTAGGTAAGCTAACGAACCTTACCAAGTAGTATAGATTTAGAATTGTTTGTATTTTATAAGTTAGTTTAAGTTCAAATTAACCTTTACAACTCCAGCAAGAATAGGCATGGAGACTAAAAACATATATTTAGTCCGTCAATTAGATTATCAAAAAATATTGGTCACATATTTTTTTATTTATCAAATCAATCAAAATTGACAAAGACACAGAGCATCAACAAAATATAAAGTTCAGGAGATGGGGGGCTTGCGACGTCACTACTAGATAAAGTTGTACCTAAAAGTGACGGCACGCGAAATGTCAACTGTATCTTCGTCATTTTTTGTTTAAGAAATAAAAAAAAATACGTGTCCAACATTTTTTGGTTATCTAATTGACGGACTATATAGAATTCATGCCTATTCTGTAGTTACATATGTACATCGTTGAGTCGCGGACACCCAGACACAGAATAGGTTAGGTATAGGTACCTATCCGTGGTTCACAAAACTAATTGTCCCGAGTGAGACTCGAATCCAGAACAAAAAATGGTCCAGGTCTCAGAAACAATTAAATACCGTCACCACTGAGCCAAAATATTTCACATGACTTATGTGACTTATTTAAAAGAAGTTTTACATAGTCATATTTCATATGATATTGATATTATAAATGTGTATGTAAGTTTGTTCGTTATGCTTTCTCGCAAAAACTACTTAACAGATCATCATGAAACTTTTTACACATATTCTTGGAGCTATTAGAAGTAACATAGGATACTATAAGTGGCTTTAATGCGAGCCAAGCCGCGGGTAAAAGCAATATATAATAAAAGTAATCAACTAAGACTAGCTTTCTAAAATTACACGATCAAAATAAAAATATGACCGTCCTTTACCGTGAAAGTCAGTTAAAATAGTCTTGTTTAGAACATTTTTCTTAGAAAACGACCGCGGTTATTTACTTTAGAAGGAGTTATAAACAGATGAAACGTTTCGCTTCTGAAATAGAATGACTTTAAAATGCACGTAGATTGATTTTAATTTTTAAAGCTAAGAAACTGCTGTCAAGTATTCAGTGGAACATTCATACGATTTTGGTGGTTTTCTTAACGATTCTTTAGACATATTATTGTTCAAAGTAATGAGTACATTTTGTGTATAGATGTACTTTAGCTATGACTGCTTCCTTATATATCCTTCCTTGTTTGTTTTCGACGATTTGGTCAGTAGTGATGGGGCTAAAAAGATTGCCATACGGCATATCGAAGTAGGTACTGAACACCGAACTGTAGTATACAGTTATTGATCGAAATTCTTACAATATCAATGTACCTACTTACGGAACTTAGAATATTATTAGTACTATATACGTAAGTTCTTATGTTCATTATTGCGATGTACGACTTCGAAAGATCGCTATGAGACTAAATTTAACTTGCTTAGTATCGCACATCACAATGATAAAACTTCGAACTCACGTAATTCGTGTAAGCAAACTTTCGATGTTTCGTAAATAGAAATTACGAACATTCGAATTACAGTAATTCGACATAACATATTTAAAAATTCGCGCGGTTCGATTGCAATAAAATAGCTGTAACATTTAACTGCACATCATACAAATAACATGTAATCAATAACATCCATTTCAATGGAATCCCAACTAATATAATACATTTATATATGAAAGTGAGTGTATCTTTGTTACGCTTTCACGCCTCAACTATTCAATAGACCGTCACGAAATATTATTTATTTACATAAGAGTAAAAGGTATAATATAATTAAAGTAAATAAACAAAATTCTAACGGTAGCAACATTTTCAGCAGTCAGGTCACATCGGATTAAACTGCTGATCTGATTTACTTTGCAAAATTTTAAGGTGATTCAGTCACTCGTAATCGGTGCCCGGGACGCGCCTCTGCGAATTTCAATACGAATTGAGATATCTATATACCAGTTAAAATCTGCGGCCCCGTGCTACACGACGGATTACGGCGGAGTAACAAAATCGTCTTAAATAATCTGTAAGAATGATGATAGAAGGACCAGCCATGGTCGCCACTCAACATCGCGCAATAGAAGTTCCCGCGCCATTTCAGCATATACAAATTCAACAAGAACAGTTAGGACCGCGATCGCCGGACACGCGCCCTGCTTGGAAGATTTTTACTTTGCATTGAAGAATAACAACGGCTGTTATTATTGAAACACCCCTTGTGTGTATTTATTTTAAGCAACTTACCCAATAGTAACAATATGAGGGGGTTCTGGAACTGCTCGATGTACTTCTTCCACAGCGGCTCCTGTTCCTTCACCTGAAACTCGTTGGCCCCCACGAAGTTCATGCGATCGTTGGCCTCTCGCCATGACAGGCCGCGGCGGACGTCCACATTTAGACGTTCCGCCACCTGTGGAGGATGAGAGAAAATTTGAAATATCATACTTTATTTGTCTTTTGTTTGTGTCATTATGACTCACGAGGACACACAAAAGAGGCACTAAGAAGCTATCTATAAAGTAGGCACCTACGTCTACTTTTAGGTGTGCCGTACTTTATGGAAGAGGAGGGTGCCGACAAAGTGTAACATGGTGTGTGAGGGCTCCTAAGTTTCATGACATCACATTTCGAAATATAATATAGATATATATATTTCGCGATTTAATATCTAGATAGATATTAAATCGCGAAATTTGAAATACAAAATAAAAAGGGTTACATGGTACTGAACTAGGAGATGCATGATAGCCGAATCAAGTACTAGATAAATTTTGCTAACTTGTAGCCGTGTTGAAAGTCCCCGTAGGAATTTTGAGATATATTTTAACTTTCTGCTTTTCACTTCTGTAGAAACATTACCTACGGTACCTAGCGGTCGTGGGTTCGATTCCCAAGCCGAAAAATGTCATCTCAATCGGGACCAAAGGCTTAACATGCTTTTCGAGGCACGGAGTGTAGTCCCTCAACCAGACCCAGAAAGAAATCGTTGAATTTACACAAATATTTCTTGTCAGGCGTGGGGATCGAGCCCACTACGGTTCGATTCCCACGCCCTAGGTGGCGCTACATCCCTAGGTGGCGCTACATTTCTTTCTCCGAGGTTTAAAGCGATACTTATATCGCTTCACTATGGAGGCTGTCTTATTAATTTATTATAATATGAAAGTAATATTAGTTGCAATGATTTCCATCCGATGCCCTCGTAGACCCGAAGTCCGAGAGGGCCGCGAACTGTAAAGTAGAGCGACAGTTGCATAAAACTCCCCTAAAATACTAAATAGTAAGGGAGCCGACGAGGCTAAATGGGGATTTACTCGAGCGTCGTAGAGACCTATTGGGATGCAAAGCTTAGATGATAAGAAGAAAAAAATGTTATATGATATATACCTTTACATCGGTGGGGGAAGCGGCTATAGATTTTTAAATATGTAAAAAAAAACTGTTGCATGGACATCCTCGAGCGCGTCAGATATTGATAGCATCAATGACCTACGTATTTTTAATAATGTACGTATGTTAATCTGATCGTTTGCATGATGCGGGTGGTTGTATTTAAGGGTTGAAAATGAAAAAAAAAAAAAATTAATCGAGCGCGTCAGATTTTCTAATGGAGTGTTAAGTACACCAAAAAAAAGCTCTCATTCACTAATCTGACGATTTCGATGGGACGCAAACTCGCGGCCATTTTCATAATGTGCAAAAAAAATTCGCCATTTTGAAATACTCCAGCGCGTCAGATTAAGATATATATGGTTCATCTTTATGTTCTAAACGTACTGTCTCATAATCTGACGATTATCTAGAGGGATTCGCCTGATCTGACAAAAAAAATTAGAAAAACGGTTCACCTTAAAGGCCATCCATCCAAACTTCCCGCTAATTCCATTCCTGGGCGCTTAAAATTGTATTTTTGAGCTCAAAATATAATTTATGTGATATTTTGAGCTCGCTGAGTTCAAAGAAATAATATTTCTATGCATTTGAGCTCTCCCAGCTCGAAAGTCTGATAGAAGTTTCATAGAACACTATTTTTGGAATTTTCAAACCGCAATAACTTTTGAATGGACCAAGCAATTTTCGCGCGGTTGGCGGCATTCGACGCAGTTTTATCATCCTCATAAGTAATTTTGCAATTTTAATTGATCGAACCACAAATTTCGGAGTAATCCCGAAAAAACACTTTTTCGGGTTTCTTTCGTTCACGATATCTTTCGAACGAATCAACCGCTTTTGACCAGCTTAGTGGCGATCGACGTGGTTTTTCAAGCTCAAAGGCGGATTAGTTTTTGAAATTGATCGATAAAGCCGGTTAAAAGTTATTCCAAAAAAAACACTTTCAAAAAAAATGTTTTTCTTATTTTTTTTGAGATTTTTCACCATTTCTCAAAATCTATCGGTCCGAATCGGTTCAAATTCACAGGAAATCTAATTTTGAGGGAAATATTTAGAACGCCGTTTAGTAGATTCCGATCGGTTTAGTCGTTCAAAAGTTATAAGCGAGTAATATTAAATATAGCATAATTATAATTTATAGCACTGTGCGTGATATAAATCATTTAATGATGATTCCATCGACAATTCGAGGTTATCATATGATCCTCGAGACTTTCGGATAACCGGCTTGCTCCGACGATATTCCAAAATATTTACACATTTTTTTAATGTTTCTACCGTAAATTTAATTGTTTTTTGTAAGGTACTTTCACCACAAAATACACATTTCAAATTAATGTCACTCATATTAAATATTTATAAACTTTAATTCACACAAATAATATTAAAATAGCAAAAAAAATCATCAGTATCAGTGGTACCACTGGGTCGTGGTCCTAACCCCTTAAGGGTGCCCCCAGGTGTGTGCCACTTAATTGTACGTTTTTTTTTCCAATTTTTTCTATATTGATCCATTAAAGTCTAAAATAATTAATATGAACTTAAACTTATTATGAGTAGAGAAATTAATGACCAGCTGACGGACGGACTACTTTGTCTGTAATATCCTACAATTTGCTACCGGTTAATTAAGTATCTAGTTTAATTAATATAATAAGAATAATTGTGTAACATTGTGATTCTGACAAGTACAAGTGTATGTAAATACCTAAGTGCTGAATAAATTCATTATTTTACATTATTTTAAAAGCCAAAACGTTGGAAACACGTTGTAAACAGTATGCCACGAACGAGTCTTTATGATCAGCTGTGATGGAGTCATGGCAACAGAAACCAGAGTGGGGACGGAGTGAGAGAGTAATAGATAGAGAAAGAGTGAGAGAGGAATAGAAACGCGGAGAAGGAAATGTAGGCATAACGCAGCTGCACGCATTTAACTTTATCGACGAATTTTTGTTATTTCGGCTTGCGGAAATCGTCAGATTATATATTTTTCATTATTCTTGAATTATTTCCTTCAAAATAAAAAAAAATTTAGCTACGCTCGAGAATGTCGAGATGACGTTTTTTTTTACAACTTTGTTGCCCTCCCCTTTTTTTACGTCACTCTCAAATTGTCAGATTAGTGGAATATACACTTTTTAGGATGTAATTAACTCACCCTACCTTAATCTGACGCGCTCGAGAATTTCTGATGGTCAATTTTTTTTTACTAATCTGATCCTGTATCCTTCACGGGCGGCCTTATATATGGGCCTCATGTTTTGTGGAGGTACTTAACCGGGTACAAGGTATCCCCCTGTATATTAATCTGCCGCGCTTTAGTAAATCCCGAAATCCCCGCATGGGCTCCCCTACTAAAACGTCATAATCCCTCAATCTCATCGCCAGCGACCGCCCTGAGCCGAGGTCCAAGCCCCACATGGGGCGCCCTCTTGCGCAGGTTGCTTAGTTTGTAGTTTTTAAACCATTTATTAAGGCTGGAGCTCTGCTCCGTCAATCAGAAAAAAAATCGATTTCGTCACCATTAACACTCCGCGTATTAATACATAGATTACACTTACTATTTCTGTTTCAGTTTTTCTATCGTTACACAAAGAAATCTATCAACAAAGCAGACCAAAACACAAGTACCAACCAATCAACAGTCGGCTCGTTTGAACTCATCAATCGCATTAATAACGGCTGAGAACATTGTGAAGTCTCAATAAGCGGGTCCATTGATCAACCAGCTACGGCAGACTATATTGAACAACCCTGATCTAATTGTCAGCTTGTTGTGGATTTGGTTCCAATCATGAATAGCCATGTTTTATTTTTTACGGACGCACATTGCATTTTTGCGGTTTTACCCGCGTTACTCTGCTCCAGTGGGTCGGAGCGTGATGTTTTGTAGCCTGTATGTTAATCCAGCTTATAACCTATCCCGGTGCAACATTTCAGCCAATTCCGTTTAGTAGTTTGGGCGTGAAAGAGTAACAAACATCCATCCCTCCATACATACTTTCGCGTTTAGCAGGATGTAGTCATAATCCCTTAAAAAAAATTGTCATAATTCCTCAATCCCCCGCCAGTGAGCCGAGGTCAAGTCCCACAGGAGACGACCTCTTACGCAAGTTGCTTAGTTTGTAGTTTATAAATCCGTGTGGTTCCCGGCTAGAATAGACTACCCCATGTCTTTCCACGGGAGTCGTTAAGGGCAACTAAGGGACTATACGCCTGATGGATGGGCAACAGCGTCTATCAATTTAAGGTTACTTAACATCTTACTGTGATTACCAACTCGCCTGCAGAGCGTGGTGACCCTGGCTGGACAAGGTTTGTAATGGGGACCCTGGCTGGCCAAGGTTTGTAATGAGGACCCTGGCTGGCTAATGTTAGTAATGAGAACCCTGGCTGGCCAAGGTTAGTAATGAGGACCATGGCTGGCCAAGGTTTGCATAGAGGACGCTGGCTGGCCAAGGTTTGTTATGAGGACCCTGGCTGGCCAAGGTTAGTTATGAGGACCCTGGCTGGCCAAGGTTAGTAATGAGGACCCTGGCTGGCCAAGGTTTGTATAGAGGACGCTGGCTGGCCAAGGTTAGTAATGACGACTCTGGCTGGACAAGGTTAGTAATAAGGACCTTGGCTGGCCAAGGTTAGAAATGAGGACCCTGGCTGGCCAAGGTTAGTAATGTCGACCCTGGCTCGCCATGGTTTGTATAGAGGACGCTGGCTGGCCAAGGTTTGTTATGAGGACCCTGGCTGGCCAAAGTTTGTAATGAGGACCCTGGCTGGCCAAGGTTAATAATGAGGAGGCCCATGTTCATCCTCGATGCTTAGCTATATAATATGTCCATACGAAAAAGAGTTATTATTCTCAGATTATGATCAGCCTTCGCCTCAATTAAGTACATAATATTCACCATGAAAATTGCAACGGTTATTCATGTCACTCATTAATTAGTCAACCTTATTATTAATTATAATTACAATCAACCAGGTAACTTTTTCTTATCTTAGTTATATGGCGGACATGTGCAACCATTGTGAGCCTTTAAAAACATAATAAATAAAAAAAATATTGTTATATCAAGTTAATATTTGTTTAGATCACATTAGTGACACAAGTGCTAACATAAATCATTATTTTACAATAACATTACTATTGTAATGTTGTAGATGCAACTCAAAAAAACCTTTTTGTTTTTACATTACGTTTACGCTTTCCCACTGCCACTGCAGCGCATTCGCGCGCTAGCGGTGGGATATGTGGGACTCGCCCTCTCCATAGCGTGGTATGTTAAACTCATACCACGAGGAGAGGACCTTACACCACTAAAACCTCCCGGACACTCCTTCGATCCGCCGGTGGCAGTGGCCGGGTACGCATGAGCAATCCGGCCTACTCATGCAACCCTACAATTTCACAAATGAAAATAGTATTTTACACAGGTATAGTTATGTCTAGCCTTAAGTTTTTAATTTGTGGAAGGCAAATAAACGTATTTTATTATTAATTTCATTTTTAATTTTTAACGACAACAAATTAATAAATAATCTTACATGTACATAGTACATGGAGTTATATGTAGGGTAATAGACAGATTAGAAAGAGTTATGGCAATAATTGTCATGAGACTGTTGATTCACAAATGGCGACCGCGGAGCGGGTGACAGAAAACAATTCCAGCTTTCACCCGATCTGTAGATGTCGTATACGGCGGGTGGAAATCCCCCGTGTCTACCTCCATAAATGTGGCCTTAGAGAACTCATGAGAAGGTCGGGGACGGCTCAGTGTTCGGATGTCCCTGTAGGAGTAAGTCTGGGCCCCTCATTGTCCTAAAAGTATAAATGAGACTACTCCCACTCATGGGATTGCAAGAGTGCGCGCGACATTTGTTGTATCAAAAGCAGGTTTAGCTAATTTGATTTGTATATCATGCTGGTTAATCTATGATTATATATTTTATGGTTTTTTTTCTCTCTTTATTTGTTTACCTCAAACTAGTGAGGTGTGATACTCACTTCAACAGCCCATTTACGTCAACTGCTATACATGGGCCTCTCTTAACACACTTTGGCAAACCATCGTCATAGCGGAATACAGCAATAATCGCCATGCACCACGAGGTGTGATATTCAAAATCAATTGTTTTAAAAGTCAAGAAAATGCATAAACCCTAACTATCTCGTTAAATAAATGTAGAATTAATAAACCTACATCATTAGTCAAGACAAAGGCAGTTCCACCATACCTAGTAACAATAGACGCAATTAAGAAGATAAACGATGGACCGGGGAACAAGATGGACATATCTTGAAGCATATAGTTTAAGTTCTTGGTCATTTTGGAATTGAATCAGAGTAAATATTTCCAAGGATAATCAGATTTTATAATCAGTCTCATTTCTGAAATAAAAAAAATAACAAAATATTTTGACAACTAATTTTTTTTTTCATTCCGCTTTTTCTGAACGGAATGTTGTCTTTATAATTAAAATTAATATGGATTTCCGCCAAATAACGCCCGATTCTACATATAATATAATAATTATAGATATAATTATGTCAGTCATTTCTATTTCTGTCTGTATAATTTATTATGAGGCAGGCTAATTCGGTCAACTAAAAATAAATTGAATACATAAATACATTTTGGAATTCCGAATCCTCTTATTGATAACGAAAAAGATTTTTTTTAATATTCTAAATAAGTTTCAGTTATGCAATGAGAAGTCCTTTACACGTGTTATGAATAAGAAAGCATCTTGCGTCACATAATATGAATAAATTAAAACAATTAATTTTATGATAAATAATTTATTATAATACAAAAAAGGTATTATTTGATTGTTTGTTTGTTTGCATTGAAGTAGGCTCTCATCTCGTCGTCGAACTGATTTATAAAAATCACCATTAGTTCCACACTTATTCAGTTCAATTCAGCTTATGTCCATAGAAAACGCCAGTTTTGTACGGGATGCGTACGCGCCTGGTCAGCTGAACGCATGCATAAGCATCCCTTACAAAACTGGCGTTTTCTATGGACATAAGCTGAATTGAGCTGAATAAGTGTATTTAATCCCTTAGAAAGCTACATTATCCAGGAGTAACATCGACTATATTTGTAAAGTTCCCACAAGGGCGGGAGCTACGCGGGTGAATTCGCGCGCCGCGCATTAAGCTAGTAATGTATAAATATTATCGTGCAAATAAATGAATGTAAATCCATATTTATGATTAAGTAATTAATTTTCTAATTAATGTTGGCCTCGATTCGCAAGGGCCTGTTATTGAAAATGATTTTTATTGTGAAACTAGCGGCCCGCCCCGGCTTCGCACGGGTGGACTTTTATACCCTACCCCTGCCCTATCCTACCCCTACCCTAACCCTACCCTACTCCTACCCTACCCCTACCCCTACCCTACACCTACCCCTACCCTACCCCTACCCCTACCCCTACCCTACCCCTACCCTACACCTACCCTACCCTACCCCTACCCTACCCCTACCATACCCCTACCCTACCCCTACCCTACCCTACCCTACCCTACCCCTACCCAAAAGTATCCTATGTCCTTCTCCCAGTTCTTAGCTACCTCCCTACCAATTTTCAGCCAAATCGGTTCAGCCGTTCTTTAGCTATAAATAGTGTAACTAACACGACTTTCTTTTGTTTTTAAAATGTATTCTGCTATTCGGGACGGAAACACATCCAACAAATCAAAAACCATGGCAATCGGTCCAGCCGTTCTCGAGTTATAAGTGTTGTAACAAACACGACTTTCTATTATATATATAGATTAACAGCATATTTGACTCGAGTAGACTCGCACGCTCAGAAATATAGGGACCCAATTCAAAAATTCGTATGTGTGACTTTTATTCAGAATATGACCTAAAATCAATATTTTCATCGACCTATATTAATAAGTTTGATATGAAACTAATAAAATACCTACACATATTTTTAAAACAGCCGAATATTTTATATTTTCTACAAAATGTATGGACCTAACAATATTTTTTCGCCATTTACCTACATTTGGTATTTTCAATTAGGTCACTATATTTCTAAGCGTACGTAGTGTCCTGGGACATCATGCTATGAAGGTCTTTCACGCAAAGCTATTATTTGACATAACATGACATATAGCTCATCGTTACAGCATCCCGCAGGATCGATTGGCTAACGCTCGCAGGATAATCTCTTTAGAAGATATAGCTTTTGTTACTTTACAATAATGTATTCTGTTAAGGTTGATCATGGCGTTTCAGTCTCTCAGAATTCTTCTCCTAGTACGACAAGCATATCATCGCTAAGGAGAGGGGAGTCCTACACACCATGCCGATGTGGCGATGCCTGATGCTTTCATGCATTCCCCTCAAGAATTTTTGGGTGACAACGGCTAGTGTTTAACGTTGCATTGCAGAATCAAAAAGCACAACTACCCTAGTTTTTATAAAATTCCATTTCACCATCATCATCCTATGTAAGTGCCATGCGGTGGAGCATCCTCCATGCCTGTCAATTTTCAACGAGTTCCTTCACTTCTTGATACATGGCATTTACTTTTTCCTTTATTTGATCCATAGAGGTTCTTCTAAGTCTTGCCCATCTTTTCTTTGCTTCAATTTTGCCTCAAATTATGTTTCTCATGAAGGTGTCATATAGTAATACAACTTTCCCTACAATTTCAAAATCAATCTTTTTTCCTCTACCATTCCCACTTCACTTGTAATAATAATAATAAGCTCAAGCCTTTTCCAATGGCAAATTAATCGTACCAGATTTGCATAGCGCCTAGGTATGCAAATCTGATACAATTAATTCGAGACCGAAGAGCTCTTGACATTGATAGCGGCACGAAGCTCCACTGTACAGCAGAGGGTCTATATATTATTGAGTAGCACTCCAGACAAAGGTACTGCCTACATATAGATACAAGGAATGTTATAGAGCAGGTTATATATGAACTGACGTTGGCATCAGAGAAGAGGCCTAAAAAATTAAGTTATCGAAGCGTACTCAGATTCGGACAACAAGGCAGAAGAAAACCGCGCCCCGCCAAAAACTTATCAATTTTGGCGTTAAAAAAAGGCATTGTAAGGTTCATAGTATCTCTATTAGAATCATTTTAAGGCTTCAAGCTAAAAACAATCAATCATTTTTATATCTGCAAGTGTTATAGTTCATATGGCGCCTCTTAAGTACCCAATGGTTATATACATAAACAACTACAATAGTGCAGTGACAATGTACTTGCGAACAATAGAACATAATTGCATAACAGGTCATTTGTATTACACATGGGTATTCAGTTTAATGACGTGTTTGATATAAACCAGACAAACACGCTCGTATATATTATAAATTTCCACAGATATCCACCAACGTGGTGGATCATAATGACACTCTTCAACATTATCACTTTATATATGGTCTATGGATGAACATAGGCCTTCAGCGAAGGGGGTTTAGCCATAGTCACTATGATTAACCAGAGGTTTTTAATTAACCGTTAAGCTTTACCTATAACTTTAGCTGTTTACATAGTTTATTTTGTTTATTTATTTATTTTATTTATTTTTGAAAAAAGACAACTCCCGCACTAGGCAAATAAATCCCTGTGTCGCGGGGGACTTTACAAACATTCATTTCACGGACACAAAGAACACCCAGACTCAGAACAACTATTTGTGGTTCACACAAATAATTGTCCTGGGTGGGAATCGAACCCAGAACACCAGGTCTCAGAAGCAACTTCCGTAACCACTGAGCCACCGGTGCAGTCATAGTTGTCAGTTAAAATGTTGCCCCCTGGCCACCATGCTGTGGCTTTTGATAGGGGTCCCGCCGGCGCTAACACGTTAATTAGCGTCAAGCGGCGAGTAATCGTCTGCCGTCAGACCTCGCTCCATAGCCCAGTTTTCCAGTACATATAACATCCTATTCATATAGCCCAAACAAAGTTTCTTTCTTTCCGGCAATAGTCTCGTTGCGGTGACACACCCCGTTAATACCATAAAACGTTTTTCTTCATCCTCACAGAGACGCTAAAGACGCAGAGACCAAAGTATAATGATAACCACCATAACTATCATAATTTGTCAGGCCCTCGCGGTTAGGTTACATTGTTATCAAATATTGAATATGTTTGGGTTTGTGAACAGTGTCACAGAGTACATACAGTACCTTCCGTGTGGTTAGTATTTTACTGAGGTTGTATGATTTCATTTGCAGATCAATGAAAGTTAGTTTTCAATTTAGGCTTATTTATTTTGACATTACAGTATGTCCATCCGAAAAAAACTGAATTTACGTGATTTTTTATTTATCCGCTATCTGTCTGTCCCTATGTATGCTTAGCTCTTTAAAACTAAGCAACGGATGTAATGCGATTATTTTTAAAGATAGAGTGATTCAAGAGAAAGGTTTATATTATGTATGATATAACACATCAGCATTGAACCTGCACGAAGCCGGGCGGGTCGCTAGGTTTAAAAATGTGTAACTTACCAATTAAAAACCAAAATAGAAACATGAACTACGATTCTATAAATATTGCACACCTGGCATACCCCAAGGGCGCGAGAATGGGATGTAATTAGTTAACTAAAGGTTAGTCTAGATTTAACTGTAGGTATAGTTTCGGCATCCTCTCTGAATGTTTAATCTCATTGACCTACATTACGTAGTAGTATGTTATATCCCATACCCTATTCTAATCTAGGGATTTGGGTCCAATTGAATTCGAAAAGCCAAGTCAAGTTTTGATTGTATTATTAAAAGTAAGATGTCTAACATTGATTGAAAGTCCAGTCTAAATCGGGACTAACATTTTGGTTATTAGTATTCTATTATATTCAAATTCAAAATTAAATTAATTAAAAGTAAAAATGGTTAGAATCGTAATTTTTTTTCCCTAAAGTGTGCAGTGGCGACTACTAAGGAACACTGCCAAAAATCTCGGTAGAACCCTATAAACATACAACGCGCAACGTAGCGTTTTGTTTTTTACGAGACTTTTGTGCAACTGTCACAGCACTCACGCTCAATAGATTACGTGTGAGTTTTTGAGGTTATCTCGAACAGACAGACAGACAGACGCGGCAAAGAACTTTAATTTACAATACTCAGTGATAGACCAAATAACGCTCAAAATAGTCGTCGCTTAAATTGCAAGTTTCAATCAAAAGGTAACTTCGGCACGTGTTCAAATCAAATTGAACTTTGACTACAAATTAATACAGATGGTTATTAATTTATGTACGCAATTGCCCCTTTGTTGCGGTAGTTAAACATCATATATTAAGTATAAATCACAGTATAATACAATAAGTGATACGCAATATATTAAAAAAAAGTGAAGTCAAATAGTAGTAATATACTTGTAAAATTGTTTTGATACAGAAATTAATATTCTCTTGATTTCATTAATTGGATTTGAGAATTAATTTAATTAGAATGGGCAAGTAGTATTTTTTGGGTTCCATAGTCCACAAGGAACCCTTGTAATTTCATCATGTCCATCCGTCTGTCCGTCCGGGCTCGTACTCCGCCGTTACTGCACCGATTGTCACGCAAATTGGTGGAGAGAAGTTTATTGAAGATGCAAAACATGGTTTTCCCATACAACTCTGGTAAAGCTCGACCTCCTTCGCCGTGATTTTCACACATGGAGTCAGGCAGTCTTAAAGTCACCACCATTGGACGATTCGTCAAATTTTTGATACGCAAATTATACACGGTGGCCATAAACACTTAAGTAAATTTTTGGTCAAGTTCTACAGATAACACAGCCCTAGTTTTTCTATACTAATGTTATAAAGAAGAAAGATTTGAATGTTTGTTTGGCTCCAGAACTAACGTGTGGTTTCCAGCTTCGAATAGACCATCATCCCATGGCTTCCTCTTATGGATTTCGTAAAAGACGACTAAGGGGCATACCCTTACGACACCTGCTGGATGGGCAGCAGCATCTATCAATTCAAGATTAGTTACCATCTTTCTGGTATCATGATCTGCCTGCCAAGAGTAGTAATCATGGCAATATTCTTCAACGACCCTGGCTTGCCGTCCGTTAAAAGGAGGACCAGGTTCAGCAAAGGACAATAACGAGCTGGTGAAGATAAAAACTAATATTTTTTAAAGTTTGTATGGAGTCCAAGAATTTGTCATTTGTGGTTTTGACACCATTTTCTTTTACATACTGTATTTTCCAGGTACAATCCTACTTCCTACTAATATTATAAACACGAAAGCTTGTAAGATTGTTTGTTTATTACTCTTTCACGCCAAAACTACTAAACGGATTTGGCTGTAAGCGAATAGTTTATAAGCCTAACATATAGGCTACAACCCACGCTCCGACCCACTTGAGCAGAGTAACACAGGTAAAACTGATAATAATATCAGATAAATATTTAGACTAACCTCCTCCCATCCGAGTATGGAGCTCTCGACGGCGCTGATCCACATGTCGCCTGCGCCTGCGCTCACGTCGATCAACCCACGCCCTCGCCCCCCTCCACCCTCCTCCGTGGAATGCTGGAACAAGCAAATGACAAACAATATGAAATAAACGAAATAAATCCTATTTATTCAGCACTTAGGTATTAAAAATGTATTTTTTTTTTAATTTGTATTTTTTTATAATAAAAGTTTTTTTTACACATTGGCTAAGAATGACGTATCCTTAGCGATTAGCAATACGATCGCAAAGTGATAGCTGCACGTTTTTCAATGCGCCCTTCGTATCCTCCCCTTGTTTAGTTGACACAAACAACTCGTTGGACGGTGCGCAGATAGCGAATTGCGTATTTTAAATAAATTTCGTTAACCAACGTAATCACTATACACACGATACGATCTTCTGTTAATGTATGGTATATATTTTGGAAGGACCTTATTTATGAACAATATCTCATTTGCCCCATACCGCCCTAGCCGAATTTGACTGGCCGACTTTATTATAAATTTACATTCATCACAATCATCAGCCCGTATTACGTTCACAGCTGAACATGGGCTTCCATCCGAGGTAGAGTTTTGCCATAGTCACCACGCTTGGCAGGCGGATTGGTTACCGCAGTATTATATTTTAACACACTCCTGCACGTTCCCTGGTATACCTATGCTTGCAATAGACGATTTATAGCAATAGTGACCAACGCGACGGCTTAACGTGCTCTCCGAGACACGGCGGGAAGCCCTTTTAAACCAACCAGACCCGGAAAGAAATCATAGAATAGACACGCTATCGTGTTCGGCGTGGAGATTGAAAATTTACATTGACGCAGTCCAAAATAAATGGCTTTACATCCATATCTTTTCAGTTTATACGGGGGTTGCCAACCACAATTTCAGTAAACTAGGACGTACAATTTGAAAAGCTAGGACAATTCGTTTAAAAAAAAGGACGCAGTTCGTAAAAAACATTTCAATTAATATCAAGAAAAAGTACATTAAGTAAATTAATTTCAAGTAATATTTAATGAGTTTATTATACATGACATTATCTAGCCGCTTTTAAAAACCGAGGACGCTGCTTAAAAACTATCCAGGACAAAACAGGACGGCTGGCAACACTAGTTTATACAAAACTCTCTTGACATTATCATTTTAACCAAATAATTAGCACGTGTCATGTAAGAAACTACACGTCTTAATACCTGTTATATACGTTTTATCATGTTTCCTAATACAGTTAATTATGATCAAATAAAATAAAATAAATTCAAATGCTATGTTAAATACAAACGGTTCTACAACAAACTTCCCAATAGTATAAGAGAATTGTCTATAAATAAGTTTAAAATGACTGTTAAAGCCAAATTGTGCAGCAGGGCTTATTATAAACTTTCTGATTATCTTTGTGACAATAATGCTTGGGATTAAATTGCTCTAATCTCAATGTAAAATAAAGTATATTGTAATTAGGTTAATAAAATATTGTGATATAATATAATTTTTAAAAAAAGAGGGTTTACTGAGTTTTTTGGCAGTGTTTCTCAGTAGTCGCCACGTCACACACTGCACGGTAGGGAAAAAATATGACGATTCCAAACAAATGTAACCATTTTTACGGAATAAATGAATTTTGAATTTGAATTTGAATTTGAAACAAAGATATGGCAAGCCTTCGTTCATAGACAATTAAATTTAACCCCAGGCTTAAAGGCTTTCGTTTAATGCATTTAGGAGTATTATTTTTAATACAATAAAAAGTTTTAGTGTTTCGAAGGGGGAGAACTCCCCCAGAAGTTCTCCCCCTTCATACTAATGAAATTTCATACTCCTCCGTCCGCGCAATGTTCGTAAAAAACCGGCCAAGTGCGAGTCAGACTCGCGCAAAGCGTTCCGTGACATTTTCAAGTGCCTACCTGTTGCCGTCATTGATAACGAGCAAATAAGGGCAAAAAAAAGTTTGTTGTATGGGAGCCCCTCTAAATATTTATTTTATTTTTAGTAGTTATTGTTATAGCGGCATCAGATATACATAATTTGTGAAAATTTAAACTAGTCTAGCTATCGAGGTTCTAGAGATACAGCCTGGTGACAGACAGACAGCGAAATCTTAGTAATAGGGTCCCGTTTTATAGGGTATGAAACCCTAAAAAGGGTACCTACAACGTTTTTCCTTGACGTATGAATATATGGATACTGATGGTAAATTGTTGAGTCAATTATTAGTAAGTAATGCGTAAGAAAACACGGTGTATTATTAGCCGGTGTATAAGTTAGCAGTATTCAGTAAAGAATTTACTAATAGGTTTGTATGATGTCTCACAATTATTCTAAAAATAAATAATGTGGAAACCGTAAAACCGAGACCTGCAAAAAATATCTTAGAATTCGTATAAATTTAAACTCAAGTAATTAACATTGTTGTATTAATAAGATAAAAATAATAAATTAACATTATACCTAAAGGTCACCCACTTGTTATCATTGCGATACATACAGACACATTGTTTGGACTTATTACAGTAGGTACATCATTTTATTTTACAAATGAAAATGAAGGTTTACAGGGCAGCGGCACCCTGAGCGTTGGCCCTAACCCCTTAAGAGTGCCCTCAGATGGATGTCGCATAGACCATTGTCGGATACTGAGAAGCTAATTTTGTACCTTGTTACCCCTAAGGCATCTTACGATAATGTTATTTTTGTTAATATAGTATGATTGTTTGTTAATATCATCATCAACAGCCCGTTTATGTCCACTGCTGAACATGGGCCTCCTCTTAACAGACCTTGGCAAGCCAGGACCGTTGAGGGATATTGCCATAATCACCACGCTTGGCAGACGGATTAGTGATCGCAGTAAGATGTTAACCTTGGGCTCATAGACGCTGCTGCCCATCCATCAGCCATATGTCCCTTAGTCGCCTTTTACGACACCCATGGGTAGACACGGGGTGGTATATTCTACGCCGGAAACCACACGGTTCATTTGTTAATATAGTAGCTATCAATTGACACCAATTTCATCTTTTTACATCCAGGCCCAAAATTGTATGAAAGCGTATCCGTCTCCTTTGTAATTTCATAATGTTAAGTGCCTAATGGACGAAGGACAAAAATGCTGCCTCGTTAAAATGGGATTGGGCAGGTCAAGTCAGCCGCATGCTTAATGACCGCTGGGTCACTATGCAAGATTCTTCACGCAATGGGTGCCAAACGGTGTACGTCGGCGTTGCCGAGGACGGCCCAGAATATGTGTCCTCGACGCGCATGTAGAGTTTGAGGTGGCGCAAGAAAGTAATACATACAAGGCTACAGTAAAAAGAAAAAAAAAGTGTCTGAGTATATTTTCGTTTTAAGGGGCTTATTAAACAATCCTCAGATAAATAAGTATTTACAGTTTTGTATGTTTCAATTTTGACAATTTCTGATAACATATGTCAAAATTAGAATATACAACCTCTGTCATGTGTTTTATTGCCATCCAAGTGGCACAGCAGCGTTAATCGCTGCTGATGGACTTAATCAGAGCCAACGGGGTGCACAGCCAAGCTGCCTACCGTTTACCTTTACTTTCTTTTTGGACTGACTTTATATAATTACTTAGGAGATTTTTGCTACTTTATCGGGCATAAAGGCGAGCAGAGCTCCAAAGTCAAAGTCAAAATTTCTTTATTCATATAGACACAATTCAAAAAAATAAATAATGTTCTTATGATGCGTCCATTTTTTTTCCTACCTCTAGTTCAAGACGTGGCAACTCTGAGAAGAACTGGCAAGAAACTCAGAGGAATCCATTTTTAAAAAAAAAACAATTTATCGTTACTTTTACAATATTGTTTAGCAGCAGTGTCATTCCAGACCAAGTTACTTCCATGCCATTCTGTCATTTACATAGTCTGATATTTTATAATATGCCTTTTTACATAATTTAGCTTTAACAATGGCTTTAAATTTATTAAAAGGTAGTTTCTCCAACCTAAATAGATGGTTTAAAAACTACAAACTAAGTAAACAGCACAAGAGGGCGTCTCCTGTGGGACTTGTACCTCGGGTCACTGCAGTTGTTGACAGGGGGATTGAGAAATTATGACTTTCGATTTTTAGAGGAATTTTGTGCAACTGTCGCTCTGCGTTACAGTTCGCGAGCCTCTCGGACTTCAGGTCTCAGAAGGTTCTTAGCAAAGTATAGATCGGGAGGGCGAGAGGACCCCCTCTCGCCCTCCCGATATAATTTCGCAGAGAGCGCTCCATTATCACGGTAGCCACCCGGCTACCGTGATAATGGAGCGCTCTCTGCGAAATTAAGTTTTAAGTAAACGCTCCTTGGTATACTTTTCATTAAACCAATGTGAGTTAACTTCATTTAAATTTTACTTAAAAATTCATTGCAAGGACGCAACTACTGTTAAAAACTAATTAATTTTTCGATAAGCGATTATTCCTACAGCATTTTTGCCAACGCATTTGATAGCACGTGAGTTGTTTCATTTGTTACGCGTCTAAATTACTGTTTCGATATCAATGAAGTTTGGCAACTAGTTAGTTTTGTTTTTCTTGTTGTTTTAGTATGAATTCGATTTGGTTCACCCCTATCATTCGTTTTTTTTAACAACTCCCGCACTTATAAAATTAATCCTTGTGTCGCGGGGACTTATCTGTCGTTCACATAAATAATTTTCGAGGTTCGAACCGAATCCAGAATACTAGGTCTCAGAAGCAACTACCGTAACCACTGAGCCACCGGTACCTACAGTTCATTTACAGTTCGTCAACAGTAAATTTGACAGTTCTTGTCACGCACACTGAAAGCAGACTGTACCTATATTCTGAAAAAAATATTTGCAACTTTACGAATCTTTTTTTTTATACTAGATATAGGCTTACGTTTGACCATAATCTCGCTTGATGGAAGGCGAAGATAAGGCCTAAGATGATACACGCTTGCCTAGAAAGTGTCTGTTCACTTTAGTTTTAAAGATGTCCAGATTATAGCGTTCCAGAAAAACTGACTCCGGCAGAGAATTACACTCCTTAGATTTTGACAGTCGAAAGTAAGAAATAAATATTTGTGAGTGTCGAGAATGGCTATTTTAGAAGGGAAATACCCTATTGCCATTGCCATATGCCATTCTCTTTTCTTTTCTTTTCTTTTTACTTCTCAGAAATAAAAAGAAAATAAACCCAGCATTATGGGGTGCAATCGCGCGGGACTGTGGGTTATTGATAATCATCATCAGCCCGAATAACTTACACTGCTGAACATGGGTATGGGTGAGGAGGCTAACGAGAGGGTTTTCCAGGATTATCCAGGAGTAACATGGGCTATATATAATTATAAAATATCTTCTGTAATATGAGTAATGCGGTGAACCCGCACGCGGTAATCTAGTACCTAATTATCACCGTAAATGTATAAAAATCTGATAACTTACAAAATGCCTACACCAATTACACGTCACATATATACAACACTAAACAATTTTCATTTATCACTATCACTTTTAAATCTATTAGTTAACACTAATATCACAAAACACGAGAGAGAAAAACAACAAATGTTTTTAGCGTAAAATATAAAAACACGTATTCACTCCACCAATATCGATAAGACACTGAAACACGCAGCATTCATAAATTAATGTTTATTACACTACAAGTTAAGTGATGGCATTGCGTGTAATTGTCAAGAGCGTGACGATATAATATTTGTATGTTTTTTTTTTAATTTTACACTGAAAAGAGTTGCCAGAATATTGTATAATTTTTCCCTAGATAGTGGGAAATCATGGCTATATTTAGCCAGATATAATCCACTGCTGAACATGGGCCTCCGCCCTAGGGTTGTGCCAATCGCTTGGCAAGCGGGTTGCTGACCTGATTATCATGATGTACAATACAATACAATAAAGTGTAAATCAAATTTTTCCTAAATTAAGGGAAAAGGCCATGGCTATTCTTAGTGGCATTTTGTACCTGATTTAAATGGAAGAAATAATTTTTAATAGATTTTTTTTAGAAAGACAACTACCGTTCTGTATCTCTGTTTCCCGGGGAACTTTAGAAACACAGACACTCTGAATGGTCTCACTGGTCTGATTGAATTATTGTCCCGGGTGGGAATCGAACCTAAACACCAGATCTCAAAAACAATTACATTAACTAATGAGACACTTGTAACTATGAATGGTGACACCCTGGCATATTATCACTAATTTATTTACCCACTACAGGTATTCATTATCAAACATCCTATTGCGATATATAACTAAGGTACTTTAAAAATATATGCCAAACTTTCAGCAGTAGGTAGATAGTATCATGTTAGTTTAGTGAATACATTTCTTTGAAAAATAAATGTTATTTCACAAAACGAACTCTGGACTCCTACCTACTGACTCCTACCTACCTACTGAACCGATTTGAAAAATTCTTACATCGTTGGAAAGCTACACTATCCCCGGATGACATAGGCTATAGTTAACAATGAAGTTCCCACGGGAACTGGTGCTAAGTAGATGAAAACTCGCGGTAAGCTAGTATAAAATAACATTAAAATAATACAAGCGCTAAGTGAAGTCCCTCTCCGATACATGGACTACGGACTACGATGCATAAAGAATCAATTTTATTCAATAGAAACATATATCGCAATATCAATTTATTTCTTGCATAGAAAAGTAAATTGAATTTTCCATGAACTAGAAGGTTTTCATTAAAAAGAGGCAATGCTTCAATACATTATACACAAATTAAACGACAGATAGAAACTCAATTCAATCCAAGTTCAATCGAATTATTCCGTTTATTAATTTGTCCGTGATGAACAGCTGCGACAAGCTTTCAGCGGTATTAAACGATTATCACACTGCCACCCACCACGCAGCGCAGCTTAGCGTTGCTTGTAAATATCTCAGTTTGTATAGAAAAAACGCACTGTCCATCACACACAAAATGCATCCACGCGCGTTCATGCAGATTACGCGCTTACAAGCGAAGAAACATTCACCCCGGTGCGCGTGTGCGGGCGGGACGCATTGCGTGACAGCAAGCAGCTTCGAATAACATGAGTCAGAGCCGCGCCGCCGTGAATCCATGAAACGCAACTTCGCGCGTGATTACGTAAAAACCCCGCACGATGATGCAGATTCGCACTCCCGCAAGTACGGGTGTAAATGCGTTGACACGCAACATGCAACGTGGTGCGTGGCAGCGTGATAATCGCCTTAGTCTCGATTCTCTTAAGGGTTCGAACCCCGCACCACTCAAAAGTCTAAGCATAAATTTTAAGATTTCTTCACGAGCCTGATTGGTTGAACGATTCAGAAAGCCCGTTAAGGTCTGAACTAGCAATGATTATGCCTACTGAACTAGCAAAAGCCTTATGGCGGCTAAAATGTCCCGTACGAAAAAGAATAGTCTATAACAATCCCATAGAAAAGCACAGCAGCATTCGCCGGTGTATGCCACGTGTCGTAAAAAAATACCAGCCTCTCAGGTTAACAATAAAACGACTTAAAAGTCCCAAAATGTTTATACAGTGGAACCTGGTTAATTGGGATCTCGAGGGACCAAGAATTCTGTACCATTTAAAGAGGTTCTCATTTACCCAGTTTTCCAATTAGGTCTCACTTACAGAGGTCAAAATATGAGATAGTACTGACAAACAAAGCATGTGCGAAAGAAATTCTAATGTTTGTAAACAAACGTGGCCAAACCTGTCCCAACCTGATAGATTGTCTTACTTATAAAGGGAATTGAGCTCCGTAGTCCCAATTATAGAGATAAACATCGAAAAAATCTTAGAAATCAAATCTCATTACAAAAAAGTGCCGGGACCACAATGTAGTTCTCAATAATAGAGGTATCTCACTTATCCAGGTCCCATTTAACCAGGTTTCACTGTACATGCGCAATCTGTTCATATTTTAAAACCAGCGACAGTTTTAAAACTCAAGCTTGCACATCCAAAAGCTATGAAAAATATAAACTCCGCTGATTTAAAGCAGTATTTACGAAACAATGCGTCCATCCTCTACAATACTGGTTCATTTGTCATAGCTGTATACCATTGTATACAACTTCAACATATATATACCATTGTATACAACTGTATACGGTTGTATACTATACAACTTTGACCTACATTCAGTAGTATCCATCGAAATGCATATAGGTATACTGTAAAATAATGATTATGCGCTTGTATAGTAGGTCACCTAGAAGTCGTATAAGAGAATTAAACTAGTCATAGTTTTTTCGGACCGACATTTTTTATGTAACTTTACCGGACATAAAGACGAACAGAGCCTTAATAAATGCGCAAGACGGCACCCGCTGTCCCCCCCTCGTCCTCCTGACCCTTAGTTTGCAAAGAACCATCCGATGCCCTCGTAGACCTGAAGTCCGAGAGGCCCGCGAACTGTAAAGTAGAGCGACAGTTACACAAAACTCCGCTAAAATACTAAAAGTCATAATCCCTCAATCTCATCGCCAGCGACCGCCCTGAGCCGAGGTCAAGGCCACACAGGGGGCGCCCTCTTGCGCAGATTGCTTAGTTTGTAGTTTTTAAACCATTAATTAAGGCTGGACCTCTGCTCGCCTTTATGCCCGGTGAAGTAGCAAAAGCCTCGTGGCTATCAACGGATGTCCAACCGAAAAAAAAAAAAGGCGCCCGCTGTTGGACTTGGACTCAGGGCAGTCACTGGCGGGAGGATTGATGAATGATGATTTACAGTACAGGTTCTTTGCAAATTATAAGTCTAGGGGTTAGGGGCTGATGCGAGAAATATAGACTACGGCGGTAGCGGGTAACTTTTTCAAATCGTTCTAGTATTTCAGGAACTACTCAACCGATTTGAAAAATTTTTTCACTATGCTAGATAGCCCATTTATCGAGGAAGGCTATCGGCTATACTTGTGAGAGTGGGTTCACGTAGTGTAATGGGTGGGGTTCGAACCGGCGACCTCAAGATCACAAGTCCGACGCCCTAGCCATTGGGCCTACGGCCGCTTCACAATCCACACGCTTCACAATATTATTGATAACATTGCGGCGTGTCGATTGTCACCATCATATCGTTCAATGTACCTATTGTATATTTGAGTTAATTATGATTAATCTACAAAAGAATCACTGTATTGATAACAATTAAAAAGATTTCATAGTAATATAAGATAAGGATATTGATAATAAACAAAATATGTCGGTAACTACCAACGGTGACAGGTATTTTTTTGCAAATTCAGTCTTTAGAGTTTCGATTCACCCGCGTAGCTCCCGTTCCCGTGGTAACTTCATAATAAAATACAGCCTAGCCTTCCTCGATAAATGGGCAATCTAACACTGAAATAGTTTTTCAAATCGGACCCGTCGTTTCTAAGATTATCGCGTTCAAGCAAACACTCTTCAGCTTTATATATTAGTAAAGATAAAGATTATATTATATTATCATACTAATCCTATAAATGTGAATGTAAGTTTGTTTGTTACGCTTTTACGCGAAAACTGCTTAACCTATCATCAAAAACTTTGTACACATATTCTTGGAAGTATTAAAAGTAACACAGGATACTTTTTATAAAATAAAAAAAAATGCCAACGAAGCCGCGGTTAAAAGCTAATGCTATTAATATTATAAACTCGAAAGTATGTGTGGATGATTTTGCTAAAATTTTTCATTGGGTTAGTTTATAAACTGGATTATCATATCGTTAGTGATACAGCAATACCGCGTATGTGACAATAGACAATAAGGTTGAAAATCAGATGTAGCAAATTTATTGTTTTCTCTTTAGAATAAATATAACGAAAATGTTTCTTGACAGATGAAATTACACCTTATTAGCTACGTTCTAGCTTCGCTAGTTCGCGGGCCTCTCGGACTTCGGGTCTACGAGGGCATCGGAAGGTTCTTAGCAATCTAAGGGTCGGGAGGAACAATACGACACACTCTGGAGAAGAGTACTGGCACTCGAGTTGTGCCCCGCGGTTATACCCGCATTGGACTGCTCCAATGCGGGTATAACCGCGGGGCACAACTCGAGACTTCCCGCCAACAACTGGCATGGCTAGCAACAACAGAAAAAAAATCAAAGAACAGATATACCTATTTTCTTTGTTGTTTTTTTTTTTGTTGTTACTACAATACAATACTATTGTGTAAAATAGTGTAAATAATTTATTTGTTTAACTACTTCTTTGTAAATATCAAGTAAATAGTAGATGGCGACTTACTTGACAATAATAAGCTGATATATATCGAGAGCTCAGAAGCATAAGGTTGGATGTGCTGTTATACTTCACAAACATTTGTCTTATGCCTTGTCATAAATGTGCCTTTATCATAAATTGGCAGTAACAACTAAGTTTATCTAGACTGGAACCCTGCTCGCCTTTATGCCTGGTGAAGTAGCAAAAGCCTTTTGGATAGTCCGAGAAAAAAAAAAGATGTTTCAGACATCTAGATATATTATATTGATTCTTAGCTACTAATACCACTTACGTTTTCGTTAATTGCTTAAACATCTAATCTAGAAGAAACCATAAAACCATAATAATATAAATAATAAAATGTATTTTCTAGTAATTTGACAACCCTACTATTTAAACTACAAATTTCATAAAAGCATTGACACCCTTTTTAGGGTTCCGAACCCGAAGGGTAAGGACTCTATTACTAAGACTGCTGTCTGTCTGCCTGTCACCAGGCTGTATTTCAAGAACCCTGATAGCTAGACAGGTGAAATTTTCACAAATGATGTCTTTCTGATGCCGCTATAAAAACAAATACTAAAAATAAAATAGAATAAATATTTAGGGGGTTCCCATACAACAAACTTATTTTTTCTTTTTGCTTGATATCAATAACGGCAACAGGTAGGCACTTGAAAATGGTACGAAACCCTACATGTGTGAGTCCGACTCGCACTTGGTTGGTGTTAAAATTGATAATGGGTAAAAATGTTAGTTCAGTTGTTTCATAATTTTATAACAAAAATACATACATATTTTAATAGATATTCATCTTGATTATAAAGTATGTGCTAAATTTTCTACAATCACAGTTAATCTGTAAAGACAACCATCATCAGACTAAACCATCAACCCACAGCACAAACCACAGAACAAATTGTACTGTAATTAAGCACGCAGTAAGTTATCACATGGCATGGCATCCATTAAGAAAGGATTTTACAAAATTCTTAGTGGAGCAACACTAAATCGAGGTGCAACAGTTGTATTGAGAATTTGAAATATACAGGGTTGATACGACAGAGGGGCTTTCCTTTACACTGCCTATACTAGGTACCATTTCCAAGCTCTGTACCAAAAATCAATTAAATAGGAGCAGTAGTTTAGTCGCAAATGATTTTTTAAGTTTTTGCGCCGTTTGAACACGATGTATCTTTCCTTACGATGCGTTGTTGCCGCTCTGACGCAAATCATTGCAAAACATCCCGCACCGGCGCGCGCGCGACCTTGCCGCTTTGCTAGGTCAGTGAAATTTATTTACAAAGGGTGGTTACGTTTTACTCTGATTTGTAAGCTATTTAGTTTGTTTGAAAGAAAAAAAATTGGTTGCTTTTTATTTTTATACCGTATCGGATTATTAAAAAACACGTATAGTAAACGTAGCGTAATTTAATGCCCCTCTGTCGTATCAACCCTGTATGCAACTATGCAGACTAAGTCACAGGCAAAGCAAAGTATCTTGAATATAAATTATCTTTCATGTTTATGAAAATTGTAGGAAGTAAGATGGAATAATCATAATTGTTTGAATGCCCTCTTTAGATAGCAACCAGATAACAAACAGACAGTAATATGTAATCTTACTACACATATCATTCAAGAGCTTAAATCAAAATTAAAGTGATAATTAAGTTTGATTTCATCCTTGTGTCTGGCAATTTTTAATAAAATATAGCAATGTTAATTGGGGACATCAAGCATTTGAAAAAAGAAACATATACTTTTGCTGACAGTGTCCATAAACTATAATGGCACAGATAAAAAAAAAATATCTCCCTTTGGTAAAATCCCCCTTAATCCTGTCTTTCAATAGTGGATTATACTATTTTAGAAAGGTTTATGAACATGCAATAGTCAAAATCAACCTCTAGATCAGATTAATAAATGCAGGTCATATTAATTAATTATGTTTTTTGTTTCAGTCAGACATATCTAGTTAGTTTACTTCACCAGGCGTAAAGGCAAGCAGATCTCCAGACTTTGAATTTTTTTTAAAACTACAGACTATTAGAATTGCACTAGAGGACAACCCCTGTTGAGGCTTGGACCTCAACTTAAGGTGGTTAATGGGTATTAAATTAAGGAATTATGACTTTTACATTTTGAAGGTAGATTTGTGCAACTGTCAAATTTATTGAAAGTAAGCCAATATAATATTTTAGATTCCAATAGGCTAACTACTCGGTTTTTTTTTTAAATTATATCAATGAATGCCATATTCAGATTAGTTACTCCATATTTACCTACATATTTTTTCCTTATAATATCATATCAAAGCATTTTAGTTCATCAATTTGACATAACAATAAATATAATATATAGAATATTATTATTGTCAATAGTTTTAAAACACCAAAAGAATGATTAATACAAGTGTACCACTTATTATTTCTCATTTGCTGGTAAAGCCACTAATATGACTGGATTAGATTATTATTTTCTTTTGTTATAAAATGCAGTAACTCTTGAGCTCAAATACAAATTGTATTTACTTAAGCATTTCATTGTAGAACACTAGTTCAAGAAGCAATATGGAAAGAACACCATATTCTTTGTTGAACACCTTAAACATAACAGACACTTTTGGAGATAACAATCATAATCAGAATTGAAAATGTATTTAAATTAAATATATACTTTATAATATAATATTCGACGTATTAAAAACAAAGATAAAGAAGTGAAAGTGATAGAGCTTGTGTAAAAATGAAAGGTTTCGTGTTAATGCAACATAGACAATTAAAATAATCTTTTTTCATAAGAAACGTAATAATCATTGCTTAATTACAAAAGTCGGCGCATTTTAGATGCCAGTGGAGAACGATCTAGGTCGAATCGAGGCTCACAGCGCACTACGTATGTCGTACCACAAAATGTAATTGACGCTAGAACTAGACAAATTTTTCTTTCATGTTTCCACCGCTTATCGTTAACGCCTAGATACCAAACATATGTTATGACTAATTCGTACTATAATACACTACAAATCAATAACACTTTATACAGTACACAAACAAAATCAATAGTTGAAACAACTAACCACACTGGCGGTATCCTGACTGTCTAGCGAATATTTGTCCGTGTCCTTCCCTTGCTGTTCGTTGGTAAAATTCTCATATTTGCGAGTGGGACTACTTTTCATCGTTCTCACAATGCTTTTCAGCTTAAGCCTCGATAGACATTTTTATTCCCGGTTAGACACGACACGAATAAACAACGACCGAAATTTCACTGAATTTCACTGGCAAAAGTGACGTTTCACTACGTTTGACATTTCGCTTGTTGACATAATTCAGGGTTACCAAAAGAAGTACTATCTAGTCCCACATTTTTATCAATATTATATTTAAAAATATATTAACTTCTAGCTTGGTGTTAAATAATTAGCACCATGCATTTTTAACCCATACAAGTGTGCCGCTGTGTCTAGGACACAATGATACAATATATTGTATCATTGTGTCATAGACTAGCTAAGCTAAAAAAATGTTCGACCTCGGAAACGTATACGTATACATCTTTATTTTAGGGGTTATAACATAATTACTTTATTCTTTACAATTTGATCATAAATAGAATAGCGCTAAAACTTCAGAACCTACACTTGTAAGAAAAACACGATTTTTGTCTGACTTTATCTGACTTTATAAAATAGTTGAATATCGCAAAAGATAGACATTACTCCTATGTCTTCGTCATATTTTAGAACAACACAAAAATGTAGGTAGGTACTGTATCCTTTTCAAATATATGTATATTACAAACACTATTGAAATTCCATTAGAATCTTTATGGTAAAGAGGTGTAACATTTTGATTGATTGTTTGATCGGTGAAGGAAATTGGAGAGTTGTAGTTCTTATAGTAACGTCGGCAAATTAAAGGGGTGGTCGATGAATTAAATTTTTTCGTTGTGAAAAGCACTTATACTAGTATAATATTTTCATTATTTCCCGTTTACTTGCTTAGATGCTTGTTTGCTTGGATTATCGGAATATTTAATAAAATGACAACCCCAAGTAGTGCTGTCTTCGAGCTAAAAACATCGATTACCTACCGAATCGATGGTAATAATAGTCAAATCTATGAATGTTTAAAGTGGGATTTTAGTGGAAACAGAAGAATACTACGAAGTTTTTCTCGTTAAAAACGTCTTTCAAATTTTGCTATTTGTATCCGATGGCAATAATTATTTAACTGAACATACTTTGCATACCTAGTAGGTACTTAATTACTTACTTGTTGAGGGTCCCAACTTTCATGATTATTCCACAGCTGGATCTCCGTGTAATCCTTGTTAACATTTTTAATGTTATTTTTACGATTCATCTGTAAGTTAACACAATTCTCAGCTGTTTTATTTTTGTATCCATATCACAACACTCATCACATAAGATTTCACATCACTAATATAGCCACATGAATAGATTTTTTTTTAACGATTTATTGAAAACAATAATATTTCACCATATCGTGAAAATACACACAAACTCACCGAATATTTAACAGAGACTATTTTTACAAATTCGTTTACACTGTCATAATAATAAAATAAGGATAACTGTTATTAATGAGAGTGACACAAGGATAACGGCATCACGACGTCTGACCATGTACTTATTAAAAAGTTGTACTGATTTGTACCTCTTATCAAATACCTACGTACATTACGTAGTTGATGTTATAGGCAGTTTCGTAATATGCCATATCGTTTCGTACAAGATAGTGTTATCAGGATGTTGCATCTTTTCACGTGTAGCGTGAATTGAATTATAAAATAAATAATAATTCAATTAACACTTAATTTCGTAAATTTAATTAGAGGTTTAGATGAAACATACATACATAAATATATATGTATGTTTCATATTCACGCCTCTTTCCCATAGGGGTACCTACGGTGAGACCACTTCCCTCTACTTGCTTATCTTTTTCGTTTTTTTTATTAAGAAGGGGCGAAGTGTTATGGGTGATAGGCACGTGTCGAGAAAAAAAATAGTATTACACAATCCCAATAAAATTTCAACATTTAGAGCAAGTGTTTATTGTAAAAATAAATTGCTGATGTTGCGAAAACCTATGAAACTAAATCCAATTGTTTCAAGTCTGACGTTAATTGATTTGTCACACAAAAATGTACATAACGCAACTTAACGATTTAAACATTTTAACAAAACCGACTTTTAAAGAAGATAATTTGATTGAAATAATTCAAAACAAATTAATATCCACTAAAAATTAAAAAACCTATAATCTGATTATGGGATTTTTAAACCTAAACTAACTTAACCAAATTTCTATCAAACTACCCTTGAAGTATATCCTTCACAAGAAAAAAATAATCATCGAAATCGAGTTATTCGTCCATTAGTGGCGCACATACTAAATACAAATTTAAGACTTATTTGGTTTTCTCATAGTTGTTTTTTTCTGACGGACATAATATGTAGTTAGCCACGAGGCTTTTGCTACTTCACCGGGCATAAAAGCGAGCAGAGCTCCAGCCTTAATAAATGGTTTAGAAACTACAAACTAAGCAACATGCGCAAGAGGGCGCCCCCTGTGGGGCTAGGACCTCGGCTCAGGGCGGTCGCTGGCGATGAGATTGAGGGATTATGACTTTTAGTATTTTAGGGGGTTTGTGCAACTGTCGCTCTACTTTACAGTTCGCGGGAATCTGGGAATTTGGTAAGATCGTCCGAAAAAAAAAATAGGCCATTTTAATTCCATATTGTCGATGATACTGCAATACCGCGTAAGTGATCTTAGTTTATAAGGTTGAAGATTAATTGTAACTAATTGATATTTTTCTCTTTACATAGAACTAGTGTTTCTATGTTGTAAAGGTAATATTTCTCCTTCTTCTATCAAAATATTTCATGAAATTATACCTTACTAGCTACGCCCCGCGTTACTCTGCTCCAGTGGGTCGGAGCGTAATTTTTGTAGCCTATATGTTAATCGAGTTGATTAACTATCCCCGTGCAAAGTTTCAGCCAAATCCATTCAGTAGTTTTTATGTGAAAGAGTAACAAACATCCATCCATCCATACTTACAAACTTTCGCGTTTATAATATTAGTAGGATTAGAAACTGTTACTGTGCAGTATCACCGACGATCTGTCTAACAAAGCAATAATCTAGATAGATATTAAAAAAATCTTTAAAATAAAACAACAAAACAAAATGATCTAACGTGATTTATTTAAATATTGCCTATAAATAAAATTTACAACAGAGTTAAGACTTGAGTCCTTCTTGTAATCCGAAGCCAGGGCCGGTGGGCTCCTCCGTCAGAGACGTTAGACCTCCCAGGGGCTCTGATGCGAATCTACCACTCCTGGGAACAAAATAATAATGCATCATCATCATCAACTCGTATAACTTCTAGTGTTGAAAATGGGTCTCTGTGCCGCCGAACGGTTTCAAGGACTACGGTCCCCACAGACCCCCAGCATTCATCAATACATTCGGATTACCACCTTACAAGTATGTACGCGCTGTTATAAGGGCCCTTTCTAATGACGTTAGTAAAAAGATTAAAATAATATTCTAGAACTTTGTTAATTCTATACCTAGAATGTAACAATCTTATCCGGAAGGGCTACTTTTTTGCGGCTGCACATTTATGTGTTTAGCCACGCGGCTTTTGCTACATCACCGGGCATAAAGTCGACCAGAGCTCCAGCCTTATTCAATGGTTTATAAAATACAAACTAAGGACAGGTTTCTTGGTATTTTATAAACCACTAGCGTCCCGCTCCGGCTTCGCACGGGTGCAATGCTGATGTATCATACATATAAACCTTCCTCTTGAATCCCTCTATCTATTAAAAAACTGCATCAAAATCTGTTGCGTAGTTTTAAATATCTAAGCATACATAGGCACGGACAGACATCGGCAAGTGACTTCCGTTTTATACTATGTAATGATACGCAAGAGGGCGTGCCCTGTGGGACTTGGACCTCAACATAGGGCGATCGCTGACGGAGGGATTAAGGAATTATGACTTTTAGTTGTTTAATCCCCTAATTTGTACAACTGTCGATCTGCGTTACATTTTGCGGGCCTTTCGGACTTCAGGTCTACGAGAGCATCGGAAAGTTGCTTGCAAACTAAGGGGTTATTAGGTAAAATCGATGCGGGATCCAAGACATTTTGGTGTCCCGGGGCCAGCCTAAGCCTAACAGGTTAGAGCCTCTTCCGTAAGTGCCAATGTGGATCCTGGCTTACAGAAGTTATAGCGGCTAGGAGGGACAAAAGAGGCACGATACGATCGACTTCAGCTAAGATGTTATTTAGACTGTCTTACTTTCGTTTCGTCACAGATAAGTATATATAAACATAAAAATGATGATCTCTAGGGCTCATTTAGGGCCGGGGTCTCCAAACTTTGACGCCTTAGGGCCATAACGATTTTTTCAATATGTTCGAAGGGCCAAAACAGTTTAAAATTTTCTATCCTTAACTATAGTCTTATTTCTAGACTAGTCGCAAAGTGTGCGACCAAGTAATTATCATTTTGGTGTTGTCTTTTTCAACTTATCGCAGCAATAAGACATTGGATGCGCGGGCTAGATCGATGACAATAGTCTTTAAGTTGTCGCGGGCCGGATTGTTAGCACTGGCGGGCCGGATTTGGCCCGCGGGCCGTAGTTCGGAGACTTCTGATTTAGGGTAAGTTAAGGGCTAGGCACTATTTCTAACATTGTAGGGATATAACAGCAACAATCTTTTTTTTAATAAGTATTTTTGAAATACAGCCGCCATACCGAAAACACAACAAGACAACTAGAGTTGTATACTTTATAGACCAGGGTAGAAGCCTTTAAAAATAATGAAAAGTGAAAAAAAATTATAATAGAATGAAACCCATTAGAAAAGGAGGGAAATATGATAAAAATGAAAGGAAAAATAATTTACGGGCGATCTGAGGTTGGGAAGGGGATGGGGGTGAGTTTTTAAGGGTAAAAAACGGTTTTTCTCGATTTCCGGCAAAACTAAAAGTTCTATCGAAAAAAGTCAAATGGAAAAGTTGTAGATAATAAAAAGATCTAAAACTTTTGTATTTACACTTTTTTCACATAACCTCAAAATTTATGTGAAAAATTCAAAAAACCAAGTTTTTGGTTTTTTATTTTTATCTTTTACAAAAAATTTTTTTTAACGAAATTTTGTGAAAACTTACCTTTTTATGTCCCAAATACGCTGTAATTTATTTAATTAAAAATATTTATTTTTTCACCTTATTTTGAATTAATATCGAAAAAACACCCTAATTTTCAATCGAAAATTCACCCGTCAAAATATCAGCTTTTTTCAAAAAGTTGGTGTGGTTTCTGTTCGTTGAAATCTCTACTTTCCGATAGTGAAAAAAAAAATATATGTTACTATGGTAAATCTTCTCAGTAAACGCAAAAATTAAAAAAAAATTGAATTTGAAAAAAAATTTTAAATTATTATAAATAAATTTGAGCTATTTATTAAAATTTAGACTTTAATTACTCGAAAAACGTTAGATTACATGTGACGTTGATAACAAAAAAATTGCAAATAAAAATATACTACTATAATTAACAAACAAATAAGTTAATTAAATTAATATTTAATAAGACATCTACAATATTTGGAGAAAGTTGTCTAATTTTCTTTAAATTATATGCGTAGATGCTTATTTATAACTATTTTGAGATAAATTATATATATACCTGAGTAGATATACCTGAGTGACCTACGAAAAATTGTAGCCCATCAAAAGGTATTTCGTGGAGAAGTGGGGAAGGGGCTAGGCGGGTCTGGGTCTTACTACATACATACCTACTATTATATACTATATATTTCGTAGCAGCTGTTACAACCGCTAGCCTAACCAGTATTCGAAATACAGTACAGTATACAACATCGTTTATAAAAATACACGTGCACGCTGAGTTTCTTGAAGATAATTGTGACAAGTTTACTTAAAAAAACAATAAAACTTTTCGAATCTGCATAGGAAGGTAAATACTATCTCTATTTTTATCTGTATCAATCAACTCAACCATAAAAATCGTAATATTTTCTTTAAAAAATAGTATGCTTAACTTAACATAACCTAAAGATTGAAATTAAATGATATTTTAGTACAAGATAAAAAAATAATTATCTCCTTAATTTTGCACAAACAAATTTAGTTATTCCCATGAAAAAAAAAATATTTCAAAATCTATAATGTGTTTAAAAATATTGTAATGAATAACGTAATGAGAATAAAGCATCTACATTTAATAGTACGATTTACATTTATATTTATCTATAATGAGATTTTCTATGACATAAATGTAATTAGAATTAAATAAATCAACTTTTTAATTGAAACAAATTGCAGCAATCACATTTTTTAGATGAAATTATTTATAATAATTTAAAAAAAAAATCGAATTCAAGTTTTTTTTGAATTTTTGCATTTTCTGAGAAGATTTACCATAGTAACATATTTTTTTTTTTTACCATCGAAAAGTAGAGATTCCAACGAACAGAAACCACACCAACTTTTTGAAAAAAGCTGATATTTTGACGGGTGAATTTTCGATTGAAAATTAGGGTGTTTTTTCGATATTAATTCAAAATAAGGTGAAAAAATAAATATTTTTAATTAAATAAATTACAGCGTATTTGGGACATAATAAGGTAAGTTTTCACAAAATTTCGTTAAAAAAAAAAAAATTGTAAAAGTTAAAAATAAAAAACCAAAAACTTGGTTTTTTGAATTTTTCACATAAATTTTGAGGTTATGTGAAAAAAGTGTAAATACAAAAGTTTTAGATCTTTTTATTATCTACAACTTTTCCATTTGACTTTTTTCGATAGGACTTTTAGTTTTGCCGGAAATCGAGAAAAACCGTTTTTTACCCTTAAAAACTCACCCCCATCCCCTTCCCAACCTCAGATCGCCCGTAAATTATTTTTCCTTTCATTTTTATCATATTTCCCTCCTTTTCTAATGGGTTTCATCCTATTATGATTTTTTTGGTTTTAAAAATTATCGACCCTGGACTATTAAGTCTTCTTCGAAGAGGATATTAATGTAATCGCCCCGCTTGGTAGTCAAACACAGGGTGTCCCAAAAGGTTAAGTAGCTGGGAAAGGGGGTGACAGGGGTGGACACAATGGTCACTAGAAAAAAAAAAATCCGCTCTGGGTATTTAAAAAAAAATGGCATTTTTTTAAAAACTTAAAATTTTACACCTTGTTATTTTTGTTTTTTTTTTAAATACAGCCATATTTGTAGGTACAGTTAGCACAAGGTGTAAAATTTTTAGTCTTTTAAAAAATGCCATTTATTTTTTTAAACACCCAGAGGGAATTTTTTATATTTTTCTGGTGACCCTTGTGACCATCCCTATCACCCCCCTTCCCAGCTACGTAATCTTTTGGGACACCCTGTATATGGAAAAGTCATAGTTCCTCAATCTTCCAGCCAGCGACCGTCCTGAGCGGAGGTCAAAGTCTGGTGGTGGTCAAAAATAAGGCTGGAGCTCTGCTCGCCTTTATGCCCGGTGAAATAGCAAAGCCTCGTGACTGATAACATAAATCCGTCCAAAAAAAAAAGTCTGGTTGGTGACTGCATTGTGTTGGTCATCATAGGTGAACGCAGATTCATCATCATCATCTGCCCGTACAACGTCCACTGCTGAACATGGGCCTCCTCCCGAGAGAGGGTATTTGCCATATTCACCACGCTTGGCAGGCGGGTAGGTGACCGCAGTATTATGTTTTACAACACCAGGAAACGCTGCTGCCCGTTCCTTGAAATACGATTATTATAGATGATGTTATAACAATTGGGACCAACGGCTTAACGTGCTTTCCGAGGCACGGAGGCTAGTCCCTCAACCAACCAGACCCGGCGTGGGGATCGAACCCACGACCTCCGAGATTTAAAGCGAGCCACATACCGCTACGGTACGGACGTTGTCGCGCAGATTATCTGATTAGTATAGATGATGTTACAAGAATGAGGATGAATGGCTTAACGTTTTCTCATCAAGGTAATCGTACCCTCTAGGCTTAGCAAGATTTATCGCTAGACTAAAAATAAAATGGTTGTACTGGAATTATATTTCTCAAACGGTAATACAACTTGGATAAATAAAATATTTTACATTTGAACATAGTCGAGATGTATGTGTCATGCGCACTTTTATATTATCTGTAGCGACATCTACAGTAGCCGCACAAAACTACAAGAATACAAATAGCGCCATCTACCACCTAGCATCCCAACTAACCTGTATCGCGCAATACAAGTTCGCAAGCCAATTCGAACATATACAAGTTCCGAACAGTAACAAATGGGTGTCGGCCGCCGGGCACACCACCTCGCCCGGCAAAGAAGATCTTCATTTTCTGTGGAGGAGCACCACCAACCGTTCCTCTACATATATATCTATATCATATAAAGTAACATGTCCTGACTGACTGATTCATCAACGCTGAGGCAAAACTACTGAAGCTAACCACATGATATTAGGACCATGGCCTCCTTATGCGACGTATAGTTGCACTAAGAAAGGATTTTGTAAAATTTTACCCCTAAGGGACTAATTACACTTATTCAGCCCAATTCAGCTTATGTCCATAGAAAACGCCGAGTTTTGTATGGGATGCGTACGCGTCTGTTCAGCTGAACGCTGTGCGTACGCGTCCCCTACAAAACTGGCGTTTTTTATGGACATAAGCTGAATTGAGCTGAATAAGTGTAATTAGTCCCTAAGGTTTGACAAAACAGGTATACATGGCAAGTGTGAGTGGCACAGGCGGAAGGGGAAGACCTCAACGAACGTTCTCTGACCAAATCGGAGACATCCTCGCAAAAGGTCAAATAAGATCCACCCTAAACCGACGTGCTTGTATGAAGAATGTTATGAGAGTGAATGAAGCGAAAGATGTGTGTAGGGATCGTAGCAAGTGGAGGTCCATTGTCACGGCCTACCCCGCTGAGAAACAGGCGTGAGCTTATGTATGTAACCCCTAAGGGGGTGAAAAAGGCATTTAATTATAAAGCTCCTAAGGGAGCCATAGTTTGCGGGTAAAACGTTGTTATACAAAAATGATTAATATAATTGAAATTTGTACCTTGGTCCAGGTTTCGGCTTCTCATCTTTTTTGAGTTTCTCAATGATTTCGTTTGTGTCTTCTACTGATAAATCCTCCTGAAAAAAATAATAATTATCATTAATTAGACCTCCATGGCGTAGCGGTAGTCCCGCTTTAAGTTTCGGAGGTCGTGGGTTCAATCGTTCGAGAAGAAATCTTTGTGTAAAATCTAAGATTTTATTCCATGTCCGGTTGGTTGAGGGACTACCCTCCGTGCCTTGGAAAGTACGTTAAGCCGTTGGTCCTGATTGTTATAACAATCGTTTACTAGGGAATTGACAGCAGCGTTTCCCTGTGATAATGTTCTCAACTGTACAACAGATAGTGTCAAGTACGACGACCGAGCGGACAAGTTAGGACTTGTTCGAGAGTACACGAATGTGAATAGATAAATGATTGATGATTTATTAATGCGTAGTTGCGAGCGCCCGCAAACCACTACCGACTTCGGGCCGCTCGCGTGAGTATAAGGCTAAGTTTTTATGTATTGTCATTCTGATTTGGAGAGCTGTAGTAAACGAACGTCTTGAAGAAAAAAACAAGAATTTAATTTGTACACCACATTCAGTCCACACCCTACAGATAAACGAATTAAATGATATTTATTCAGCACTTAGGTATTTACATACACTTGTACTTGTCAATTATACACAATGAAATATAATTAATATAATTCAATACAAAATATCGCAACTAAAATATATTGCGGATTAGCTAATAGTCTGTCTGCCAGTCTAGTATCATGTCATATGTATAGTAATAACAATAATTAATTCAATAATTAAAATCTTAATATAATTTAGCTCTATAAAGAGGCACGGCTTTAAACAGTATTTTTACTTATAAGCGACACACGCCTGAGGGCACCCTTAATGGGCTAGGACCACGGCTCAGGGCATCGCTAATGCTATGAGAAATATTACTGTGACAATAATTATATTTTTTTAAAAAGAGGGAGTGATCACTGGCACGGACTACAGGCACTGGATCATCGGATTGGGTCAGGGGGCCAACGCGTCCTCGGTCTGTCCGGCGAGGAGCCTAGCCTAGCTAACCTGCAGGTTGCTCTAGCTACCTAAGTGGACGGCCCGGAGAAGAAACTCAGGAAGAAACTCCGGGTAGTATAAACGGGATAGTATAAACTCTAAAGAATACAACAGTTAGTTCATAGTTGTTTTTGTCTGGGCGTACTTTACTGCGACAAATGCATTAGTCTTAAACACCGCCATAAAGTTACTTGCTTTTCCGTTTTTCATTAGTTACATTTCGGAGAGAGTGCGTCAGAATTACACGACGATTTAATGATGAAGTTCCTAAGGGAACGGGTGTTACGCGGGAAGAAATTTTGATATAAAACATTATGAACGGCATTTTCGGCATATCTACCTTAAGGTGGCGGGTCATTTTTTTTTTTTTTAACGATTACTAGCAGAGATTTGCAGTCTACTAGTATTCTTGTTAAACCTTCGTGCTAAACTAAAATGCTTGTGTTACGAGTGGGTTCACGTCGGTAGTGCAATGGGTGGGGTTCGAACCTGCGACCTTAAGATCGCAAGTCCGACGCCCTAGCCATTGGGCTACGGCCACTTAAATTAATTGCTCCATGGGAGAAATCTTCGAATTTATATACTATTTATTGATTACCTTTCTATAATATCAACTTACATAGTAATCATCATTGACTTGGATCATGGGCGCATTGACACATGCTCCGAGGCATTCAACCTGAAATAAGAAGATAAGATTATAAAAAAAGTTTTAGTGTAATGTTGTTGCATGAATTGACACACATACAGTTAACACATACAATTTACGATATACTTTCTTTATATAATACTAGCGACCCGCCCCGGTTTCGCACGATTGCAATGCTGATGTATCATACACATAAAACATCCTCTTGAATCACTCTATCTATTAAAAAAATCCGCATCAAAATCTGTTGCGTAGTTTTAAAGATATAAGCATACATAGGGACGGACAGACAGCGGCAAGTGACTTTGTTTTATACTATGTAGTGATCAGAAAAATTGTTCTTAAATATGAAAATCAAAATCATTATCATCATCAGCCTGTTGTTGTCCACTGCTGAACAAAGGCCTCTCCTATCGATTTACATTGGGTATGATTGCTAGCGGCCTGCATCCACTGACTCCCTGCGACCTTTATGAGGTCGTCGGTCCATCGTGCGGGCGGTCGTCCCTGACCGTTCGTGGTCTCCACTCGAGAACCTTTCTGTTCCATCGGCCGTCAGTTCTTCGAGCTATGTGTCCTGCCCACTGCCACTTCAGCTTGCTAATCCGTTGAGCTATGTCAGCGAACTTTTGTTTTCCTACAGATCTTTTTCGATCACGCAGGGAACGACGAGCATAGCTCTTTCCATAGATCGCAACGTGGGACCACGCTCTATAGCAACGGTTATAGAGTTGGGCACTACATGGGCGTTATACATGACTTTTGTCTTGCCCATGTTAATTTAAATTTTATCTTTTTTTTATCACATTTTATTAGGACCCTACTGGTGGTCCTAATAAAAAATAATTGTATAAAGTTCTAAACTAATTGCATAAAGTTATTTAAATACAACTAACTTCAGAAACAGAGAACTTGCCACAAGGGCTATTGCCTCCCACGGCGCACTGTGTACCCTCAGTGATGGCCTTGAGCACAGCGTCGGAGCCCCGGAGCCAGCACGGGGTGGTGGTGCATACTTGTATGTGATACTTGCCGATTGGGCGCCTGGAAATTACATTTAGAAGGTACTAAAATAATGTACGAAACATATTATTTGATTATATTACCGCACATAGAAACTTCTTAAATACAGCCAATAGCCTTCAAATAACTAGAGACACACACATCAGGTTATTAAGCTGCTAGTATGGTTACTATATAATAATAATATGTTACTCCTGAATATTTAGCTCTCTAATGATAAAATATATATTTTAAATGGTCTAACTGTTCCGGAATCTATTCAATTGAAATAAACAAACAATCAAATTTTTTCCTTTTTATAATACTAGTATATGTTTAATCATAAGGCCATATAATATCAACTGCTGAACATGGGCCTCCGTGAGGTTGTCATAGTCACTTTTCAGGTGAATCGGTAACCATAGTATTAAGTACCTACAGTATACAATTCTAGTTGTATTCATTTAAAAAAACGACTGTTCCATACATTTATGTTTACTTACCTCCACAAAATGTATGGAACAGTTGATTTTTTAATCGTATTTTCAGGGTTGGTCCCATAGTAAAAGTTGCTTATAATCATCAGTATTTTCACCCCCTGAAAGGTTGTTAATGTTTTAAAAATAACCCTGTATAGACAGGTAAACATTGCTTGCCTCTAATTATAATAGGACATAACAATCAGGACCAACAGCTTTCCATTAATGGAGAAAAGTCACTCAACTGTAACATTCCTTTCTTCATATGGTTAGACCGAGATCTTAAATTTTTTACAAAGATTTGTTTTGGAGATTGTCTGTTATTAACTTGGCGAAGTTTTTTTTAATAAGTATTTTTTGTTGGAGAATTAGTTAGCACTAACAATTACATTAATTAACATAGTTTTGTAAGAAAATTAATTACAAAGATTTGACTCACCTAATAAACATAGTATAGAAAGTAGCAACTTCATAAACTCTCATGCGTGGCAGTTCGAGGAGGTCGGCTACTTTGTGCATCGCAGAGATGGGTAGCCACCCTCCAGCTTGCCTCTGTGCAAGGTCCAGCATTGGGATCATAGCTCCACGCTTGTGCCCCTCAGGGTAAATTGCTAATAGAGCTTCAATTCTCTGTAATATTTAATGAAACAATTATTTCAATGTTTACATTATGACGCTGCATTATGACGCTTTTTACGCGCGTTTAAAAAAATATGTGGTGTGTATAGGCCCTTAAATGGATCTTAAAAATAAAACTAGTACCTATGAATGAATTAAAAAATTTAAAACAAATGAATCTTTCACTTGTTTTGCTGGCATACAATTATTAGTTATTCAAGCATATACACTATTGGATGATATAATTTATTGTTTTCTTAACCCTTTAACAGGCAGAAGGTACCTATGACAAGCCCATAATTATCAAAATTGTGCGGGACAATATAAACAGTTAGTGTGCTACGATAGTCAATAGACGAAACGCTTAGCGTTATAAAGTGTAAAACTTTGTGTTCGATTTCCTGACAATAGTTATTACTCCTTAAGTGTATTTTTGGTGTTAATCGATTCATTAGTGACTATAGTATTGAATAAAACTATTAAAAGTAATGTATATAATGGTAAATAATAAGATAAAGACAAAAATAGTGTTTTATAAAATTGTTATTAGTTGTACATAGAAATTTGTAACTCGCGCCATAGCTTTGGTTGTGATAATTGTTTGTTTGTATATTTATATACTTTATTAGTTATTTAATGATTAATTTGAAGTTAGTTTATAGTTTTTAAATAAAAACTTATATTGTTTGTTAAGGAAACACCATAGGAGATAAGGTGAAATTATCTTAAATCGAGCCTAGGTCTACTTTATGGTAAAGTTTCGACCTAGGATAGTAAAATTCGCCTTGTCTCCTATTGGTAGTAATTCCGGCTCTCTGATTGGTCAACCAATCAGAGCTAATTAAGATTTGCCTAATGATTTGTATAAAAGAGGGATGTTCCGAACCGATCGATACAGACGGCGGGCATCCCTACAAATGTAAGAAACTGGAGCAAGAAATAAATAGAAGAAACCCTCTCAAGAAGTTGTTTTTATTTTACACGAAGAACAAAACCTCAAATAGTAAATGTGGTCACACACAAAAATATAGGAAATTCTCAGTGACAATTAGCTATATTTAGATAGCTTGCCCTTTATCAGACAGTTCTGATAAAGGATTAATTAAGCAAACTTAAGTAAGATGCAGAAACGAATGCTTTAAACTCATATAATTTCTTCAATGGATTAGTTGATGAAGACAGAAATTAAAGATGCAATATTTATGGTTGAATGTCAGATAGTACATAATTCAGTCTTAAAACTAATATTGTACTAGAAAAGCAGTAAATAGGTACTATAGAATACCTAACTATTCCCTATTAATTTTATGAAACGCAAATGTCTTGGCATTTATGACTTTCAAACCTAAATTCACAGCAGTTAACCTCAAATAAATAGCGACGCAATAGAAATAATAATGTAAGGCGGTCGTAATTAAATTAATTTTAAAGCGAATTTGCATTTATAAAACTTTTCTAAAAATAAGCAAATTTAAATTAGGAACACAAATGTAGATTTAATAAAAACAGCTGACAACTGCCTAACCTTTTGATTGGCGGCCGAAAACTCAAAAGGGGTATTTGCGTTATCCTCAGGAGAATCACGGTGAACGTAGAGGCTGTCATGTTGAAGAACTGAGCTGGTTTGCAGGCTCCTGGACGACACACGCCACTGCAAATACGAAACACAGTCACTAATACTGTTCACTTGATGTCAAAGTGTTATTATATAATATCTTTGTTTACATTGACCGTGGAATTTTCTAATGAAAGTTTCACGTACCAAACCCTGAACTCCAGACCTGAGGCTGGAAAGCATGGTGGTTTTACAGTGTTATTTTAATTTTTATTAGAATAATATTGCGAAACACTGTTCGCCAACACTTTTGATTTGTAGCTAACTTCAGTGTTATCGCTATCGTGTTGAAAGGTGCGTTTGGAAACTATGATAAACGCATGACATCTCTTATCATCAGATCACCTACTTCTACACCCTGTTTTATAAATTAATATTTTTATATCGTATTAATCATTGCAAGAATTACAACTTAATCACATTATTTTAAGCATACATATTAATAGTGTAGTATACAGTACGAAAATAGAGTAATTATGTTTATAAGCCCTTATGTATAAGTGTTTAAGTAGTGATATTCAAAACGCACCTCCTAGCAGTATGCAACTATCTTCGTGTCGAATATACACAATTGCATCGCACAGGCTAAAATAGAATTTAAGTCAACGGCATACGATTACAATTTTATTAAACTTATTGTATCAAGAAAATATTGTCATAATGAGGTCCTAATTGTCATTTCTCTTAAAAAACGGGCATTTGTTTTACGATTTCTTAATGCGACATATAGCATTAAGAAATCATAAAACTAAACCTAAACACTTAAAAACCTACAACCTTGATAATGCTGGAACAAGGACGTTGGAAGAATGCCTTTAATTTTACTTGTAGCAAATGAAGAGTGATAGAAATTTGTTGCATTACATGTAGGCGCCAAAACATCTACATTTCGATCGTCAAAGCCCTAGTGGCAATGGCATAACTAGACGACCAAGGGCCCTGGGGCAAACTGGTGCTAGAGGCCCTAGTATTTTGTTTTTGTGTTTAGGTTTTAACAATATACACCGTGAAATTTTAATGGTTGTTTTCCCGAAGCAGAACAACTTGCCGTCGGTAGTACTATCGAAACATATTTTTTATTTTTTTTTAGACATGTTTTGGATTTAAAATTATTAAAAAAATATTAGACAACTCGAAAGCGTGATAAACAGTAGTAACACTAGACGGACCTTGTAGGTACTACTCGAATCGCACGCGCTGCTGACAAAGTAAAGAACGATCCATAAACGTTTAAAGCAAAATAAGAGCTCAACGCTTTCGAGTTGTCTAATATTTTTTTTAATAATTTTAAATCCTAAACATGTCTAAAAAAAAAAAAATATGTTTCGATAGTACTTCCGACGGCAAGTTGTTCTGCTTCGGGAAAACAACCATTAAAATTTCACGGTGTATATACATAAGGCAATCAGAGTGTAGCGACATCTACAGTAGCCGCACACAAACTACTAGTAGACGAGCAGCGCCATCTACCACCTAGCATCCTAACTAACCTGTATCGCGCAATACAAGTTCGCAAGCCAATTATAACATATACAAGTTCCGAACAGTACCAAATGGCCGTCGGTCGCCGGGCATACCACCTCGCCCGGCAAAGAAGATCTTCATTTTCTGTTGAGGAACACCTCCAACCGTTCCTCTACAAGAGGATTGCTAATAAAGTCTTGGGGCCCTAGGCCACTATCCCGCCCAGCCCTTCGGTAGCTACGCCAGTGCTTAGTGAATGTCAGTGAGAATATTTTGCTTTTCTAGTCTATGATTTGGTTGTTTTTATTGTTTTTTAGAGGAAAGGATGCTGAATAGAAGTCATTCGGCAATTATTAAGCCGCACATCTATAACAATCGTATGCCAGGTACCAGAGTGTAATAACATACATACTACAATAATATACTGGGATCACCCACTCGCCTGTGGTGACTATGACAATATCCCTTTAGGGAGAGACCTATTTTCTGCAGAGTAGGTAGGTACATATAGGGGCCAATGATAATAATAATATGTAGAACTCCTATCTCCGATTTACTTACTCCTTCTTATTTATGTTTATACTACTTTTATAAAAATAATATTTAAGGTCTACGTTTTTTTTAAACCTATAGATATTCATTAAATAGTTTATGACTGTGGAATATCAGTAACTCAGTTTTAATAGCAAAGTAAGTAGAATTCAAAAGGCTATGGCATTAAGTTTAACGCAATGCCAAATTTTAAAGTTTTTTTTTTTATTATTTTAAGATCAGGCAAATCACTCTGTCACTGACTAATCATCTGACGTTAAGTGGAATATAAATTCATATAAAAATAATGTTATTTTTGTCCGGGGACTATCCTCCGTGCGTCGGAAAGCACCTTAAGCTGTCAGTCCCGATTGTTATAACATCATCTAGGTATAACAAGTGTATACCAGGGAACGGGCAGCAGCGGTTGCCTGTGTATCACAACATAAAACTACGGTCACCAACCCGCCTGCCAAGCCTCAGGAGGAGGCCCATGTTCAGCTGTGGACGTTATACGCGCTGATGATGATGTGTGTAAATACCCAACTGCTAATTACAATCATTTATTACAAAAGACAGCTGCGGTACAGTGGATGACGGTAAAGTACTGGACGCTTTCATCCTGCTTGCAAAATGCTTCTTCATCCCTTATTTGAAGAACCCATGTCAAAAGAAGGACAGACATAATATCTTCTTTTTCATAAAAAAGCATATTAAAAACCATACAAAGGTACTTATCCATTGTCGCGAATAAACCCTAGTACATACGTTCTTTCATTAAAAACTCCCAAAGACTAATGCACCAACCTAATATCGCAACACACACGAAAAATGTTATAACATTCACCAGCATACTTATAGCTATGGCGATGTAGGTATCTCACAGGCATTGTCTGCCTGTCTATGCCTATACATCCGTACGAAAAAAGCGAAACGAAAAAAAAAGTAAACAAAGCGCGATTGGCAAAACAACGACGGGGTTGCCACGGCAACTGCCGCACCGGCCCGCCATGCACCAAAATTTTTGTGTCTATGATATGTACTGTAAATATTTAAATATATTTTTGTGGGATGAAAAACGTTGGACGATACTAGGTATTTTACATAATGTTTCGTTGATAGGTACTTTTCATGTATGGACTTTTTCGTTATACAAAAAAAAAGAAATTTCATGACTGATATTTGGATTGTTTCCAATTTGAATGCAGAATTGTGGACCGTTGCCCTGATTTTAAGTGTACCTAGGTAGTAATTAAAAATATTATGTTAACTTTGTACCTAATACATTTAAGACAAAATTTCCCGCACAATAGATTAGCATTTATTGTAGGTAAGGGTTTTTCTAAAATAAAATTAGTTAAGTCTTTGAGTTTATCAGTTACATATTTAAAAAAAAAATCTTCTCCCAAAATAGATATTTTATTAATACGATACTTATACAAAAAAAGTTATATCCTACTAGGAATTGAGACCTCATACATTAAGTTTATTTTTCGGACGGCCATTTATGTCATCAGTCATCAGTTCATCACCCACGAGGCTTTTGCTACTTCACCGGGCATAAATATGAGCAGGGCTCCAGCCTCATTAAAAATCGTCAATTCGAAATGAACCTTTGCTATATCATCGATCAAAAGATTCAAATTTTACCATCGTTAGCACCAGTCAGTAACAACCCATCGTAGAAGATATTGCTACCTAACTCAAGAAAATTTTTTTTTTTCTTTCAGCCCTTTTACTTCCACTGTTGAACATGACAGACTTTGTAGACAACCAGAGTTGTTAATGGATATTGTCCAAATCACTACGCTTGGCAGGCGGATTGGTGATTCTTGAGCTGGTAGATGCTGATGCTGATGGCTGATGGCCCATCCATCAGCTGCATGTACCTTAGTCACCTCTTACGATACCCAAGGTAAGTCACGTGGTGGTCAATTCTAAGCCTCAACCACACGTTCTATTTAATTAGTAACGGTCTCGTAATTCAATTCCAAGCTCTTGATTATAATAATTAGATCTGCGTTGTCATTCGCGAAAAGTATAACAATCACAATTTACAAATAAGTATATTATAGGTAAATAGTTTAACTGATCTGAGCGCGAGGTAAGATACGGTTGAACTATTTGTAGCTACTGTGGTTGTCAATGAGAAAGTAAATGATAGTTTTCCAGAAATTTTGTGGTTGCATACTTAAAAGTGCTTAAATGTATAATACTACATGCCCGCGCGCACAGGACACACCCTGTCAATCCTGTCATGTTAGTTATTTGTGCAGAATATCATGCTGATACGGTTCCCGGTATCCTTACATATGCGTTAGAGGAGCATGCCGGAAGAGTTTTAGTAGGTAAGCCGTCTTCTTGTAAGGCGAACAGAGGTCCAGCCTTATTCAATTGTTTATGATCTACAAATTAAGCAACCAGCGCAATAGGGCGCCCGCTGTGGGACTTGGACTTCGACTCAGGGCCGTGCGGTCGCTGAAGGAGGGATTGAGAGATCATGACTTTTAGTTGTTTAAAGGAGATTTGTGCATATGTGAGGAGAGAGCATGCCATTGGTAATGGGGAGTTGATTTTTACATACCCCGCTGACGTTAGCCTCTATCTTCCCTATTTTATGCCAGGTGAAGATGTAAAAGCCTGGTAGATAACTACGTACATCATCAGCCCGTATACCGTCCACTGCTGAACATGGACCTCCTCCCGAGGGAGGGTATTTGCCATAGTCACGACGCTTAGCAGACGGTTGGTGACCGCAGTATTATGTTATGTTGTGCCACACAAGTAAACGCTGCTGCCCGTTCCTTGATTACGATTATTATAGATGATGTTTTAACAATCGGGACCAACAGCTTCACGTGCTTTCCGAGGTACGGTGGGTAGTCCCTCAACCAACCAGACCCGGAAAGAAATCTTAGAATTTACACAAACATTTCCTGTCCGGAGTGGGGATCGAACCCACGACCTCCGAGATTTAAAGCGAGCCAAATGCTGCTAAGGTACGGATGTTTTAACTACGACAGAAAAAAAACAATGAAATGCGTAATCCTTTGCATGCCCCTGCAATTAAGGAGTTCACTTGTTATCCTACAATGTTAGATGTATAAAAAACTCCGTCACACTTTTTTCTGTCTCAACATTACTGTCTCATAAAATGTCGAACACCTTAGCGCTGCATTGGTCACGGTTGGCAACAAAATGGCTGACCATTCGTTCAGAAATTAGATAACGGGACGACCGGTGGCACCATTGATAAGGAATTAAATTCGGAGCGAACTAGCAAGTAACATGACAATGTAAAAGAAAATTGGTATTTTAGAAAGCATATCGCTGCGTGCGATAACTTTTTGATTGTGTGATGATATGATATTAAATGGATAAAGCTATCGAATTGGCGCCTGAATTTGAGATAATAATTAACCAAATTTACTGATAACCTCCGTGGTGTAGCGGTTTAAATCTCGTTTTAAGTCTCAAAGGTCCTTGGTTCGATCGACAAGAAATCGTAATGTAAATCTGAAAGATTTCTTTCGTTCTGGTTCGGTGAGGGAATAGCCTCCGTGTCGCGGAAAGCTCGTTAAGCTGTTGGTATTTATCCTTACTATGGACGGAAGGGGAGCAATGTTTCCATGTGTTTTACAACATACCTAATACTACAGACACCAAGCAACCTGCAAAGCGTGGTGTCTATGGCAAACTCTCGCGGAGGACTCGGGAGGAGTCTCCAGCAGTAGACAATTTGATCCATACAGGCTGATAATAAATAAACTGCCAGGTATTTTTTTTATCGAGGCTTTTGCTACTTCACCGGGCATAAAGGCGAGCAGAGCTCCAGCCTTAATAAATTGTTTAAAAACTACGAACTAAGCAACCTGCGCAATAGGGCGCCCCCTGTCCCCCTGTCCTCCTGCGGTCGCTGGCGATGAGATTGAGGGATTATGACTTTTAGTATTTTAGGGGAGTTTTGTGCAACTGTCTCTTTACTTTACAGTTCGCGGGCCTCTCGGACTTTGGGTCTACGCCCTCGTATCGAATGGTTCTTTACAAACTAAGGGTCAGAAAGACAAGGAGGGTGGCAGTTCATAGGTAGCGATAGTTGCTTTTAATACCTGGAGTTGTAGGTTCAATCACACATTTTAAGTTAATTTATAGTATGACTAGCTTCCCGTGCGCGGTTTCACCCGCGTAGCTCCCGTTCCCGTAAGAACTTCAGAATTAAATTATTTATAATAGCCTTCCTCGAGGCTATCAAACACTGAAAGACTTTCCGATTTCAAATCGGACGAGTAGTTCCTGAGATTAGCGCGTTCAAGTAAACAAACAAACAAAACAAACTCTTCAGCTTTATATACAGGGTGTCCCAAAAGGTTAAGTAGCTGGGAAAGGGGGTGAAAGGGGTGGACACAATGGTCACTAGAAAAAAAAAAAAATCCGCTCTGGGTATTTAAAAAAAAATGGCATTTTGATTTAAAACTTAAAATTTTACACCTTGTTATTTTTGATGTTGATGTTGATGACCTTGTTGTTATTGAAGATTACATAACAGCATTTTTTTTAAATACAGCCATATTTGTAGGTAGAACAAGGTGTAAAATTTTTAGTCTTTTAAAAAATGCCATTTATTTTTTTAAACACCCAGAGGGAATTTTTTATATTTTTCTGGTGACCCTTGTGACCATCCCTATCACCCCCCTTCCCAGCTACGTAATCTTTTGGGACACCCTGTATAAGTATAGATAGATGATAAAAGCCTCGCAAAACAAATACTTAACTTAAGATTTATATAACTTCTATTTTTATTAATTCTTAGTAAAACGGACAGATTGACAATATCTACTAGGTATATAAATAATGATGGCGCCAAATATTTTATTTCGTAACATCTAAAGTTATTAATAGCAGCTTATATCATAGCAACAATTATAGTGTGTCGTTAGGTCTGGACTACAAGACTGGTTTCCGAGAACGTCTGTAGGACAAGAGGCCAGTGCTGCCAACATTTTTTCTAGAAGACCATAAAAAGTAGAGGTCACTGTGACCCTTTATTTTTAAATACAGAGTCACAGAGACAGATTTAACCCGAAACTGAATGTATTTATGGGCTCCGCTTTTACATAGGGCCCCCCCTATGTTTAATTGTTGGTGTGATCCGATGCTCTTCTAGACCCGAAGTCCGAGAGGGCCGCGAACCGTAAAGTAGAGCGACAGTTGCACAAAGCTCTCTGAAATACTAAAAGTTATAATCCCTCAATCTCATCAAAAGAGCAATGTATTCTTACATTGCTCTGTCTGACATTTTAATGTGGGGGTACTAGTCATTTTTATACAATTTTTTCATGGTCAGTTTTTGATACAAATATATGTTCCTAGTTTTTATTAGACTATCCATTTTTATTACAAATACGAGAAAAATAATATTAGTATGTAACAAGCATCGCCTGTAAATACTACACGTACCTATAGGTACCTTCCTAATTGATTGCCCCTTTCATTAGGTTATGGTATTCTTTTGATGGTTTTTTTTTCTGAAGGCATGCATTACGTATTCTCTCCATCGCCCCAGTACAGAAATGCAACTTCCTTCTCCATTGTGATGGTACACTACTCGTACCACGATATGGGTTTAAGCCCATTAAAACCTCCTCTGGTGCTTCTCTAAACGTTAGTGTTGGAGACACAGGAAACTGCATCATCATTACATTCGGCGCTTATGTCCAATACTCTGTGCAACATTAAATTTAAGAATAACTAAATAGAGAAAATTAGACAAAGTCAATGAAAGTTTAACAGTAGTAATTTATAGATACATTATTAATTCATTTCATCGGGTCTCTTTTAACAACAATGTGAGGATCTGTGTACCTACCTAAATGCGGCACTGTCTTAAGTAGGTAAAGCTAGATCACTGAGTGATAAAGGTTTACTGAATCGATTTGTCTGTTTAGGTTGGAGCACAAAATACCTATCTAGGTGTGTCAGTAAAAAAAACAAAATTAATCTACTTATATTAATGTTGTAAAGAGTAAAGATTTCATGTATGTTTGTTTGAGTATTAGAGAGCTACGTTATCCAGAAGTAACATAGGCTATATTTCATGATGAAGTTCCCACGAGAACGGAAGCTACTCGAGTAGTAATTAATGTAAGTAAAGTGTCACTCGCGGAAATCTAGTTAGGGTAGAATAGGAGGCCCATATTCAACAATCGAAGTATTGGGACGTTTAAAGTATAAAAAAACGAAAGACTACAAAAATAATGTTTTTATCACATCTATTCAAAAAGAGCTAGTTTATTCCTCGTAAACAGGGACCAAAATAGCTCATTAATCCCTTAGGGACCAAAATTGATTTCAATTTGGAATGTGGATATTGTTAATAATTTTTCAATCAGCAAAGAGGTGAATCAGAACCCATGCGGGAACAATGTATTGAATATGTGACTGGCTGAAAAACTGCGAGCGCGCCAAATTTAAAAAAAGTTGATGAAAAATAAACAACGCGCGAAATTAAATGCATTCTGCTTTCGTTCGTAGTTGATTCATATTCAGATTTTAGAATTATAAAAAATGAGTGCGTCTTCCTCAAGTGAAAGTATTATTATGTCTTATGGTTCTTCATTGTACGTAAATAAATTCTTGTTCATAAGTTGCACTTACTTATTTTCTCATAGAGGGTGATAAAAAGTAGAGTGTCCACCTCGGGAGCAACACTATTTTAAGCTCGAGTGACATACTTTTAATCCCTCGCTCCGCTCTGGATTAAAAAAAACACTCTCGCCTTTAAAATAGTTGTTTGCTCCCTAGATAAACAATCTACTATTTTGCAACTGAAGATATACTGCCCACCAGAGACTAAAGAGCAGTAACAGCCCTTTTGTGATTTTTCGTTTTATTAGTGATTCTGAAAGCGGGTTTCTTAAGCTTTCTATTGAATTAACTTACTTATTTCTAAGACTATTAGAATGGTTTTTATTTAACAGTTTTCACTTACTGCAAACGAAAAAAATTAACAATTTGGCGTGATTTCCCAACTAAAATACAGTATAAATTATACTGCAGATTAAATTTTAAGGTTTCATAACTAAAATGCAGTAAGCAATATAATTTTACAGTTCTTTAGATAGTTTTATATTTCTGGAAAAAAATTAAAAAAAAAATTAATACGCAGTAAAATTTACCGCCATACAAGCTATTTTTACTGCAAATTAAGAAAATACAATTTATTGTCACGAACTCCCAACTAAAATGCAGTAAAATCAAAGCTTGTCGCATTTTAGTTGTGAATACTTAACATTCTTTTATCATTATAAATTGACTAACACGCAGTAAAATACAGCATTACTGCAGATTAGTTTGGATAGCATAATGACACAGATATGATTATTCCTAGCTAAAGTGCAGTTAATGTTAATGTTAATCTGATTAAATAATAAGAAATAAACGGTCTTTAAAATGTGAACTAGCTATTTTTCTTACTGCACTAGTAAATTGAACACTTTTTTCTTAAAAAACTAACTAAAATGCAGTATTTTTTTGACCTTACTGCATGTTAGTTGGGTTTCTTGACAAAATAACTGATCCAAACGCAGTAATAGGGCTTTTTGCTGCATTTTACTAAGTTTAAAATGGTATTTTTTACAAAAAAGGCTATGCAGTAATAGGCACCAAAAAGAATAAATGGCCATAATAAATTCAGTTATTAAGATATATTTTTTTTTATTGCTTTAACGTGTGAACCTATGCCTTTACAACCTTTCTGCATTCAAATTTTTTTGCTTATACATTTGTTGATTTTTTAAAATCAATTCTTAACTTTAAATGCGTTTTACTCGAAATCGTGATTTTGCTGTTACTGCACTTTAGTGTATGGTGGGCAGTATATGTCTAAGTCAAAGTCAATAATTTCTTATTATTTTTTTATTTATTTTTTTTATTTTTTTAAAAGACAACTCCCGCACTAGGGAAATAAATCCCTGTGTCGCGGGGGACTTTACAAACATACATTTCACGGACACACAAAGAACACCCAGACTCAGAACAACTATTTGTGGTTCACACAAATAATTGTCCCGGGTGGGAATCGAACCCAGAACACCAGGTCTCAGAGGCAACTATCGTAACCACTGAGCCACCGGTGCAGTCATATTGAATTCATATTGACACAATTCAAAAAAAATTCAATCCTGTACTTATGATGCGTCCATTTCTTTTCCTTCAAAGACGTCGCAACTCTGAGAAGAACTGGCAAGACACTCAGAGGAATCCTTTTATAAATAATCAATTTTCTCATTACTTTAACAATATTTTTAAGCAGCAGTATCATTCGAGAGCAAGTTACTCTCAAGCCATTCTGTCATTTACATAGTCTAATTTAGCTTTGACAATGGCTTAAAATTTATTACCAAATAATTTTCTAATATTATTAAAGAGTTACTTATTCTATGGAGACGAGTTGCAATTACTACTTAGTACTACTAAGTCATGTCTAGTATTCATATTATGTTATCACTTTTTTTTTGAATCTACTATGTCAATTATTTACACCCACCCTTGAATATAATAAAAAAAAAAATATATAATTAAAATTTAATGAAGGCTTTATTACATATTGTGCTAATAAAACATGTATTTCAATAATCTATTAAAATTTAACTAAGTCACGCTCTTGTTTTTTCTTTAATAATCATGTTATAGTTAACCCACTTAATCTAGTACGTAAGTATTAATAACAATTGCCTTCTAGCTACATTTGAACTCATTTTTTATCAATTAAGCGTTGCATGTATGTATGCATTTCTCTTAATAAAATAGTTTTACACGCGATAACAACATTAAGACAGTCGAATAGATAACTTATCATTATTAAGTAGTATAAGTAGGGACAAAATACCTATTGACTACTTGCTTCTGTAATTGTTTTTTTTTTTGTCAGTCTGGAGTTTTAACTCTTTCAGCCACTAATACTATATATTATATGTAACATAATATACGTATGTATTATATATTTTATTATTATGTATTATAAATAACTTAATAATATTGAATATCATACTACTATATTCTCCACAGAAAGTGCACCTACCATGTTTTTCTCTGCATCACCCAATGGTTGACTGGAAGAAAATGCCTTTGGCATTAAGTCCGCCACTTTGTGAAAGAAGTTTTAAATAAATAAAAAAATACAATTTAGTAAATGTATATCATTACAGTGTATTACGAAAAAATATGTTTTAAGGAAATAATCACGTAGCGTTGCGGTATTTGACTCGCTTTATCTCGGAGGTCGTGGGTTCGATCCCCACGCCGGACAGGAAGTCTTTGTATAATTCTAAGATTTTTTTCCGGGTCTGGTTGGTTGAGGGACTACCCTTCGTGCCTCGGAAAGCACCTTAAGCCTTTGGTCCCGATTATTATACCATAATTTTAAATAATCGTATATCAAGGAACGTTTCCTTGTGTGGTACAACATAATACTGCGGTCACCCTGCCAAGCGTGGTGACTATGGCAAATACCCTCCCTTGGGAAGAGGCCCATGTTCAGCAGTGGACGTTATACGGGCTGGTGATGATTCACGTCAGGTTTTTGTGAAGATTTGCAGGAGACTATGATTATGACCTATATTACTATTACTTTGATAAAATAATGTCTTCGCTGCTCAGCGTGTAGGAAATATGCATGCGAATGTATACGATCTTTTACGAAAACCAGTCAATAATGTCAAAAGAATAATAGTTTAGCATATTAAATTATTAATATCTAAATAGCTTATAATTATATTTTAAACACTAAAGAAAAAGTGTGCGACTCACCTGAAAGTGACTAAGCATTGAATAGTTTCCTAGTCAACGGATAGATGGCGTTAGTAGAATCAGAGTTGAGATGTTTGGTACATTTTAAACGAAGAACACTAAGTAATCTAAATTAGCCAGCTTAGTTTTATCTATTGCTTTTTTGTAGTTTGTATGTATTTGGTAGAACGTTCTATTCTTTTAAATGAAACATTACGTTTATAAGTTATCAATACATCTGTGACTCACTATATGGTAGGCGACTGAAAAACAGCGTTACAGTCAGGCATTGGCTGTGTCGCTAACCATTTTAATACATTCACAGTTATAATAATAATAATAATAAACGGCGTCGGGATGTGACGACCCCATAGCCCACTGGTTTATCCAGTGCAAGCAGTCACCGCAGGGCAGCTTGTGGCGATCTGTTGGTGAGTGGCAACACCACGGACCCTATATCCCGGGGACACATACAGACATGCACACTACACACACATACAAACAGTGACACATCCCCTGCCTCTGAGCTACCTTAACTGGCCAGCAAGAGTGGAGTTGCAAGAGCGGAATTTATGCTCCAGGTTGGAAGTGTAAAATGTCATAACGCCGGCGGCACTTGACTGTACAAGGATCTTGCGCCCCGTCAGTCTCACCTCTCGACAACCTTAGCTGTTTACATAGTGTTGCTCCCTGGCCGCCATGTTGTGGCTTTTGATAGGGGGCCCACCGCAGCTAACTCGTAGGTTAGCGTCAGACAGCGAGTCACCGTCTGCCAATATAAAATATGTGAGAGTTTTCGAGGCAGATGTCCGATCTCACTCCATGGCCCAGTATTCCAGTACATTTAACATCCCATCCGTATAGCCCAAACCAAGTTTCTTCCTTTCCGGCAATAGTTTCGTGTCTGGACTGTCCATTGGTACATCTCAATGGAATATCAATGGATAGACCTTCATAGATTCAGCCATCTCACTTTGATATTAAAGGTACCAAAGACCTCTTCAATGTTGGCTTCGGCCCCATGAATGCCTTTCAAACGACCTGGTCCCCATGGGCCCGTGGCAGTGAAATGTACCAACATAATAATAATAATATATATATATTTCTTTTGTACATGTTTTTTGTTGTGAATGATTTCAATAAGTTATTTTTCTTTCTTTCTTAAATTAAGACAACATAGATATTTTGTCTTTTTAATTTATATTAACATGGATTTCTTCAAAGTAACGCCTGATTCTATTAATCTTAAGGAAAATAAGTCAATGAAATATAATTATATAATTACTAGCTGACCCGGCAGACTTCGTACTGCCTCAATCGATACATAAAAGACCTAAACATTTGTATAAAATAAACTGGGCCGTAGAGACTTCGTTTATGCGGTACTCCTACCCCTACCCTACCCCTACCCTACCCCTACCCTACCCCTACCCTACCCCTACCCTACCCCTACCCTACCCCTACCCTACCCCTACCCTACCCCTACCCTACCCCTACCCTACCCCTACCCTACCCCTACCCTACCCCTACCCTACCCCTACCCTACCCCTACCCTACCCCTACCCTACCCCTACCCTACCCCTACCCTACCCCTACCCTACCCCTACCCTACCCCTACCCTACCCCTACCCTACCCCTACCCTACCCCTACCCTACCCCTACCCTACCCCTACCCTACCCCTACCCTACCCCTACCCTACACTACCCCTACCCTACACTACCCCTACCCTACACTACCCCTACCCTACACTACCCCTACCCTACACTACCCCTACCCTACACTACCCCTACCCTACACTACCCCTACCCTACACTACCCCTACCCTACACTACCCCTACCCTACACTACCCCTACCCTACACTACCCCTACCCTACACTACCCCTACCCTACACTACCCCTACCCTAAAAAATCTTGGCAAAAAAATTCAAGTTTTTAATTAACAAAATAAAGCTCAAATTGACTACATTTTAGTTAGAAAACGTTTGTATGGGAAAAAGAAAAAAGCTGTTTTAAGGGGTTTTCAGGCAATTATTCGAATTTTTCTCGCCGTAAAAACCATCCTTGAACTTCCACGAACATTAAAAAAAAAGAATTGGCCAAATTGGTCCAGGCTTTGTAGAGTTATGCGCTTACCAACACATTTTGCGATTCATTTTTATATTATAGATTTTGTACATTATATATTCTTATACTGGGTGGCGCAAAAGTAAAGACTCAATAAGATTCAGTTATAAAAAAAATTCTAAATTAGAAAACTTGATTCAGGTAATTTTAAATGTATATTTGTGCCATTAAATTTCGTACCATTAGGATTTAAAGATGATGTCTTTTAAATGGTGACCTCTAGAGTTGATGCACATCTGAGCCCTATTTATGACATTTTGCATAACTAGCCGTAACACTTCCTGCGATATGTTCCTTATTTCTTGATAAATGTTTTCTTTTAGAGCTGCGAGAGTCTGTGGCTTGTTCACATACACCCGAGATTTCAAAAAACCCCAAAGAAAGAAGTCTGGACTGGTCAGATCGGGTGATCTTGCAGGCCAAGGCAAATCGCCAAAACGAGAGATAACTCGGCCTGGAAAAGCGTCCCTCAGTAAGTCCATAGTGTCTAGAGGTCACCATTTAAAAGACATCATCTTTAAATCCTAATGGTACGAAATTTAATGGCACAAATATACATTTAAAATTACCTGAATCAAGTTTTCTAATTTAGATTTTTTTTTATAACTGAATCAAATTGAGTCTTTACTTTTGCGCCACCCAGTATAATATATTTCTATTTTATATTTTATAATTTGTTTATGGTTCTTACGCCTTTTAGGTGTAAAAAATACTGAGGTACTAACCTACTCTTGCGCTAGAGTCGGCAAAGGCGGATCCACCGTTGTGGACACGATAGGCAAGCCTACATCAGTAACAGACTTGTGGCGTCTTGTTATGATGCAAGGATAAAAGGGAATACTCTATTTCAAGTAGTTCATGAGCGAGTTAGTACTCCGACTCACAGTTACCCGATTTTTGCACGGCTGACCACTACCTTTTTTTGCTATGTATGTATACGACCTCCAAAATCTTTTTTGGGGTCCATGCCTGAGAGTCGCTGGTTCTTATATTTCTTTCTTTAAAATATCTACGAAGAGTTGCACATTTTTTACAGTCTTTGAAAAAATATATCGGTTATAACCGAGAGTTATTCAATTACTTTACTGTTATAACGTCTTTATGATAGATACGTTTAAAACTAAAGTTATACCTATGTTTTCTTCGGAATTTTGGATAATTCTTTTTTTTTTTAACAGTACTCCCTCAATAATAAAAAAAAAACACTTGTGCACTAAAATTACGGACACAAAGTCCCCCGCGACACTCGTCTCAATTATTTGTGGTTCACACAAATAATTGTCCAAGTATGGAATCGAATACAGAACACCAGGTCTCACAAGCAACTATGGTAAGCACTGAGTCAACGGTTCTGTCAATTTCATAATGTTATGAGTCTTACAAAAAATATGGTATAAAATCTTTTCTTTGTAATTTTTTGCAACAATTCAATTAAGTGTGTACCAACTTATATTCCGTAAAATTATATTATAACTCACGATTTATAAAATTCTAAGTGAGTATCAATTACAACAACAGAAATCACGTGCCATCATTAACCTAAAATGACATTTTTCGCACAAAATCCTCAATAACTGTATCGATTTTTGTAGCTCACGTATTATCGCGATCTTTTTACATCGGCCATCTTTTTACTCGGCCGGGGAGTCGAACGGACAATGGGTGTACGCTAACGGTTGTCCACGAATCAGATTGTCATTACACGCCGGCTTTTTACCAACATTCTTGGACGCAAAAAGTTTTGATTTGATCGTGCTACGGTACGTGTGCTGCGGAGTGGCCGTTGTATTTATAGAATTTAATTTCAAAATGTTTAAATAATTAATTAGTCTAAAGGCCTGGAAAGTTATTTTTTTTTCAAAACAAAATGTGCGTTTGTCCTCAGTTTCGCCTGATGGAAAGCTACAACGAAGACGAAGATGGAGCACGCGCATTCAGTAAATGCCTATTAATTAGGCCTAGTTTTGCAATCCCTCCGACAGAGATCGCCCTAAGCCGAGATCCAAGGCCCAAAGGTGGCACACTGTTGCGCAGGTGGCTCAGTTTGTAGTTTTTATGAATAATAAAAACTACAAACTCGAACGAACATTTACGTAGTCAGCCACGTGACTTTTGCTACTTCACCGGCAAAAGAGCAGGGCCCTCTTAATTAAATTGTTAATAAACTACTAACTAAGCAACCTGCACAAGTGGGGCCCCCGTCAGACTAGGACCTCGGCTGGTCGCTGACGGAGGGATTAAGGGATTATGTCATTTTTTTTATAGGTTTTTGCAAATTTTGCTCTATGTAAAGAACTGTTCGCGGGCCTCTCGGTCTACAGGTCTACGAGGGCATCGAAAAGTTGGTTTTAGAAAGCAGTTCATAGTTCTGCATTTTTTACATACCATTAGTTGAAGTCACTCAAATATTGCAATAACAAATTCCTTCCTCAAAATCTTCGTACATCAGCAACGTTATTTAAAACCAACAACTTATAAAACAATGACCACTTTTCTTCGCTCCGACAGCGAAGGCGCCATGCGAACACGACAAGTGTTAAATTGGACCTCGGTGAAGAAAGAAATAAAATAAAGAAAAAAAAAACGTTTGCGGAGAAAAGATTTGTTGTCTATTGCCTAGGCCGAGACTTTCTACCTACTGACACCTTAGGTGCAGTATAAACAGTAGGAAAACTAAGGATAGTAACTCCCGTATGTAACAATACTTGGCTTTAAGTATTCACTTGTGTAAGTACTGTCTTACTGTCGTGGTTAAACATCCGATGCCCTTGTAGACCCGATTGAACCGAAGTCCGAGAGGCCACGAACTGTAAAGTAGAGCGACAGATACACAAAACTTACTTAAAATACTAAAAGTCATAATCCCTCAATCTCATCGCCAGCGTTCGCCCTGAGCCGAGGTCCAAGCCCCACAGGGGGCGCCCTCTTACGCAGGTTGCTTAGCTTGTAGTTTTTAAACCATTTATTCAGGCTGGAGCTCTGCTCGCCTTTATGCCCGTTGAAGTAGCAAAAGCCTCTTGGCTATGTCTTGTCTTGTCTTGGGTATGTCCATCCGAAATAAAAAAAATAAAAACTGTCGTGGTCTCTATTGCTATGGTAATAGACATCATGAAAGTGACACCTGACATTGCCAATAAAACTCATCGTCTCAAGTTGCTGTTCTTCCATAACTTTTAATATAAGCAAGCCAAGTTTTTGGTGTAAGTCTCAGATATCGCAGGTTTGAATTCCGCGTTGAGAGAACCTTTGCGGACGAAGATTTGCTGTCCATTACCTAGGCTGATACTTTCTATCTACTGAAACCTTAGGTGCAGGATAATTGGAGGAAAAGGAATGTAATGATACTAACTCCGGCTATAACTTATTCAAGCTTCTGTTATAGGTCTCATCCCTCAACTTCGTGAAGAAGGTCAATCATTGTAATTATATTGAATTAGCCGTGACTTTTTATCAAAGAGATCTCTCGGCATGGCCCTAACCCGCAAAATAGGCCCTATCATCTTTGTATGAATAATTTTTCATGTAGTTAGCCACGAGGCTTTTGCTACTTCAACGGGCATACGGGCGAGCAGAGCTGTGTCGCTCTACGTTACAATTCGCAGGCCTCTCGGACTTCGGGTCTACAAGGGCATCGAAAAAATCTTTGCAAACAAAGGGTCGGACGGGGCACTCGTCGCGTTCTCTGGCGAGTCGCTTAGTTTCTTGCAGTTTCTGTACTGCTAGTTGGTAAGTTGCGATCTTATCGTGCAAGTCGTCTAGGACGTCCCAAAACAGACGGTGCTTCCAACGCGGACATTATCTATAAATACATAATAAAAAAGAATTTAATATATAAGATTTTGTTCACTTTAACCTATTATAGGAATTTGTGAATAGTCAAAAAATATTTTGGCTTATTAGTATAATATATTAAATTAATTAAGTTCATGTACTTATGCTACTTATTATAGTAGTTTGTTTGTATAGCTTTTGCCTAGAAGCTATCAGCTATGAGTCATAGATAAAAAATAATATTCTATGATATTATTTTTTATCTATGACTAGCTGTCCCTCGTGGTTTCATCCGTATAGATTCTGATCCCGTGGGAGACTCGGCTTAAAATACAGTCTATGGCACTTACAAATAATGTAAGTTTCTGTCAATCGTTGACAGTTATTTCAAACAACAGGCAGTAATAACAATTTAGTTAATAAAATGACATTGCAGTTTTTTTTAAACTTAATTTAATCATTTTTCTTTGATATGAGAACCTTCTGGGTGGACTGTGTAAAAGATGACATGTGTAAGAATGGTGTGAGTATGGCAAAGACGTCTAATAAGGAAAAATGGAAGAATATAACATATTGCGACCCCATAACGGGAGCAGGGCAGGAAGATGATGATATGAACCTTCTACTGGCAACACTATACTGGGTACAATAACAAACACAACTAAAAAATCATTTGCGAAATTGGTCCATCCATTCACGTGTGATGTGATGACCAAGAGAAATATGGACTATTTTTACACATATAGATTGAATAGTCTAAGTACTGTCCTTTGATGCTGACTGTACATATTTTTAATTCTGACACCTTAATGTTTCTATCAACCTATAGACTAGCAATTCGCTTGTCAACTAATCTTCAATCAACGTTTAAATCAGTTTGTTCAACTATCGCGACTATTATTAGCGGATGTAAAGTTGTCTCAGCTTTGTGACTCATGCCTACAATGTTATAAATACTACAATGACTAAAAATTTTCTAGGACGGTTGCGATGTTTCAACAACAGAGAAAATTTATCATCATCCTCAGTCTGTATAACGTCCACTGCTGAACATGGACCTCCTCCCGAAGGAAGATTTTGCGTTGTCACCACGCTTAGGTGTAGTGTTGTAATACACAAGGAAACAGAGAAAATTATTTTTTTATAATAATATGTGTACGTTATGGATAAACTAGCTAATGCCCGCGACTTTGTCCGCGTTAATTTCGATTGCCACATACAAACTTTGCAATACATTTTTACCTCCTTAGGAACTGAATTTTCGAAAATCCTATCTTGTTGCACACCTATGTCACTTAAATTTTTTTTTTAACAAAATTTCATGGTTCTAGACCCTGCGGCTTCAGCTGTGCATTGCATCGATCAGTCGGTCTGTTTCTGCTTTTACATATATTGAAAGAAAGAAAAATATTTATTAATAGTACATAGACTGATAAAAAAAAAAAAAATATAGTCAATTGATAGACAGGATGTATTGCGTGCACCGTAAATAGGTACCAACTTCAGCTTTATGCTACATCCACACATTTAAGTATGAATGTAGCGCTGGTATTCTAGTTGCCCCCAGTGAACCAGTGGTTTTTTGAACCTGCAACAACTCTTAAAAATATATTTATAGATAGATAGCAGATAGAAAAGTGTATGCTAGGTTTTAATCATCCATAGCGGTATAAGGTTCGTCTTAATTATCGGATTTTGTGGGTTTCTCGCACCAGATTATTTTTGTCTGGTGTGTTTGGTTGATTACTCTTTGTGCCTCGGAAAGCACGTAAAGCCGGTCGGTCTGTTATAACATGTATAAAAGGGAACAGACAGGAGCGTTTTCTTGTGTGTTACAACATGATACTGCGGTCATCAATAGTCTTGCCAAACGTGGTGCAATCACAACGACGCCTTCTTTGGAAGCAGCGTTTAGCCATTATTGGCAAAACCCTCATTGGGAAGGGGGCCCATGTTCAACGGTGGGCGTTTTAAGAGCTAATGATATATTAACCTTATGGATAAAAGGTGTATCTTATGTTTTAATCCAAGTAATAAGCTCACTGCATGACTCATTCTGATTCGTTGAACTTTAACTATAAAGCGGCGGGGTAGCTTGATACACGTGGAAAACAAAACGCGCGTCGAGAGCAATTTAATATGAAGAGTACATGCAAAGAATAGTGAATGACCAAATAAATAGATTGTCAGAAAACGCAATTAAAAATTTGGAAGTATGTCGCTTTTATTGAGAGTATCGTTTCGGTTATAAACAAATTCGTCTATTTAGCGCTATATTTTTCCTATTTTAAAGTTAGTGATTAGGTTAAATACCACAGCTATCTCTTTGCCGTCCATGACAACACATTTAAGCGTAAAGTGAACCACCTACCCTTGAAAATGCCTGTTCCCAAGCTAGAACTGTTTAGAAAAAGTTGTGCCTATATGGCGCCTTTGATTTATAACTCCTTGCCTAAAGGAATGACTGATCTGCCATATAAAAGATTCTGCTGTGCCTTGCGAAAGTGGTTGATCCAGGAGAGTTTTTATACTATAAAAGATTTTTTTAATAAAAGCACCTATAGATTTGGTGCTCGCTGATGTTTTTCCTACTATGTCTATGATTATACTCGAATTATTGATTCTATTTATGTATATTTAAATAATTTAGATTTGTAATTGTAATCTTTGCATACCCTCATTGAGGGTGAAATATGTCATGTACTTACAACTGTATAACACCTTATTGCCTACCGTATTTCATGCAAATAAATGATATTATTATTATTATTATTATAGGTATTTAACTACGATAGATAAATATATGTTTCCAATAAAAAAATAATATTGTGACATTGCCTGCTCTTTGCCTGAACCGTTTATTCACTATTTGTTTTTTCTCAAGCGTACTCCGCACCTACTGTTTTCTTCTCATGGGTGCTCGAGTCCCCTGAGCATCCACGGAGTCGGCGCCCGCGGCCCTGATACAGAGACTATATCTATATTAGCAGACATACTTTTAAAGTTGGCTTAAATTTATATTTATTTATCCATTATCGCCTTTCATTTCGGTATTCTTCACAAGCTTTCTCAAGCACAAACGCTCACTTCTTTTTATTTATAACACCTCATATCTCATCTAAGCAATACTTACATCAGAACTCGACTATGTTTTAATTATACAAGACATTATTCAGCCGGTATTCGTCGGTTAATAACTAAACAAAACAAACAAAATGTGAGTAAAACAAATGAGTTAATAAAGCAATCTCATCAACATGATCACAACGCAACTTAGCTCTTCAATTACGCAACGGCAAAAAACATAAACAGCATACCGGAGCACAGAATCTTACGACCGGTTGTAACTCGTAATTGTTTCAAAGCAACAAAAAGTTACTAACATAAGGCGGCCAGTCCGCCATGAATGAGACCGTCCGCGCCGCGGAAAATAAAAACGTTCCATATTCGTGAAATGATTAAAAAAGAAAGAAATCGGAAAATAAAAGGAAAGGCAAGTCCACACCACGTACAGTCCCCTTTTAAAAAGAGAACTATTCCAACCGAGCGTGAATGAAAAACGCGCCCACTACGCGCGCCGTAACCGTAATCTTGTGATTATTATTTTTATTTTCGAGTCTCCCGCTTCCTTTTTTATTATTATTTAGTCTTATTATTATGTTATTTTATACGTTTTTATCGCGTGTGGCGTCGTATGTAGGTCAGGACGGTGCGGGATTTTTTTTGGTTTTCCCGCGCAAGGTCGATGCGTTTGGTTGTTTTGGCGGCGCACTAAGTGCCGAGCGTTGAACCTGGAAGATTGCTCCCGAAGAATTAAGCGTATTGATTGGATTTTGTTTTTATTGATTGCTTGAACATTGTTTTATTGCGGATTGCATTTTCAGTAGTTATAGCGATGTAATGTTTATTGCACTAGTACTTTATATATATATATTTGTTGGACATATGGGGTCAGCCACAGGGCGTCTGCTACTTAATCGGGCATGAAGGCCGAAGGCGTCAGACATCCATATTAAATGTTTTTAGAACGATCTAAGCAGACTGAGCAAGAGAACGCCTCCTGTGGCCTAGCTCAGGGCGGGCGGGGAATTGAGAAATTTTGAATTATATATTTTTAGGGGAGTTTTGTGCAACTTACCGTTGTCGTTCTACTTAACAGTTCGCAGCCTCTAGGATGATGGGTCTACAGTTACCACTGTAGACCCAACATCCTAGAGGCTGCGAACTGTATATCTAACAAATAACTGTGTATCGTATCGGAAAGTTTTTTGCAAATTAAGGCTCGGGATGGCGAGTTCATAATATGACTTATGAACTCGCCATCGTGTGTTTACCTATATGAAAACTCTTCGTGGACAATGACTTTTTTTTCTTTTTCGGATGGATACACGTAGTTATACGAGGCTTGATAAATCTTTTAAAAACTACAAACTAAGCAACCTGAGCAAGAGGGCGCCCCCTGTGGGGCTTAGAACTCGACTCAGGGCGGTCGCTGGCGATGAAATTGAGTTTTGTGCAACTGTCGCTATACTTTACAGTTCGCGGGCCTCTCGGACTTCGGGTCTACGAGGGCATCGGATGGTTCTTTGCAAACTAAGGGTCGGGAGGACGAGCATATCGGATGCAAAGGCAATGAATCAGAATCAGTAGTTAACAATAGTTGTGTAGATCTGTTTTATTTAAGTTTTTCATTCTTTTTAGGAAAATCGTGTTTAGACTTCAAATTCTTTACCAATACCAAAAAAGTGAAAATCGACAAAATATACCTATATAAGTATTAAAGTATTTAGGCGTAAGTCGCAGAGATCGTGGGTTCAATACCCACGCCGGACACGATATCTAAGAATTTCTTCGGGTTTGGTTGGCTGAGGGACTATTCTCCGTGCACGTTAAGCCGTAGGTCCCGATTGTTATAACACCATCTTTAACAATCGTATGCCAGGAAACGGATAGCAGAGTTACCCTGTGTATTTCAACATAATACTGCCACATTTATGCCCGGTGAAGTAGCCAAAGCCTCGTAAATTCTGTCCGAAAAGAAAGACGGCAGTCACCAGCCTACCTGGTGTTCAACAGAGTTACAGTTCCAGGAAGCCCATGTTCAGTAGAGGACGTTATAAACGCTGATGATTTAGGATTTAAAGGTACTATGATGATTACATAAACTTTTTTTTTGTTACGCGCCTAGTTTTGCTTTCTACTAGCTTGTACTTTTGTTAACCCCTCCCTCGTGCTAAGCTAAAATGCTTGTATTACGAGTGGGTTCACGTCGGTAGTGCAATGGGTGGGGTTCGATCACAAGTCCGACGCCCTCGCCATTGAGCTACGGCCGCTTAAACTCTTTGGTCTACCGGAAGAGTTATCAACCGTTAATAATGAGGTGTTACTTGGAGTTATTCAACAAAAAATACGGTGGTCAATCAGGTTTGAGCTACAGAGATCCGTCAGACACAATAATGATTGTATTGTAGATTGTAGATGAGTTTTACGGGATAGAAAGTGCATTAGATACGTGTAAAGTGTCTAAGTAATACATTAAAAGGATTGTGTTTTTATTTGAAATTGAATAAAACTCTATAAAATGCCCAAAATATTAGGCGGTACTAGAAAATAGTTGACACAAAAGTTTCTCTGTATTTTAAAATAAAGAATTAAATAAAACACAATGGAAATTGGAAGTTAATTATGTGAGGTTAGGTTTATAAGATATTAATTAATGCTGAACCCACATTGGACGCGGGCTTTTCTAGAGCAACGAAAACGAAACGAAAAGTATCACATGAGGATGACGGTGGTGGTAGCGGGTGTCGGGGATGCGCTCAAGGAATGTTCACGATCAATGTGGGGGTAGCTTAAGTGTTATTTCTTCACATTTGTCCACAATGCCATCATTACAAGATATTGCACAGAAGCTGAGGCAGAACAAACAAATAACAGCATTTTGCACAGCTGAGGCAGTTTTACACCAAACAAATTAAAGCATTTTAAGAACAGCTAAGTAAAAAAAAATCACTTTCCAGCTTAACAGAGAAGTTCACTAAAATTCCGAGAAAAGTATCTAATTGAAGCTCTTGACAATTTTCATAAGCAGGCCGACAATGTTTATGCCCGGTGAAGTAGCAAATGCCTCCTGGCAGTCCTGGCTAACTACATAATGTGCGACAGAAAAAAACCGACGAGGTGGTTTGCGCTCAAAGGGTGGATGTATACTAGTATATCAGTTGGCAGCATCGCAATATATTTCGGAGCTAAAGTACCCTCAAAAATATTGTCCAAACAAACTTGGAGGTCAGCCATTTTTTTGTCGATCTATTGGGAATTTGAGTTGCCTCTAACGAGAAAGGACTAATCCTCCATGATTTGGCATGCTTCGATAAGGTCTGGATCTCCAAAACTAACTTAACTAAGTAAAACAAACGCAGCATTTTCCAGCTTAGCGGAGGAATTTACAAAGTTCCATAAAATCGAAGCATAAAATATAATCTTATTCATAATCATTATCATCAGCCCGTATAACGTCCACTGCTGAACATGGGCCTGTGGGTGTGTGCCGGGAGGGTATTTGCCATAGTCACCACGCTTGACAGGCGGGGTTTTGACCGTAGTATAATTTTGTACCACACAAGGAAACGCTGCTGCCCGTTCCTTGATATACGATTATTTATTATAGATGATATTATGACAATCGGGACCAACGGCTTAACGTGCTTTCGAGAAATCTTAGAATTTATACAAAGATTTCCTGTCCGAAGTGGGGATCGAACCCACGACCTCCGGAGGTTGTCTAAATTGTATATAATTATATACAATTTGAGAAATGAACGGACAATAGATACCTATTTCAAATAAAAAATCTTCTAAAATAAACAAATCGATAGGTATGTTCAAAAGCTCACTGTATGTTTATGGAAATATATTACAAATTATAAAGTTGACGGGTTCGTTTGTTTGTTTGCTTGAGCGCGCTAATCTCAAGATCTACTGGTCGATTTCTAAAATTCTTTAAGAATTAGATAGCCCATACATATATCGAGGAAAGCTAAAGCTCCGGGCCTCCGTAGCGTAGCGGTATTCGGCTCGCTTAAAATGTCGGAGGTCTTTTTTTTTTTTTTTTTTTATTCAATACTGAAAGTGCGTTTGTCCTCAGTTTCGCCTGATGGAAAGCGACAACGAAGACGAAGATGGAGCACGCGCATTCAGTAAATGCCTATTAATTCTAGCCTTAAAGACACCCAGATTATATCGTTCCGGAAATACAGATGCCGGGAGACTGTTCCACATTTCAGCTGTTCGCATGATGTAAGATGAAGCGAAACGCTTCGTGCGTGTACGCGGGATATCAACAACATATGGGTGGTAACCCTCCCTACGTCTGGTTGTCCGATGATAAAATGGAGAAGGAGGTATTAAATCGTGCAGCTCCTGGGCACATTCTCCGAAGTGCAATCTGTAAAATACCGATAAGCAAGCCACCTTGCGTCGGTGTTGCAAGCTTTGGTTCTGTTTTCAACCAACAGGTCGTGGGTTCGATCCCACGCTGGATATGAAATCTTTGTGTAAATTTTAAGATTTCTTTCCTGGTCTGGTTGGGTGAGGGACTACCTTCCGTGTCTCGAAAAGCACGATAAGCCGTTGGTCCAGATTTTTATAACACCGTCTATAAAATAATCCTATATATCAAGGAGCGGGCAGCAGCGTATCTTTGTGTGGTACAACATAATATTGCACCAATCCGCTAGCCAAGCGTGGTGACTATGGCAAATACCCTTGGGAGGAGGGCCATGTTCAGCAGTGGACGTTATACGGGCTAATAATGATGATGATGATATTTATTATGAAGTTCCTACGGAAACGAGAGTTACGCGGGTGAAACCACGCGTGGGTATCTCGTAAAAATAGATTTAGGACTAAAGCAGTCTAAAAAGCTGTTAAAGAATATAAATTAACTTATTTGTATCTAGTATTTGCTATAATTCAAAACTTTATTTTTTATCTATACTAATATTATAAAGCTGCAGAGTTTGTTTGTTTGTTTGTTTGAACGCGCTAATCTCAGAACTAATGGTCCGATTTCAAAAAATGTTTCAGTGTTTGATAGCTATCATTAATTATGAGGTTCCCACGGGAACGGGAGTTACGCGGGTAAAACCGCGCGCGGGAAGCTAGTAAGTAATATAATATTGCCATTCAGCGTGACAATGCTGCCAGCATATTGGACACGCTTCCCAGTGCCGGCATTTTAGAATAGTTTTTAGTTATTAATTATAATTACGTTATTTTTTTAATTTTGGTAGTTTTTAATTCTTAGTTAGCTTAATTAATTTAGGTTATGTTTATAGTTAGCTTAATTATTATAGGCTATGTTTATTTATCATCATCTTAGGCCTTATCTTCGCCTTCCATCAAGCGAGATTATGGTCAAACGTAAACCAATATTTAGTAAAAAAAAAAAAGTTTATTTGTTAGGTAGTATGTAGTATTAGAATAATTCTGTTTTATTAATTTATCTTTATTATTAGAAATTATAAAAAAAAGTTTAATGAAGACTGCACTCGCTAGGATATTCGATACCCAAAGATGTATCATGCATGGTAATATCGAAGGTTTAATCCTGCGTCACATTCAGGTTATTTACAAACTGGTTTCGGAAACCACTTTTGCTTGTAACATCGCTTCACTTGTAAGTACCTACGGAATTTTGCATGCTTGAGAAAACTTGCCTTTACTTGGTACAGAAAGAATGGAAGAAATGTTGAAATGTTGTGTACTTTGACATATTGTGAGCTAGCTGCTGTTCGTGTGTGTAACATAATAATTTTAGTATAGTAGGTATCTAACAATGCAAATCCTGCTTAAAGCATTAATATCGTTTTGGAGATTAGGCGAAATACATGGAAAAATAGATGCATGGACATTAAAAGTAGCCTATATCATCTATACCTACCTATTTTTGGATCTACTGAACCGATTTTGAAAATTGTTTTACCAATAGAAAGGCACGTCATTTGTGAGTGTCATAGGTTATATTTTAAGTTAAAGTTTCCACGGGATCGCTAGTACCTTATAATATAAACTATCTACCAGTCCGCTTAATGTGTAATTTTCTTTTAGTGTAATCCCTAAAAGTGTTGGTAAAGAAAAATAATTTGTATTTTGTTAACGACAAAACTCAAAATCTATCGAACTGATAAAAAAAAATGTTAGAAAACCTGTACATTTTTGAAAATGTTTACATTTAATAGTTCAATGTTCGAATCGTATTGATGGGTGTAAGTTTTGCCGAAATCCATACTTTTAATGATATTTTCATTATAATAACAAACTATCTAGGTACCTATCTATTGACAATTGCAAACAAAAATGTGTCTTAATGTTACCTTCAGACGATTGTTATTGTAATGCTTGTATGTTGTTTATTGTGAATGGTATTTTTCGCTGACAACATTTTGACAATTCACGTTAGAAAATTGTTTGGTAATGTGATCGTTAATGACCTTAGATGTTTTGCTTGTTTGTTGATTTTTGCTATTATATATAATATATATAATAAGCGGCTGCCTACTGGCTTGTGATTTTGTGGTCGCCGGCTCGATCCCCACCCATTGCACTACCGACGTGAACCCACTCGTAACACAAGTATTTTAGCTTAGCACGAGGGGTTAACAAGAATACTAGTAGACTGCAAAAATTATGATTCTGCAAAATGAAAAAAAAATATATATATATAAGATCATACTTATTCTACTGGTATTGCTTTTTTAATACATAATATTTCTTAATGTAGTATCATCATCAGCTCGTGTAACGTCCACTGCAGAACATAGTTTTTTTTAGTAGTTAGCCACGAGGCTTTTGCTACTTCACCGGGCATAAATGCGAGCAGAGCTCCACCCTTAATTAATGGTTTAAAAACTACAAACTAAGCAACCTGCGCAAGAGGGCGCCCCCTGTGGGGCTTGGACCTCGGCTCAGGGCGGTCGCTGGCGATGAGATTGAGGGATTATGACTTTTAGTATTTTAGGGGAGTTTTGTGCAACTGTCGCTCTACTTTACAGTACGCGGGCCTCTCGGACTTCGGGTCTACGAGGGCATCGAATGGTTCTTTGCAAACTAAGGTTCAGGAGGACGAGGGGGGAGAAAATAGGCCTCTCTCATGCTTAGGTACATAGGTGCTCTATTCAGAGCTGGATATCACCTGTTAGGTTCTACGGTAACCGTTTATCATTTGGTGGATAGTATTATATATCGAGACATCAGAAGCAATTGGTCGTATGTGCCAGTTTACGATAAAGGCACATACGACGAATGTCCTGACGTATAATGTACAGTTAACAAAATATATAGGTTTACACATTGTGAACGCATTTTAAATTTATATGTACACGTTTATGAGAAGAGTTTACTATTATGTGTATTTGTATACAGCTTTTTTTTCTTTTCGGATGGACATACGTAGGTAGCCACGAGGCTTTTGCTACTTCACCGGGCATAGGTATACAGCTAGCAGCAAACTCTTCACGCATAAAGATTTGCCGGCTGTCGTAATGATATAAACATATTTTAAATTTTAATTTCTTCTTATAATAATAATTGGTTAATTGCAAAAAATGTCACTGGACAGACGGACGGACTATGCAGTCCTTCGTACTGCTTCGTATGAGGTCCGTCGTATAGATTTGTATGATTTGCTACTGTTAGTTACCTAGTCGGACATATTATAAAGTAAGAATTATCTGTTAGTTATAGTTTTTTTAAATTAATTAATCTTATTACATTGTAATTCTGTCAAGTACAAGTGTATTTAAATACCTAAGTGCTGAATAAAATTAATTTTTTAATTATTTAATTATTAATTGGTATTATTTGATATAGAAGGTGTAAACCTATTTATTTTGTTGACCATACATCCGAGTTTATTCTTCTGAGATCCAGATTTATTTGCTTACAAAACTTAAAATCTAAAACGTTTTCATTCTGAATCATTGACAATCTTGATAAGTACGTTATTGAATAAGATGCGTGCTTTAATAAAGGAACGGTACAATAAGTCTAGCTCCTCCAAGGTTTGCATTCAACAGGTGAATCAGAACAGGTGTGGGGAGCGGAAACCAAGTGAAGTAATTATGATCTGGTTAAGTAAATTTTACACGACCACAAATATTACGGTTTATCCATCAATATATACAGACAAATAACTGTGTTTCATAATGTGACAGTGATTTAGTACACTGAATTTTAGGGTTGCGTACGAAAATAAAAATCGGAAGATTTAATTTTTTTTTCGGACCGATAGAATATTTAATTAGCCCCGAGGCTTTTCCGAGGTTTGCCACTTCACCGGTCATAAAGGCGAGCAGAGCTCCAGCCTAGATAAATGGTTTAAACACTACAAACTAAGCAACCTGCGCAAGAGGGCGTCCCCTGTGGGACTTGGACCTCGGCTCAAGGCGGTCGCTAACGGGGAGATTCAGGGATTATGGCTTTTAGTTTCTTTAGGGGAGTTTTGTGCAACTGTCGCTCTACTTTACGGTTCGCGGGCCTCTCGGACTTCGGTTCTACGAGGGCATCGGAAGGTTCTTAGCAAACTAAGGGTCGGGAGGGCGAGGGGGACGCGTCTTGTTCGCGGGCGCAGTCTTCTCCGGCGGGTCGGATAGAACAAACATTTAAAAAACGGAAGCAGTGTTTTTAGCGACCCCTTTAAAGGATAAAAAAATCCGTGAACCCCCTTGTTCGATAGACAGACGAATAAATAATTTTGAAGATTATGTTAATTGTTTAAGTCGCGAGAGTTTTGAAAATAAGCACGATGTAAGTTGACAAAGCTGTTTGCTGGTGATCCCCGAGTCTGGCTTTGCAAACCCCCTGGGGGTCGCAACCCACAGATTGCAAAAAACTGCCTTATAGAGTCTGTCCGTCTGTCACATCGAATTTGCTTCGAATTCAGTGGACCAAACCAGGTGAAATTTAGTAGGATGGTGTAATCCTACGACCCAAATAGATGTGCAAAGTATTTTTTTTAATTAGCAATAACAATATGTTAACAAACTTTACTGTGTCATATATAAGATAAGATAAGATAAGATATTATAAATAGTTTTGATTTAATTAATGATAGAAGGCAAAAATTGACTATTCCTACCCCCTCACCCCTGATCGCCGATAACTGAGGCTAAGATAAAAAAAAGAATTAATATAGTTCATTGCTTGTAGCGGCGGCCGTAGCCCAATGGCAAGGGCGTCGGACTTGCAACCATGTGGTAGCCGGTTCGATCCCCACCCATTGCACTACCGACGTGAACACACTCGTAACACAAGCATTTTAACTTAGCACTAGGGTTTAAGAAGAATAGTAGTAGTACGCAGAAACTATGCTAGAAAAAAAATCAAATCTTACAGAAAAAAATCACTATCATTACCAATTTTAAAACATACCACAATTAAATAAATACATTTCACTTTGGCATTGTATGGAACCCTCTCCACGCGAGTTGCAGTGGCACTTGACCGGTTTTATTATTAACTAGTTTCCCGCGCGCGGTTTCATTCGCGAACCTCCCGTTCCCGTGGGAACTTTATAATCAAATATAGCATATAATCGTCCTCGATAAATAGGCTATTTAACTCGGAAATAAGAAATCGGTCCAATAGTACCTGAGATTACTGCGTTCAATCAAGCAAACTCTTCAGGTAAATATTATAGTTTTTTTTTTTTTTTATACTTCTCCCGCACTTTGAAAATTAATCCCTGTGTCGCGGTTATGCCCGGTGAAGTAGCAAAAGTCTCGGGGCTAACAACATAATGTCAGTCCGCAAAAAAAAAACCTGTGTCTCAGGAGACTTTACAAACACACAATTCACGGACACAAAGCACACTCAGACTCAGAACAATTATCTGTGGTTCACACAAATAATTGTTCCGGGTGGGAATCGAACCTAGAACACCAGGTTTCAGAAGCAACTACCGTAACCACTGAGCCACCGGTGCAATATAGAATAGATAGAAGTATATATACCTATTATAGTTTTTTGTTGTTTTATGACTAAAATCCAGTCTCTCTTAATATTATTGTTTTAAAGAATTAATATACCAGATGTTTGTTATTAAATATACTTAGGTATAGGTACTTCTTAGGTATGCTAAATCTAGAATACATTTTCTGCATCGCAAAACAGGTTAGAATATTAGTGCTAAGTTATTAAATTTGATTTAATTAGATAATGTTTTTTATTTGAATCTTCTACTAATCTTTACTAATGAATTTAATAAGTGTAGTGTCTGTACTCTGTATGTCATGGAACAATAACAGGTTTTTACTAAATGCTTATGTTTGTTTGTGTGCTTGAACGAGCTTATCTCAGGAACTACTGGACCGATTTGAATAATTAGATATTTAGTACCAAGGTGGAGTTACCACGGAAACGGGTGTTACGCGAGTGAAACCGCGTGCGGGAAGCTAGTACGGTACTAAAACCATAATCAAAAATATTTTAAGTCTGTAAGTCTGTTTGCTTTGCTTGTTCCAGGTAATCACAATAACAGCTGGATCGATTTTGACGAGACGTTCGCTGGTATATAGTGGTTTTAAAATCCTTATTTTCTAGTTAGTATAACAATACAAAGTATGTGCAGAGCCTTCTATTTTCGAATCTAGATTTCAAAAATAGAACACCATAAGGTAGGTATTGACATTAAAAATCGAAAATGGCTACCAACGGTCATCGCAACAGATAATAATACGCATTCGAATACACACACCTACACAAGACACATACCATAAAACAAGCGGAGGACTTGCCACTAGCTTCTTAACATATTTAGTCATCGTTCCAAGTAAAAAGTAAAAATAACTTTGACCAGACTCTGCATCTCAGTCTCAAGGCCAAATCCTGACTCCTGAAGACAAGGACGCCTATACAACACTCTACACGGCAAACGAGGACGGAACATTTTAGTGTCTTCGTCCTTTGAAAAGGGAAAGTGGTAGTTACAGCGGTGGTGAGAGTGAGATAAAAAAATGTCCGAAGGGCAAACAGAGATGGACATAGTCCCAGTTTGTAAGTAGGACAAGGATGAAAGATGGGAACCGGTTAATTTTGAAGGGCTCGCGACCGTGGTCCACGCTGAAGCTGCGTTAAGATATAACGTTTTATTTATGGTTATATATATTGATTTAAGATTTTTATGGAGTAAAATGAATGTGGAACGGGTTAGATTAGATGCTTGCAACATATATAGGGCAATATAAACTTACGTCTGTTCGCATAACGGAAGGATAAAATAGTTTTCTAGTTAAGTCTAGACTTGTTAAGTAAATAAAATAAACATGATATTTTTCCTTACAATTTGTTTTAGCTCATTGGTGATAAATTTAGAAACCACTATCCCTGGCTTAAAAATGATAATCAAAGTAATTAAATTAGGTAGATAGGTAGGTACATATATATTTTCATTTTATATCCACTTTGAAAAATAGTCCCTTATTGGACTTTGCAAAGTTTAATCATACTACTACCTAACTAAGTAAATAAGCTTATTTTTGTAGATTACTTACGTGTATTTTTTAATACAAAACAATCGTCATCAGCCCGTACAACGTCCACTGGGAGAGTTTTTTCCATAGTCACCGCGCTTGCCAGGCGGATTGGTGACCACACTGTAATAGTACTCACAGGGAAACACTGTTTCCCGCTCTCTGCTATATAATTGATAAGATATATGTTTATACAATCGGGATCAGCGGCTTAACGTGCCTATGGAGGTTAGTCCCTCAAGTAACCAGACCATATATAGAATAATCTTAGATTTTACTGAAAGATTTCTAGTCCGGCGAAGGGATTGAATCCACAACCCCGACACTTAAAGCAAGACTTATACCGTTACGCCACGGAGGTTGCAAACCAGTAAAAAATTAAATTCTATTTAAATTTGCTTTTCATATTCATTAAATTATCTTAACACAAGAATTAGTATGGAAGTAATGCATTCTCCTTTTACTTTCATCTCATCTCTATTTTTTTTTTCTTTGTTTCGAATGCACTCATAATTTTGTTTGCTTTTGAATTTAGAACGAAATAAGCGTTCGAGTGATTTACTCACAAAAGATGCGTTCATTGAAACTAAAAAGTTTGTTGTATTTTAAAGCAAAAACTTAGTTTTTTTTTATTTGACTCAATTTTAAAAATGGAACTTATTTGTCAATAGACTGAAAAATATAGACTCCATAACTTTTTCCATATTTTGGCATTTTAAGCATATAATATCGGTAAAATATTTACTGATTGCGATGGCATGGCAGGAAATAGAAGAAGAAGGAAAATAAAGCAAACCGGAAAAAAGTAAGTATTCATGTATTTGCCTCATCCAAATATAGTAAAGTAAAAAGTTTCTAGAGATATTGAAATATTGCGAAATAACATAAAACAAGCATTACGAAAGTACCTATACTTTTCGAATAATTTAAGCAGGCAGTGATCACTTAGCGTAGCGATCATCGTATTTTGAATTGTATGAGATAGAAATAAGGTTTTTTTTTTCGGTTTGACTTACGTAGGTAGCCATGAGGTTTTTGCTACTTCACCGGGCATAAAGGCGAGCAGAGCTCCAGCCTTAATAAATGGTTTAAAACTACAACTAAGCAACCTGCGCAAGAGGGCGCCCCCTGTGGGGCTTGGACCTCGGCTCAGGGCGGTCGCTGGCGATGAGATTTAGGGGTTATGACTTTTAGTATTTAAGGGGAGTTTTGTGCAACTGTCGCTCTACTTTACAGTTTGCGGGCCTCTCGGACTTCGGGTCTACGAGGGCATCGGATAGTTCTTTGCAAACTAAGGGTCAGAAGGACGAGGGGGAAATAAGGTTCAACGCCAAAACTAATCAATTCTAAACATACGTAATGTTTATCCTTAACCAGGCAGTAGGTTTTTCAAATAAGATTTAGGTATTTTTTTTATTTTACCAGTTATTTGAGTCAAATCTTATAATTATTTTAATATAGCCTGATTAAAATTAGGCATAGTTCATTATATTTTCCTAAAATTCAAAATTATAGATTTAGTCTCATTTGATTCGCTAGCTGATAGAATAATTAGGTTCGCTAAAATTTAATATCTGTCCGTGAAATTATAATACTTAGACTAAATGATTCATCATCATCATCATCAGCCCGTATAAAGTCCACTGCTGAACATGGGCCTCCTCCCGAGGGAGGGTCTTTGCCATAGTCACCACGCTTGGCAGGCGGATTGGTGACCGCAGTGTAATGTTGTAATACACAGGGGAAACGCTGCTGCCCGTTCCCGGGACCAACAGCTTAACGTGCTTTCCGAGGTACGGAGGGTAGTCCCTCAACCACCCAGACCCGGAAAGAAATCTTGGAATTTACACAAAGATTTCTTGTCCGGTGTGGGGATCGATCCCACGATCTCCGAAATTTAAAGCGAGGCCAAATACCGCTACGCTACCGAGGTTTTCTAACTATACCTAAATGTAAATAGCATAAAAATTTCGAAGCTGAAAAACTAATTAAATTTAAAGTGCCTAGTAAGTTGCCTAGTACGTTTACCTAGTAAGTTGAGCAGTAAATTAGATTTTTATATTAGGTGTAATTTATTGTTTCATGCTAGATGGTAAAAATTAAAAAATATTATATCCTCTAGGTAGCTAGGTAGTTATTAAAATTATTTCAGATAAATAAGAATGACGAATAAAAAAATCTATTTGATCCGTATTTTTTATTTATCATAGGTACATTGATATATAACTAAATTTAACATGAAATTATGTGAAATCACAAAATCGACGTAGGTAGTATTGTGCTTTTTAATCAGTTAAATATTTTATACTAATACTAAAAGAGAAAGCTGAAGAGTTTGTTTGCTTGAATAGTTTGTTTGATTTAATAATATTATCGCTGAAATGTAAACTAATTTATTAGTCATGATTTGTTTTTTTTTGTCATTATCATTGTATTTGACTTATAATAAGTACGTTCGATTCGTCTACATTATCAATATTTTTTTTCATTTTCATTTGAAATATTATTTTAGAGTTAGATAGCCCATTTATCGAAGAAGGCTATTGGCTATATTTCATTCCTATATATATTAAGTTCCCACGGGAACGGGAGATACGCGTTTAAAACCGGGCGCAGAAGATAGTTAAGATTAAGAGACATCACATAGTATTTTCACCCCAATCTTTATGAATACCGATATCATAGACGTTTATTGTTTTACTCTAAATATGAAAATTGAACTTATCTTTTTTTCTTCATCATCATCATCATCATCATCAGCCTGTATAACGTCCACTGTTGAACATGGGCCTGGTCCCGAGGGAAAGTATTTGCCATAGTCACCATATGGCAGGCGGGTTGGTGACCGCAGTCATATGTTGTACCACACAAGGAAACGCTGCTGCCCGTTCCTTCTTCATCATCATCATTAGCCCGTATAACGTCCACTGCTGAACATGGGCCTCCTCCCGAGGGAAGGTATTTGCCATAGTCACTATATGGCAGGCGGGTTGGTGACCGCAGTCATTTGTTGTACCACACAAGGAAACGCTGCTGCCCGTTCCTTGATATACGATTATTATAGATGATGTCATAACAATCAGGATCAACGGCTTAACGTGCTTTCCGAGGCACGGTGGGTAGTCCCTCAACCAAAGACCAGACCCGGAAAGAAATCTTAGAATTAACACAAAAAAACTCTTTTTTTACAATAATAGTATAATCATGCCTTTTTAATGTTTTGATTCATATCGTTAATTGTTGCGTTTATTTCTAATTGGGATCCTGAACCTATTATGAAAATATATGTATGCCGTAAACTACGGGAAATGTGTGAAATTAATTAATCTGGTAACACCTGTTCACCACATTCAAGCAATTAACAAAGATTTATGTTTATTCATTCTTTATATTTAGTGTAAAAATTGCATTTGAAAGGTGCAAAACACAATATTGAGGGGTTTGCCAAATATTTTATACAAATGTTAGCTTTGATCTCAATTTGTGAAGTTAATTGTATGTAATAAGTTGTATTATTATTAACGTTAAGTTGTATAATTAGTTGTATTATTACACTGGTCGATAGATATTTTTATCTTTCACTTTCATTGGAAAGCCGTTTCTTAGATTAATCGACAAAAACAGATAGATAGACATTTTTTTAAATTGTGTTTTATCATTAGTACCCATTGATATGCATTTAGTAATAAATAGTTATTTTAAATTACAAACAGACACTTCAATTTTATTTATTTGTAAAATATTAATCTAAATAATCTAAATTCCAGCCCCTCATGCGCAGGTTGCTTAGTTAGTAGTAGTTTTTTAAACCACTTTATAATACTGAAGCCCTGCCCGCCTATATGCCCAAAAGCAAAAGCCTTGTGGCTAACTACATATGTCCTTTTTTTCCGGACGGACATTCGTATGTAGCCACGAGGCTTTTGCTACTTCACCGGGCATAAAGCCACCGGGATTAATAAATGGTTTAAAAAAACTATAAACTAAGCAACCTGCGCAAGAGCCCCTGTGGGGCTTGGACCTCGGCTCAGGGCGGTCACTGGCGATGAGATTTAGGGTTATGACTTTTAGTATTTAAGGGGAGTTTTGTGCAACTATCGCTCTACTTTACTACATATGTCCACTTGGAAAAGAACAATTGGGTTTAACTTTCCTATACACGTAAAATGCCCTTATTGATACGTTTAATTAATTAATTCCTTTGGCTCTTTGAGTTCGTGCACTCACGTACCATTTGTAAGGTTGAATCTCCCTTTGCTGATCCACGCAGGTCAACTCAGCTCAAGGTCAGATAAACAAGGGTGGGGTGGAGTAGCTAATGTAGAGTAAGTTTTGTTTTCCGGTTTGTCTTTATTTAGTGTCCTGCTAGTTCGAAATTGTGTCGTACACAAATAATAATAATTTCGAACACAAAACGACTCTCGTTTTGTGTTCGAAATTGAGTAGGAAGCTAATGAGTTTGTTTGTTTTCTTGAAAAGTACTGTGTTAGATAACCTATTTACCGAAGAAGGCTTTAGGCTATACATATTTTTTTTATTTTTTTTTTTATTAAAAGACAACTCCCGCACTAGGGAAATAAATCCCTGTGTCGCGGGGGACTTTACAAACATTCATTTCACGGACACACAGAACACCCAGACTCGGAACAACTATTTGTGGTTCACACAAATAATTGTCCCGGGTGGGAATCGAACCCAGAACACCAGGTCTCAGAGGCAACTATCGTAACCACTGAGCCACCGGTGCATTTAAATATGAAGTTCCTTCAAGAAAAGAAGTGAAACCGCGCGCAGGAAGCTAGTAAATTATATATTTTTCAGAAGAGACTGTAATTTTGAAATTATGTTTCGAAACCTTCGTTTTATTTTTGATAAATGATTAACTTTGTTGCTATACCAATGCTCCGGTACTGTAAACTCGTGCTGTGAACGTCTTGTAAGGTTGTAATACTGAGAATCTCTCTCCGTTGATTTGCACGGGTCAACTCGGCTCAAGGTCAGGGGGAGATGGACACCAGTGGAATGGAGTAGTTTGTGTAGAGATTTTTTTATGTCTGTTGTGTAATTAGTGAAAGTAGTGGTAATAAAATAAGATGTAATTTAATATACCTATTATTATATAATTTTGGTATTTAATTTAAAATATTCCGATCTACAAATGTATCGATATGTGGTACTTAATTTCATGATAATATCGAAATAAACTTTATTAATAATAAAGACAAGTATGATCTTTGTTTTAATAAAATTATAAATTAGATCACAAACAATAGGAGCAAATATATTTTTCTACTGAATTTCAATCTAATGAACAAGAGTGGCATAGAGATGCTGAGTTCTAAATTCCTAGAACTCTATTTTCTATGGAAATGCGATGACTTTTGTTTAAATACTCTAAACAATTTTTTCACTACATTTTCTTTGAATACTATTTATGCTATTTATTTTACCGTCATATTTATTTACTGTAAAAGTACTGTCGGACGGTTTTAATTAACTTGTAATGCAAATCTCTTTTCTATTTAGCTATACATGGACGGGTCAAATGGCCTCAGGCTTAGAATACGCCGCACAGAAAAGGAATGGAGAGGTATGATGGTAAGTGTTGACTGTTGACGAACAATAATGGAAAAGTATTGAAGGAAAAGGAATCCTGTATCAGTTGCGAGTGCAGTTTTGTTTTTCAGTTTTTTCTAGTAGCAGGTTATCTTACATTGTAATTGTGTTTTTATATCGGCCAGTAGTTTTTGAAATTAGCGCGATCTAGCGACGTAAAAAACTATTCAAGGGGCCTAGAAAAAACTAAAAGCCATAATCCCTCAATCTCCCCGTCAGCGACCGCCCTGAGCCGAGGTCCAAGTCCCACAGGGGACGCCCTCTTGCGCAGGTTGCTTAGTTTGTAGTGTTTAAACCATTTATCTAGGCTGGAGCTCTGCTCGCCTCTATGCCCGGTGAACTAGCAAAAGCCACGGGGCAAGCTAAATAAGTCCGTCCGAAAAAAAAGAAAGAAAGCAGCCTAGACAAAATGCCACTACAGCAGAGTGATCGCTAGCAGAAAATCGTTAACGCATATGTATGTAACGCATAGGTCCTTGACATTTGTCACGTGATTAGGCGGGCGCGGGGAAAAATGAAGAGCATTCATTGGTTGGTTCTTCTTTGAAACAAGTGATTCGATCGTTCGGATTTCGGTTTCATATAACTTGTAGGTAGCATAGGCATTTTATCTAAGCCCTTAGCTTTATAATAAGGTACTACTAGTAGACTGCAAAACTCTGCTAGTAATATAAACCTGCCCGCGACCACGATCAATGTAACTTGATCGAAACGTCGGGTAATATAAAAAGGTAATATATCGCGTTAATACCTGTGTGCTATATATTATAATCTGCTAGTAATATTTAAATAATAAATAAAAAATATATAAGTATCTTAATTCCATAAAACAAAAATACCTAAATATCTAGGTTTTATTTTTTCGGGATATGGGATTAAATTATATAGATACTCTGTGAGTCCACTTCAATTTGTGTATTTTTACTTGTCAAAATCATCGATTCTACATTAGCCAGAAGTTATATCTAACTAGCTTCCCGCGCGCGGTTTCACCCGCGTAACTCCCGTTCCCGCGGGAACTTCATAATTAAATATAGCCTATTTCACTCAGGTAGCTTTCCAATGGTGAAAGAATTTTTGAAATCGGTACAGCAGTTTTTGAGTTTATTTTTTACAAACATACACACAAAAATACAAATCTTTCTTCTTTATAATATTAAGTAAAGTTAACCTCTACGAAGTGCAATGAGTAAAACCGCGCGGAAAGTAATAACAAAATAAACTAATCTCAATCCTTTAATAGTGCATTCAAAAGCTCTGTTCCAAAGTCAACATTTACTAATAAGTATTTATGTACACACACACATCTACATCTCGTCAGTGTGTGCGTGTGTCGTACACACTGCACAAGAATGCAACGCGTTGTTGACACAGCCAACTTCGATATTCCTTTATTTATTGCTATAAAAACCCTTTGCCTCAACTTCGAATGATATCAAACCTTTTTTGCAGCCAATAAAGTTCAATTTAGAAATTCGCGCGTCGTTCTTAAATCCTTTACAGCTTTGAGTATGTCAATCTCGAATTAATTAAATATGGAATTTATAGCTTAAGTACTAAAGCTGAAAGTTGTCTTAGGTAATAAAGGTAGATAAGTCTTTTAGCTTCCAAGGGTAGTTCGAGGTATATTTAAATAAGGATTTATGCGTTACGTCTGGCGTTTGGGCGAGATTCGCGGATAAAGGATCGCTTCGGCTGAAAAAAGTGGAGATTTGGACGCAGATTGCGAATTTGGAAGTCACAATGGGTTATAGCAGACAGTTCGGTGAGGTATCATCTCTTTAAGTGTCTTGACAACTTTTTTTTTTAAGTAAAATGTGGTCATTAACAGTTTTGGGAAAACATTATATATATCTTTGTATCATTATACTCAGGTCTCAGAAAAATAAAAAGTAAATTCAGAGAGCAGTCTAACAATGCCCTGAAGACCGATTTTGTTGCATTAGTGTGGGTATTTTTTTTCTTCTGAAAATCACCAGTCTCGTGCTTGGGAAATAAATCTCGGTGTCGCGGAGGACTTTACAAACATACATTTCATGGACACAAATAACACCCAGACTCAGAGCAACTATTTGTGGTTCACACAAATAATCGTCCCGGGTGGGAATCGAACTTAGAACATCAGGTCTCAGAAGCAACTGCCGCAACCACTGAGCCACCGGTGCAGTCCTTGTGCATGCAGAAATTGTTGCTATGATTTTTCACAGTACTCCAATGGTATAAAAATAATACGGCGCTTTTATTTGTTAACAATTTCATGACACAATTTTTTTTTCCTTACCTTTGTTGTCCCACTTCTTGGCAAAGGCCTCCCTCCACTCCTTCCATCGTTCGCGAGCCTGCGCGTCATCCTTCCAGTTTTGTAGGAACCTATCCAGTGCGCCCCGCCATCGCCTACGTGGTCTGCCGCGACCCCGCCTCGCTGTCTCAGGGCACCAATTCTGTGCTATTAGGGTCCACAGTTTATCCGGCATGCGGCAGACATGCCGCAACAAATAATAATGTTTGTTATTCACAATTAGTATGTAGCGACATCTACAACAGCCGGACAAACTACAAGAAGACAAGCAGCAGCGCCATCTACCAGTTAGCGTCCCAACTAACCTGTATCGCGCAATACAATTTCGCAAGCCAATTCGAACATATACAAGTTCCGAACAGCAACAAATGGCCCGCCCTCCTGACCGAAGAAAGCTCCCTAGGGACCTGGTCCTGGACGACGGCACAAAACCGCCGCCCCCCTCGCCCCCGCACCACTCGCCGGGGCAGCAGCCGGGAACCTCCTAACCAAAGTCGGCGCACGGTCGTAGATCGGCTCCTGCTGGGCCTCACCGCAAGGTGTCTCACCCGGTAGGGCCTTGATCTCCCGGCGCCGTGAAAAATTAGGAGGTTACATTCCCCCGCGACAGCTGCCCCAGGCCTAAAACCCCTGGGTGCCCACAAACATTAAATACTACAAGGATAGTAAGGACCAGTCTCTAGGGACATGATACCACCGGGTTAAAAACCCACCCCTAATGACCTGCCTGTTGTTACAGGCAGCGAAGGACACTTCGGTCAGGGGGCCATACAGCCCCGATACCGATTCCTCGGCGCCCTTGCGGGCGCCTGAGAAGACTACCAATTCGTTCGGAACAAATGGCCGTCGATCACCGGGCATACCACCTTGCCTAGCAAAGAAGATCTTCATTTTCTGTGGACACCACTAACCGTTCCTCTACAAGTATATTGATTGGCGATATTCTACTTTAATTTTACTTAAGACACGTTTCTCTTTCTCGCCTAACATTGGCAGAATTGCCGTCATTCGGCGCATTGCCATTAAAAAAAAGAAGAAGAAGAATGATGTTTGTTATATCGACTGACAAGGTAAGGCATAGTTTTGTTTCGTGTGTGATCGTAAGCTGTGTATGTACAGTAGACAAAAGAGATGGGTTCACACGTAGTGGAACCCGTTTTAGATTTGTATGTACACGTTTATGATAACAGTTTACTATTATGTGTTGTACTCAGCTAGCAGCGAACTCTTCACCACTATGGTTGTCGTAGTGACAACCATATGTATTTACATGTTTAGGGTTTCGTACCCGAAGGATGAAAACGGGACTGTATTACTAAGACTTCGCTATCTTTCTCTCACCAGGTATCTCAAAAACCGCGATAGCCTAGACATTTATAGAAATTTTCACAAATGATGTATTTCTGTAGACGCTACAACAACAAATGCTAAAAATACAATTAATTTTTAAAAGGGGCTCCCGCACTTTTTTTTTTGCCCTTTTTTCCTCGATATCTATAACGGCAATTGGTAGAGACTTGAAAATCCCTTCGTGCGCGAATCCAACTTGCACTTGGCTGGTTTTTGATACTGACGGTGTAAACCGATCTCGTTTTTTGATCGTACACGCCAAGGCAGAGCTTTTCCGGCTTCAGTACGTTACTCGCAGCGATCTATCTTAATTTTTTATGTGGTTGAAAACTTAGGTACCCATACAGGGTTATTTTTAAAACACCAAACAACCTAGCAGAAGCAGAAAGTACTGATGATTATATACAACTTTTACTATGTGATCAAACATGAAATCGCGAAAAAAAAATCAGCTGTTCCATACATTTTGTAGAGGTAAGTGAACATAAATGTATAGAACAGCTGCTTTTTTTGTAAATTGAATTTTTTTTTTAGCTTATTTAATGTTGTTATAGATGATGTTATAGAATAGAATAGAATAGAATACTCTTTATTGTACACACATAAGTAAACAGGACAAAGAAAAAATAATAGATACAGTACAATGGGCGGTCTTATCGCATAAAGCAATTTCTTCCAGACAACCTTTGGATGGATAATGGAATTCATTAGGTAAATGACGTAGGTAGATTGTGTCATAATCAAAAATAACAATAACAATAACAATTGTATACCAGGGAACGGGCAGCAACGTTTCCTTGTGTCTTGCTTCATAATACTGCCGGCACCAACTCACCTGCCAAGCGTGGTGACTATGGCCTATACCCTCCCCGGGAGGAGGCCCATATTTAGCAGTGGACGTTACACGGGCTGATGATGATGATTATTTTGATTAAAGTCGTCCAAAAAGACCACCGTATTTTGTACTCTATATGCTTGCAACAAAGTTCAAAACCAATTCTAAGGCTTCAGCCTTAAAAAAAAATACAATTGCAACTTCAATCCAGGTTACAACAGTATTAACTACATCTAAATACCCTCATTTTACGGGCTTAATTCATGCAAAATATAAAAATAAACCACCATACAACAGACTAGCCCGTCTACATACCTCGAAACCTGTCTGTCCGTCCGTCCTACTGTTAATTAATGACAATCACTATTGGACAGATGTTCTTAGGGTTTGTTTTTTAAAAGTAAAACAAGTTGTATGTATGTGTATGTTAATAATAATTGACTGGGTTATTACAATAATATTGTAGTTAATTGTGATCATTTTTAATAGTTTTAAGCACTGTTGTATTGATATTATAAGTTTAAATGAAGTTGACATTCTGTATTTTTTTTTTTTTTTTTTTTACTACATATAGGCTTACGTTTGACCATAATCTCGCTTGATGGAAGGCGAAGATAAGGCCTAAGATGATACACGCTTGCCTAGAAAGTGTCTGTTCACTATTGAATGATTGTATATAATTGTGAAGGAATAATTCAAGAATACTAAAATAACGAATGATTAGCTTGTGGTTTCCGGCTAAGAATATACCACTGATAAATGGGCTATTGAACTGAACTGAAAATGGATCCTACATCTATACTAATACTAGCGGCCCGCCCCGGCTTCGCACGGGTGGACTTTTATACACTACCCCTGCCCTACCCTACCCCTACCCTAACCCTACCCTACCCTACCCCTACCCCTACCCTACCCTACCCCTACCCCTACCCCTACCTTACCCCTACCCTACACCTACCCTACCCTACCCCTACACTACCCTACCCCTACCCTACCCTACCCCTACCCTACCCCTACCCTACCCCTATACTACCCTACCCTACCCCTACCCAAAAGTATCCTATGTGTTTCTCCCAGTTCTTAGCTACCTCCCTACCAATTTTCAGCCAAATCGGTTCAGCCGTTCTTGAGTTATAAATAGTGTAACTAACACGACTTTCTTTTGTTTTTAAAATGTATTCTGCTATTCGGGACGGAAACAAATCCAACAAATCAAAAACAATGGCAATCGGTCCAGCCGGTCTCGAGTTATAAGTGTTGTAACAAACACGACTTTCTTTTATATATATAGATTATAAAGAGTAAAGATTTTTATTTTTGAGCCGATTTCAACTCACCACCAACGGAAATCTTCATTCGACCCTGAGTGACAGGCTATATTTAATTATGAAGTTCCCACGGGAACGGGAGTTACGCGGGAGAAAACGCGCGCGGGAAGCTAGTCCCTAAATAAAATCAAACGGTACGAAAGGAAATAAGTTTCAATTTATTATTTTACATTTTTTTTATTTATATAAGTAATTGACCTTATATTTTTAGTTTTATATGGTCACCAGTAAAATTGACGTCAAAGCACATCGGAGGTATTGGCACGGGTATTGATAATTTACAAACAATATGCCAGTTGCAGAACAGGTTATGTAAATAACACGTACAAGATGAAATCGAAAGTAAGTATCTAAACTATAGTAGATTCCAAAAAACACTTTCATTAAACCGTTCCCACCGAGATCCTACCACCAAACCCGTTCCGATAGCATCTTAAAAAAAAAAAACATTATATTAATTTGGGATCCCCACAAAAAAGGATGATACGAATAAAAAAAGCTAATGGCCAGAAAAAAGCAAAAGGTTCGATCTTTAAAATGAAAAAAAAAGAAATAAAAAAACCGGCCGAAGAAAGGGTTAGGTTGGTATAACCTGCGCCAATAAAGAAACGAATCTAAAATGGCAGCGGCGATCATGCGCTCTCACTCTAAACTGTTGATATCTTAGTCACACACGGCGCGTACTGCATGCAAAAAGAAATCCGTAAAGAAAGCTAACGGAAAAAAACGACTTACTTGCGAGCGGTTAAGGTAAAAAATGCTAAAGAAAAGTAAGCAAATAAACAGTTCTAATTTTTATGAAAGATTATGTATCTTTTTGTATACGTTACACATTTCAACACATAAAACTAACAATTGTATTTTACCTACATATACAATAAACAAACTTTCTTTCTATCTTTCTTTTTATTTGCTGACCCTATCATCTGTCAGTGACATTTAGGGACGCCATTTTAGATTCGTTTCTTTATTGGCGCGGCTTATACAGGTTGATTCCATTGTTGGCGGGTCAAGTTTTTTTTTAATGTCTTTGATCATATCCTCGATAATCTTATTGACATTAATATGTTACTTTTAGACTTAGAGTAATTTTAATACTGTTGCTTTATAAACAACTAGCTTTTGCCTGCGACTTTGCTCGCGTGATATACTTAGTTTGGATAGTGTCTTTCGTGGTAAAAGATTGCCTACTAGTACGTCCTTATTTTTTTTACTTTTGATCACATTTAGCCATTACATGGAAAACGTTTGCAACATTTGAACTCGTTTCTGACGTGAAATTATTTCATTTAATATTATTATTATGAACCAACGTTGTCCCACTGCAGGGCATAGCCTTCATTTATATTCCCTTACTTAATTTTTAAATTTATAATAACATTTTTACTGTATTCGTTTAGTTGATTACCTTTCAGTTACAGGGTGCAGCGTAGTCTTGTGTAGTTCGTGAACGATGAACGAATAGGAGCCGTATCTTCATACTGTACTAGAAGAAACGTTTCCGAACGCTGATTTGTAATCGGTCTAATAGGTCAAATAGCTCTTTTCGTACTTCGTACATTGTAAACCGCGAGATCGTATAAGTGCGAGCGAGAACGAATAATGAAACTGACTGATTGTTTTTGACAAGTACGTCATTCGAATTCATTCATAATAATGTAGGCGGTTGATCAGAATGACAGTCCTTGAGTCCTAAGCCTGTTTAAGTATGAAGGAAAATCAAATATGTTAAATTATTACAATAGTAACCATAATTTGGTCACCGTGGTGATTTGGTGGCTGCTCTGTGGTCCGCAAATACGCTCTAAGTACTTAACAATGTTCCGAGAGAACGTATTTACTCTGTGGTCCGCGCTGTCCTATATGTAAATGCTGACCGAGCGCAAAGACCGAATAGAGCTGTTAGAGCTTATAGAACGAACTAGTTCACTGTCCGAAATGAACTAGTACGGAGCGATCTTGAAAATGACCGAGCAGGCACAAGACTAGTGCAGCGTACATAGGTAATCTTAATGGTGAATTGTTTGAATAAATTCCGAGAAATAAATAAATTTGTAACCTATAAAAAATTATAAGGCAATACTGAACATAAATGCTTAGAGAAAAAAAATATGACAGAATTTCCATAAAAAATCTGTCAAAATTTAAATTTGCTCCTCTGATATTTTTTATCCGAGGATTGTAAAATTACCCTCCCGACCCTTAGTTTGCTAAGAACCTTCCGATGCCCTCGTAGAACCGAAGTCCGAGAGGCCCGCGAGCTGTAAAGTAGAGCGACAGTTGCACAAAACTCCCCTAAAGAAACTAAAAGCCATAATCCCTCAATCTCCCCGTCAGCGACCGCCCTGAGCCGAGGTCCAAGTCCCACAGGGACGCCCTCTTGCGCAGGTTGCTTAGTTTGTAGTGTTTAAACCATTTATCTAGGCTGGAGCTCTGCTCGCTTTTATGCCCGGTGAAGTAGCAAAAGCCTCCTGGCTAACTACATATGTCCGTCCGAAAAAAAAAAGATAGTAAAATTAGCGTTAAGTTAGAAATTTTAGCGAATAGAACTCTACAAAATGTGAGACGATAGTCTTCAAATCTCAGTATAAAATTATTACGCGGTAGTTGCCTTAAAAACATGATTCAGGATGTTAAAACGCATTTTTCTTATAATTTTATTAAAATGGAGTAAACTATGGTTATTGGAATTGGTTTCGCTTTCCTGAAATGCTTGTAAATCCATCAGTCTGTTCTTTACATGACACTGAATATTTAATACTCCACTGCGCTTCTTTATCATCAGATACAACTAGTGTCAAAATACAAAAACAAAACGATCATGTCTGCAAAAAAAAGAAGTCTATTAAAAACAACCATTTGTCACCTCAAATACGCATTTACATCTTATTCGGACAAAATAAAACGTTACTATATTGGTTATAACTGAATTAAATGTTACACTTCGCAAACATTGGATTAATTTAGTTTATTATTCTTGTTATGGCTCGAAGGAATGTTGGCCGAGATCGAAAGTTGCAAGACCAAGACTATTTATAGGAAACAAGAATAACAAGACAGGAAAAATAAGACGAAAAAAAATGGTTTACTTGGTCGCGGTACCTTCACCGTTGGCCATATTTTTTTGCGTTTTATTGCACTATATATTGAGTATTGTGATTTTAACGTTTCCTGATAAGGTCAATGACATTTTGAGAGATGTACAACATGGCGGCTCATTAATGGCGGTCCGATATTGTTTGATACTTAATTAGTAATTAAATGTGATTTCATTTCATTTGAGACCGTTAATTCTGTTTTTTTTTATAAATGACTAGCTTTCCGCTCGCGGTTTTACCCGCGTAACTTCTGTTCCCTTTGCAACTTCATAATAAAATATAGCCTATGTCACTCAGGATGAATGTAGCTTTTCCAATGGTGAAAGAATATTTGAAATCGGCACAGTAGTTTTTGAGTTTATTGATTACAAACATACACACAAAAATACAAATCTTTCCTCTTTATAATATTATAGTATAGAATGCTGTATAAAATCGTGGTGTAGCGGTATAAAGCTCGCTTAATTTATGGGAGGTCTTAGTTTCAATACTCGCTTCAGGCAAAAAATATTTTTGTTATATCATTTTTTTTTTCTTTTTTTGTTGGTTGAGCGACTACCCTCCGTGCCTCGGAGATTGTTATTACATCATCTATGACAATCGTATACCAGGTAACCTGTGTATGTACAGAATACTGCAGCCACCCACCTGTCAAGCATGAGGACTATTGCAACACTCCCTTCAAGAAATGTTCAGCAGTGGACGACATGTGGACTGATTGCCGACAATAATTATAATTAATTATAGATACAGACAACCTCCGTAGCGTAGCGGTATTTGGCTCGCTTTAAATCTCGGAGGTCGTGGGCTAAATCCCCAATAAATCTTTGTGAATTCTAAGATTTATTTCCGGGTCTAGTTGGTTGAGAGACTACCCTCCGTGCCTCGGGTGTCCCGTGCCGTGGGTGCCGATTGTTATAACATCACCTATGTATAATAATCGTATATCAAGGAACGGGCAGCAGCGTTTCATTGTGAGGTACAACATAGTACTGCCGTCACCAATCCGCCTGCCAAACGTGGTGACTATGGCCCCCCTACCCTCCCCGAGAGGAGGCCCATGTTCAGCAGTATATACGGGCTGATGATGATGATAGATACAGAAAAGGACAATGTCTTAGTTTTACTCTTTGAACTCCAATCTCTTAAATAAGGAGAAGCTTTATATAAAGACAATGTGGATTTTCAATATAAATATTGCGATAAACAATGAACTGTTTGGCGTCCGGGTTAGAATAGACTACTCGATGTCTGCTCATGGGTGTCGGTAGCTAAGCATTTTTTTTTTTTTTACGTGGTGGAAATCTTTGATAGACTTCCCACCGTCTTGGGGAAAGACGGTGGGGGAGTGTGGGACTCCTTCACTTGCACCCGGCTCTATGTAGCGAGCGAGCCGGGGCATCCGGTACCCACTAAAACCACCACGGTAGCCAGCCTCGGACACATCTGACGGTGGCCCCGGGCACTCGAAATGATCGACAACCAGGACCACCGCCATGCGTCTAGTCTCGAAAACGAGACTCCTCTCGGGAGGGGCAATAATTGGGCCCCTCCCCTGCGCCTTTGCGCATAGGTAGGTAACCAGCGGCTACAACTGGTTACCTCTTTCCGGGATCGCTGAGAAATGACGGCCAGAGTCCCCACTCTGACCGCCGCGACCCCAAGGGCAGCGTGTTATTTCGCTGCGAGGCGTTCTCGCGCTATCTTTTGATAGCGCTGTGGCGCCGAACCCAAGAATTAGATTCGGCGCCACACTTTCTCGCCAGCGACACTATGGTCGCCGGCCCCGACCCCGCACTCTTCTACGTGCGGGGTCGGAACGCTCCCTTTCGCGCTCAGCGGTCTCCTTCTGGAGCATAACCGCTTCACAGAAGGAGACCACTGCTCTCCAGGAGTCTCTCGCCACCAACATGGCCGTAATAACAGCCGGCGGCGGGAGGTCAGGCCCGATCGTGTTGACCAGGACTCGGCGCTCGGAGGCCCATGCTGGGCACTCCTCGAGCGTGTGCTGGGCCGAGTCCCGGTCACTGCCGCAATGATGACACGCGGCAGGGGGCTCCCTCCCTATTCTGTTTAGGTACTCACCGAAGCAACCGTGTCCGGTGAGTACCTGTGTCAGCCTGTACGTAACTCCGACATACTTCCGCTCCAGCCACACCTCCAGGCTGGGCAGTATTGCGCTTACTACGCGCTGGCGCGAGCAGCGTGGCAATTCGAGCCGCTCGCGCCACAACTCCAGCGCTCGCCTATGTGCTCCTCGACGCACCTCGAGCGGGTCTGTTGCGTCCCCGCCCTAGCGAGAATGGAACCGGTCGTAAACTTCCGTGTCCATCCCCGCCAAGATGTCGAAGGGCGGGAAACGCGCCAGAGTAGTCGCCGCCTCAAACGAGATTGTGCGGTATCCCCTCGCGATCCGTATGGCCACCACGCGCTGCAGGCTATTAAGTAACCGTCTGCAGCGGGAGGCGCCCGTCAGCCTATCAGACCAAACGGGCGCCCCATAGAGGGCAATGGATCGCAGGAGTCGGTAGCTAAGCCTTAATGTTATCGGGATATCCGTCTGTATGTTTGCCCATCTACTTGCATCTTAGCTTAGCTGCTTAAATATTTTTAGTTAGTACTAAAGGAATATAGTTACTAAGTTTCCATTCTTTTGAATTTTAATCGGTGACGGGGCCAAAAGACATCCGTAGAGAACTTGCACTTCACACATAATAAAGGGGGGGGAGGGGATTGACGAAGGTGTGACAAGGGGTGGGAGGGGTACTAGTTTTAGTGACATCACTTTTTAACATCTCAAGAATCATGAAATTTGCGTGACGTAATTTATGTGTACAATTATATCTATTTATTTTACCACTATGGGTAAGATAAAATATTTTTATTTTCCTTACTACAATGGGTAAAATATTTTTTTTTACCTAAATAATTGACAACATGTATTACTAAAATAAAAATCACTACGTTAACATTCTTAAACTCATAATCTTACTTTTAAATAATGATGCTCCTACAACTTTCCCACGTCTCCACCCTTTGATTTGCCACAATAATTAAATCTTACCAAAGAAATATGCATTCTAAATCTCTTGCAATATGGTATAAAATGCAGTGATATTATTAAGGGGTTGAGTCGAAGATCTCCGAACATAGCCGATGGCCAGTACGAACAGGTGTTCGAGTATCCTGATGACGTAGTAGGTGGTATGTAGTGAGGCGGTTGCCTCCTTCTGTAGACAAGTAATGTCACAGAAGGAGGCCGCGGAGCGGGAGAGGGAAGTAGATCCCTCCGCCCACCCGCTTCGCAGACGGCGTGTTGGCCGTCGGCGGCGGGCTGAAACTCGCCGCCTACCACCCTAGGCTCGGCCTCGGGGAGTGGGGGACATGGGCCCCGCTCCCTTCGAGGCTGACCCATGAGGAGTAGGGACGCCTCTACACTCCGGGCCTCCCTATAATTGGGCAAATGGGCCACTGTAAGTGTGGCCCTGGAGATCCCGCGGTACCATATTGGCCGTGGGTGCCGTCGGGGGGCCGGATTGCTCATGCGTACCCGGCCCCCACCAACGGCGGATCGAAGGAGTGTCCGGGAGGTTTTAGTGGTTGGTAGGGTCCTCTCCTCGTGGTATGAGTTTAGCATACCACGCTATGGAGAGGGCGAGTCCCACATATCCCACCGCCAGCGCGCGAATACGCTGCAGCGGCGGTGGGAATGCGTAAATGCATTTCCCCCCGGACAACAAAAAAAAAAAAAAAAAAAAAAGGTGGTATGTAGTGTCTTGATACTTGCAGATGAAGTTTTATAATAATGGTATAATAAATATTTTTAAATAACTAACATTCCACGCGCCGTACCACCACAGTGGCTCCCGTTCCCGTGGGAACTTCATAATTAAATATAGCCTTCATCGATAAATAGATAATATAATACTGAAAGGATTTTTTTTAAATCGGATACTTTGTTCCTGCGATTATCGCGGTCAAGAAAACAAACAAACTCTTCAGCTTTATACATTAGTAATTGTATAGATAAGTTAGTATTAGTTTAGATTACCTACTTTTAGTCAGCAGCGTCTACCAACTCAAGGTTACTTAACATCTTAATGCGATTACCAACCGCCAAGGTTTGTATTGAGGGGGCCCACGTTCAGCAGTAGACAGAAGTAGTATAGATTTATACTGACGACAAATACGTAAGTCTGACACTGGTCAGACTAACGCATTTGTCGCCATTAGGCTTATAAAATTTCGCCGTCCCTTCTATTGAACAACTGAAAATTTTGCTATTCAAAATTTTAGACATTAAGTTTATTTTTTCTGTAAGAAAAAAAATTGCTAACCAAATTTACCGCCCACAAAATTCTGTCGCCCTAGGCTATTCAGCCTGCTGGTAAATCCGCCACTGTTTATACTACTTATTTATAAATATATTTAAACACAGATGTATTTAAATATATTTTTGAAGGACATTTTTCATGTACTATTTTCTTATATATATGTATTTTGAAAGAATTTAAAGACATATTCTCACTTATTTTACCTATATCTGACTTTTGTCAATTTATGTGACTTTGTAGATTTTGTTTATTTGTTCACTTGAACGCACTAATCTAATAACTACTGGTCCGACTCAAAAAATCTATTTTTAATTAGGAAATTCTTACGTATAAGGGTCACGGGTACTTCAGTTAACGTGGTCAATAATAATAATAAAATACTTATATTTATTGTACTCACATATAGAATACAAATTTGGAACATGAAAAAATAAACAAAAGTAAAATGGGTGGTCTAATCACATAAAGCGATTTCTTCCAGACAACCTTCAATTGACCTTATTAAACAGTAGGGGTAATATTTTAAAGAAATCACAGGGCCGGATTTAGAAGTCCCGAGGAACCGGGGCAACAAATGAGATGAGGCCCCCTTGCCACAAATTAATTTATCTCTAAATGTGTAGAAAATTTGAAGTATCTACCTACGTTTCAGGACGATTTAAATTCTGATATTTTACCGATTGTCTAATTAAGTGAACAAGTCTAGATGACTAACCGTTATTACAATATTTAAGAACTATTAGATTAATGAGGATTCAACAAACTACTGTATGCAAAGGTTCTACACCGAAAAAAATAATAAAAGAAAAGTTGTAGAGTTTACTCGTCAGAATTTAAAAGATTTTAAATCTATTGTAGTGGGCCCTCTATTGTGGAGGCCCCAGGGCAGTTGCCCTGGATGCCCTCCCTTAAATCCGGCCTTGAGAAATCATAACAAAGACTTTGTAAAAAAAAACAGTAAAAAACTGTGTTAAAAAATGATATTAAAAAAAGTATCTGTAAAGTACTAAAATTGTTTATTCCAGTAAAACCCACTTACGTCTACGGGTATGGAATTAATAAAAGAAAAGCCTTGTCAAAATTATAAACAAATTGTTTTGATTACTGGTTTACACGGAAGTTTTGATACGAAAAGCATAAGATTGGCTAAGCAATACCGACAGGTCCGTAGAACAATATCGTATTTAATATATTTAACACCGAATTTGAGTAACATTTTGAAGGAATCATTATCAGCCTGTATAACCGTCCACAGCTGGACATGTACCTACTTGGCAGGCAACCTTCCGATGCCCTCGTAGACCCGAAGTCCGAGAGGCCGGCGAACTGTAAAGTAGAGCGACAGTTGCACAAAACTCCCCTAAAGAAACTACAAGCCATAATCCCTCAATCTCCCCGTCAGCGACCGCTCTGAGCCGAGGTCCAAGTCCCACAGGGGACGCCCTCTTGCGCAGGTTGCTTAGTTTGTAGTGTTTAAACCATTTATCTAGGCTGGAGCTCTGCTAGCCTTTATGCCCGATGAAGTAGCAAAAGCCTCAGGGCTAACTACATAATGTCAGTCCGAAAAAAAAAAGCTTGGCAGTCGTGTTGGTGACCGCAGTATTATCTAATAACAAACCAAGAGGATTGCTTCTGCCCGTTCCTTACAATACGATTGTTATTAAAACATTAGCAAACAAACATATGTTGGCTTATCAATTTACTGTGTCAAATTAATTAAGTTAATTTGATTATTGCTAGTTATTATAATAGTTTATATAGCTTAAGCGTAAAAGCTGTCAGGTATGAAAATACAATATAGATGATGATGTGTAACAATCGGGACCAACAGCTTAAGGTGCTTTCAGAGGCAAGGAGCATAGTCCCTCAGCTACTTGGACCCTAAAAGAAATCTAAGATTTTTACGCGAAGGTTTACACAATGGTTCGATCTCCACGCTGGGCATATCGTGGCGTGGAGATTTTTCTCAGTAAAAAGAGATTCTATAGTGGCGTTTGGAGGAGCACCCGAGTTTAATGGGATTTGGTCATGCCCATCTGAGTATGTTTCGCCGGATCGTCTCGATGAGGCCGCGCTGAAACCGGCAGTAGAATACCCAACTGATATTGTTTCGCCGCATCTTCTCAGTTGGAATGAATCCGGCGGCAAAGCGTGTTCGTCGAGATACTTATGGTCCGTCGAAAAAATAAAATACTCAAAGGACAGAACTTAGACTATTTAATCATAGATATAAAAATAATAAAATATTATTGTATTTTCATATCTGACAGCTTTAAGCTAAACCTATATAAGCTATTATAATAAGCAGCAATAATCAAATAAATTTAATTAACTTAACATAATAAATTGATAAGCCAAATTATGATTTAATTATTTACAAATACCTTTACTAGGTTAACGTGAATAAAAACTTAAGTGTTATTTATTTATTTTATTTTATAGCATGATTAGGATATCATTGGTAGACCCTCTCCGTGTCGAATGATTAGAATGCCATATTTAAATGGGAGCCACCATATGTAATTTCCCCTAGGAAAAAAAGGTTTCGTTTTTCAGAGTTATTTGTCATCTCGTCCTTCATGACTACGGCCTATTAAAATATGTTATAACAACAAATGAAACCCAATGTCCCTTAGAAACGCATTTTCTTTAAAAACCAATCTTGACCTCCCGTACCGTGTCATTCACACCATCGATATAACATGCTCCAATGATTATAATTAGCAACGACTTTGATCCGCTATCTCCCGTAAAAAAATACACAAAACACCACTTTACACTTAATTAAAGGGTGCCCTTATCACTGGACCAGTAAAGAGCGTGAAAGATTAAGATAGGCAGAAGATCTTAACGATCCGTTGGTTAACGCGAGATAAGACAATGGTTACCGTGACGTCACGCCCCGCTGGGTGCGCTCGCGCATTCGATTCGCTTATCTTGTTTTAAGGTACAGTGCTGCAAAATTACCGTAAATGAAAATAATATAACAAAAAATATTTCTTCGTATTTGGAATAAAAGGCCTTTTAACAGATCTTACGGTCTATTAATTAAATAGAATTTACTAACAGACAAATAAAATAAAAAACCGGACATCTTAACGCCAACCGTTGAGCTTTCAAGCGCCAAAAAGACCAATAAATCCACGATGATTCGATTCCGGGTCTTTAATAACTTTGCTCCTGCATTACATCCCATTAACGGTATCATTTTCCTGACATATTATAATAAAATTAAAAAAAAGTTTATTATTCTCCAAATTTCAAGTTCTACGGCATATTTTGTAGTTTTCTCCGTTGTATTTATCAGTTACAGTACTCGCTGCCATCGACCACCCTGAGCCGAGGCACAAGCCTTGCTTAGTCTCAAACGACTTGCGTAGGTTGCTTAGTGTGCAGTTTATAAACCATTAAATAATACTGGAGCCCTGCTCCCCTTATGCCCGGTGAAGTAGCAAAAGCTGTCTGGCTACATAGATCCGTCCGATAAAAATTAAGATTCAGTACTATTTTAATATATGTTTAGTTTAGCGATGTACTATGTTGGAGTGTAGCAAAAACCCCCCATATCTTTGCATGCATAAATAATGAAATGTTGTTCAACAAATAAATTAATTATGAAAAATACATCCCAGCAAAATTGTTGCGAACCGAAAAAATCGTAGGTTCACACCAGACAACCTCCGTATTGTAGCGGTGGGTTCCATTCCCACGCTGGACAGAAAATCTTTGTGTAAATACTAAGATTTATATCCGGGTCTGGTTGGTTGAGGGACTACCATGCCTCGGAAAGCACGTTAAGCCGTTGGTCCCGAATTTTATAACATTATCGATAATGATCGTATATCAAGGAACGGGCAGCAGCGTTTCCTTGTGTAACATAATACTGCGGTCACCAACCCGCCTCCCAAGCGTGGTGACTATGGCAACTACCCTCTCTCGGGAGGAGGCCCATGTTCAGCAGTGGACTTTATACTGGCTGATGATGATGATGACACCAGACCAACTCCTTGAACCACTACGCCAGTGTTACCGTTTTCAATAACAGCACATCAGCAAGATTATTATTATTAAACTCGTGACCTGAATATATAAAATCATATTATTAAAACATACACGTGAAATTTAAAATACCTATATAGGGACCTTACAAGGGCAAGGGGCGGTGGGAGGCGGGGGTAAAAAATATACATTTGATGGAGTGTAGTTTATCTTACAACTGGGAAAACACGCTGAAAAAATATCGTGGAAAGGAAAATATTCGTAAATGAAAAAACAGCAGTCTCTCTCCAAGTGGTAGGTAGGGTTGACACGGGGACATTGCTTCTTTTTGGTCATTCATTCTTTTTATTTTGTAGAAGCTTAATTTGTTTTCGTCACTCAAGAGAAGACGGGTATTAGGAGCATTGTTTTTTTTTGACGGACATTTAGTAGTAGTGTAGTTAGCCACGAGGTTCTTTCTACTTTATGCCCGGTGAAGTAGCAAAAGCCTCAGGGTTCAGGATTCCAACTTCTGTAGGTTAGGTTAGGTTAGGTTTATGCCAGATTCCAGACTTTGGTCAGCTGAACTTTTGATCAAATGACCATCGTTATTTTAAACTTTGTTGATTTGTACGTTGTCCTTTTGAAATTTGCTAAGGAAAGTTTTGATTTTCTAATATGCAACCCTGGCGGGGGATTGATGAACTGTGACTTTTTGACATTAAGAGGTGTTTTGTGCAAACTATACGTTTACTATAGTTAACTTAACAATACATAGATAATGATGTATATAGGTAGGCCCGTTGTCTTGAAAAGTTCGATGTTACTATGATTTTTTTAGTAACACAGACAGTTGCACAAAACTCCCCTAAAATACTAAAAGTCCTAATCCCTCAATCTCATCGCCAGCGACCGCCCTGAGCCAAGGTCCAAGTCCCACAGGGGGCGCCGTCTTGCACAGGTTGCTTAGATTGTAGTTTTTAAACCATTTATTAAGGTTGGAGATCTGCCCGCCATAATGCCAAAAAAAATGTTTTGCCCACAAACGCACACACTTTAGGACTCAAACCTACTCAACGAGGCAGTGTTACGATGAAACAATGCAATGATTCAATTCCTGTGTAATTGTACTGGCGGTAAGAACAAGAAATTTTATTTAAGAAATCCTCAATGTCTGATAAACCGGACGTCAACCAGACTGCATTTTAATAATAAAAGCGACCAATCAATGAAAATTGATTTAAAAAAAGGCAAAAATGCTATCAAATTGGTCCTTAAACGATGGTGTTCTGCTTTAAAAAAACATAAAAATATACATTAATAAAGCCGCATTAAAAACCTTCCCTTTTTTTAAGTCAATAAAATTATTTTATGACAATTTTTACGTTTGTTCCATAAAATAATAAAAAAGAATTTTATAGCACTTGTATTGGTGTATATATCAGTTTCAGAGGAGGAGGAGGAAGACACTTATTTATGAAAGATTTAATGTGATGATACTTGTTGTGCTCCGCAATTTTGTTCGTGCGAAAAAATTGCCAAGGTCCAATCTATCCTAAATTAACTCAAGCGAAAAAAATATATTATAATTAATAAAATATCACGTCATTAAGTCCAAAAAAAAAAGATGGAGTGTGTGAAAGATGATATGTCTAAGAAAGGTGAGTATGGAAGAGACGTCTTATAGGGAAAAATGGAAGAGGATGACATATTGCGCCGACCCCAAATAATGGGAGCAGGGCAGGAAGATGATGATGATATCACGTCATTCATAAAAGTATAGGATTTTTCTACAAAAACTATGTTTTATAAATAAAATTAAAAAAAAAATTATTGCATAAAAAAATCCAAGTTTATCACATTCTAAACTTTAATATTGAGATGAATACATTTACATGTGATAATAATATCAATCATTTATTTATCAGAACATGAGTACATAGGTTGTTACACATTAATTTAAGAATCATCACATTCTACCGTGATATGTCACAGATAAATTATGTAAAAAGGCTTAATATAAAATTTCTGATTATGTCAATGACAAAACTGCTTTATATTAATAATAGTAAAATAAAATTTAATAAAAAAAAAAGGATTCCTCTGAGTTTCTTGCTAGTTCTTCTCAGAGTTGCCACGTCCGCAAGTCCGCAACTAGTGGTAGAAAAGAAAGGGACGCATCATAAGAACATGATTTAAAATATTTTGAACGTGTATGAATAAAAAAATTGACTTTGACTTTTAACTTTGACTACACCACTGCAGGGTTCGAACCTGTATCTGAGCCCTTAGTTATATATAAAGAGATTGATAAATTCGACGACTAGTTAGGATTCGCCGTGGCCGAATACTCTAAGGCTAGGTATATACTTAAGATGCAGGTTCGAATCCTGACGGTGGTCTAAATTTCAACTCAATTTAGACATTTATAATCTTATTAGGATTATACCTGACAGCCCTATTACAAAAGTATAGAATACTTAGGCACCCTCTGTGCAAACGCTACTCTATGTAGAGTGACACCGTCTGTTGAAAGAGAGTTAATAGTCTCTACTGCACAGATGATACTCACGGAATTAATATACTAATACTTATAGTGTTTTTTTTTATATATAAAAGTATATGTACTTATCTATACTAATATATAAGGCTGAAAACTTTGTTTGCCGAATTCGCTAATTTCAGGAACTACTGATTAAAAAAAAAACAGTGTTAGGCCATTTATCGAGGAAGGTTAAAGGCTCATGTTTTATTATGAAATTCCCACGGGAACGAGAAACGAGAAAGCGCGAACACACGCGCGGCAAGCTAACTATAAATTATAAATGGAAAACAAGATTCAAAAGCTTTTCTATCTATCAGCTCAAGGTCCCTTACCATATTACTGCGACCACCAGTCAATTTTTTTTTTTTATTTACCTTATGTACACACAACATAAAAAAGAAAAATATTAAAATACAAGAAAGGTAGTAGAAAGGTACTGCTTATTTCTAATGAAATTTCTTTTAGCAGACCCGCGAAAGGAAAAACACAAAAAGAGAACAAGAATAGTGTGTAAGGTTAGGAAACCAAGATACAGATGAATATAAAATAATTTAGACTATGAAGAATAAATTAATTATAAAAAAATAAACTTACATATTAATACATAAACAACTACATAAATAAATAAGGCATCATAGACATACATTCATATATATAAATAAATACTATCATGATATACTTAAATAATACTATCAATCTGGCAAGTGTGCTGATTATGGCAATGCAATCAATCTGCCAAGTGTGCTGATTATGGCAATGCAAACAATCTGCCAAGTGTGCTGATTATGGCAATGCAAAAAATCTGCCAAGTGTGCTGATTATAGCAATACAATCAATCTGCCAATTGTGCTGATTATGGCAATGCAAACAATCTGGCAAGTGTGCTGATTATGGCAATGCAATCAATCTGCCAAGTGTGGTGATTGTATGGTAATGCAAACAATCTGCCAAGTGTGCTGATTATGGCAATGCAATCAATCTGCCAAGTGTGCTGATTATGGCAATGCAATCAATCTGCCAAGTGTGCTGATTATGGCATTGCAACCAATCTGCCAAGTGTACTGATGATGGCAATGCAAACAATCTGCCAATTGTGCTGATTATGGCAATGCAAACAATCTGGCAAGTGTGCTGATTATGGCAATGCAATCAATCTGCCAAGTATGGTGATTGTATGGTAATGCAAACAATCTGCCAAGTGTGCTGATTATGGCAATGCAATCAATCTGCCAAGTGTGCTGATTATGGCAATGCAATCAATCTGCCAAGTGTGCTGATTATGGCATTGCAACCAATCTGCCAAGTGTACTGATTATGGCAATGCAAACAATCTGCCAAGTGTGCTGATTATGGCAATATCCCTGACCCCTGAACGACCCTGGCTTACATAGGTATCTAAAGAGGAGGCCCATGTTAATTTTTTTCAGGAAATCTCTTTCCAAGAGAGTTCGATGTTCAGCAGTGGACTAATGCCTAATAAGGACTTTATTGTTTTTTTGCCCGGGGGAAATACCTTTGCTGCAGCTTATTCGCGCGCTGGCGGTGGGATATGTTGGACTCGCCCTCTCCAAGGCGTGGTATGCTAACTCATACCAAGAGGAGATGACTTTACACCACTAAAACCCCCCGGACACTCCTTCAGCCGGGCACGCATGAGTAATCCGGCCCGAAATAATAAGGCCTGTTGTTTGCTATTGATTTAGATTATACACGATAAAGAAGTGGATACTTTTCAAGTCAAAATCAGTGGTCGGATTTGGAAGCAATTTCATTACACGGCTATTCGGCTACATATCCTATGTTGCAAAGTCACTAAATAGTATAAATCAACGTCGCTTGCCGCTGTCTGTCCTATGTATGCTTAGATCTTTGAAAATACGCAACAAATAATGATGTGATTTTTTTAATAGATAGATTGATTCAGGAGTGCAATGCTGATGTATCATACATATAAACCATCCGTTTATATGTACTGATACATCAGCAATTCACTCGGGCGAAGCCAGGGTGGGTCGCTAGTTACTAATAAAACAATACACTGTGGCCAAAGGAAACATATCATATCTGTTACTCTTTTACGCAAAATCTCGACAGACTTAGCTGAAAGTTTTAATAGGTGTAGGCATAGTTAGTATAACATTACGCTGCAGTTGTAAATTTGGAGCGACAGTTGCACAAAACTCCCCTAAAAAAACTAAAAGCCATAATCCCTCAATCTCCCCGTTAGCGACCGCCTTGAGCTGAGGTCCAAGTCCCACAGGGGACGCCATCTTGCGCAGATTGCTTAGTTTGTAGTTTATTAAACCATTTATTTAGGCTGGAGCTCTGCTCGCCTTTATGCCCGGTGAAGTAGCAAAATCCTAAGAGCTAACTACATATACATATACAACAAAAAAAAATTGCCGTTTATGTATAGTATAAGGCAGGAAAAACCGCAGGCCACAACTAGTCTATACTCAAATTATAACAAGGAAAGATTTGATTGTTTGTTTGTATTAAATAGGCTCCGGAACTCCTTGAATGATTTGAAAAAATCTTTCACCGTTGGGAAGCTACACTATCCCCACATGGACGGATGACACAGGGTATATTTCATTATCAAGATCCCATGGAAAAAACGCGAGTTAAACCGCGCACGGGAACCTAGTTATAAATAATATATTTTTTCATACCAAATGAATACCAATAAAATATATCTAATTACCGATCCAATTTGCCTCGTTACTCGGGGGTAGCAACGCTGGCAACACTGTTATTCTTCGCTTACCCAATATTTTGTGAGGGCCTAAAACAACAAGGTCTGGAGGGAGATTTTAACCACTGTTTTTATATCGTGACGACGTCGCTTCATTTGACGAAGCTGATAAAGAGTAGTAGAAATATAGAGGATGTTTTTTGTTTTGTATAAGATCACTAGCAGCGTTTTCGTACACTTCTAATTATCTGGTAACCCCTCGTGATAAGCTAAAATGCTTGTGCTACAAGTGGGTTCACGTCAGTATTGCGATAGATGGGTATCGAAACGGCGACCACATGATCAAAAAACCGACGCACTAGCCATTGGGCTAAGGCCGCTGCAAAATGATTTTGTGTTACTTAAATATGGAGCTATGTGGGGTTAGAATATACCACCCCATATCTTCCCATGGGTGTCGTAAGAGGCGACTAAGGGACTACAACTGATGGATGTTAGTAGCATCAATCAGCTCAAGGTTACTCACCATCCTACTGCGATAACCAGTCCATCTGCCAATCGTGATGTTTATAGGAAGATCCCTCAACTACCTTGGCTTGCCATGGTCAGTTAAGAGGAGGCCCATGTTCAGCAGTCGACGTAAACGAGCTGATACAGTAAATATGGACTGCACCGGTAGCTCACTGGTAGTTGCTTCTGAGATCTGGTGTTCTGGGTTCGATTCCTACCCTGGATAATAATTTGAGTTAACCCCAAATAGTTGTTCTGAGTCTGGGTGTGCTTTGTGTCCGTGGATTGAGTGTATGTAAGGTCCCTTACAATACAAGTATTAATTTTATTATGCCAGTGCAATAGTTGCCTTAAAAAAACAAAGTTATTTTTAATTAAGACGAAATATGTTGGGCATGTATGTGTGTAAGAGGGTTTCTCTAAGTTTCTATCATACTCTGTGTTACAATTGTTTCAGTTATATTGTGCCTATGTGTGAGGGCGGAGGTCTAAAAAATGGGGCGCATTTTTTTCTGCTATATTTTCATTACTTACCGCGTTAAATAAAGTTTTTCGACTCGTGTAACTGTATATTAATATGTCCTAAGAGTACTTTTTCGAAATATTCATATGAAGTGAGGTCAATGTACTTTGTACTTAATTACCTACTTCAAATTGAAAATTGATCATGAATCAGTTTATTATTGACATGCACAATATATTTTCGGATCTAATTTGAAAATCGATTAAACTACCTAATTAGGACTTTCCAAGCGATCTCCGATATAAAATCGATTTTTGCATAGTATCGATCAGCACGCGCTTCTCGGATCGATTGACCGCGCGTGGACTGTCACGCACGTCTCTCCGATCCCGATGATGTCCAGCCCGCACTCGATTCGATATCGATTCACATTTCTTCATCGATTCTCATTGGTACCGAGGTTTTTATTCTTTTTAAGGCGCTCGTTTTTTGGCGCGCGCACCGTTTGTCTCGGGCCAATCTCTTTGGTCATTTTATTTTTTTGTTGCTAGCTACCTATTGTCAAGCACGGTCAGACCGACTTGTTTTTAGATTTATATACACCGTTGATTCTTAATGGTTGAATTAAATGTCCGATGGTGACCGTTACGCCGTCTTTTTGTACGAAAGTAAGGAGGAACAGTATCTCAGTAATATTTCGTCACGCAAAATCGAGATCAAATTTTAAGCACCTTTTCATATGGATTTTGTGAATGGTGTGACGCCTACTTTAGATTACAATTCATTTTTATACCTTTCACTTGACGTGAAATATTAAAATCGTTGCAGAATCGAATTTGATTCGAGTGATGATTCTAGTTTAGTGTCGAAGTGGTAAACATTTCTATGACGAAAATAACCGCCATCTATATGCAAGTTAATAATATTGAAACATATTTTTGTAATTGGAAAAATAACAGCGTTTTACTAAATGCATACATAGGTTGTGTGATTTCCGACTTAGAATAAAACATCCCATTTCTTCATATAGGTGTCGTTAGTTAGTAAGGCAAAAATATTTCCGTACTTAGCCTCCTGAGTGGGTTTGTACGTGATCGTCCGAATAATATGTTGTAACCACCGTAAATACTCCCAGAACTCTATCAGCCTCATCATGTTTTCAAGGGCTTCGGATATTGACTTTGGGTGGTTCAGGAAGAATCAAGAATTACGTGTGCCAGTGTTTCGAGAGCTTCCATGCATCCTCTGCACAGTGGGATGTCCGTTATTCCTAGGTTGGCCAGACGCTGGTTTGAGCAGCACTGTCTCGTGAGTGTACTAATTATTATGCTTAGTTTTACTCGGGAGGTGCAGACGTTTGTCTAGCCTCGATACTACAGCTCTAGTCTGCCTGCTTTCAAGCGTTTCATATGTATATGGGCTTATATAGGTGTCGTAATAAGCGCCTAAGGGACATCCATCTAATGGACGGACAGCAGCTTTTATTGTAGTAGACGTAGACATATATTTGAACTATATTATCTTCATGCGTTTGAAAGTTTATTATCGACAGATTCTTTTAAAAATGGTTTTAATCACATTTTAATAATTGTTAAAAAGGTATGTTTTAAACACCGTTTAATAAGTCAAAAGACTCAACAATTTACTCGTAAAATGATGAAGCTCGCGTGTTCTGAAGACGGATACAGGTGTAGGCCTCGAGGCAATGCTGACGATCGCAAGAGTATTACGTAGGGGGACCATGGGTGTAGGTAATATCGTCTTATTGATAATAATATGTATCATTGAATAGGTGTAAGTGAGAGCGCTGTGTAGTTATATGTGGACCTAGATACTGTCCGTGTAAAATAAGGATAATGTTGTTATCGGAGCAAGATAAAAAAGGGTTGAGTTACAATTTATTAATATCAGCTTTCTAGGAGTTCCGTCTTAATCGGTACTACCGTTTTGTGAATAAGCCGGAACACACAGATAGACAGACAAAATAAAAAATAGCTATCGACTAGTGAAAGAGTCGTCAAAATCGGTCCCGCAGCTAATGACAAACAGAGACACAGTCAGACAAACATTTTTAAAATGTGTTTTTGTTATTAGTCCAAAAGGTATATATCCTTACATGCATATGTTAACATACACTAATTCAATTGTTTTATTTGTATCGATCGTTGAATGTTATTTTTATACTTGATTAAAAAGTGAATCATTACCGTAGGCAATGATATGATTGCCATAGTATATAAATAAAAAAATACAGCTAGAATAGAAGAGAAACGAATAAATCTGAAATATTTGAGTAACTTTTTCTAGTAACAACTCTCTATCAATCTGTAATGTATTTTATTTGCATTAAATAAACATTTTTATTTTATCATTTAACCACACTATAACAACAAACAATAATCTACCAAACTAATGAACAGATTTTAATAAATAATAGTGATGTTAAACCATACCTTACTTTCACTCATGGTAGAGAAACAGTTACTTGTAGATGTTGACGGATAAATATTTTGGTAAGTTTGTTTGTTAGAAACGTGTTATTGTCTATCTAACGCATCTACAGCAAGTCGTCTTTTGTCTGTGCAGTGTGTTATTTTGTAACTAGGTGCAACAACATTTGGAGGGACTACCCTCTGTGACTCGAAAAGCACGTTAAGTCGTTGTACCCGATTGTTATTACATAATCTAATTGCATATCAAGGAATGGGCAGCACCGTTTCCCTGTGTATAACAACCGCTGCGGTCACCAACCCGCCTGCCAAGCATGATGACTGGCAAAGCCCTCTCTAGGGCGGAAAAATTAATAAAATTGATAGAAGCGATTTAAATTTCGAATCATGTATTGCGATATCTAATTATTTTCTTGGTGCTGTTTGTTGCCCATAAAGCACCAATGAAATACTAGATATTATTATACACAAGATGTGATGACCTAATCTCATACTTAATTTGCTTATTCAACACTGAAAGGGGCTGAATCCTTACTAATATAAATGCACCCAATATGTGATGCCCTAATCACTTGCTTATTTTACTTATGTGCTTTTTCAGCACAAAAACCGGCGGACACCTTACTAATATTACAAATGCGAAAGAAACTCAGTCTGTCTGTCAGCCTTTTAGCCAATACTACTCAATCGATTTAAAAGAAATTTCATACACAGATAGTTTAGAAACTGAGAAAGGACATAGGCTACTTTTTATAGCGAAAAAGGGGTTGAAAGGGGGGATGAAGATTGTATGGAAGTATGGTCATTTTGAGTTTTTAAGTCAGCTATTATTGATTTAAAAATAATCACCAGATGAAATTATGAACTCATCAACACAAGAGAAAGCTTACATTCAACTGTCAATTATCAATCAACTAAAATTTACTGTAATTTTTTATATAAACTGTTATACAAAAATTAATAAAAATTAGTGCAATTTTTGTCGGTTATTAGACCCCTAATTCTTGAACTGCCTTTCGTTTTGATTTAGAAGTTAAAAGCTTGCCAAATAATATATTTTATAATGAATTAATTACAGCCTTTCTGAGTTTTGAGCTTTCTACCAGTGAAGTTCCATCTTAATCAGTACTATCGTTTTGGAGATTAGGTGGAATACATGACAAACAAACAGACAAAAACAATAAAAAGTAGCTATTTACTGTGGAAGTCCCGTCAAAATCGGCCCGCCGTTATTGAGATTAGCCGGAACAAAGATACACAGTCTGGCAAACCTTTGAATTGTGATTTGTTATTAGTACCATATACTTATACTTAAATTGATATGCATGTAGGTATTAAAATCCTGTTATTTTTATATTTTTCAAACAGATACTTTATCATCATCATCAGCCCGTATAACGTCCACTGCTGAACATGGGCCTTCTCCCGGGGAGGGTATTTGCTATAGTCACCACGCTTGGCAGGCGGATTGGTGACCGCAGTATTATGTTCCTTGATATACGATTATTATAGATGATGTTATAACAATCGGGACCAACGGCTTAACGTGAGATAGTAGATACTTAGAGTAGATACTTAATTTTTATACGTTGTTGAACGTTATTCTCCCAATTGACCATCAATTGATCAACCAAAATTTACTGTAATTTTTTATATAAACTGTTATACAAAAATTAATAAAAATTAGTGCAATTTTTGTCGGTTATTAGACCCCTAATTCTTGGACTGCCTTTCGTTTTGATTTAGAAGTTAAAAGCTTACCAATCAATATATAATGAATTAATGACAGCCTTTCTAACGAGATCGCTCAATTTGTTCATATGTGGATTGTGTGTTGGATGTACCGTTTGGAATGTAACTAACTGCCGTTTTGAGAAATCATTTTCTAGAAATTATATAGTGTTAGTTTTGTTCACAATTACTTACTTATACTGACATAGCTCAACGGATTAGCAAGCTGAAGTGGCAATGGGTAGGACACATAGCTCGAATAACTGACGGCCGATGGAGCAGAAAGGTTCTGGAGTGGAGACCACGAACTGGCAAGCGCAGCGTAGGACGACCGTCTACACCAGGGATCCCCAAACTATTTTGTACAAGTGACCCCTTTTCCAAAATGAACTGTTACCTCAGACCCCCATGGCCAAATTACCTACTTTTAAGATCAACCCCCTTATTCATAATGGTCCGCTATCTTCAAACAGCTGCTACAGTGTGTTATTTTTCATTCTGACTCGTCCAAAGTGGTTGATATCGATCCCAAGGGGTCGATATCGACCACTTTCAGAATCCCTGGTCTACACGATGGACCGACGACCTCATAAAGGTCGCGGGGAGTCGGTGGATGCAGGCCGCTAGCAATCGTTCCCGATGGAAATCGATAGGGGAGGCCTATGGTCAGCAGTTTTCTACAACAGGCTGATGATGATGATGATGATGATGATGACTTACTTATATATTAAGTCTTACATTATATCTTTATTTATTCGCTTTAAATTGCTATTCTGATCGAATACCGGTTTTCATTATCAGCCCGTATAACGTCCACTGCTGAACATGAGCCTCCTCCAGAGGGAGGCTATTTGCCGCAGTCACCACGCTTGGCAGGCGGATTGGTGACCGCAGTATTAGGTTGTACCACACAAGGAAACGCTGCTGCCCTATCCTTGATTGATTATTGTAGATGATGTTATAACCATCGGGACCAACGGCTTAACGTTCTTTCCGAGGCACGGAGGGTTGTCCCTCAACCAACCAGACCCGGAAAGAAATCTTAGAATCTACACAAAGATTTTCTTGGCCGGCGTGGGGATCGGACCCACGACCTCCGAGATTTTAAAGCGAGCCAAATACCGCTACGCTACGGAGAGGCTGTCCGAATAACAGTCACACGGGTGAAACCGTGCGACCAGCTAGTCGACTAATAAAACCCAAATCACATGATACGACCGCCATCAAAACAAAGTCGACCAAACATGATTTACATTATATGAAATTACCACATTAGTTTAACTCAGTGGAGCATTCGTGTCTCTCACTATATTACTCTTTAACTGGAACTAAATAATTGAACCATTTGGGATAACCTGATTTACTTGATGTTGCGGTGTTTGAGTTGACAATAATGTATTTGAGGCAAATGTGTTATGATAAAAAAGATTTTTTTAATCACTACATAGTATAAAACAAAGTCGCTTGCCGCTGTCTAAAAGCCATAATCCCTCAATCTCCCCGTCAGCGACCGCCCTGATCCGAGGTCTAAGTGTCACAGGGGACGCCCTCTTGTGCAGGTTGCTTAGTTTGTAGTGTTTAAACGATTTATCTAGGCTGGAGCTCTGCTCGCCTTTATGCCCGGTGAAGTAGCAAAAGCCTGGGGTTAAGTACATACGTCCGACCGAAAAAAAAAAAGCTTGCCGCTGTCTGTCCGTCCCTATGTAAGCATACATAGGGACGGACAGACAGCGGCAAGCTTTTTTTTAGATCTTTAAAACTGCGGAACAGATTTTGATGCGGTTTTTTTAATAGATAGAGTGATTCAAGAGGAAGGTTTTTATTTATGATACATCAGCATTGCACCCGTGCGATGCCGGGCGGAATATTTTTAAGTATCTTTCCTTTTCACATTTATTAAATGTTTTAAACACTTTATGGAAAAGTTTACCTTATACATTCAAAATTGAGATTAATAAAATTCGACCGTGTCGGTAGGATTCGAACCTGCATCTTAGGTTAAGCCCCTAATGCCTTAACCAATTAGGCTACGGTGGTACCACAGCCGGTCATCGAAATTTATTAATCTCTTTGTAACACGTCTATAAAGGGGATGTTATATCTATATATTTTTCCTTTTTCTTTATGTGCCTCATTATGTGTATTAGTTTTGTAAGAAACCTTGGCTTGTAACATGTATGTTTGCGGAGGGGCATTGATCTCTAAGATACAGGAACATCCCTAGTTTAAAGATCAGGGTTTTATAGACGAGTCAAAAATAAATTAAAGCTGATTCACTCTGTCAACTCATGCACAACTCAAAAAACGTGTCACTATGAAAAATAAAGACGTATAAAATTTTAAATTTAGTAGACTTTAGATTTGAATTGATTTACGACCACGAACCGCGCGACTAGTGACAATTTTCAAAAAAAAAATCTATACTCATGGTATATAGAGATGTTTGTCTATTATAAGCCTTAGCCGATTTATAATTGTTTTTTTTTTAATTTATATGTAGACTTTTTTGTTGTAAATAATAAAGTTTATTTTTTCGGTAGAACCTACTTATCGATTTATTTATTTGCCATAATAGTAGAAGATCCGACCCTACATCGACCTTCACCTAGCTGATAATAGAATGAAACATGTTTTATAATGAATTTAGTATCTTAGAAAATACACTAAAATTGGGTTGGCTAAAGAAATCCTGGACAAACTTTTTTTTTATGATTTGAATTAAATGTTTGCAACAATTAATTTAAAATCATTTAAAAAAAGATAAGTTAATAAGTAAATTTTATTATTACTAAAATTATTAAACGTATAGAACGTTCAGCTGTTAGGTTGGACCTGGACGAAATACTGGGTTACTAGGTACAAAAAGGTGTGTAGATGACAGTTACTTTCACTTGATAGGATAATTACAAAATTATAATAACAAACAAGCGCTGTTTTTGCGTTAATTTAATTTAATCTTTTTAAAATTTCATTAAAATATTTTTGTTAATAATAATTAACAATAGTCTGCCCAGGATTTTTTTAGCCAACCCATTTTTATAAATTTTCTAATATACTTAATTTATTATAAAACATGTTTCATTCTATTATCAGCTCGGTGAAGGTCGATGTAGGTTCGGATCTTAGACTATAAGTGTTGGTAGAGTTAAGATCTTAGTATCTATAATTGAAAAAAACTGTAAGACTTCTTCATATAAGTGACATTAGTAATTGTTACGTAAAAGCAAGCTAACCATACAATAAAAAAAAACGTAATAAGCCATATAAAGTTACTGTTATATAGAACTACGTTTGGTGTTACATTAAAAGTATTTATCATTTGGTCACATTAAAAAAGACCAAGTCCCACAGAGGGGGCTCTCCTGCGTAGGTTGCTTAGTTTGTAGTTCTCAAACCATTTATTTAGGCTGGAGCTTTGCTCGCCTTTATGCCCGGTGAAGTAACAACACCTTTTTTTCGGACGGACAGTCATTTCATAAGGCTTTTGCTATTTTACCGGACATAGTAGCAAAAGACTGCTGGCTAAAACCGTCCGAAAAATCACTGGACATAGAAGCAATAGCCTGATGGCTAAGACCGTCCGAAAAATCACTGGACATAGTAGCAATAGCCTTATGGCTAAAACTGTCCGAAAAATTACAGGACATATAGTAGCTATAGCCTGATGGCTCAAACCGTCCGAAAAATCACTGGACATAGTAGCAATAGCCTGATGGCTAAGACCGTCCGAAAAATCACTGGACATAGTAGCAATAGCCTGATGGCTAAAACTGTCCGAAAAATTACAGGACATATAGTAGCTATAGCCTGATGGCTCAAACCGTCCGAAAAATCACTGGACATAGTAGCAATAGCCTGATGGCAAAAACCGTCCGAAAAATCACCGGACATAGTAAAAATAGTCTGATGGCTAAAACCATCCGAAAAATCACCGGGCATACCTATTACGTCATAACGGGTGGTTGTGGTCAGTGAACGCTGTCATTAGATGATCAGTTTTTGTACCTATACAAAAACAAAGTAGGTATAAAGTTCTTTAACACGATTCGTAAGAAGAAAGTGCAGATGTAATTAGAACTCTTAACTACTATTAGTTAGTTTTCCTGTTATCTTAAAAACTTAATAAAACACACTTTTTTTATTTTTATTTGGCTTAAATCGCAATTGATCGCAATTATCTCTGGTAAAGTTATTTCTTGGTATGACTTGCCATTTTACCATTTTAACCGACTTCTAATAATAATGGAGGCGGTTCTTAATTTCATTGTAAGTATAATTACTTTTTTGTATGCTAATATAAACAAAATCTCGTTCCTTTAACATGAATATTGAAATCTTTACGTTTATTTAGTTAAATCAAAAACATGATAGAGATAGAAGAATTTAAAAATAATAGCTACGAAATTTAAATTTACGTTAGACAGTTTTTACAATTCGTCGGCGATACTGCAATACAGCATAAGTGACAATAACTAATAAGGTTGAAAATCAAATGTAGTAATCAATTTTTTGCCGTTTAAAACAAATATAACGAAAATATTTATTGACAAATGAAATTACACCTTATTAGCAACTGACACTTTCGCGGTTTTGCATTATCACCGTCGAATTGCGAGAAACGTATTTATAAACTATGCACGAAAGCTTTAGCTTCGAACATTATTAATATCTACTTTGTCCTAATTGTGTATATTCAATGTTGTATTTGTGTCAATACCCAGTAGTTTCGTCTTAGTTCATTCAAGACTTTGTTCACAAGAGTTGATGATTTTTTTGTTAAAATACTATTAAGGACTTTCTTATTTTTGTTAGCTAGAGATTTTTGCTTCTTCACTAGACATCTAGGCGAGCAGGGAGTCTATTGAATCGTCAGCAGCCGAAGGGTACCAGGTCCTTTTTTTCGGACGTACGTATATAGTTATATATACGTAGTTAGTTACGAGGCTTTTGCTACTTCACCGGGGCATGCGAGCCATCCTTAATAAATGGATTAAAAACTATAAGCAACATGCGCAAGAGGGCGGACCTCGGCTCGGGGCGTTCGCTGGCGATGAGATTGAGGGATTATGACTTTTAGTATTTTAGGGGTGTTTTGTGCAACTGACACTCTACAGTACCAGGGCCGCTCCTCATCGGTGGAAGAAGGTACATCTGGAGGGTTTATAGAAGTCTTCTGCAGCAAAGACCTTTCTTTTAGATTGCTAGTGTCGACTACATGTTTTCTGCTGACGTGGGGAACATAAATTTCATGTTGCTTGCGAAAGTGGAGAAATGTGTAATGCATTTTACCCATGTAAAAAAGGGCTCTATTAAATGATTTAAAAATCTAAAAACCAAGCTGGGTCCTTTAGCGCAAGTTTCGCAAGTCCCCCTGTGGGAGACGGAGCTGGACTCAGTGGCGGGAGGATTGTGGAATGATCCCGCCGCCTACCGCCCTAGGCTCGGCTTCGGGGAGTGGGGCACATGGGCCCCGCTCCCTTCGAGGCTGACCCATGAGGAGTAGGGACGCCTCTACCCTCCAGGCGTCTCTATAATTAGGCAAATGGGCCACTGTAAATGTGGCCCAGGAGATCCCGCGGTGCCACATTGGCCGCGGGTGCCGTCGGGGGGTCGGATTGCTTATGCGTACCCGGCCCCCGCCAACGGATTGAAGGAGTGTCCGGGGGGTTTTAGTGGTGTAGGGTCCTCTCCTTGTGGTATGAGCTTAGCATACCACGCTATGGAGAGGGCGAGTTCCACATATCCCAACGCCACCGCGCGAACGCTCTGCAGCGGCGGTGGGAATGCGTAAATGAATTTACAACCGGACGAAAAAAAAAAAAAAGGATTATGGAATTATGACTTTCAAGAAGATATTTTTGAGAGAGTTATTTCCTACTTTTACTATACTTTACAAATCATTCTGCAGCGGGAAAACCATTATTAAAATTGAAGTGTCTATTTGGATACATATAATATAACCTTTAAATGCAAATACAAGCAACATACAACATCGTCAGTCAGTCTTCAACATTTTTTCCCTCGATTCTAATCGGGCGTCCATCAAGATCTGTTGGGTCGATTAGATTTCAAATGTTAAGCGTATATTACTCGATACAGAATCTCGGTGCGAATGAGATGATATTAAAATGCTCTCTAGTATTTACCGGTAGCTTTGTGATAGAGCTTGGAGTACTGTGAAAGATATACTATTTGGATCACACGAAGTAGCGGCATATATTGGCTACTATTCCGTAATACCTACCCATTATTATTTCCATGTCAAAAGTGTTTATTTTTTCATTTTTGTACCAAACATCATTTAAGATTCCTATGATTGAATAACAGAATCAAATCTTACAAACATCTTAACAATAACAGAGACAGAAGTCCAAAAGGCTAAATGAGTTGTCAAGACCGTTTCATAAGTTTTACATAAAACATCGCCACTTACATAATCTCAGTATAGCATATAATATAAAGATCGAGGGGCGATAGACGGTCTGATGATGGAATCAGCACGTCTATTTTCCACTGTTGAATGCTGAATGCACGTGCTCCAAGCGTGGTGGCTATGGCAAAACTTGCCATAGTCACCACGCTTGACAGGTAGCATTTTTAACACAGATTATCTATACTAATATATAAAACTGAAAGTTTGTTTGTTTACTTAAACGCGTTAATCTCAGGAACTACTGTTGTGATTTTTTATGTGTTAGATAGCCCATTTATTGAGGAAGGCTATATTGAATTATGAAGTTCCAAAAGGTTTTTTAAACACAGGTTACCATTTTTAAATGTTTTGAATACTTTACGGAAAAGTTTACCATATACTTTGTTTCAAAATTGAGATTAGTAAAATTCGACTACCGCGCACCGGCGGGACTCGAACCCGCATCATAGGTTAAGCCCCTAATGCCTTAACCAATTAGGGTTTGTCCCCCTTAGAGACGTGTTATAAAAGAGATTGATAAATTTCGATGACCGGTAGGGTTCCACCGTAGCCTAAGTGGTAAAGGCATTAGGGGCTTAACCTATGATGGGTGGGTTCGAATCCCACCGGTTGTCGAATTTTACTATCTCCATTTTGAAACAGGTTACCATTATAATACATGTATGATAGACGATTGGCGATACTGTCAGTCTCACGATATCTTATCGTAGCTTCGTATAGAATATCTCAAGATGATCTCCTGTCCTACCCGGGTCACGCTTCGTCGGACGGAAGCTCATACCGAAACGTCTTCACAAGTTAAGTGCCTTCAATCACTGGTAGTACAAGTAGCTATTGAGATGTTACGCATACTTGTGTGAAGGGCAGTCGCCCTGAATATATCCGATGATGATAGCTTAGATATTTGAGGGCCGAGGAAGGTTTAGGAAGGATTGTCTTTAAGTATATATTTTGTTTTTAACTTTAGCCTTTTTAGATAAAGTGGATTTAGCTGATTTAACACATTAAAGTTATCTCATACCTAAACTAAGCAAGACAAAAAGACCAGAGAATTTGCGCAATCTGTCATATCTTCCAATGTATGATAAACCAAATTGTAATAACGAGTACGGGAAGAGGGAGTGGAAGTGGCTACTACCCGAAATATTAAATAAGTTGCCAAAATCACTAGTTGTTAAGATCTTAGACAAAAAAAAGGTCATATAACAAATGTACTTAAACGGCACTTCACAAACCAGTAATTTAATGTATTCTTTATAAAACATTTACTTATTTCGCAACTCCTTAACTATAAAAAATCTTAGTTAAGTCAAGAATATACATAGTGAAGTAAGATGTAATGTATGCATGATAGTTTTAATAACAGATTTTTATTATTATTTATTATTATTATAGCCTTTATATCATTTAGCAACTCGTTTACTTCGATGTAATTATGTGTTCTCGTTATAAATAAGGCAACCTCCGTGGCGTAGCGGTATTTGGTTCGTTTTAAATCTCGGAGGTCGTGGTTTCAATCCCTACGCCGGACAAGAAATCTATGTGTAAATTCTAAGATTTCTTCCCGGGTCTGGTTGATTGAGGGACTACCCTCTGTGCCTCGGAAAACACGTTAAGCCGTTGGTCCCGATTGTTATAACACCATCTATAATAATCGTATATCAAGGAACGGGCAGCAGCGTTTCTTGTGTCGTACAACATAATACTGCGAACACCAATTCGCCTGCCAAACGTGGTGACTATGGCAAATACCCTCCCCCGGGAGGAGGCCCATGTTCAGCAGTGGACGTTATACGCGCTGATGCTGCTGCTGTATTAAGTGTTTGGTTTCCGGCTTAGAAAAGCCACCCTTTATCTTCCTAAGGATGTTGAAAGGGACTTACACCTAATAGATGGGCAGCAGCATCTATACTTACAAGGTTTATAGAACCGAAATCCGGAAGATCGAATCGCTCGTTTCAAATTATCAACCAAAGAAATCCCGTCATTTTAGACAAAAACAAAATTTCTTGATCACGTGACAAATGACTAGAGCTATTTTTTTCTGATGGACATACTTATGTACCCGCGAAGCTTTTGCTATTTCACCGGGCATAAAGGCGAGCAGAGCTCCAGCTTTAATAAATGGTTTAAAAACTACAAACTAAGCAACTTGCGCAAGAGAGCGCCCCCTGTGGGGCTTGGGCCTCGGCTCAGGGCGGTCGCTGGCGATGAGATTGAGGGATCATAACTTTTTAGTATTTTAGGGAAGTTTTGTGCAACTGTCGCAAGTGCCATTTGCGTTACCGATTTTATGCTAGCGATCTCTCCGCTGCAGTGGCATTGTGTCTACGCCTTCAGACCCATATTCAGCAGTGGACGTAAAGGGCTAATATAGTAAGTAGACAATATTTTTGGTGGAATACTACTATTTTATTATTTTTTTTTATTGTCCGGGGGGAAATGCATTTACGCATTCCCCCCGCTGCTGCAGCGTATTCGCGCGCTGGCGGTGGGATATGTGGGACTCGCCCTCTCTATAACGTGGTATGCTAAACTCATACCACGAGCAGAGGACCCTACCAACCACTAATACCTCCCGAACACTCCTTCGATCCGCTGTTGGCGGGGGTCGGGTACGCATGAGCAATCCGGCCGTGGAAAACTACCCTAGTACCTATTTCACCAAAAATATTGTCTATACGAATAGCAACATATCGGCAGTGATATGAAGCGTAAAACAAGATGGATGAAAAAAGATTGCATGTAGCGGAGATGAGAATGTTGAGATGGATGTGTGGTGTGACGAGAAAGGATAAAGTGAGAAATGAGTATATCAGAGGTAGTTTGAAAGTGGCGCCAGTGACTGAAAAGTTGAAAGGGAATCGTTTATCTTGGTATGGTCATGTGAAGAGGAGTGATGAAACGCTTGTTACTAAAAGAGTTTTAAGTATACATGTAGATGAATGAAGAGGGAGAGGAAGGCCAAAGAAAAGATGGATGGACTGTGTGAAGAATAATATGAAAGAAAAGGGAGTTAGTGATAGTGTGACGGTGACAGGACAGAATGGAAGAAACAAACGTGTTGCGCCGACTCCAAGTAATACGGGATAAGGGCAGGAAGAAGACTGCGCTACCGCTTAAGTGACAGTTGCTAATAAGGTGTAATTTCATCTGTCAAGAAAACATTTTTTATTTGTGTTTTAGAGTGCAAAATATCAATTTGGTACATTTGGTTTTAAACCTTATTAGGTATAATCACTTTCGCTATATAGCAGTATCACCGACGATATGTCACTTGCTGCTGTTATTCTAGGAGGATAACAAAAAAAATATATCAAGTTCTATCTATCTAACCTCCGTAGCGTAGCGGTATTTGGCTCGCTTTAAATCTCAGAGGTCGTGGGTTCGATCCTCACTCCGAACAGGAAATCTCTGTGTATATTCTAAGATTTCTTTACGGGTCTAGTTGGTTGAGGGTCTACTCTCCGTGCCTCGGAAAGCACGATAAGCCGTTGGTCCCGATTGTTATAACATCATCTATAACAAGCGTATACCTGGGGACGGGCAGCAGCGTTTCTCTGTGTATTACAACACAATACTGCGCCTGCCAAGCGTGGTGACTATGGAAAAACGGGAAGGCAGGTTTTTTAGCCATGTTCAGCAGTGGACGTTGTACGGGCTGATGATGATGATGATGATGATGAATGTAGCTTTGATAATACAGTTACAATAACATAGGTAACGCGTTACAATTACCCTACAGTAATGAAAACATTTTTATTGAAGTCATTGTCATATCGTTACGAGATTAGCCTCCAAGTTGCTAATAACGATGATTAGCCCTGAAAAACTAAATGGCTTTCATTACATCTGCTACTTAATTTAGTATTATCAGATCCCGCAAAAATAACTGTCACATTTTTTTGCGCGCCTAATTCGCGCTTGTCTATATAAGCTATGGTAGGATAATCGCAGCGCGTGCGCGAACAAGACACAGTTACTGCCACAGATTCAAAATATACGTAATTAAGGCCAAGAGTATACTAAGTTGCATTACCCGCAGGCTTCTGAACATCTATTTATCTGTCAAACTGACAGTTAACAACAATAAATTAGAGGCAGTGTACATATGATTAAGTGTTAATGTATTAACGTACAGTTTGAATCGTTATATAAAGTGCATTATATATTGAGAAGGATGAAAAAATAACCATATTTCATAGACGATAAAAATATTTATAATTTTTTATTTTTATTTAATTGTTTTAAGGACTTTTAATTTTCTTTATCAACAATTGTACCCAATGCAAACAGACTGTACCTATTTATTATTTCAAAATTATGATCACAAAATGGCAGTTGAAATGTAGAGGGCACGGTGACGTAGCTATGTTTACGTAGCTGAGTTTGTTTCGCCGGATCTTCTCAGTTTGGGCGCATTGGATCCGGTGATAGCATTAAAGCGCGTCCGTCGTTATATGCTCATGGTCCACCCAAATAATGACAATTGTGTTGGCATACAGACAGAACAAGCATTTTGCGTGGCGAAGAACAATAAAAATAAATTATAACAATTAATTTTATAGAAATAAGTAAATAACCAATTTAATTAATAACATTTTTAATTCAATTATTAGTGCTTGTAATTGGTTTACAACCTCGCGGAACAGGGTAGTCAAATTATCTATACTAATGTTATAAAGCGGAAGAGTTTGTTTGTTTGTTTGCTTCAACTTCATAACTATTTTTCGACGACGTCGCGGCCAACAGCTAGTCTTTACAAAAAATTCGGCCATACTTTTCCCATCATTATTATAACTTATACTAGCAACACGTTCGGCAGCCACAAAATTGGTTGCTTTGTCTGTCTGTGTGTTGAAGCCATACCTTTACATTACATGTATAAGTATATTTAGTTATACCACAAGACCACAATGGGGTCACCGATGTCTGGTCACAATTCACAAATGATTTCATGTTCCTATTTTCACTGTTATATTTCTATGAGTTACACACTTATCCCTATGAGACGACCTCCACAGCTTAGTAGTATCAGTCTCGTCTTAAGGTGGACCCCACATTCAGCATGCTTGTTCTTCGAGTATGTGAACGATGCGAGCAACGAACTCTCCGCCGCGGTTCGCGTATGATACACGCTCTAGGAACGCGCAAGTCCAATGTGGGGTAAACCTTAATCGGAGGCTGTGGCCAGACATAAAATCTTTTTGTAAAATCAAAGTTTCCTTTCCGAGTTTCGTTGGTTGAGGGACTACCCTGCATCGGAAAGCACCTTAAGAGATGCTTCGAATATTTATCGTATTACAAATATTAAACGATTAAGCTTCCCGTGCGGTTTCACCAACGTAGCTTCCGTTGCCGTAGAAACTTCATAATGAAATATAGCCTATATTACTCAGGGATAAATTTTCCTTTTAATGGTGAAAGATTTTTCGAAATCGATCCAATAGTTCTGGAGCCTATTCAATGCCAAGAAACAATTGAATCCTTCCTCTTGATAATATTAATATGGTTACCTATCTTAATACCGAATTTTAATATTCCGAATATCATAATCCCGAAAACGTTTGGCCATTTTTTCATAATCCCGTTTTTTCAAATTCCGAAGTTTTATTTGCCATATAATCGCAACTCCGAATTTCATTTGCCCATTTTTTCATTTGTACGACGTTTTATAATCCAGACGAACGAGTTCCAGACACACAAAATCTAAATGCACAAAATCCGTAATCCATATGCACGAAAGCCAAATTTTTAAAACACAAATTTCTGAAATGCTACCAATGAAAACCAAGATTTTTTAAATTAAAATAAACGATATCCAGAAAAACTAAATCCTTTTATTTTAAATAAATTGTATATTAACCTGTCTGTAATGGGCAAGTAAAACAATAGCGAGTAGGTTCTGGCACTCGCCGGCCGCTACCGCGGCACGCTCGCTTCGCTCGCTCGGCTCGTGCGTGCGGGGGTCGCAGTTCTAACCTAACCTAACCTACTGAGTCGAATTTGACACTTAAACCTATCTGTAATAGGCAACTAAAACAATAAATTTACGGACTGGCAATTTTTATTTTCCACATTATTTCCATAAACTATTGGAACAATTACAAGGTAGGTACTTAACCTTAACCTGTCTGTGTGGCAGAGTGGGAGTCTGTTCTGGTTCGGGGGTCGCAGTTCTAACCTAAACTAACGTATATATATAGTTTAGTTGGAACACAATTGTATGGGAACCTAATAAAAATATAATGAAAATTTGGTAATAGTTAATTTAGAAAATGTTACGATGGGAAACAAAAAAAAAAATTCTAAGAATCTGGTATAACTATATTTGGATTATGACAATATGGGAAACAAAAAAATACTATTTGAAAATTTGGTTTTAGTGCACCTGTAAATTGATTCATCTGGGAAATCAAAAACGGAATTATAGAAAGTTGTCATCCATTACATCTGTCTTTTAAAAGTTCTACCAACCGTTTTCGGGGTTTTAAGATTCGGGTAACAGAAATTCGATATTTCAATAGGTTACCTATTAATATACGAGTACATGTACATACATTATATTTTTAGTTTTTATGGTGTACAGTAAAATTGAAGTCACTTAGGCACTAAGCTTAGGCACCTATCTTTACAAAGGTTGTCTAGAATCTGTTAAAGCGATAAGACTGACTATTGTACTTAAATTGTATTGTACGTTTCTTTGTGACTACAATAAGAAATAGGTTAACGACTTTTCTATATATTTAGTTTTAGGTACAACTAAAAGCTTTTTCATAAGGACATTTATGTAGTCAGCCACGAGAATTTTCATCTTCACCAGGCAAAGAGGCGAGCAGCCTCAATAAATCTATACTAATATTATAAAGAGGAAAAATTTGATTGTTTGTTTGTGTAGAATAGGCTCCGTAACTTCTGGACCGATTTAAAAAATTCTTTCACCGTTGGAAAGCTGCACTATCCCCGGATGAAATAGGCTATATTTGATTATGAAGTTCCCACGGGAACGGGGGTTACGCGGGTGAAACCGCGCGCGGGAAGATAGTGTTTTATAAAAAACAAACTAAGCAACGTGCGTAAGAGGCCGTGTGGCGTTTCTTGTGGGGCTTCGGGTAACTCCCAACGGCCCCGGTCGGTCAACCCCGTCAGCTGGGCCGTTGGAGAATTTGTGTGATTGAGTCTGGTGGTGTCAACCGGGACCATTGAGACCATTGCAGGCGGTGGAATTGAGGAATGATGACTTATACATTTTTATGAAAGTTTTGTGTAACTGTCGATTTACTTCACAGTTCGCTGGCCTCATAGACTTCGGGGGATCCTGCCGTTTCCCAAAAAACTTATCGCATAGTTTCATTTCCCAAAAGAATGCTTAGCAAATTTACATTTCGCATTTTATTCACTTGGTCAAATATTCATTTGACAAATTTTTACTTGCTCAAATTTTATTTAGTCAAATATACATTAAGCAAATGCTTTATTTTGTAATAAAAAAGCATATCTCAATAATCATTAATTATAAATAAAGTTAAATACATTAATTTCATATAAGTTACGTAGATTAGAACTGCTAGAAAAGTGGGTTAGGTTAGGTTAGCACTGTGACCTCAACAGAGCGCGAGCCGAGCGAGCGAAGCGAGCGTGCCGCGGCAGCGGCCGGCGAAGCGCCAGAATTGATTTGTATATCTTAAACCATATTTGACTAATATATGGTAAAATGAAACATTGCCATGTAATTATTTGCTAAACAATTAATTGCTAAAAATAGTTTTGCTAACTATAAAATTGCTAAAAGATGTTTATGCCAAATGTTTTTTTGCCAAATGAAAATTTGGGAAACATACTTTGGCAAGTGTCAAATTGGGAAACGTTTTTGGCAAACGTCAGTAAATCTACATGAGCGACAACTAAAAGCACTATAAAGAAGATGTAGCAGACCCTGTTACATCTGACCTACCCTGTTTTTGTTATTCTTGTTCATCCTAGGCTTGTTCGTAAAAAAACAGCGATAATATCATCGTGGCCGTGGATTCGATCCCCACGCCACACAAGATTTTTTTTGTAAAATTTGGATTTCTGTCCGTTTAAGGTCATGATGTCATCTTTAACAAGCGTAGATCAGGGAACGGGCAACAGCGTTTCACTGTGTGATACAATATAATCACAACTGCTGTAACTAACCCGCCTGCTAAACGTGGTGACTGTGGCAAATACCCTCCTCCGGGAGGAGGCCCATGTTCAGCAGTGGATGTTATACGGGCTGATGATGATGATGATACTACTACATCAGACCGCTCACGTCCACTGTTGAAAATGAGTCTCCTCTTCAACAGACCTTCACCAGCCCGGGTAGTAGAGGAATATTGCCATAAATACCACGCATGCCAGACGGATTGTAGATTGCAGTAGATGCTGAGTATCCTTGCGCTGATAGATGCTGCTACCCTTCCATCAGCTGTATGAACCTTTGTCGCCTCCTACGACACCCATGGGAAGACATAAGGTGGTTTATTCGAAGCCAAAACCACACGGCATTCTTCATAAGTGGTTTTCATTATTTACTATCGTTTATGGTACCTTTCTCTATTCGAATTCAATGAATCCATCTATGGTGTTTTATAGCAAACACTTGATAGATCAGAATCGATATCTACTTTACTCCGATAGTAATAAATAAGATGGGTGTATTTACCATGATGTATAGTCAGCTACATCGTCAACTGATTGTAGGTTAGATTGTTTGGACGTACCTACTTAAAAATAAAAGATAAACCTGTATTTTATATAACGATGAAATGAAGTGACATGTCCTTAGTTATTACTACATAGTATAAAACAAAGTCGCTTTCTCAGTCCCTATATCCCTATGTATGCTTAAATATTTAAAACTACGCAGCGGATTTTGATGCGGTTATTATAATAAAATCTTACTCGTTGTATTGCCCTGACAGAAATCATTCTTGCTTTTCATAATCTGAAAGAAATTGAATATTGGATATAGATAATTGACAGGGATTTTGAAATTGTCAATTAGTAATTAAAATCTTTAATCTGGGGGATTAATGATGTAATATACGGATGTTGATATACACACGCGCGTGCGCGGTTACATCCCCCTAACTTCCATTCCCATAAGAACTTCATAATTAAATATAGGCTATAGCCTTGCTCGATAAATGAGTTATTTAACGCTGAAAGAATTTTACATTTCGGACCAGAACTTTGATTGAACGCGCTAACCTTTAAAAAGCGGTCGTAGCCCAATGGCTAGGGCTTTGGACTTGTGATCTTGAGGTCGCCGGTTCGCACCCCACCATCACCCCACCCATTGGACTACCGACCGGCGTGAACCCACTCGTAACACAAGCATTTTAGCTTAGTACGAGGGTTTAACCAAAATACTCGTCGCTTTTGCAAAATTCTGCTAGTAATCTTTGAAAACAAAAAAACTCAGGAATATTAGCACGTTCAAGCAAACAAACAAATTCTTCAGCTTTATATATTAGTTTAACTAGATATAAATAATATTATAATACCCGTACACATTTCGATACATCTGACTGCACACAATACATTCCGGTAGATGTGTTCAAATTTGTTCTTACAAACTCAATTTTCTTATCTCCAGACAGAATAGAAAGCTGAGGTCGACCACAACACAATGTGTCAAACTAATTTGACACGTCGTTATCAACTAGCTGACTTGGGTTTTGGAGTTGAGCAGAAACACGGAGTTAAACGCAAAATATTGTCTTTCTTTCTTTCTAATGACACCGTGTTATTGACATGATGACGCTTTACTACAAAAGAAATAAGGCTATCATTTGTGCCTTAATACTAGTGAGTTTGAAAAACGTAACGATAATTTAAGTATCGCAATCAATTGTATGTATAGCGGGCTGAATAAAACAACCACCCTCTTCGGGGGAGATCCATGTTCAGCAGTGGACGTTATACAGACTGATAATGATGATGATTACTAATGTTTGAGGCCTGTAACAAGTTGCTTTATCCAAATGATATGTAAGTTTATACTGAAAGGTACTTCAAATGATTTATTCACATTTATCACACTACTAGTACTCATGTTAATCTGTCGTGTCAAGCTAAAACGCTTTGTATTCGTTGAAGTGGCAATGGGCAAGCCATATAGCACGGAGAACAGATGGCCGTTGGGGCCGAAAGGTTCTTGAATGGATACCGCGGCAAGCGTAGCGTAGGACGTCTACCAACACCACTACTAGATTGACGGATGATCTGGTTAAGGCCACGGAATCACGGTGAATGCAGGCTGCTTCTAGCCGCAACAACTGGAAATCTATGAGGGAGGCCTATCTCCAGCAGTGGACATCCTACATACGTTACGTTATATGTAGATAAACTCTGATGGTTGTACTGAAAGATACTTTCAAGTATATTTTTTTCTTAAAGATTTAACACATTATTGGAGTGTGATTAGTTCTTGTTAACCTCTCGTGCTAAGCTAAAATGCTTGTGTTACGAGTGGGTTCACGTCGTTAGTGCAATGGGTGGGGATCGCGCCGGCTACCACGTGATCGCAAGTCCGACACTCTAGCTATTGTGCTACGGCCGCTTATCAAATCAAAAAATATATGTCACGCCTGATGGGACTACTAAAAGGTACTTTCAAATGTAATTCTCTCATCATTTTCCCGTACATGTTATTAGAATGGACAGCGAAATTCGGACACCAAGCTACTTTGAATAGAGTTGTTAAAGTGATTTGGTCTCCTATTATTTATTTTTATTGAGCCCCGTATCTGCCATCTATAACAGTACCGGTGTAATTATTAACTTCTCTTTGATGGAATAGATTCGGCAAATATAGATAGCACTTACGTTCTAGAGTACGGATAGCAAAAAAATAGGGAAGCATGAGCGTTATAAAATTTAGAATGAATATTTCAAATGTTTGTATTTGTACTTTGGAAAAGAGTTGAGAGAACTTGGGAAAAGTTAAAAAAAATGATATGAAATGTGAGAAAATAACGTCATAACTATCGAGTGTAATAATAAAATAAGAGCTCATCATCAGCCCGTATAACGTCCACTGCTGAACAAGGGACGGAAGGCCTCATCCTGACGGAGGGTTTTTGCCATAGTCACCACGCTTGGTAACCGCAGTATTGTGTTGTAACATTCAAGGAAAAGCTGCTGCCAGTTTGGTTTTTAATTGTCATAGATGATGTTATAACAATCGGGACCAACGGCTTAACGTGCTTGGAAACAAGAGGTATTTAGATTAAATTCATGGCGAATAATTTATTGGTTTATAAGGGGTTAGTACGTATTGATCTCTTGTTTTGTATGGGGATAGTAAAGAAATTGGGGATATTAAAGAAATTGATGATATTAAGAAACAATTTAGGATTCTTTGAAGTGTTTATAAACGTAACACGGAATAAGTACTAAGAAAAAGAATGTTATGAGAGTGAATGAAGCGAAAGATGTGTGTAGGGATCGTAGCAAGTGGCAGTCCATTGTCTCTGCCTACCCCGCTGGGAAAAAGGCGTGAGCTTATGTATGTATGTCCTTTTTCTATCAAGACAAAATCTATGCTCCTAATCAGCGTTTCTAATATCGTGCTGGAATTGAGATATCACACTTACGAAACCGATCTATAATCAAACTCTTGTGTTTTATGTAACTTGCATAAAATGTTCTCAGTGCTCCATTTTTTTTGCTGTCGTTACTTGAGCCGCTGGACGCATTCGCGTCAGAGCACGTAAGGAGATGGGCATGACATGCACAACCTCCGCATCGCCACTGACATTACTTCATTAAAATTCTATTAACGGAAGCATTCTCCACACTTTACCAACAAAACGACGTAAAAACCATCTCGTGACAAAAGAAAAAGAATTCTAAGCTGTATTAGTAAAGCTCTATTTCGCTAACCTGATTATGCATTGGTACATCGCGTGAATGTCATGAGATGTATATTAAGAAAATTGTACCTTATGCTCAAGTATTTTGGGTAAGTATTACGGCAGCAGAACTGGTGGTCAGTCAAGAAAATTTACAAGAGATGGACAGGTAGTTTCCACGTGATCGCAAATCGGGGATCGGAAGTCAATTGCGTAAAAGAGCGTGAAATAAAAAAAAAATGTTTTATACAGGGAAAGGTGAAGAGATTGTTTATTGGGGCTTTGTAATAAAAAAAAAAGTTTTGTAATGCAGTTCGGTTTTAAAAGTACCGTAGTGTAGACTGGGAGCGATTTTATTAAATTCTTTTGATAACGTTCATATACTGGATATTACACACATCATATATGATATAGGATTTTTTTTTTCATTGGATATAAAAGTTACAGAAGGCAGGTTGAGTGAAACATGAACACACTTTTTTATAAAAGTCGTTCGAATTATCATGACACCTGGCTCGGGAATTAAACCTTTCCATTTTGTCTAGTTTTAGCTACTGTTATGTTTAGAAGTTGTATTTATTAAATAGTCTTTTATTATGTTATTCAAGACGACAACGAAGACAAAAAAATTTTGACGTAGACAAAACGATTTTGCACACAGTACTACTTCACGTAGGTACATACCCAAAAACACCGCAAATATCTTAGAACAACAGATTATATACCCACCCTCCCGACCCTACTAAGAACCTTCCGATGCCCTCGTAGACCCGAAATCCTAGAGGCCCGCGAACTGTAAAGTAGAGCGACACAATACCTCAATCTCCCTGTCAGCGACTACCCTGAGCCGAGGACCATATCCCACAGGGTACGCCCTCTTGCGCAGGTTGCTTAGTTTGTAGTGTTTAAACTATTTATCTAGGCTGGAGCTCTGCTCGCCTTTATGCCGGGTGAAGTAGCAAAAGCCTCGGGGCTAGCTACAACAACTACAAAAAAAAGATCATACTGTTTTCGATGCCCACACATTTTCCGATGCCATCGTATACTCCAATTCCGAGAGACCCGTGTCACAAAGGGTGTAAGTTGCACACAACTCCCTTAAAAAACTAAGGTCAGCTACTGCCCTAAGCCGAGGTCCTACTCCCGCATGCACCCGCCCTTTTGCGAAAATTCCTCAGTTTGTTGTTTATAATCCATTTCATAAGGCTGAACCCTGCTCGCCTATATGCCCGGAGAAGTAGAACAACATAAACATCCCTCCGAACAAAAGACCTGTTAACGCTTATCTACATAAGTTGTCAACGAAAATTTAACACAAATTTATAATTTCATAAAACCTCGCCAACAATTTCTATCGGTCGCACTTTTCACTAAGTTTGGAGCGCGGCGTTGGCCGGATGGGGTTGCTGGAGAAATCAGCATAAATCTTCGCCAGCTTGGCAAGACGCGGCGGCATAGTGCCAACGCTTCCGGTGCCCAAGTTCGAATCCAGATCTGGAATATTTACACAACATAAATCTTTTTATTGTTGATATATTGTTTGTGGGTATTTTTGGGTTTTGTTGTATGTATACAACCTCCGTAGCGTAGCGGTATTTGGCTCGCTTTAAATCTCGGAGGTCGTAGTTTCGATTCCCACGCCGGACAAGAAATCTTTGTGTTAATTCTAAGATTTCTGTCCTGGTTGGTTGAGGGACTACCTGACTACCTTATTACCTAGACTTAGATTGTTATAACATCATCTATAATAATCATATATCAAGGAACGGGCAGCAGCGTTTCCTTGTGTGGTACAACATAATACTGCGGTCAAATACCCTCCTTCGGGAGGAGGCCTATGTTCAGCAGTGGACTTAAGTACGGGCTGATGATGATGATGTTGTATGTATGGGTATCAGGTATAATAAAATAATAATAATAATATTTATTTCTCATTAAAGTTATATAATTTGGTTGGAGTTCCTAGACCTCACACTAGGATTCCCTTGTGTCGTGAGGTCCAGGCTCTTTCGTTCCGTTCACAAGAAATAATCTTATATTAATTACAAATGTTATTAAGACAGATCACAATCGTTAGTATTTTTAAAAGTGTGTGTGTATGTTTAAGGACATTTCATGTTGGAAGAACACAGTTTTAGGTAGGATAGGGTTTTCAGGCTTCTATTCTAATATGACTTAAAATGGCTTAATAAATACATTAAAAAAGTAATGGATGTTCCACGTTTAAATCGAGGATGTTCTTAAGAAAGGCCGAAGGACATGCATGAGGAGATTAATTAATGTAAAAGTGGCGAAAATGGTATGTCAAGATCGTAGCAAGTGATTTCAGCCATATTTTTTTTTGTTTTTTGTCCGCGGGTAATTCTTTTACGTTATATCACCGCCGCCGCTGCAGCGTATTCGCGCGCTGGCGGTGGAGTATGTGGGACTCGCCCTCTCCATAGCGTGGTATGCTAACTCATACCACGAGGAGAGGACCCTACACCACTAAAACCCCTCGGACACCCCTTCGATCCGCCATTGGCGGGTGTCGGGCACGCATAAGCAATTCGGCCCAAGTGGTATCTGCCTAGCCTACCCCTATGGGAAAGAGGCATGAATGTTTGTATGTATTAGAAAGGAAACTTACAATATCATTGAATACTTATTGAATGTATGTTGGATTTGTATAAGATCAAGCTATAAATCATTTAAATTAGGTATAAGGATTATAAATGTGTATCAATTGTTCAAAAACGACTGAATAGATATAGGCTAACGATTTGTTACAAAGTTTCATTAATTATGTATTAAAGTGATTTAAATGTGCTTTTAATATGAACGTAAGTATCTTTATATATATAATTCTACTGTACGTGTGTATGCCACTGAACTTCTCCTAAACGGCTGGACTGAATATTTTTTTTGTATGCGTTTGGGTGGCGCCCTGGCTGGTTTAGATTCACAAATCATATCTATACTAATATTATAAAGCTGCAGAGTTTGTTTGTTTGTTTGTTTGTTTGTTTGTTTGTTTGAACGCGCTAATCTCAGGGACTACTGGTCCGATTTAAAAAATTCTTTCAGTGTTGGATAGTCCATTTATCGAGGAAGGTTATAGGCTATATTTCATTTTCAAAAAAGTTGGGGATCCGTAAGAAAATTGCGTTTTTGTAACCCAAGGTGTAAAAGCGAAAACCTATTTATGCGTGCGCTGCAAAAACTATTGACAATAGAACAAAATGATGTACTACGGGTTTGTAGGTCTTATTAATATCTACAAAAAAGTCCACGAGAGCATATATCTAACTATCATATTTTAGTCACAATAACCGCTTTTATGTTCATAAAAAAATATTAAATCGTCTGAAGAAAGAAACTACGTTAAATGTATATCGTTATATTAATCCTTATCCAAATTAAGCATAATGTTATTAAGGGTATGTATGTAGAAGTAAAATACTTTTTGTTTTATTCCAATCGGACATTTCGTTGAGAAATTATCACGAGTATAAAAATCACGAGTATAAAAACGCAAGGAATTGGTACCTAATAAAGAGTTATTTGCCGTAATAGATAAAGCTGAAGAGTTTGTTTGCTTGAACGCGCTAATCTCAGCAACTACTGGTCCGATTTGAAAAATTCTTTTAATGTTAGATAGCCCATTTGTCGAGGCTATATTTTATTATAAAGTTTTTATGGGAACGGGAGTTACGCGGGTGAAACCGCGCGCGGAAAGCTAGTATATTATATAGGTTAATATATTATCATGCAGGACGTCTGTCGGGTCCGGGTTTTTTTCTATAATTTCAATGTTAACTTTGTAAAGCCTACGTCATAATAACTGCGTGCCAAATTTCACCGCTATCGGTTCACAATATTGCATGAGTCAGATAGATTAATTAAAGAAATTTTATAACTACAAAACCAACGACTAAACGGCGTTTTACCACAAAAAAATATCGTTACGGAGTTATAACAACGTCAATACTGTAACATTCGTCCAAAGAGGATGAATGTTAAAGTTGCATGGAAGTATGCATACGGGATAAAATGCTTGTAGAACCTACTTTTTATATGCACTAAAATCATACTAAATTTCATTAGAGTCCATCACCATCCAGCCGTCTACAATAAAATTTAAATATCTTCTGAATTTTTTGACCGCCACCAATTTTATTACATCTATATTATGACTAAGCTTCTTTTTTTTAATTTGGCTCTATTATTTCACTTAATTACCTTTTCGTGAGCGGGAGTAAATGCTTCATGCATATCCTCTGGAGGAGCGAAAACACCCCGCATCGCAAAGACTAGCTCTCCTCTTTGTTTCGAAGCACGCTAGCCGTGTCGTAGGTAAGGCCCCCCCTCTAAAATCTTCCGGGTGCTCCTTAGAACTGCCGATTTTGTGAAGGTACCAAGTTTGCACTTATCTAGTACCCTAAAGCACGTTAAGCCGATGGTCCCACTTATTATAACGTCATCTATAACAATTTTATACCAGGGAACGGGCAGCGGCGTTTAATTGTATGTTGCAACATAATACTGCGGTTAACAATTGGCCTGCCAAGCGTGTCTATGGCCCTCCCTCGGAAAAAGGTTCTTGTTCAGCAGTGGACGTTGTACGGGCTGATGATGATGATGATGATGGAGACCTGTTCACCTTTAAGCCCGATGAAGTAGCAAAAGCCTACATAAATTTGTCCGAAGAAAATAATCTTTGGATCTATGTCCATTTTCAGTTTAAGAAGTATCCGTATGTTGCCTTGACAACGTAAACGTTAGTGTTACTGGCCTCCTTCCTATTTATAAACAAGCGCAAAAAACCGCCAAGTGTGGAAGTTCTGTTAAGCGACGCTAGACCGGTTTATGTGAGAAGGAGGCAGTAGTTTAATACTAGTAATAGTAGTAATTTTTAATTATAACCAAAAGTTTATCATTTAACTAGCTTCCCGTGCGCCTTTTGACTCGCGTAGCTCCCTCTACCGTGGGAACTTCAAAATAAAATATAGCCTATAGCCTCCCTCACTAAATGGGCTATTATAATATACTAGCTTCCCGCGCGCGGTCTCACTCACGTAACTCCCGTTCCCGTGGGAACTTCATAATTAAGTATAGCCTATATTAATCAATGATAATGTAGCATTCAAATGGTGAAAGAATTTTTAAAATCGGTGCAGTACTTTTCGAGCCAATTCGTTACAAACATACTTACATACAAATCTTTCCTCTTTATAATATTAGCATAGATAATATTTTATTTATCGCTAACAACGGCAATCAGCCCTTCGGGAAAATCTTATGTGATCCCATTGGTGGTAAAAATATGAAGGCTAATTAATATGTATTTTAATAACTACCTAGATAGAACTAGTCTATCTAGAAAAAAAAAACAACTAAATGTTTTATTTAGTGTCAGGACTAAATTTTCTGTTTACAATGGTGAAATTTGATGGCGTGAATAAATTCAATCTTCTCTGATTAATTTTACTATAATATTCTTATTCGTTCTGTGAACCCTGTATTGTTTGAAAATATATTTGTTTAACCATGCATACGATGTAAATGCGTAAAAAGGGTTAAAGTAAGAATCAAAAAAGTTACTGTCATTAGATGTATCTTGGAGTTAAATAAAAAAAGTTGTCGAAATTTAAAATAAGAATATTTTCAACATTTCCTCTACACGTGAACAACAAAGTAATAAGTGTGTTTTACTATTGTTGCTTGTTGCTATTCCGCATAACAACATCCACAATTCGGAATTCCCCGGTCATGTTACACTTACTCCTGCGCACATTTCAGACGTATTATGTTAAATGGCACTACAATTACATACCTAATGTACGAATAGAGACATAAAGTTATAGTTAGGTTATAATTCAGATCTTCTGATGAAATTTTACACCCTTAAGTGATTGCAGATGTTTTTTGTAGTAAGTAAGGAGAATATAATGTTGTATACATCTCACATTAAAAGGTTGGCATATATTTCGGAAGCACCTTATAAGACTAGCTGTAACCTGCGACTTCGTCCGCGTGGAATAGTGACTTTGACAATCGACATCCCCCACTTTCAACCCCCTAAACCCCTATTTTCGCGATAAAAATTAGACTATGTCCTTTCTCAGGTTTTACACTACAATTCTATGTACCAAATGGTTTTATGTACCGAATTTCACTAAAAATCGGATCAGTAGTTTTTGCGTAAAAAGGCGACAGATAGACAGACAGAGCTAATGTCGCATTTATAATATTAGTAACGATAAATAGATGGCATCATCGTCGCCATTCCCAGACGTATTTTAATAAGATTGATAAATTTCGAAGACTCGTTGGGTTCTATCGTAGCCGAATGATTAAGGCAGATCATCATGCTCCTGCCTTTATCCCAATTTATTTGTGGTCTCCTCTATTAGCCGCCATCTTGACAGTCAAGGGGGTGACTGTCGAGATGGCGGCTAACCTAAGATATAGGGCTATACCTAAGATGCAGGTTTGAATCCTGCCGGTGGTCTTAATTTATTAATCTCAATTATAAAATTTATACACTATTTAAGATATAAAGATTTGTATGTCTGAGTCTGACCAAGTGTTTTATCGAGGTCTCTTGGTTAATTATTATACAGGGTGTCCCAAAAGCTTACGTAGCTGGGAAGGGGGGTGATAGGGATGGTTACAAGGGTCACCAGAAAAATATAAAAAATTCCCTCTGGGTGTTTAAAAAAATAAATGGCATTTTTTAAAAGACTAAAAATTTTACACCTTGTGCTAACTGTACCTTCAAATATGGCTGTATTTAAAAAAAATGCTGTTATGTAATCTTCAATAACAACAAGGTCATCAACATCAACATAAAAAATAACAAGGTGTAAAACTTTAAGTTTTTTAAAAAATGCCATTTTTTTTTAAATACCCAGAGCGGATTTTTTTTTTTTTCTAGTGACCATTGTGTCCACCCCTGTCACCCCCTTTCCCAGCTACTTAACCTTTTGGGACACCCTGTATAAAGTAGGAAGGTAGGTACTTTAATTATTTATGGACATTAAAGTATATGTGAACTAAAAATGAAATTAACAACTATTTTATATAGGTATCATAAACGTCAAAACTACTAAATAGTATTGCATGCACGGTCCCTGAAAACATAATGATAAAATAAAAATAAATACAAAGCATTATTTGCTGTTTTGAAAACGTAAAACCTACATGGCATACAACCTCCGTGGCCTAGCAGTCATCATCAGCCCATATAACATCCACTACTGAACATGGAGGAGGCCCATGTACCAGAATCCACGGGGGGCTCTCCTAGGGTAGGGATTGTGCCATAGTTACCACGCTTGGTAGGCGGATTGGTACACAAAACGCCCCTAAGAAATCAAAGTCATAATTCCTCAATCCCCCCACCAGCGAACGTCCTGAGCCGAGGTCCAAGTCCCACAGGGGATGCCCTCTTGCGCAGGTTGTTTAGTTTGTGTACCTTTAATTATGGCTAGAGCTCTACTCGCCTTTATGCCCGGAATCGAACCGGCGATCACAAGTCCGACGCCCCTAACTATTGAGCTACAGCCGCTGTAGGAAAGGGATGGGCAAGATCGAAGATAGAGAAGTCGTTATTGTGGACTTATTGGGTGTTTTAGTGCTATCGAACGTTTATAAATAATGTTTTCAAGAATCTTCCTATAACAGGATTATAAGCCGGTTATTACTTATTATGAATAAGATTGATAATGTAAACAGAAGTCGCAGCCCAATGGCTAGGGGCGTAGGACTTGTGATATTGTGGTCGCCGGTTCGATCCCCACCCATCGCTCTACCAACATGACTCGTAACACAAGCATTTTAGCTTAGCACGAGGGGTAAACAAGAATACTAGTAGACTGCAAAACTCTGCTAGTAATCTTGACAAAAACAAAAATGGCCAACCAAAAAAAAAAAGGTTTCTTGTCTATTCCGCACTAAGCTATGTAGAGCATCGCCAAACATGATAGTATGAAGATAATTAACTTTTTTTATTGCGCACGCGCTATTTTGTCAGTCTTTCATCTAGCTGCTGTAGTTAGTGTGATTAAATAGGTATAAAAACTGGCCAAATGCGAGTCGGACTCGCGCACGAAGGGTTCCGTACTATTTTTAAGCGTCTACCAGTTTTCGTTATAGGTATCGAGCAAAAAAGGGCAAAAAATAAAAAAAAACAGTTTGTTGTATGGGAGCCCGCCTTAAATATTTATTTTATTTTTAGTATTTGTTTTTATAACAGAAATTCATCATCTGTGAAAATTTCAACTGTCTTGCTATCGCGGTTCTTGAGATACAGCCAGACAATGAAGTCTTAGTAATATTTCCCGTTTTTACCCTTCGAATACGGAACCCTAAATACATATATATATATATATATTGAGTATATGAGACGACTAAACATGTATTTGATTACAGTATTGAAATCTATTTCTATACATATAATACAACTGTAGAGGTCAAATGTCTGTACATAGAAAGAAAACGTAAAAACCGAGTCAGACATAATAGAAGTAAAATAGAACATTCAGATATTTTTTTGTTTCTGTCTGTTAGTACGGGCTAACCTCCGAAACTGTTGCACCATTTTAAATGACATTTTGCATGGTGGTACCTTACATCCTCGATCATTATTTTAAATACTTTTTAATCACACAAAACTATTGAGCTCCCCTAGTTTTTTTTTTTCGGACGGACATATTATTTTGTTAGCTCCGAGGCTTTTGCTACTTTACCGGGCACATAGAGTTCCCCTGGGATAGTTCAAAACCGAAGGAAGAACAACCACCACGCGGATAAAGTCGCGGGCATCAGCTAGCAATTAATAATGATCTTAAGACTTGACCGAAACCACACTTCCTCTTGCGGATCTTCTGACAGAGGTTTCTTTTGAAATAAGCAGTACCTGCGCGCGGTTTCACCCGCGTAACTCCCGTTCCCGTGGGAAATTCATAATAAAATGAAGGGTAATTTTCAAAATCGGCACATCAGTTTTTGAGTTTATTCATTACAAACATACACACAAAAATACAAATCTTTTCTCTTTATAATATTAGTATAGATATGATTCTTTTTTATATTTGTTTTGTTGTTCGTTTTTTCATAAATTAATGGTGTGGATATATTATTTACTAGCTTTTCGCTCGTTAACAACTAAACTCAAAATAATTTAAACTTATAATGAGTAGAGGAATTAATAATAATAATAATATAAATAATATAAGTATATATAATCATTTTATTTCAGGCATCGGAGGCCCATAGAATACAATACATACAATAATCTTAAACAGTAATAAACTAATACATATTTTGAGAATAAGACAATTGAGAATGAGAAGAAGTGTCGGCGTCGTGTTTCGCTGACTGGTGTCACGTAGCTGGCCACGAAACCGGCGAAACATAACACCCTTCGGCCAAAACTCTTCTTTGAGGACCTTCTCAAGATACTGCGTCGGAACACGCACCACGAACGACTTGAAGTTCGTTTTGTGACGCGGCTCCAACATCTCGACCCTCAAAGTCTAGTTGGTCTTCACCTGTGTGTACTCCACGACCTCTTCAACATTCGTGGATTGATGCAGTCTTGACACGTACATCAGCGTTGTCGGTACGGCTGGACGCAACAGCATGTTGGGTCCTGCCAGCACAGTACCACACTGGTTCCGAAAAGTAGGCTTCTAAATTAATTAATGACAAGCTGATGAACGGGACTTCTCAGTCTGTAATATTTTACAATATGCTACCTGTTGGTTATCTTGTTTAATTCATAAAATAAGAATAATTGAGTAACATTGTGATTCTGACAAGGGTATGTAAATACCTAAGTGCTGAATAAATGTATTATTTGATTATTGACTCGATATAATTGGCTGCGGTAATAGAATAGCCTAAGTAATGAGCGTAATTTTCTTCTACGCTCTCTTAATGAAATTAGATTTAATATTCACTTGTAATTTAAAAAATAAACAATTTTAACACTCTGTAACATACAATTTTCATAGTAAAATTCCGAGCAAAAGAAAGTGAATAGAATATATATATCTATACAAATAAATAAAGATGAAGTGTTGTAAGGAAAAAACCCGTTTTTACTAAATGCATATGAATTAATGTATATATAGTTTAATTTAACAACAAAAACACATTTTTTTATCGTCTGTCTGTTTGTTCTCTATATTTTTACTAAGGGCTAAACCGATTTTGAATGGACTTTCATTGTGTTTTCCTTATATCAGGTAAGATATTTTCATATTCTTGTTTGTTTTGTATATAATATTGTATGTTTTAAAATATTTATGTTTAAATATAATGTTCATTATTTCAGCCACACATTTAAGTTATTATTTGAAGATTATAATTAGAACATATTATAAAACAACATTTAAAGCTACTATTTACAATATTTTATCAAAGTATATTTTATATTTATTAGGATAATTGAAAATATCTATTTTAATGACAATTAGGGTTTTAAAATAATTTAAATCAAATAACAACACTGTGGTAGTAAAAAAAAGGATTTAACAAATAATGAAGTTATGGGCTTCATTACATACGTAATAAATACATGTATATGTTACCGGATATGTATGAAATCTAGGAATTGTACACAATTCCTAGGAAATATATACCCTTCCGAGCCTACTTAGGAAATGTGTCAAATAATGTTTCAAAGATTCCTTAATACACACATTTCCTGTGAAATGTATGTATTTCCTAGGAATTGTATATAATTCCAATATCGTATCAGGAAATGTATAAAAAGAATGCTTTCTGTAATAAAACATGTTGCTTCAACGAGAATAATATTTTTTATTAATACAAATAGGTAACAATCATACCGTAAAATATGATTAATGTTATCTTACCAATTAAAGCTTAAAAAATCAACTAGGTATCTATTAACTTTTAAGGTGCATTTATCGGAAAATCACTGTTACCAGAAACTAATAAGAATCATATGTTGATCAACCTAGTTAGTTGATAAACGAGGTTTCGGGTGGTTATAAAAAAAATAACCTAAACCTACCCATTGATATTTTCGATTGCTATTTAGGAAATGTATAGATTTCCTAGGAAATATGTCTAATATAATTTATTTCACACATTTCCGGGCGATTTTAGGAATTACATACATTTCCTAGGAATTGTATACAATGACGGATTACATACATTTCCGTTAACATATACACAAAAAAAGTTAGTCAACTAGTTACATTACCATTCAACACAAAATACCGGCACTTACTTAATTTACTACAAGCAGTAAAACTGAAATCTTACTAAATTAATATTAATTATTTCATATTATAAATTAGTTTCTCATTCGTGAGTCAGTTGTACTGGATTTTTACAAATTCTGTATAAAAATTATACTATACATTTGAAATAAGTAAATGGATCTTAATTTGCTATCTAAGAGCAAAGTATGCGATAACGCTGGGTTCACATCTTGTGTTTCGGCAATACAACAAAACTTTGTTAAGTATTTCATCATCATCATCAGCAACAGCCCGTTTACGTCCACTGCTGAACATGGGCCTCCTCTTAACAGACCTTGGCAAGCCAGGATATTGCCATAATCACCACGCTTGGCAGACGGATTGGTGATCGCAGTAAGATGTAAACCTTGAGCTAATAGATGCTGCTGCCCATCCATCAGCCATATGTCCCTTAGTCGCCTTTTACGACACCCATGGGAGGACATGTTAAGTATTTAAATATCATATACTAGCGGACCCGACAGACGTTGTCCTGCATGATTTACATATATATAATATACATATATATGATATGTGAATCTAACCATCCAGGGCGCCACCCATACGCATACCAAAAAAAAACATTCAAATCTGTCAAGCCGTTTAGGAGGGGATCAGTGACATACACACGTACAGTAGAATTATATATATAAAGATAATCCACATAATATCCTGGGTGACAGGTTCAGTTCATTGCTTGTTAAGTAGTTGCAGGTATGTTTTTCGTACCGGGAATTTTTTTTTTAATCAAATATTCATACATAATATATAAAACTAAAAGTAGCTAATTAAATATAAAACTAACTTATAAAATACTAATATTCTACATCACAACCTCCGTAGCGTAGCGGTAATTGGCTCGCTTTAAAAATCTCGGAGTTCGTGGGTTCGCTCCCCACACCGGACAGAAAATCTTTGTGTAAATTCTAAGATTTCTTTCCGGGTCTGGTTAGTTGAGGGACTACCCTCCGTGCCTCAGAAAGCACGTTAAGCCGTTGGTCCCGATTTTTATAACATCATCTATAATAATCGTATATCAAGGAACGGGCAGCAGCGTTTCCTTGTGTGTTACAACATTATACTGCGGTCACCAACCCGCCTGCCAAGCGTGGTGACTACGGCAATACCCTCCCTCGGGAGGAGGTCCATGTTCAGCAGTGGACGTTATACGGGCTGATGATGATTCTACATATATTTTTCTTGGCAATGTTCCCAGAATGCTGGCAGCATTACCACGTTGAATGGCAATATTCCTTATTATTATGGCAAAATCAAATATGAATTCTTGGCTGGTTCAGAGACCATTAAAAAGTTTTTAAGTTTATCAGACAGAGAAAAAGACGCGGCGGAGGACTTTGTTTTACCCGCGTAACTCTGTTCCAGTGGGTCGAAGCGTGATTTCTTGTAGTCTATATGTTAATCGAGCTTATTAACTATCCCCGTGCAAAGTCTCAACCATTCAGTAGTTTGTACGTGAAAGAGTAACAAACATCCATCCATCCATATTTACAATTTTAGTTGGAATACCTTCCCGCGCGGGTTCCCCCGCGTAACTCCCGTTCCCGTGGGAACTTCATAATTAAATATAGCCTTTGTTACCCGGGGATAGTGTAGCTTTCCAACGGTGAAAGATTTCTTTAAATCGGTCCAGTGTTTTCGGAGCCTATTCAATACAATCAAGTCTTTCCTCTTTATAATATTAGTATAGATGTAGTGATTTATATTTATTAGTTACTAGCGGCCCGCCCCGGCTTCGCACGGGTGGACTTTTATACCCTACCCCTGCCCTACCCTACCCCTACCCTAACCCTATCCTACTCCTACCCTCCCCCTACCCTACCCCTACCCCTATCCTACCCTACCCCTACCCTACCCCTACCCTACCCCTACCCTACCCCTACCCTACCCCTACCCTACCCCTACCCTACCCCTACCCTACCCCTACCCTACCCCTACCCTACCCCTACCCTACCCCTACCCTACCCCTACCCTACCCCTACCCTACCCCTACCCCTACCCTACACCTACCCTACCCTTCCCCTACCCTACCCTACCCCTACCCTACCCCTACCATACCCCTACCCTACCCCTACCCTACCCCTACCCTACCCTACACCTACCCTACCCTACCCTAACCTACCCTACCCCTACCCAAGTATCTTATGTCCTTCTCCCAGTTCTTAGCTACCTCCCTACCAATTTTCAGCCAAATCGGTTCAGCCGTTCTTGAGTTATAAATAGTGTAACTAACACGACTTTCTTTTGTTTTTAAAATGTAGGTATTCTGCTATTCGGGACGGAAACAAATCCAACAAATCAAAAACCATGGCAATCGGTCCAGCCGTTCTCGAGTTATAAGTGTTGTAACAAACACGACTTTCTTTTATATATATAGAAGATATATTTTTATTGAGTTGTGTATCCGCCTTAATATGACAACCAAATTAAAATCGTCTACAAAATTGAGGTAGTAGGTATTACGTATGAAGTAGACATTAGTTTTTTATGTCTAGAGTCGGTCATTAATTTCCGATTATGTCTGCAGACAAAATGTACGGTTATCCGTCTGTGTGTCATGTTTCATGGCTGTGAGCAAGCTGAAAGCATAACATATGTTGTGAGCTAAGTTTAAGACTTAGTTACTTACTTTTACTCATACATAAATTCACGCCTCTTTCCCATAGGTAGGCAGATAGGCAGAGTAGTAGTACTTACTATTGTAGTTTTTACATTTTATCTATACTAAGAGGAAAGTATTGAGTATGAATGTCGATGGCCAGGGCCGGATTTAAGGGAGGGCATCCAGGACAACTGCCCCGGGGCCTCCACAAAACAGGGCCCCCACAATAGAGATTTAAAATCTTACAAATTCTAACGAGTAATCTTTAAAACTTTTCTTTTATCTATTTTTTCGATGTTGTACCTTTACATACAGAACTTTACTGAATCATGATTAATGTAAATAGTTCTTAAATATTGTAATAACGGTTATTCATGTATACTTGTTCACTTAAATTTGACAATCAGTAAAATGTCAGAATTCAAATCGTCCTAAAAAGTAGGTACATACTTCAAACTACAGCAGTAGAGGGATTAGGGAAACTAATTTGTGGCCATCGAGCCTCTTCTCCTTTGTTGCCCCGGGGCCTCCGGACTTCAAATCTGGCCCTGTCGATGGCATAAGCATAAGAGTAGGGGCATAAGAGTAGGGGAGACCAAGGAAACGATGGATGGACAAGTCCGTTCTGTAATTTTTGCGTGAAAGAGTTATATATTCTTACAAACTTTCGCGTTTATAATATTAGTAAGTTTATTGTCTATGTATATCCTGTCTATGCCCTTTCACGCGACTAAATAAAATAAAATAAAATAAATAAATAAAAATCATTTTTATTTACGTAAACCAATATAATTTACAAGTGCCTGTAGCACTTGTAAATTATCAAACATTATTTGAAAATTAATTATTATTTATCTTAAATTACATTTGTTGTTTGTTTATAAACCTATTATAATTACTTATTTATAGTGAAATTAATTATTAAAATTAATGTATATTGTCGCTAGAGACGCAAAATGCTTGTTCTGTCTATGTTATGCCAAAACAATTGTCATTATTTGGGTGGACTATGAGCATATAACGACGGACGCACTTTAATGCTGCCACCGGATCCAATGCGCCCCAACTGAGAAGATCCGGCGAAACAAACTCAGTGGGTTACTCTAACACCGGTTTCAACACGGCCCACATGAGGCGATCCAGCGAAACATACTCAAATGGGCAATTACGCGGGGTTTAGGTCCAGTTATTTTAATGTATATTTTAGTAGGCACACACATTTATTGCCCAAACGGTTGTCTTGTTATTGTTGTCTAACAAAATATACTCATTCTGTTCAAGCAAGTAACGAGTTAATTTCATTAAACTAAGTCATGGTACCTATTGTATAATATTACTTAAGTTATAACAGATAATCTTGTATATTGTGAAATTAAAAATACGAGATACTTTATATGGTAACATTATTCACTTATAAACAACGCTTTTGTTTAAAAAACAGGTGTCCACTACAGTATCGGGAGAAAATATAGAACGGATGAGCCCGCTGTTCCTTAGCCACCTAAATCCATAAAAAACCAACAAAAATAAATCGTTTTCGAACGAGTTCAAACTTTGAATATCGAACATCTGCGTCCGCGCCGATTTATCTCCGTTTTCCGCTCGCGCGCCAATTTGCGATACTTTCCGATCAATAGACAAACGTTCTTATTTCTGATTGGTTTAATTTGCATGTTGTTTGAATGCTATTGGTTGTAATAGTCCCGAGGCAATGTAGTAGAATTATGTGCGCTATAGTCACGGTGTGCTATTAATGCATACAACCTATATTTATGATGCGTTATCAAATTATAGGCTTTTATAGTCTATGGTAAACATAGAATCGGAATTTATTACATTGTAGCTGTGGAGGTTCAATTACTAGAAGAGACATTTATATATAAACCAAAAGCGAATCGTTGTAAAGTGAAAAACCATTCGTATTTTATTTTAAATTTGTTTGATTACACTTGGAACTTAGTGGCAATGGAAGATTTTTTTTCTGGTGATCATGTGCGTTGGGCTTTACAACAGTTACCTACAACCGTAGATTTCCTGGTAGCTGTGCAACAGAATCTATGAGCTCACATTTTAGTGCGATCACCAATTTGTTTGCAAAGAGTGGTATGGCACAATACCCTATACAACGACCCTGTTTTGCCAAGGCTTACACCTATCCGTCACGGATACTCCCGCACTAGGGAAATTAATCCTGTGTCTCAGGGGACTTAAAAACACTCAATTCACGGACACAAAGCACACAGAACTCAGAACTCACAATTATTGTCCCAGGTGAGAATCGAATCCAGAACACCAAGTCCCAAAAACAACTATCGTAACTACTGAGCCTCCGGTGCCATCAAAAGTCAAATGTATAAAAACTACGCATTTCTTATCCCATTTTCACAAATGTACCAACAATACTAAGTAATTGAAACACCCAAACAAGTGTTCTATAAAATTGTAGTGAGATTAGACCACTAAGCCGTTATGTTCGGAGCGGATAAACACTTATTATTCAATTCGTTCAGCTTCAGATAAACTGTTGTACTGCATCTTACTTTCTCGTTTAACGTTTTGTATTAGTAGTTATTAACTACTGGTATATAAAGTTTGTACGGCATGTAAGCATTGCCTTTGAACGGGACAATGCTGCCAGTATTCTGGGAATTGCTTAGCAGGATTTTGAAGTCCGGAGGCCCCGCGGCACAAATTAGTGTCCGTCTAAAAGTGTAAAAAAATCGAAGTATGTACCTACTTTTCAGTACGATTTGAATTCTGATATTTTACTGATTTTCTAATTTAAGCGAACAAGTATAGATGGATAACTGTTATTACAATATTTAAGAACTATTACATTAATCATGATTGATTGATGACGACAAAGTGCTGTATGTAAAGATACAACACCGAAAAAATAAATAAAAGAAAAGTTGTAGGGTTTACCTGTCAGAATTTGAAATATTTCAAATATCTATTATGGGGACCAACCCGTCTGCCAAGCCTGGTGAATTTGGCAAATACCCTCCCTCAGGATGAGGCCCATGTTCAGCAGTGGACGTTAAACGGGCTGATGATCATGATGAAGCAGAGAAACCATGCAGGAAAAGTAGTTAACAGCTTTGATCGCACCGTTGAGTGTTAGATTAGAAATGATACCATTAAAATGCATTTAAATAACCTTAAATCCAACATATCCTATTAGAAAATAAAATTCTCCATTAAATGTACACCTGCCAAAAGCCTAATGAAGAACGTGCATCAAATAATATAAAAAAGAAGAAAGTTCTCGAGTTAATCACGACAAAGCTGGGTCAGACGTCAATTATGTAACAAACTACATTTAACTAGATTACAATGAAAGTCACACCTTGATAGTGTTACCAGATTTCAAAATGCTTAAGCATATTTTGAAGTAGGAATGCTATTAAGCTAATCTCGTAAGGATATCACCATGACTATGATAAAAATCTGTCCGCTACTCAGCCATTATTATGCATGCGAAAAATATTTTAAATATGTCAGTTTAAGTTAATGTAGATTCAATAATACAGAAACAATAACATATGAAATGCGCTACAATAACCCTACTGTAATGATATTTTATCAAAATCTTATTCATATCGTATCGGGATTAGCCTCCAGCAATGATCGAATTGGTGGATGTAAGCCTGCTTAAGTAATTTTGGTACAGTCACATTTCGTAGTAGGCTGAAAGTGCTATGGAGATTGGTTCCTTGGTCCGCGATTACTTGCGTTTGAGGCAGCACTCGAAGACTTTTAATAAGTAAACCTTTGGTAGTGCCAATTATTAAAAAAAGGTTAAAGGTTTTGCCAATTATTGTGATAATCATGTTATTTGTAAATTAAGCATGTTTTATACTATAAGAAGCATGCATTATACTAGATAAGACTTGCATCGGCGAATCGAATTACAACCATAGATACACCAAGGTATGGTTAAAATTCGAATAAGTTCATCAACAGATAGACATGATCCTTTCGAAGCAAGGAATAGATATTACTCGGAAAAGATCTGGAACAGAGCCTTAGCAATACGCCCGCCCGAAGTATACACCATCAGTTTGAATATCTTTTTAAAATCTTAACATAAAAGCTTTACAACGACTCTCTGTTTTTTTTTTATCGCCAAATTGCTAGCGGCCTCACTGCACCTCGACGTTAACACCTATAAATTGACTGGCTAAATAGCTAAGCGAGAGCAAAAAGTGCAAAGAGTTCAACCTATCAATCTAACTGAGGTTAAGGTCAAACAAACAACTAATTTGACGACGTTTGACGCAAAATGATGCAAAAACAACGTGTGAAATTACTTTATGATTTGTATAAGTGGTGAGAATAGTTTTTGTATTAAACTGACTGAGGGAATATATAACCCATCATATTTTGAACTTTATGTACTTGTAATAAAGATGAACACCAATAAATTCTAAACATACCCTCTGTCCATTTAAGGGTTTCACCCACGTAGCTCCCATTCCTGAAGGAAGTTCATAATAACATCCTTACTAATATTATAAACGTGAAAGTTTGTGAGTATGGATGGATGTTTGTTACTCTTTCACGCAAAAACTACTGAATGGATTTGGCTGAAACTTTGCACGGGGATAGTTAATGAGCTCAACAAAAAATCTCGCTCCGACCCACTGGAGCAGAGTAACGCGGGTAAAACCGCGGGGCGCAGCTAGTATAGCTTATACTATTTCTGGATAACGTAGCGTTTTAATAGTGAAAAAATAATAGTATTTTTTTCGATATGACACATGACAACCTCCGTAACGTAGTGTCAACCTCCGTAACGTAGTGACAACCTCCGTAACGTAGTGACAACCTCCGTAACGTAGTGACAACCTCCGTAACGTAGTGACAACCTCCGTAACGTAGTGACAACCTCCGTAACGTAGTGACAACCTCTGTAGCGTAGCGGTATTTGGCTCGCTTTAAAATCTCGGAGGTGGTGAACAGAAAATCTTTGTGTAAATTCTAAGATTTCTTTCTGGGTCTGGTTGGTTGAGGGATTACCCTCCGTGCCTTGGAAAGCACGTTAAGCCGTTGGTCCCGATTGTCATTGTTATAACATCATCTATAATAATCGTATATAAAGGAACGGGCAGCAGCGTTTCCTCAACATAACACTGCGGTCACCAACCCGCTACCAAGCGTGGTGACTATGGCAAATACCCTCTCTCGGGTGGAGGCCCATGTTCAGCAGTGGACGTTATACGGGCTGATGATGATGATGATGATAAGTAGTCCGAACACATCAAGTGTGACCTACTCTTCATCCTTAATAAATTCAGTTCAATATTCTTCTCAGACTTAAATATACTTTTCTCGTCTATTCTAACCACAGAAACCACACAGGCTATTAAGTGTATCATCATCATCAGCCCGTATAACGTCCACTGCTGAACATGGGCCTCCTCTCGCGGGAGGGCTTGGCAGGCGGGTTGGTGACCGCAGTATTATGTTGTACCACACAAGGAAACGCTGCTGCCCTTTCCTTGATATACGATTATTACAGATGATGTTATTATAATCGGGACCAACGGCTTAACGTGCTTGCCGAGGCACGTAGTGTAGGGTTCCTGGGAGGAAATCTTAGAATTTACACAAAGATTTCCTGTCCGGCGTGGGGATCGAACCCAAGACCTCCGAGATTTAAAGCGAGCCAAATACCGCTACTAATTGTACCTATGCTGTTTACTATCTTCTATAGGTATTGTAATGAATTCAATATCTTCTGACTGCACCGGTGGCTCAGTGGTTACGGAAGTTGCTTCTGAGACCTGGTGTTCTGGGTTCGATTCCCACCCAGGACAATTATTTGTGTGAACCACAAATAGTTGTTCTGAGTCTGGGTGTTCTTTGTGTCCGTGAAATGAATGTATGTAAAGTCCCCCGCGACACAGGGATTTATTTCCCTTATGCGGGAGTTGTCTTTTTAAACAAAAAAAAAAAAAAAAAAGAAAAAAGATCAATTTAAAAAAGATAAAATACCTACTATTTTATCTATTTTAAATTGATCTATCTGCCTATATATATATCTAATCTGCCGTGTGGTTTCCGGCTCAGAATAGACCACCCCATGTCCTCCCATGGGTGTCGTAAAAGGCGACTAAGGGACATACAGCTGATGGATGGGCAGCAGCATCTATTAGCTCAAGGTTTACATCTTACTGCGATCACCAATCCGTCTGCCAAGCGTGGTGATTATGGCAATATCCCTCTACGATCCTGGCTTGCTAAGGTCTGTTAAGAGGAGGCCAATGTCAGCAGTGGACGTAAACGGGCTGTTGATGATGATGAAATTGATCTAAATCACATGTAAATAATATTAACAAAAACAGAAATCAAACGCATTATATCGCCACACTGAACGGAGGACTATTGGCAGAAAGCATTGGCTCGCCGCCAGGGTTCGCTTGATGAATTTATGTGTAGCACAAGAAATGTATGGCGAGCTATTGTTCTATATAGTCTGGATTTAAATTTGATAAATGCGATTTAGTTTTTGTTGGTATTAAATGGACATTCGGTTTGTGATTCGTGAATGGATGCATTGTAAAAATGGGATTGGTAATGAATCTGTTGTGTATGTGTGTGTGTATGTATGTCCTATTTTAAACTTCCTTTTAATAAATACTAGCGACTCGCCCCGGCTCCGCACGGGTGCGATGCTGATGTATTATACATATAAACCTTCCTCTTGAATCACTCTATCTATTAAATAAACCGCATCAAAATCCGTTGCGTAGTTTTAAAGATTTAAGCATACATAGGGATATAGGGACAGAGAAAGCGACTTTGTTTTATACTATGTAGTGATAATCTAGTGGTGGGTTTAAACCAACCGTTAAAATAGTTAAAGGACGTTTTCAGCGTTAAAAGGATTATACAATTTCTATATGAATTAACGATATTATATGTTTGTAGGTCCCTTTCCCGTGGAAACTTTATAAATATAGCTTTTGTTACTCTAATGTATCTAAACTGCTTTTTAATGGTGAAAGATTTTTTTTAATTTTGGAGCTACTCAATGCAAATCAACAATAGAATCTTTTCTCTTTATAATATTAGTATAGACTAGTACTAAGATACACGGTTTTACCCGTGGATGTTACCTCGTTTTTGATACTCACAAATAATGTTACTTTCTACAGGTAAAGTGATTTTCAAAATCGGTTTAGTATTGCACAAACTTAACCTCTTTATAGTATTAAGTATAGATGATGATGATCTTTATAACAAAGTAGCTGTAGTATTTTACTAGTTCTGGTAGGAACTTCATAATTTTATATAGGCCTCCCTCAATTAATAGGCTATCTAACACTAAAAGATTTTTTTGAAATCGGACCAGTCGTTTCTGAGATTAACGCGTTCAAGCAAACATACAAATTAATAGGTATATAATTATGTCCTATTTCTGAAGTCATTAATCGCAAACGTTACAATTAAAAGATAAATATTTCATCATAGTATTTAATTAACAATTAATTTCGATAAAAAGCAGACAGATCCTGAAAACACCAGTAGTTAAGCGAACCACATCGCTACGCACCGATAATACGCGAGTATAAGTACAGGCGCACACTATAAATCCGTCAGTCGAATTGGCAAGTCGCCAGTGTGCGCCGCACTTAGCACTCTGTCACTTCTTACTCATAGACCTTATAAGAGCACTATTTATTTATAACTAGCTTCAAATGCTTGAAAGTGCTGTTATTTGAAATGTGTTTTGAATAAAAATCTTTACAATTAAGCATCATCAGCACGTATAGAGGTTTTTTGGCATAGTCACCACGCTTAGCAAGTGGGTTGGTGACAGTAATATTATGTAATAATAACAACGTTTATATTAAGAGCTTACTTACTGACACAAGACTAACAGACTTCTAGCACACCTGAAATAAATTTAAACATAATTTAATAGTAAATATTACCTATTTATAATTAATTTTATATGCATTGTGAATTTTCTTAACAAGTACATCATCATCATCAGCCCGTTTAAGTCCACTGCTGAACATGGGCCTCCTCTTAACAGACCTTGGCAAGCCAGGATAGTAGAGGGATATTGCCATAATCACCACGCTTGGCGGACGGATTGGTGATCGCAGTAAGATGTAAACGTTGAGCTAATAGATGGTGCTGCCCATCTATCAGCCATATGTCCCTTAGTCGCCTTTTACGACACCCATGGGAGGACATGGGGTGGTATATTCTAAGCCGGACACCACACAGCTTAACACACAGCGTAACAAGTACAAGTGTATGTAAATATAACCTAAGTGCTGAATAAAAATCGTTTATTTCATTTATTACATACTCAGCTACCAATTCCCTAGCACACAATTATTGCTACTGATGATGTTATAACGATCGAGAACAAAGGCAGTCCTTAAACTAACCAGATTTAGAAATTATTTATAATAATCTTAGGTTTTTCATCAAGATTTCTGGTCGGAGGGGGGATCAAACCCACGATCTTCAAGACTGAAACCACTAGTCCACCGATCCCGGGTCACTTCTTACTCATAGACCTTATAAAAGCACTATTTATTTTAAACTTGCTTGATTGCTGTTATTTTAAATGTCTTTCGAATAAAACGCTTTGGAATTATCATCATCAGTCCGTATAACGTCCACGGTTGAGAAATGATCATGGGCCTCCTCTCTAGAGAGGGCTTTTGCCTGAGCACCATGCTTGACAGGCGGGTTGGTGACCGCATTATTATGTAAGTGACATAAAATTAGGCACGTTAAATTGGCTTAAGGTGTCATCCGAGTAACTAAGGGTAGTATCTCAACCAACCAAGCATGGAAATAAATACCCGGTTTTACCTAAAGGTTTCCTGTCTGCCGTAGGGAACGAACCCACGACCTCCGTGGCTTATTGCGAGACTTAGGTACTTAGGTAGGTAGGTACCTACCGCTTCGTCACGGAGTAACCGTAAGGCAATGATTTTTTCTAATCATGCTTTCGGAACCTCAAGTAACAAGCGTTTGACAGCTGATAAGTTAATGACTACGTTGATATTTTTAAAGAAACTAGGCAGTATTTATAAAAACCATGCTGTTTAATCAGTAAAGTAGAACGACAATTGCATAAAACTCCCATAAAAATCGAAAAGTCATCAGTCCTCAGTCCCAACTCCTGCGTCCGCCCTAAGCCGAGGTCCAAATCCCATAGGCGGCGCCCTCAGGCCACCATTGGAGAGGTCGCTTAGTTTGCAGTTTTTAAACCATTTATTAAGACTGGAGCATTACTCACCTTTACGACTGGTGAAGTTGCAAAAGCCTTGTGTCAAAAAGGGCTGTTTCTCCAATTGGACATTCAAAATTCAGATGGCAATATTACTATGGCTTCACAAATCAATTAGTTGTCTTGTAGAACATGTCGCTTCCAAGTATTATCTTCCTATAGGTAGGAGTTATACAAGTTAATGTTGGGAGGCGTTAACTGCGGCCTGGCGGAGCGCCAGTGACGAATTTATAGACAACTCGGTTAGCCATGATTCACAAACATTTATCATAGTATGTCTTTAGGTTTTAAAAATCCTTTTGTGGTAAAATTTGTGAGATTTTTAAGAGCTCACCTGGTAAAGAGGAGTTAAAGAGGATTTGGAGCAGGACATTATAGAACAAATATTGGCTTAACGATAACCTCCATGGCGTAGCGGTTTAAGCCTCGCATTGAGTCACGGAGGTCATGGTTTCGATCCCCACGCCGGACAAGAAAACTTTGTGTTTATTTTCTAGGCCTAAGTTGGTTGAAGACTACCATCAGTGCATCGGAAAGCACGTTAAGCCGTTGGTCCCGATTGTTATTACATTATCTTTATCAAGCATTTACCAGGGAGCGGCGAAAGCGTCACCAATCCGCCTGCCAAGCGAGGTGACTATGGCAAAAACTGTCCCTTGGGAGGAGACCCATATTCAGCAGTGGCAGTTGTAGGGGCTGATGATGATGATGATTTGCTCCATCATTGTCCAAAAATTGTGAATTAACACTACACTTATGTACGTACAGTATTTATCCCTTTACCCATTATAGTCAGTCGGACGGTGAACCGACACGACCGGTGGAAAATTAAACGCAAGACATTACAGTTACAATCGGTCAATAGATCATCTTCTATCCTCGTCGTATATTTAAAATACAACCAACTCAAAACACTGCCCGAACTACGCTAAAATTTGGCACGCAGATACCTAGTATTTATGACGTTGGCATTTGTTAAAAAAGGTTTATTCAAAACTTGCCCCTTAAGGGGACGAAACTGTGGTCAAGAGTTATTATTAGTATTGAAAAATCAAAATATAAAGCTAGGTTTGCCAATTTTACCACGCCAACTTTACCAAAAACCATGGTCACCGCATTTAGTAGCTAATCTAGCGAAAACGGCGCCCTTTGTTATCAATTAGACAATAAACATTTATGTTCCTACATAATTGGTTCATGAATCTACTTGATATTAGATTAACTTTATTTTGTACTAGTTTTATACACAGCCTAACATGTCCTTTTGGCCAAAAACTAGCGTTTAGTTAAATTTAAAATGGTAGAATAATATATTAGGTCTCTACCTATGAAATTGCCGTTCTGCAAAAGCTAAACTGCCACTGCGTTGGCAAAGATGCATTGATTGCATGGGTGATTACTTCGATTAATACAAATAAAAAATACATGAAAAAAAAATCGTTTACATTTTTTTCATACAAAACGGCAATTTCATAGGTAATGACCTATTATTTAGATCTCTGGTAGGATTTGCACTAGCAAACTTAGGTTCAGCCACTATGCATTGACCATTCAACAAATTACCTACGGTTGCAGGAACGCTTCCTGCCGCTGGCCTAATAAAAATTTTCAAATTTCATTCAGCCCACTGCTCAATAAGGGCCACCTCATGAGGGGGTGGTCTGTGCCATCACCGCGCATTGCAGACTTGGGTTGGTGACTTGACATTAAAGAAAACGCTGTTGCCCATTTCCGTTTCACGGCTATAGATGATGTTTAGGACCAATGGCATCATCAAGGTACCTCTATACCTTGGCCCTCAACCTACCAGACCTCAAAATAATATCTTCGATTTTACACAAAGACTTAAAGCGACTTAGAGCGTGACTCGGAGTATGGCAATACCTAGTATAGTTCAAAGTCTGATCTTTAAAAAATTAGTTTAGCATAAATAGCCATGTTTAGCTCAATGCTTTACGTCCACTGCTGAACATCGGCCTCCTCTTAACAAACCTTGGTAAAGGTCGTTGATTTTGCCATAATCACCACGTTTGGTAGACAGTTTAGTTATCGCAGTGACTGATACTGTTCGTAAGTCGCCTCATGAAGTCAGTCGCATGAAATCATGAGGTGATCAAGCTTAGTGCTAAGTAGAGCATTTTTCTTCAACGGTATACGTTGATATTCTCGTTGGTCCTGTGGATGGATGATGATATTGTTCACGAGAAATCCAACTAATATTATAAACGCGAAAGTTTGTAAGTATGGATGGATGTTTGTTACTCTTTCACGCCAAAAATTCATAACGGAATTGGCTGAAATTTTGCACCGGGATAGGTTATATGCTGGATTAACATTTAGGCTACAAATCATTACGCTCCGACCCACTGGAGCAGAGTAACGCGGGTAAAACCGCGGGGCGCAGCTTGTATAATATAGATTGAAGGTTACAGGCATATTATAAACTATTATGCTACAACTCACGACGCCTTAGTCCAACACAGCATGGGCTAATGATAATACAACAGAATAAATAGAACAACCCTTCTCAGAGACATGTTATACGGAGATTGATAAATTTCGAAGTCCAATCGATCCACCGTGACACCGAATTGTCTACGCATTATTACTATACCTAAAATGCACGTCCTTTTACTAATTAATTATTTTTGCTAAGCGCAGTGACCCTCTTCGAGGACGCCCCATGTTTAACTGTGGACTCTGTGACACATAATAAAACATTATTTTAAATAAGTATATTTCGTTTTTCAATATATATTTTTATAATTAATTTAAAACACACGCAATATCTAAATAGAAGTATTACCCAACCTTCAATCCAAAACATGGCACCAATTATTTAATTAACCTCTGCCCTTGATAACTAATTAGCAAATATAATCGAATCGCCAACACAAACGAAATCGGCGGAGTATTGCAGCATCAATTAGGGCGACGTCCACTGTACCACCCCGCACCCCCTCGGTGCAATTTTTTTTAAACCCCCTTCTCCCTATGGTGACGGTTGCAGAAATAGTGGGTATTGTGTAAAATGGCCGTTAGATAAACAATATTTTATAAACATACAATTTTTTTTTATGTGTCACGTAACACCGAGATATTTCAATAATAGTATCATGAAATATATACGTATTATTGAAATAAATTATAATTAGAAAATCATCACATGTATAACAATCATTATATTATGTTATTATGAGTTGCGCTAGGAATCAGAAAAATTATAACTTAACAATATGATTGATTTATATGTTTAGACCATTCACAAAATCAGCATTATAACAAAGAGATAAAAGATGGTTCATTAAAAAGTAGCTTACTTTTTGTGTAAATTTATTATTGATAAACGTGATTTTTACATATTCATAAAACACTTTGCAAACTAATATATTGAAAGGTTTTTTTTTGGCAATCTGCTGACTTTTTCAGCAATTTATGCCAGCGTCATGTAATGTATAGATAAGTTACTAAGTCGAATTAAACACAATCGCTGTCAAACCTTTATTGTAACCCATAAAAATTAATAATTATCATATTTACCCACAGGCCAATCCAAACGCCTTACTACACCCGCGTCCATTTTGACGTGGCGATTTTTCCGGGAGGCTTGTGTTTTTATTTCGTGCAGTGGATCGATACGCGTCACTCACACACTCACACATGTACACCCTCGATTTTTTTCATTTTATCATTATAACTGCATGCCGCCATTTTTAAAAATAAATTATTTGGAATATATGCTTTTTGGTACGGCAATTGGTTAAGTGGAGTTTATGGTTCTGTTTGCTGCTTTATGATGTTTGTTACGGACGGAGGACTTCGATTTGGGCTGTTAAAAGTTTGTATATACCTAAGTGGTCGTAAAATATTAGTTAATTCACCCATAACTGTAGAATCATCAGTTCAGCCGTAGGACGTCCACTGCTGGACATAGGCCTCCCTCATAGATCTTCAGTTGTTGCGGTTTGAAGCGGCCTGCATCCAACGTGTTCCCGCGGCCTTAACCAGATCATCCGTCCATCTAGTAGGTGTACGTAATACGCTACGCTTGCCGATCCGCGGTCTCCATTCGAGAACTTTTCGGCCCCATCGGCCATCTGTTCTTCGTGCTATATGGCCTGCCCAATGCCACTTCAACGAACTAATCCGTTCATAATTTCAACTGTAGAATCGTTGAGCAAAAAATAATCGTTACCATCCCATGTCTTCCCGTGGGTGTCGTAATCCCATCAAGTGTTTGTCCCTTAGTCGCCTCTACTAAGGGACATTCCCTTGAGGGAGAAGCAGCAGCATCTATCAGCTCAAGATTACTTATCAGTTTACTGGGGTCATATAGAAGGACAATATCCCTTAAACACCTTGTCTACTCTTTAAGGTACATGGGCCTACTCTTTAAGGCATGTTCCTGAGGAGGCCCATGTTCAGCTCTGGGGGTAAACGGGATGTTGAAGTGTAGTAAAGTATAATTAGAAGTAAAATAAAAAGAAAAGGATTTTTACTCCCTACACTATGTGCGTATTATGGATCGATGGAGAGGGAGAGGAAGGCCAAAGAAAAGATGGATGGATTGTGTGAAGAGTGATATGAAAGAGAAAAGAGTTAGTGATAGTGTGACGGGGGACAGGAAAGAATCGAAGAAACAAACGTGTTGCGCCGACCCCAAGTAATATGGTATAAGGGCAGGAAGAAGAAGAATATGTGCGTATTAAATAATGAATCTTAATTGCTTTCCTACCAGTGTCCGACCCTCATGTAGGCTACAGGATCCAAACGTAAGACCACCAAACCAAGCGCCACTGATCGGCGTGCCTTATAAAGTTATAATACATAATTATACACAATACAATTATACCTTTATAAGGCACGCCGATGACTGACGCGTGGTTTCCGAAATAAAATAGACCACCCCATATCTTCCTATGGATTCGTAAAAACGACTAGGGGACTAACAGCTGATGGATGGGCAGCATCTAGCAGCTCAAGGCTACTTAACATCTTACTGCGATCAGCAATCCGCCTGCCAAGCGTGGTGATTATGGCAATATCCTGTAACGACCCAGGTTTACCAAGGCTTGTTAAGAGGAGGCCTATATTTAGCAGTGGACGTACACGGACGGTTTTGTAGATGATGCACACCTAGGTTCAAAAATTGATCATATTAAAGCTGGTGATCATGAATCTACTAATCAAAAGTCAAGCACAAAAAGTGTAAAATAATTTTGACTGTGGAAGAAGGAGTCTAAATCGACTAGACAAAGCGTTTTCCACTGTGTATGAAACAAGTTATGTAACCATGTCTGTAATAGCGAGACTATAATGCGAACACGACAAAAGTTTTTTTTTCGGATGGACATACGTAGGTAGCCACAAGGCTTTTGCTATTTCACCGGGCATAAAGGCGAGCAGAGCTCCAGCCTTAATAAATGGCTTAAAAACTACAAACTAAGCAACCTGCGCAAGAGGGCGCCCCCTGTGGGGCTTGATCCTCAGGTCAGGGCGGTCGCAGATTGAGGGATTATGAATTTTAGTATTTTAGGGGAGTTTTGTGCAACTGTCGCTCTACTTTACAGTTCGCGGGCCTCTCGTACTTCGGGTCTACGAGGGCATCGGATGGTTTTTTGAAAATTAAGGGTCAGGAGGACCAGACGACAAAGGTAAATGACGTGAAATGCTTGGCTATTTTCAAACAATAAATGGTCTTAAAATAGCTCACAGCCGAGCAAAAATATAATCGCACACGTCATTATTAGTACCAACGTGTGTACGTTGGTACATAAATATAAATAGTCATAATATACGATTATTTTCTGTACATGACAAGTGACGTCACAGGATGCCGACCGGACATAGTGACGCACTCGCACGTCTGTCAATATGTTTTTAATTAAAAAATTGCGTTTCACTGCAGCTATTTTTATGGTGTTCGGTAAACATGAAAATATTGGATGGCAGTTTATTTATTTATGTGAATATACGCGACACGGATATAAAAATAAATAGAGGGTAGGGGAGGTAATGTATAAAGAGACTAAGTACTTATTTTAGCAGACCGGTAATACGGAGACAAGAGGGTATAATTGTATCAAATTAGTAATAAGCCGTTTATTTTCAGCCGTAGGACGTCCACTGCTGGACATAGGCCTCCCTCATAGATCTCCAGTTGTTACGGTTAGAAGCGAAGCAGAATTGTAGTACATTTCAGATCTAAACTTAACAGGTAGTTTCTGGACAATTCGCTATATTATAGCATGCAAATTACTATAATTTATTTCACCACTATTACCTATACAATATTAAAATAAATTATACTATCCTCTTGCATTTTTTGTAACAAGTAAAAGTATCAAAGTATATATTTATTTGCTTATTTTTCGTACTGGAAATATTCGTCAATAGTAGTAAAGCAGTTTTTAAGCGATCTGTCTGATTGTGTCGTGTTATTTGCAAAGCAGCGATATATTTTCATGTTATCAATTTCAAGACAATCCTGGGTTAGCTAGGACATATCGCTTAAGTTAAATTACAGTAGCGGTGTTGATACCTAGTAATAAAATTATTACTTTAGACGCCGCTATTGTATTTGACAAAGAGGTAAATTTTGGGAGTATTGCTCTTTTAGCACCAAGAGAAAGAAAGAAAGAAGAAAGAAAATACGTTTATTCAGCAGAACACACAAGATATTACACAGCAAACATATAGTTAATGTTCAAAACAATAAGACACCTTGTATATGATGCCGAAAAAGTCGGCACCTCAGCATAGGCTAGGCGATATCTAGCGCTGGTTTTCCGTTGGCAACTCGAGTAGTGACCCACGGACGAATTGAGCCCAATGGTTTAAGTATCAAAGCCTTTTTTAAACAGGACTAGTTTTGGTTCTCAAACCATTGATGCTGAAAGAGGAATACTCCAAATTTTGTATGCTCAATAAGCTGCTTAACTGGGGAAGTATCTCCATTGCACAATACTGTTCATTAATTTTGACTTTCTTAGCCTTAGTAAGGCTTTTTTTCCGGATGGACATACGTAGGTAGCCACGAGGCTTTTGCTACTTCACCGGGCATAAAGGCGAGCAGAGCTCCAGCCTTAATAAATGGTTTAAAAACTAGAGACTAAGCAACGTGCGCAAGAGGGCGCCCCCTGGGGCCTTGTACCTCGGCTCAGGGCGGTCGCTGGCGATGAGATTATGACTTTTAGTAGGTATTTTATGGGGAGTTTTGTGCAACTGTCGCTCTACTTTATAGTTCGCGGGCCTCTGGGACTTCGGGTCTACGAGGGCATCGGATGGTATTATTTAAGGTTGGCGTCGCGTGATGTATATCCCTGAATTACCTCTTACGACACCCATAGGGAGACATGGGTATTCTAAGCCGGAAACCACACGGCTATCACCTATTGGCTACTGATTATGGCAATATCTCTCAACAACTCTGGCTTGCTGAGGAATGTTAAGAGCAGGCCTATGTTCAGCAATGGACGTAAACGGGTGTTAAGTGAAGTGAACAACACTTTGTATTAATATTGACTTTCTTGGCCTCAGAAAGGTCATGATCGTCATCATCGTCAGCCCGTATAACGCCCACTGCTGAACATAGGCCTCCTCCGAGGGAGGGTATTGCCATAGTCACCACGAATGGCAGGCGTATTGATGACCGCAGTATTATGTTGTAACACACAAGTCCATAGACCGTCTACTTAATACTAGATAGAACTTAATCTTTTAACTGATGTTATTACATCATCATCATCAGCCCGTATTATGTCCGTGTTACGTCCGTTGCTGAACATGGGCCTCCTCCCGAGGGAGCGTCATAGTCGCAGTATTATGTTTTAACACACATGGAAATGCTGCTGTCCGTTCCATGATATACGATTGTTATATGATGTTATAACAATATGGAGCAACGGCTTAACGTGCTTTCGAAGGCTCGGAGGGTCGTCATTTAACCAATCAGACCCGGAAGAAATCTTATTATTAACCCAAAGATTTCTTGTCCGGTGTGGGGATCGAACCTACGACCTCCAAAACTTAAAGCGAGACATATACCTAGCGGCACGGATGTTGATCTTATTACAAACAGTTAGAAACATTTTAACACCTACTACCGCAAACAGGTCAAAAACAAGAAGTTAACAAACCAAAAAGAAAGAGCCATCCAAAGACTCACAATTAACCCAATAACAGTATAATAATATTTTGAGTGCATACATTACAGAAACATTTTGGCGGCATACATTGAGCCACGATCTGCAAATTAGCAATTAATGGATGCAGTAGGGATGGCGGCCGAGGGGTGAGGGCCGACAGTTTTTTTGTTGCGCTATATAGGTAGCCTGCGCTGGACTGGATGGTGTATGTGAGAACATTGGGGAAAACCTGTCTGAAGATATGAGTGAAATCATGCATGACAAGTGACGTATTGCTCTAATGAGGCTGTTTTTGCTGTAGGTTGGAAATAATGCGCTTATTTCTAATGATTGGATTTGGTGATTTTTTCAGCATGACATGCTTTGTAGTATTCTATAAAGGACCGCCTTGTAAAAGACAGCATACTGCTAGATACTACAGAGCCAAATTGCCACTGAATGAGATAATGAGTTGATGAATAACGCTGAATGACCATTAGAATATTGAAACTATTATACCTCACACTTAAACTTTGTGAATGTAAATTCCTGACGCAGATAAGGATGAGCTACCAGGGCTTGGCGTATCTGGATCCAGTGGAATTAAAAAAGCTCCTCTACGCGACATTCAAGTACAGATAACTATGGAGGAAGAATCTCAATCTCGAGGGTCTAACAATAAAAATACTAAATCGGATCAAAGTCTGTACAACCGAACTAGACAAGATCAGGGTCCAACTCATTGTCTATGATAATATTAAGAATAAACAAATAATGCTATACCAAAATCTTAGCAATATGTTCTCAGCAGAACCCTGTCGAGATGTATCCATGGATCACTAGACCGTGCACAGCCGTCATTTTCAGCGTTTTTTCGCTGCAAGCCCGCAGCATTCGTTTTTCCATGCCCCCATCGGGGGTGCCTCCCCTACACCCCACCCGATACCCGTGCACGGAATTTGATTAATGCAATGTTCACGATAATTATTCCTGTTACTATTTTTTGACAGGATAAAGTTTTTTCGTTCGACGTTCATTGTTTTCTTTTTTGGCGTTTTTTAACTTTGTTGTGTGTATTTTTTCGAGCGTCGAACGTGATATCGTGAAGCTTTTGTCTGAACAAAATTACATTGCGATGGATCTGAATATTACATTGGGTTTATTATGTATAATGCAGCACTGACTTTATAACCAACGTACAACTATGTATCAGAAAGGCTTTCGAAAAATGTTTGAAATTGGAGCTACATGCACTTTTTCTTTATTTTAACTGACTAATCGGAAACATACGATGGCTCGCGTCGAAACCGTTTGTAGAAGTTTCCCAAATTTGTTTAGCGAGAGTCTTGTCAGTTGAAGCGCTTTGGATTTGTTGAAATAAAGCGCGTCCGTTTTATACAACCATAGTCACAGCTAAGTATTGATAAATATTTACTTAGTTAAAAAGTACACTAAAACGGATATCATTTAAAATATAATACACGCACGGCTTTATCTTTACTAAACCTAATTCACAACTTCTATTTAAACTAGTCAAGAAACTAAACTATAATCTTCATTTCAAATCCTGACACGTGTAAAATAATGACATACATTTTTAGTATCTTTTAATTACAACAAATTTAGTATTTAAAAAACCTCTTTCACATCTTATCCTAACAACGTACCTATAATTGGAAAACCAAACAAAAAACAAACAATAAAAATCCGCTCTAACAATTTTATCGACAATTTTCGCGCGTGGTTTTTGCTCGCCATGACAGAGCTTACAAAATCTGTCTGATCCGTGGTCTGGTCAAGTGTGATTGACGTTTGACACGTACACAGGCACAGACGATTTTTGTAGTTATTAGTGGATGCGAGTTTTTTTTGGTCCTCGTTAGTTAAGTTCAAAGTCCATATTTATGAGGTACGCGTGCACGTTAAAAGCTTAAAGCACGTCATATTTTGGTTGTATATCAATATTCGTAGCGATCGGAGTACCATTATTTCGGGAGTGTTTTTATTTTGTTTGCATTTATTTTACTTTAATTGGCGCCCAACATGGGGCTAACTACAAAACTTTTAATTTTTTACCAAACGTATGAATTAAAAGATTGGACTTATTAACTAACTTCAAGTAACATTAAGTGTGTTGTTTTCGAATGATGTTTTTGTGCTTTGCGATATCACACATACCCCAAATGTATTATTTCTATATCCAAATAATGAATGTTTGAAATTTATGGAAAGTATAAAACATACACGTAAAACAAAAACATAGATGATTAATAAAAAGGTATACATCATTTTTGTCTAAGTAATTAATAAAAGCTTTACCTCTCATAATTTACTGTTAATGCCAACCCACTGAAATTAATTAGCACTTCTAGGAATGAAAACATCAGTATATTACATGAGAGATACGTCATAATACAAAGAAACAATTTGCGGCGGTTTTAAACGAGGTTTCTGGAACATTTTAAACAGTAAAACTGATTATATTCTTACATGTGTGGATACTGTATATTAAGTTTAACTATTAAAAGAATCGCATTATTCTAGCAGACATCGTAGATGGTGAAAAATCTGACTGTCTAATACTCTTACTTTAAAGCTGGTATGTGTAAATGTAAGTATGTACCTACTAATTAAGCCAAAGAAAGATGATGAAGCGTCGAGTTGAATCGTGGCGTGGTAGTATAAGGCTTACATTCAATTTACGATTTATTACGATTCCAGCTCCGGACAAAAAACCTTTGTGCCAACCAAAAAAATCTGGTTGTATGTTGTATCTGGTAAGTATGTTAAGCCACGGGTACTATAACATCATCTAAGATAATCGTATTTCAAGTAATATGCTGCAGCGTTTACCATAATACTAATAAAAATAAAATAAATAATATAATGATGATGATGATGTATTCCATGCCGATTTCGGCAACGGCGTCCGTCTTTCCTGAATCAGTTACTGATGCGTCCTTACATGACTGATGTACCCGATATTAAATAATATAATACTGTAGTCATAACACGCCCTATTCTAGGAAGGCCCATGCTTAGCCCATTCTAACTGGGCATACGGGTTGATGGTAAATCATATTGACGCTTATTATGTAAATAAGTAGGTACATAATGCTCATTTAAAACCACCTGATACAATAAAGATATTAAGACTTTAAATTTTAACTGAATTGATAGAGACTATAAATAGAATCAAAACTTTATGTTTTGTATGTATTTGATTTTCTTGTTACCTTAATCAACAAAGTTAATAAATTAACTCTATAATTGCAAATATCTAAGTACAGTCCCACGTTAGGGCGCCAATATCAATAGGTCGCTTGTTTAAAATGCTCTCATTAAACTCTTACATAACATGTTGTCAAAATATTACACCCATTTTTGTGATTGCGAACCACAAAAATGGGTAATGACCAAGTGCGAGTTTACCCACGCAAATTGTTGTGTCATATCACAGTATAAAAACCATATTGCGTAAGGCTGACCCAACACTGGGCGTGCGTGTCCCTCAAGCGTATGTCATAGGGTGACGGGGTCGCGAACTTGCGTTGTTCGCGATAAGCTCGAAGAACGACGCCCAATGCGATGCAATCTAAGGGCTATTATAGGGTTCCTTACCTGCCTTTGAGTAGGTAGCACTACTCTTTTTCAGTAACTAATAGTCGAGACGAAAAGAAGAAGAAGAATAGTACTTAAGAAGTTTATTAATGATTAACGAACAATTTTAAACTTATATGTTATCTTACAACCACAAGCACATACAACCTTTAAAAAAAATACATTTATTCAATGTCGGTTGACGATTGATTCCTTATTGATACTAAGTTGGGTAAGACTTTTCTTTTCACTTAGTTGTACATAAGCTAATCGTACTGAGGTGTTTCTAACGTATTCAAAAACTAACTTTTACCTGACTTTTGGGAAAATAATCAAACAAATTTTACAATAACCTTTTAGATATTTCTACATTTTATAATTAATTTTATAGACGTTGATAGTGCCAATCAGACTCGGAAAGAAATCTTCGACTTTTAACATAAATATTTCTTGTCGGGCGTGAAAAATTGTAATACAGAAGTGCCAAGTAAAAAATTTAATTCAGGGTTCAATGCTTTCTTATTATAAACTTTGACTGTGCCAAATTTCTTACTCCTCTATCCACAGAATTTACGTAAAAAAAGTATTCATATAAATTCTAATTTCAAATTCAAATTCTAATTTATTTATAATAAAATAAAAGATACTGATAACAAATTACAGAACGACTGAACTCTAAACTAAGCAGTTAAAAATATAAGTTGGCTCAAGTTGGAATGAACGAGAGGTAGATAAAACAATCTCCGGTCACAATATCCGGGCTCCCCGCATGCAGGGCACTAAGTTTGTCTCAGCTTTACCTCATTGAACCCAGCTGTAACATAGTTTAATATTATAGGGTTACATTTAAAATAAATTAATATAAACTGACTCTGAGTTTTCAGTGGCACTAGGCATGACGAATACGAATCTTTTCTCATTCTTGAGTAAAGATTATCATGCACTATGCCAATAGTGCATACTTTACTGGCATAGTGTGAAAATAGTATCGGTAAAAATGCGTACCTAAGTAGGTAATTACGCTATTTATTTAGCTACCTCTTTCGATTCATATGAGATTGCGACCTAGGTATTATAGGCACCTATTTTAACGTAACTACCTGATTCATCATCATAAGCCCGAATAACGTCCACTGCTGAACATGGGCCTCCACCCGAATGAGGGTATTGGCATAGTCACCAAGCTTGGCAGGCGGGTTGGTGACCGCAGTATTATGTTGTAACCACACAAGGAAACGCTGCTGCCCGTTCCTTGATGTACGATTATTATAGATGATGTTATAACAATAGGGACCAACGGCTCAACGTCCTTTCCGAGGCACGGAGGGTAATCCCTCAACCAACCAGACCCGGAAAGAAATCTTAGAATTTACACAAAGATTTTCTGTCCGGCGTGGGGATCGAACCCACGACCTCCCAGATTTAAAGCGAGCCAAATACCGCTACGCTACGGAGGTTGTCAACTACCTAATTTGGTACGTATTTTTCAGTTTGTCTCAACAATTAATGATGAGAATGCAGTAAGTACACACTTACAGACCATATTTAGGCGCAACACCGTGGTACTTTTCATAATTGAAAGAGTCATCAATGCACTTTTAAAATTCGTCAAAATAAAACCACAAAACAAATAATTAACAGTAGGACAGTAATGAATATGAAACAATAAGGTGGCACCTAAAACAATGCCCGTCCTTAACGAGAATCCTTTCTTTTACTTTTAAGGGGGGGGGGGTTATTACGCTAAGCAATTATTTTGAGTTGCACGAGTTTGTTTTTTTGGTAGTTTTTTGGCAACACCGAAATGAAAGATAATTATGAAAATGGGATGTCAAAATGATGGTAACAGACAAATAATTAACAGTAGTTTAATTTGGATTTGTAAGGCTATATTATTATTAAAAGGAAATAAATTTATGTTATATCTATAGTAACATGTGGTCATGTGTTTTATAAAATACACGCATGGGCCTAGGAAATACAGTACTTTACAAACATATTGAATACTTTACGCGATTTGACGTGTCAAATAAAGATTTTTTAAGCTATTTTACAATGAAAGTCACGTCTAAATTGGTACTACCGTTTTGGAGATAGCCGGATAAAGAAACGGATACTCAAATTACTTACGACTTATATAATTAACATTAAACCAATAAGTCCCGTCGAAATCGGTCCAGATTAGCCGAAAGAAACAGACACGCAGGTCAAAATTTTATTTTATTGTTTTTTTAGTGATGATTGGTGTAGCCTTATCGATGGAGGAGGCCTATATTCAGCAGTGGAACACAACCCTATACAGTTAAAATCCTGTTATTTTTTCAATACAAACAATTTTATTTATTTATTAATTAAATACTTTTTAGTACTATATTTACTCGAACGCTTTTAAATTTGAAATGTAAATAAAATATCTCACCATGATATTTATATATTACAAACACTCAGTACATTTTTTTTCAGAGTGGTGTAACTGGGGTTTATACCACTCTGAAAACAAAAAATACAATTATAATATGACAATTTCTTTCGGGTTAGCGTGTTTTTCCGAGGCACGAAGGGTAGTCCCTTAACCAACCAAACTCGGAAAGATATCTTAGAATTTACACAAAGTTTTCTTGTCCGGCGTGGGAATCGGACCCACGACTTCCGAGATTAAAAGCGAGCCAAATAGGTACCACTACGCTACAAGGGGTTGTCATCAAAATCATCTATAACAATCGTATACTAGGGAACAGGCAGTTTCGTTTTTCTGTGTGTTACTCATGATCACAACTGCCAAGTGTGGTGACTATGGCAAAGATCCCCGGTCTTTGCGAAACCCATGTTCAGCATTGGACTTAATACGGTCTGATGAATCAAACATCAGCTCTTCTTACAACAAGCCTTATAAAAACTTACAAACCTATATTATCTCCATCCCAATTATCTGGAATCAGACAAAGACTGAACAAATGAGTGTTACTGGTATAGACTACATAACGTTCTGGCGTTGCATAAGATTGATGCAGCGGGGGGCGCAGCGGGGCGGGGCGGCCGGAGTGATGGATGACCGCCGTACCATTATGCCGGCTATGTGGAGATATAAGAAACAATTATAGAGTAAAGAATGGCCATGCAGGCTAGTGCTCAGAGGGTTTGTTCGTGTTCTATTATACTTTTTGAATAATAATATAATAAAATTTATTCATAAACACTTCTTATATTTAATATAATTATATCGTATAGTCTAACTTAAATGTATATTTAAAACCAAAATTATAAACTAAGATATATCTGAATACATGTTATATGGTATTTATTAGGTACATTTTACATTAGAACAACCTTTAAAATATAATTTGAAGATTGCAGATAGTCTGAACCTGTGCTTCAGACAGTTGCTCAACTACTGTGCTCTTCTGCATCGAGGAGTATGTTTTAATAAATGGTTTCTATGAAGGTACCATATAATTGACTGCACCGGTGGCTCAGTGGTTACGGTAGTTGCTTCTGGGACCTGGTGTTCTGGGTTCGATTCCCACCCGGGACAATTATTTGTGTAAACCACAAATAATTGTTCTGAGTCTGGGTGTACTTTGTGTCCGTGAAATGTATGTTTGTAAAGTCCCCCGCGACACATGGATTTATTTCCCTAGTGCGGGAGTTGTCTAAAAAAAAACAAAAAAAAAAAAAACAAAACAAAACAAACTAAAATAAATATTATTATTATAATCGTTTATCGCATCTTTTAAATATAGATAATGCAATGCAATGTTCATCCTACCGTTAAGACATTTTTGAGCAGAATTAACACAAAGCGTGTTGACCTCGGTGGTATGATACGATATCACACTTCAATTTTTAAAGAGGATTGAGAAAAGAAACATCACATTCATGTCATAAAAATGTTAATAAACAACACAGCTACGATTAAAGCTTAATAATCATTTTTAATTTAATTAGATTTAGAGGAACACTACCATCCCCAAACACGCGACTCAACAATCCGAAAAAAACTATCTTATAAAAACTCGGTAGTTTCCCATGATTAATGTAAATATAATTGCCCATATTCAACCATGTGACGTGTCAAACCATGCTAACGACCATGGCGCTTCATGGTGGCAAATAAAAAAGTTACACCGTTGATAGAACTGGGTATTTAGGCCTTAAGGGGTTATGTCATTAGACCAGAGTTTTTATAGTGTCATGTGTCAAAGCAGTTGGTCTTAAGTATGGGAAGGTCGAGATGATGTATTTTGAGTGAAACAAACGATTTACTAAAGTTAAACGATTAACTCACATTGGCACAATTTGTTGGAAAACGCAATTATACCTTACCCTGTCTGGATATTAAACCTGTGATATGAAACAAGCATGGCGAGCATTGGCAAACACACCCCTCATGGTGACACACATGAACAGACCTTGCAAGGTAAACTTTTCGTAATACAGTGATTAAAATCATAGATATCATATTTCAACACTTTCTTGTGCCCACGACTTTGTCCGCGTTAGGTACTTTGGGCAAACCCCAAATTTTGAAACATACTTTGTAGGTACTCCGCTCCTTGTAGTCTTAGCGTGATGATATAAAGCCCATAGCCTTCCTTCATAAATGAGGTATCTAACACCGAGAGCATTTTTCAAATCGGACCCTTAGTTCCTAAGATTGCCGCGTTAAAAGCAAACAAACAGACTCTTCGGCTTTATATATTAGAGGAGTTAACAAGTGACGGTGTTTTTTCTCAGGCTGTATCTTTGTTTTTTGCGTTGATGTTCAATAAGTGTCTCATTGCCAGAGCTAACCGACGGCCAATCGTTACACTGTAAAGATATCGATATAGATATTACATAAATAAGTATAAATATACATACAAATATTACTCACACATAAATTACTCAATTATAATTGAAAAAACTTCACCTGGCGTCATCGTAATCACGGCAAATAACTATTTAATCGCCTTCCGAACATTCCCAGGACATTCGACATGATGGGTCAAATGCACGATAAAAATCAAAGGAGCTATTCATCACTAAACACCAACTCAAAAACACATCTTAAACAAACCGTTTATAAAGTTTATATTCGATTGAGAAAATCAGCAATCCTTACATATATCCTTGCTCGTAGGTCGTGACTGTCAAATGCGATAGCACACAGCCTAATTTCAACTCTACTATTTTAAATGTAAGGTTTATTTTTCCATGGGATCCTAGAAGACCTCAAAAGGCTGCCAGGTCGGATGAGGGTGGAATCCCACAAAAAGTCGTCGGACCGGTTGGCTCAGCCCGTTCAGGATTCATTGGGTACAATCAGATGCTCTAATATAATGTCCGTGTTTTTTTAACTTTGGTTACGTATCAGTTTTAATATCATTCATTACGTAATCTGGATTCTAAGTATACTTTTAAATGTGAGGTCACTTTTTATTTTGTAGAGCAACCAATAACTACGTGGTTGTCATAACTTAATTTATAGTATATGTCACCGAAAAATAATACGAATGGTAAGTTAATCAACTTCCGTGCCACTCATATTGTTAAACTGATATGACACTTAACCTAACCTAACGAGACTATGTTACTGTAGTAACATAACAAAAAAACTTTAACTTTAATAACTCCTTTTGAACTAGTATAGGTTTAGGTTAGTATAGGTTTAGATGATTTTTTTTAATCACCTGAAACCTCGTTAGTTTCTCCACTAACTAAAAAGTAGAATAGATTTAGAATAGCAGTATTTTATAAGTTAGTTTTATTTTTAATTAGTTACTTTTAGTTATGAATTCATTCACTAAAAAGTTGATCAACTAACTAAAAAGTTGATCAACTAACTAGAAAGTTCATCAACTTGCCATTATTAATTATATTCCAGTGACATATATAAACGTTTTTTGTATGTTAATAAATATGTTATTATACCTGATTGAATAGACAAAACTCTTTAATATGAATTATTTTACTCCAAGTTAAGTTTTCTTTTTCATCATTTTCGAAATACATTTAAAAATTTTATCTGCAAGTCTAGCCAAAATGAATTAAATTTTTGGTGTTGATAAGGTATCAATAATAATAATAGGTATCATTTAGCAAAACACCATTTTTGTATGTATACATTGAACTAGCGATACGCCCTGCTCCGCACGGGTGCAATGCTGATGTATCATACATATAAACCTTCCTCTTGAGTCACTCTATCTATTAAAAACCGCATCAAAATCTGTTGCGTAGTTTTAAAGATCTAAGCATACATAGGGACAGACAGACAGCGATAAGCGACTTTGTTTTATACTGTGTAATGATGGACAAACATATGAAACATTTGAATCAAGTATATATCTTTTTTTTTACAAAAATGTGCTTCTTATTTCTCGGTGTAACATAAACTCATTCGAATTTAACCGTACAACCAGTAGTAAACTTGTTTTATATTTACATCATTGGTTCTATATAGTTCAATGATGTCCCCTATATCCAAGGTGTAAGAAGCGGAAAATCACCGACCAATGACGAACAAAGCCCAATAGAAAACAAAACAAAAAATATCTTTATATAAAATATTGAATAAAAAATCTTTGAATCGTATATTTATTGCTCAAATCGGCATGTTAAATACAATTTTCCGATGACACAAGATAATAATGTAGGCGGCCATGGGCGTACCGAGAAGATACAAACAGGGCAGGGCAATTACTACTCCTCTAAAATCCTACTATTGTCATATAAGCTAAGTAAAAAATCAGAGTCGGTTTGTAATATCATCCTTTTATTTCTAGATCTGAAAGTTACGTTTTGCTCCCCATAAAACTCAAAGCTGGGTACGCCCATGAAGGCGGCCTTTCCTTGCGTCAACGCTAAAAAAAGTTAGTTTTCTACTTTTTTATGAAACACTCTAATGATCTGGCACTAATTAGAAGTTCATTATGCTAACCATACTGCGATGATCAGATTATAAAGCCTTTTTTATATAGATATCGATACTAGTTTAAGTCTCAGCTTTGTCTGGCAAGTGTTTTGCACGAGCAGTTCGTTCAAAAACCAAGTAAAATATAATTTATAGAATTAAAAAAAAAAACTTTATTAATTCTTCTAATCTCTATGATCTTCACTTCATAGAGATTCGGAAAGTTTTTAGTTTATTTTTCATTTCTTTAACCACAACTCCCGCACAAAGAAGAATTTACTAAAGTTATTTTATGTTAATAAAATTTATTTCAAGAAATGTAAATAATATTTCATTGTTTTTTTCAAAAAACGCTGAATATCATAATTGAATTAGGAACGTTCGACTTTTTTGAAGTCGATTAAGATCCATAATTTCAGCAATTAACTGCACCAGAAACTCAGTGGTTACGGCAGTGGCTTCTGAAACATGGTGTTCTGGGTTAGATTTCCACCCGGGACAATTATTTGATTGAACCACGAATAGTTGTTCCGAGTCTGGGTGTGCTTTGTGTCCGTGAAGTGTGTTTGTTAAGTCCTACGCGACACAGGGATTTGTTTAACTATCGCCGGAGTTGTCTTTTCTTAATAAAAATGTCACACCAGAATCCAGTGGACACTCAATAAGAAAAAGTAATGAGAAATCTCTTTGGAATGATTCACTCATCCACGGATGTTCTTGAATTGGTTTTTATAATACAACGTGGTCTAATCAACTGATTTGGTACTTAAATGTGTGTTTTAATCACAAATGTACGATATTATATTTTACAAAACAAACATTTCGATCATATAATTAGTCTTGTGTGTGGGTGACATCTCCATAGCGTAGCGCTATTTGGCTCGCTTTAAATTTCGCAGGTCGTGGGTTCGATCCCCACGCCGGAGAGGAAATCTTTGTGTAAATTCTAAGATTTCTTTCCGGGTCTGGTTGATTGAAGGACTACCTTCCGTGCCCCGGAAAGCACGTTTAGTCGTAGGTCCCGATTGTTATAACATCATCTATAATAATCGTATATCAAGGTACGGGCAGCAGCATTTCCTTTGCGTCCATTTGTGTGTTAAACATAATACTGCGGTGACTAGCGCAGGATTATGTCCCGCCTGCGAAGCGTGGTGACTATGGCAAATACCTTCCCTCGGGAGGAGGAACAGGTTCAGCAGTGGACGTTGTATGGGCTAATGATGTTGATGACCATATAGCTTATGGTTTATGGCTTAGACCATATTTTCCTATGGGTTTGACATACATCTGATGGGTGGGCAGCTGCATCTGTCAGCTCAAAGTCAGTTATCATCTTACTGCGATCACCAATCCGCCGTCTCTTTGACAGACCTTGGCAAGCCAGGGTCCTTAAAAGACATTGCCGTAATCACCACGCTTGGCAGGCAGATTGGTGATAGCAGTAAGATGGAAGTATCTTTGACATAGATGCTGCTGCCAATCAGTCAGTTGTATGTCCCGGGGGCGGGGGCCGGGCAAGCAGAAGCAATCCAATACAATCCAAAAAAAAAACTTAAAACAATCCTACATAATATTATGCGTAGTAATTAGTGCTAAAAGCCAACAAAAGTAAGTCTCACCCACAACAACGGTTGTGCACGTTGACAGAAACGAGTTTGGTATGGATTGTAGTTGTTTATAGTAGTTATTGTAGTTATGGATTCGTTGGCGTAGGTCAACACGAGTCAGACACTTACCGGCCTTCAGAGCGTTCATTATCAACGCATAAGGTATACAGAGTAACTGTTGAACAGAGAAATCTAGTCTGAAAACGTCACCGCTTGGAATAAATCCCGAAATATCTTTACTAATGTTATACACGCGAAAGTTTGTGAGTATGAATAGATGTTTGTTACTCTTTCACGTTAAAACTACTGCACGGATAGGCTACAAAACTTCACGTTCCAATTTACAGGAGCAGAGTAACGCGGGGAGTAACGCAGGGGAGGGTTTAGGCTGGAAAGGTTCTCCAGTGCAGACCATGAACTGATAAGCGCAGCGTGGGACGACCGCCTCCACGATGAACAGACGACCTAATAAAGGTTGCAGGGAGTCAGTGGATGTTGGCCGAGGTAAGAGAGGCCGATGCTCGGCTGTGGACGGCAACAAACTGATATAATGATGGTGAAAAATATAAGTAAGTTACCAGAACCAAAAAAAATACATTAAATGTCAGATGTCATCAATCCGTCATCTCGCAATAAAAATAGTTAATTAAAAATTATTTCTGATTGTAAACCATATATTATAAACTAGCTGCGCCCCGTGGTATTACCCGCGTTACTCTGCTCCCGTAGGTCGGAGCGTGATGTTTTGTAGCCTATATGTTAATCCATCGTATAACCTATTCCGGTGCTAAATTTCAGCCAAATCCGTTCAGTAGTTTTTACGTGAAAGAGTAACAAACATCCATCCATCCATACTTACAAACTTTTGCGTTTATAATATTAGTAGGATATAAATGTGGGCGGTGTTAAGATGTTTTTTAAAATAATTTTAACCATCTACGTTCACCTGAGTTGACGACCGGTTGAGGTCCATCGTGGCCTAGGCATTAGGAACTGTACCTAAGGTGCAGGTTACTATTTATAAACCAATACATAAAATCAATAGTTTTTGTGAAAATAGTAAGGCCCGATCAGATAGTCTGCTGCATTCTTAATCATTTGAAACCAGTTTACTAACATATGAATTCTCTGTATTCGTGTCTACTCTTTATGTTATTTTAGCACTCTAGCACCAATGAGAGTCTAGCTTTAGGAAACCTTGTTTGAGGTCAAACCGATAATAACTCTATTATACTTTTAAATACGTTTCATTTTTATATTTTTTAACATTTAAAGCGACTGACAAAAAATATTGTTCTTTTATATGGATACATTTCTGTACATAGTTAGGTTTTAAATTAAAAATTAAATAAAAAAACGAATATTATTAAATTTAAGAAAATCGTGCATACCTACTGAGTTTATCTTTAATTTGTTTATTACTCTACACAATGTAACAGTATGATTGTAATATATAAAATCTTTTCACTAAAATATAGTTTTGAGAGAACATAACCCATCCCTTTGTCAGTAAGTAGATGTGTCGTTGGTCCCGATTGTTATAGCATCATCTATAATAATCGTATATCAAGGAACGGGCAGCAGCGTTTCCTTGTGTGGTACAACATAATTCTGCGGTCACCAATCCGCCTGCCAAGCGTAGTGACTATGACTAATACCCTCCCTCGGGACCCACGTTCAGCAGTGGACGTTGTACGGGCTGATGATGATGATGATGACATGTGTGCGTCAGTGAAGAAACTGAAATAATAAAATGTTATTTGATATTTGACAAAAATATCTTAAAATTATATTACATTAGCTTCCCGCGCATTTTCACCCGCGTAACTCTAGTTCCCGTAAAAACTTTATCATTAAATTGGGTTATATATATAATTGGGTTATCTAACACTGAAATAATTTTCACTGAGATAAGTGCATTCAAGCAAACAAACAAACTCTTCCGCTTTATATATATGTATAGATTAAAATACATAATACAACCCCGAGGTCAGATTCCTTCCACTCCGCGGTATACCAGCAGGTATGGTCTGCACACCTAAAAGGGGGGGAAGATGTTATATTCTAATACATTTTTTTTTCGCAAAAACATATAATTTCCCAGAAATTGGTTCGGGAATCTGGAAGCACGGTAACTTTTGGTCCCAATTGATATAACATCATCTATAACAATGGTATACACGGGCAGCAGCGTTTCCCTGTGTCATAATACTGCGGTTACCCACCCGCATGCCAAGCGTGGTGATTATGGCATAAACCCTCCCTCAGCAGAACGAGTCTTTATAACGCCCACAGCTGAACGTGGGCCACGTTCAGCAGTGGGCGTTATAAACTCTAAACTACAGTAACAGTACCAATTAATTTACTCATAATCATATGCTAATTCTTAGTTGTCAAATGTAATAATAATAAAATACCAGTTTGTATGTCCGTTGAGGTAGGTCGTGGACAAGGTGACTAGGTGTCGCATAATACATTCATTATAAACGAATATTATGTGACTGGACGAAGGCTAAAGAGATATGCCTGGTGAAGTAGCAAAATACTCGTGGCTAACTACACATGTCCGTCCGAAAAAAAAAGAAGGTGGCTAAAGAGAGGTTACGAGTTACAACACAGTGAGTGAGATCCCCACCCATTTCACTACCGACATGAACCCACTCGTAACACAAGCATTTTAGCTTAGTACGAGGGGTTAACAAGAATACTAGTAGACTGCAAAACTCTGCTAGTAATCTTTTAAAAAAGAAAAAGAAGTGAGTAGGTACCCTAATGAGCTGCCTCCTAGACGGCCCGGAGTAAAAACTCAGAAACCCGATTTATTATTTTCCGTTTTCCGATAGTTACACAAAAGTCGTATTCGTTCTTAAATCCTCCCGAGAAAGGGTTTTTGCCATAGTCACCATCCTTGACATGCGGATTAGTGGCCGTAGTACACAATACAAATACTGGACCGATTGGGAATTTTAGTCAGTGTTAAGGCCATTTACCGAGGAAGGCTTTAGGCTTTATTTAATCATAAAGTTCCGACGGGACCGGGAGTTACACGGGTGAAACCGCGCGCGGAAAGCTAGTAGTCATATACAAACGTTGTATTTACTCGCATACAAGTTTCTAGAGCGACCTTGAAGAGACGAAGGGGTATTCACATGGTTTCCTAGTCTACTACATCCTGTCATATAAATTTGAACTCTGTTCCGTAACTATTAGGATAGATTTCCCTTTGAAGTTAAAGTAACTGGGTGAGATAGTTGCATTGCAGCCGCTTATCACTTGTTAATTGCATGTTTTTTTCTCTCATTTGTTGCGAAGTGGTAGAAAGGGTGAGAGTTCATGTAGACGTCGTGATGAAGGCAATCACGGTGAAGGTTATTAAACGATCTACCTAACTAACTCTACTAACTATCATCATCATCATCAGCCCGTATAACGTCCACTGCTGAACATGGGCCTCCTCCCGAGGGAGGGTATTTGGCATAGTCACCACGCTTGGCAAGCGGGTTGGTAACCGCAGTATTGTGTTGTACTACACAAGAAAACGCTGCTGCCATTCCTTGCTATACGATTATTATAGATGATGTTATAATAATTGGGACCAACGGCTTAACGTACTTTCCGAGGCACGGAGGGTAGTATCTCAAGAGTCTCAACCAACTAGACCCGGAAAGAAATTTTAGAATTTCCTGTCCGGCGTGGGGTTCGAATTCACGACCTCCGAGATTTATAGCGAGCCAAATACCGCTACGCTACGGAGGTTGTTACATATTTAGATTTATATCAGAAATTCTATAGTTCCCGGTGAATTCTTAACAGAAACACCTGATGTGTCCTCTCTCACAATCTCTTACCCACTCATACACACAGATCGTCAATATCCGTCCTGAGAGAAAAAACACTCCGTAATGATTCTTCAATTACTTTCATTACAGTTCACCTGACAGCAGAAATAAACCCGACTCAGAAAAAAAAAATCACGTTCCTATTTCAAAAAATCACAATCTTTCACCCAAGAACAACGAACAAAGTGGCTAAGAGCTTATTAAGTTCGCGGCTGAACGTGGCCAAACTTGTGCTTTCATCAAGTACCTATTAAAAAAAGCACACTAAGTTTAAAAAGTAAAAATTTTTGTGTCAAGCCCGAGTTGGAGCGCAGTTTTTGTGAGCGCAACTTGGGCTATTCGTCTTCGCGCGATGCATGGGAAAACTTTGTGACAGATCGGTGCAATGGCGGACAAACGAAAAATGCCATGGAATACATTATTTCATTCTTTTGACGTTTAGAAAAGTATGTGTATCTGAAAGGACTGGTTCGACTATCATTTAATTATTAGTCATGACTGTGAATATGAGTAGAAGGTATTTCCCAATACAAATATTTTCTACAGCGTTTCCTTCCTCATTTCTTTAAAAAAAACTATCTTCCCGCGCGCGGTTTCACCCACGTAAATCCCGTTCCCATAGGACCTTCATAATTAAATATAGCCTATGTCATCCGGGGATAGTGTAGCTTTCCAACGGTGAAAGAACTTTGCAAATCGGTCCATGAATTTCGGAGCCTATTCAATACAAACAAAATGTAATGTTGTGTTAATATCAGTATAGAAAAATAATACTTGATAATAACAGTGTACCCTATATAACTTTGTGAAATAGTTTGACTGCACTACTAATATTATAAACTTAAAAGATTATTAGGAATGATTTTGTTATTCTTTAACAGAATAACTATAAATAACAAAGCTGATTTCACAGGGATAGTTCATAAATTGGTCATATAGGTTTCTAAAAATCACGCTAGGCCCTGGAGCAGAGTCGAAATCTAACGCGGGGTAAGCCGCGGGGCGCAGCCAGTATGTCATAGTAAGAAATCTATAAAAAATGTTTTTGTGTGAAAGAGTAATAAACATCCATCCACACATACAAACTTTCGCGTTCATAATATTAGTATAGATACATGACAAGCTTAATAAATAATTCTATTTACTTATTTTTTTTACTATGGTTTATTTTTGTTTATTTACTTATCTCGGCCAGCAGTGTAACGGCAGTGCAACGTCACGACACCGACGGCCGCTAATTTATGGAAAACCTCTGAAGTCGCACACTCCCAACTTCACCGGCGTACACTTTTGTTGACCTCAAGTGTAACGAGTTACATCAATACTGTCAATGAGTACAGTGTAGTGCATTGATATCGATTGTTATGTGTTGTGACTATATGCGTATACCCACTCATCATGGAACTGCACCGGTGGCTCAGTGGTTACGGAAGTTGCTTCTGAGACCTGGTGTTCTGGGTTCGATTCCCACCCGGGACAATTATTTGTGTGAACCACAAATAGTTGTTCTGAGTCTGGGTGTTCTTTGTGTCCGTGAAATGAATGTTTGTAAAGTCCCCCGCGACACAGGGATTTATTTCCCTAGTGCGGGAGTTGTCCTTTTAAAAGATAGATAGATAGATAGAAAATTGTTTATCTTGTATTTTGTTAATGTACCACAACTTTCAGATTCGTTTCAGCGAAGAGTTCTCCCTTGATTATGTAAAGTGTGAGTGTCACTACTCGAGTTTCCAACTGAAAACCAGCGCTAGGTATCGCTGTACCGCGCCCTAGGAATAAGAATATACCTAGGGCGCGGTACAGCGGTTACGGTCAAGCTATAGCCTATGCTGAGGTGGCGACTTTTTCGACAGTACATGCAAAACGTCATATTGTTTTGTACATTTAGCGTAAACGTTCTATGTAGTATCTTGTGTGTTGTGCTGAATTAAATGTATTTTCTTTCTTTCTTTTCTAAATTATAGTATAGTATAATATAGTATTATATACCTATAATAAATATAGTATTACCTTTTAGTATAGCATTTATAAATGTTTTATAAGAATGTAGTCATAGACATTAAAATAAATAAAAATCATTTTTATTCACGTAAACCAATTACAGGCACTTGTAAATCGTCAAACATTATTTGAATATTAATTATTATTTATCTTAAATTACATTTGTTGTTTATTTATAAACCTATTAAAATTACTTATTTATAATGAAATTAATTAGGTATTATAATTAATGTATCTTGTCGCTAGAGACGCAAAATGTTTGTTCTGTCTATGTTATGCCCAAACAATTGTCATTATTTGGGTGGACCATGAGCATATAACGACGGACGCGCTTTAATGCTACCACCGGATCCAATGCGCCCCAACTGAGAAGATCCGGCGAAACAAACTCAGTGGGTTACTCTACCACCGGTTTCAACACGGCCCACAAAAGGCGGTCCGGCGAAACATACTCAAATGGGCAATTACGTGGGGTTTAGGTCCAGTTATTTTAATATATATTTTAGTAGGCACACACATTTATTGCCCAAACGGTTGTCTTGTTATTATTTGTTTATTTTTGCTCAATAAGATTGAATGATATTGAGACAGAACGGTATTAATAGTTAAGGTATGTAAAGAAATCAATTACAGACAGTTCACAGGATAAGACACAGTTCTAGTCACAACTATTGTACTTGGCTATATTATTATGGTCTTCAGTGAGGTAGGTGCAAAGATGGTACCGAAACCCAAACGTCTTTATCTTCAATATAGTCCTGAATACTATAGTAACCTTTTGACATGAGAACAGTTTTAACATGTGATTTAAATCTTGTATCTGGCAAGTCTGTAATATAATTAGGGAGTTTATTATAGAACCTAATACAATTTCACATAAATGATTTATTCGTTAAACATTACGTTAGTGTACCTACCAGTACGGTAGTAAATTTAATTATCAACGACTTCTGTGCACCTATCACTTTTTCTCTGCACTACTCTATGGTCGACTGGTAGAAAATGCCTAGAGCGTTAACACCGCCATGAACTGTCACTGTTCAAAAGATTAAATAAATAAAAAATAAACCCTGGAACCCAAATTTCAGGCTTTACCCACATGAACCTAAACCTGGGTTCGCCCAATTTCGGTTCCAGGATTTGAGTTTGAACCTAATGCCGTGTGGTTTCCGGGTGCCGTGTGGTTTCCGGGTGCCGTGTGGTTTTCGGCTTAGAATAGACCACCCCGTGTCTACCCATGGGTGTCGTAAAAGGTGACTAAGGGACATATGGCTAATGGATGGGCAGCAGCGTCTATTAGCCCAAGGTTAACATATTACTGCGATCACCAATCCGTTTGCAAAGCGTGGTGATTATGGCAAAATCCCTCAACGATCCTGGCTTTCCACGGTCTGTTAAGAGGAGGCCCATGTTCAGTAGTGGACGTTAACGTGCTGTTGATAATGATGATGATGATGATGTCAGGAGTTTTTGTCGAAATAAATTACAAAGGTATGGAAGGGGCGATTTTATATAGTTACTAACTACACTTCTACGCATCGAGATAACTTAAAGGGCACGTAGTAGGTTCAGGAATCGAACTGCCAACCACTCAAACGAATAACGTAACTGAGTTTTTACTGTAATAAACAAAGCCTTCAAACAAATTTAGTATACTAGCAACACCTAGCGTCTAAAAACGAAAAGAAAACCCCTGATATTGGGGCATTGAAGAATATAAAAAAAAATCTATCAAAAGTAAAAAAATATTAAAATATGAATGCCACTACAATTTCTACTGAAAACTGCTCCGAAAGAAATAAAAATAATCCTTGGACTTGTAAAATCTCATCATCATCATCAGTCCGTATAACGTCCACTGCTGAACATGGGCCTCATACCGACGGAGGGATTTTGCTATAATCACCACGCTTGGCAGGCCGGGTTGTTGACCGCAGAATAGAATTGTAATACGCAGGGAAACACTGCTGCCCGTTCCTTGGTATACGCTTGTTATAGATTATAGTTATAACAATCGAGACCAACGGCTTAACGTGCGCTCTGAGGCATGGAGGATAGTGCCTCAACCAACCAGACCCGGAAAGAAATCTTAGAATTTACACAAAAAATCTTGGGGATCAAAACGACCTCCTAGACTCAAAGCAAGACCTAACTGCTACGCCACGGAGGTTGTACACCTAATCACCTAGATACCAAGATTTCCACAAACAAAAACACCCACCCGCCTGCATAGCATGATGACTAGAAAAACTCTCCCTCAAGAGGAGACCTATGTTCAGCAAGAGAGAGAGTTAAGAGTAAAAGCTCAACACCTCATCATTACACCCAAATATTAGTGTAGAGCGACAGTTGCACTAAACTCCCCTAAAATACTAAAAGTCATAACCCCTCAATCTCATCGCCAGCGACCGCCCTGAGCCAACGACCAAGCCCCACAGGGCGCGCGGTTGTACTTTTAAAACCATTTATTAAGGCTGGAACTCTGCTCGCCTTTATGCCCGGTAAAGTAGCAAAAGCCTTTAGGCTAACTACGTATGTAAAAAACAATTATTCGTCTGCCATATGTTCTCCTACCAATTTAAAACACTCCTGTGTGTACAATCGAAGCTACTAATTAATAAATGTATGTATTTAATACTCATACACTATTAATTGGTAGCAGCACATAACAGCGTACATTAACACATAAGAGTGTTACATGGTGAATGAACAGACATAAATTGGTGGACCTCATCACGTATTCAATCCGACTTCATTTGCTTTATTTGGCCGAGCCAATCAATTGCCGAAAAAAATTGTTAAGTAGTGAGCGGGATTTAATCGTGATGGTTCAGTACTGTGTGATGCTGCGACCACGAACTCACCGTTTAACGAAGCGACGGTGGCAGCGGAGCGATCTAATGTATATGTTTTGATGAAACCGAGCACAAACATAGCGGCGCGCGGAGTAGAGAGCGGATTGATGTAGTGAAATACTTACAACAAAATATGTTTTCGTGTAGTAGCAAGGTAAGCCGTGCTTCAGAATAGTTACATATTGTAATGTCTGAAAACATAATGCCTTTACTTAAAAGTCAGCTAGTAATCTTTTTAAAAAGAAAAAGAAGAAGAAATGCATGAGCCCAAAATACCCGAAATCGAAATACCTTATATTCAAAAGGACAATTACGTATAATACAAATGATTAAGATAGGCGATTTTAACCAAATTAATACAAAAATAGAATCTCAATTGAAATAATTTGATATTCTACTTCTTTTGTACCTCGACTAGTTCTAAAATGGCAACAGCTTTTGTAATTCATGCAAATAATATTATGACAACAAACACTTTAACATCATTGATGACACATAAAATAACAAGAAACAAAAAGAAAATTCAACGTTTAAACAAAATTAACTTCTTACGCGCGTCATTAGATACTCGTGACAACTCTTGCACTTACCGAAAACCTGATTATTGAGGTGACTTCATAATTACAACACTTATTGAACTAAAAGCTTATTTTATCCATACATTATATTAATTACTAAGTAACAATTAAATTACATGGTCCTCAACACACGGAACCCTATCGAACAAAATAGTCAGCCGATCTGCATTGCGCTTTAATCGGAAAAATCAACAGAGGCACAGCAAATGGAATTGCGCGTACATATAATAATATACGTCGGTCTATCTGTCTGTGTGAGGATTAAATATGTACCAGTACTTATGGGTGGATAATACTGAAGTTTGTTTGTTATATGTTCGATGATATAAATATGTATGGTGCATCTGGGAATTAAGTAGGTACACGCAGTTGCGCGTGCAATTTTTTTGTCGCTACTATTTTTGTATCAACCTCCGTAGCGTAGCGGTATTCGGCTCACTTTAAATCTCGGAGGTCGCGTGTTCGATCCCCACGCCGAACAAGAAAACTTTGTGTAAATTCTAAGATTTATTTCCGGGTCTGGTTGGTTGAGGGACTACTCTCCGTGCCTCGGAAAGCACGTTAAGCCATTGATCCCGATTGGTATAATATCATATATAATAATCGTATATCAAGGAACGGGCAGCCGGGTTTCCTTGTGTGGTACAACATAATACTGCGGTCACCAATCCGCCTGCTAAGCGTGGTGACTATAGCTACTCCCCCGGGAGTAGACCCATGTTCAGCAGTCGACGTTATACGGGCTGATGATGATGATGATTTTTGTATACTTTGTCCGTATCGTTGGTCTATCCGTCGTAAAGCGACAGTTACACAAAACCCCTCTAAACAACTTTAAAGTCATAATCCCTCAATCTCCCCGCCAGCAACCATCCTGAGCCGAGGTCCAAGTCCTAGAAGAGACGCCTTCTTGCCCAGGTTGCTTAGTTTGTAATTTTTAAACGATTTATTAAGGATAGAGCTAGGGCTACTCGGCTTTATGCCCGGTGAAGTAGCAAAAGCCAGCTAAATACATATGTGCGTCCGAAAAAAATCAGTGGTAGCTCTTGTTCAACAGCCAATAATATACAGCCATTGCTGACATCCTTTTAACAGGAGCCCATAATATACGGCCATTGCTGCACATGGCCAGGGTTACTTAGGGAATTTCCATAAACCACCTTGGCAAGGGATTGGTGATCGCAGTAAGATGGTAAGTAACCTGGAGCTTATAGATGCTGCAGCCCATCCATGTATGTGTGAGTGTCCCTTAGTCGCTTCTTACGACACCCACATGAACACATCAGTGCCGGATGAAGCCAGCGCCGCCGCGCCGGGCCTGTAGCAAATCTGTCTGGAGGCCCCTTTTAGTAATGAAAGAGTCGCTCAACGAGCTTTTTTTAGGCCACCTATTGCACCATGATTCGGATCCATAGGATTATTTATTGGATCCAATTTTTTGCTTGCGCACGTATCTTGGTGTGCGGGGCCCCCCAAACGGGGCCCTTCATAGAATTTTTCACTTACACATTTACACTGCTAAGATAAAACGAGTAAAGCCACTCCCCAACCATAGTATCCTCTCAAATGTAAAATAATATTAAGCATCACAATTTCCGATACATAATGGTGAGTACGTAGTTACTTACAATTAATTTATATTTTAATGGACATCCAACATGGCCGAATATGCCTCCATGCCGTCAACGAGCAGGGTGGAAATGATTTTAATGAAACAAAGGGAAGCTTTGTGTACATACAGACTGATATATCTATATAATATACATGTGCGTGATGTAATGAAGTGCATTCACACTTTTATATGTGCTTTATATATTTAAATGCAACGTATATTTATATATAAGTTGCATTTAAATAAATGGACCAAAACATGAAGTATTTACATGGACATGAAAACTGCATATGTATAGGAAAATATGTTTTTGAGCCGTTTCGATGAGTTGGTCGCTGTTTGGATTAGTATCTCACTTTGGGTTTTCTTATCTACTCATATTAAACTAGGAATGGAATCTTCTTCTTCTTAAACATTAGGTCTGTTAATTAGTCTGTGCTAATTATGAAACTAACCATAGCATCTTTTAAGTAATTGGCCGGGGGCATTCATTTTATGCATTGCAGATTTTTTTGTAGATCATAAAGAAAAGAATATTTCCCCCATACATTGTTTTGTTATATCTCATAGGGTTCGTTTTTGTTGAAAGCTCCCAAATGGCTTAATTTTTTCCGGCACCTCCGACAAATATCAATATAGGTATATATTAGTAAAATGTACACATAAACTAAACAAATCATATACGTAAACCTTCCGGAAGAAACGTTCTATCGTTTGATAACAACCGCATGAAAATCCATGTTGTAGTTTTTGAGTTTATTGCGAACAGACAGACAGACAGACAGATGCGGCCGGGGACTTTGTTTTATAATATGTAGTGATGTAGTGATAGCGGTCGCCCGCGGCTCCGTGCGGATGTCGTTTACCGCTGAAAAAAGCCTACCCAGGAAAGACACGGTCAGCAAAGTGATTCCCAGGTCAATTCACAGACACCGACACAAACATCGACGACGCAGTCATTATCCACAGGCTGAACAGATTGTCTTTCTGTGGATGTTAAAGTTGTTAATGATGAAAATATTTAAATGTAATTAATAGGCATTTTAGGCATTAGGCATTTTAGGCATTTTCAAATGTTCAAGAAAATATTAATAGCGTGTAATATTCTACCTCTGAAAAGAACTGTTGGTTAGCCCTGAAAAGAACTGTTGGTTAGCCCTGAAAACAACTGTTGGTTAGCCCTGAAAAGAACTGTTGTTTAGCTCTAAGAAGAACTGTTGATTAGCTATGAGAAGAACATTTGCGTAGGTGTAGTTTTAAGAACAAAAAATCGCACGAAAATTATTAGACTTCGCAATGGGCCGTGCAGCAGAAATCGTAATATTTTAATTTTGCCATAACTTCAAAACCAAACGTCCCATTTTAATCATTCAAAGAACAAATATTATCTACATAAACTGTTGTTAGTGATGAAATAATTTATTTTGATAAGGATTAATAGCATGAGTAAAATAAACGGTTCTAAACGTAGTCCTAATAAAAATCAAGATTTTTAAATAAAAAAATGGTTGTTTTGCCTCACTCGGCACAGATAGGTATAGTGTGTTGCGGATTTTTTTGTAGATATTTATAAGATCTACAATTAATTAGAACATTTTATGGTTCTATCTTTTATAGTTTAAGCACCGTACGCAAAATAAGTAACTTTTCTGGTTGATTTTTTACACCTTGTGTCCGAAAAACCTAAATATCTTACAAAAACCTATTGTTTTCCAAAATAAAATTTAGCCTTTGTTACTCGTGGATAATGTAGCTTTCGAATGGTGAAAGAATTTTTGAAATCGGTCCAGTACTTTTTGAGCCTATTCATTACAACCAAACAAACAAACAAACAAAGTTTTCCTCTTTATAATATGTATTAAGTATAGATAAAACTGCATGGTGCTAGCGGTGTAACACAGGCAAACTTACATTATTGGATGTTTTGTATTTTTTATTTTTTTATGGCCAATGTTATTATTGTATACTCTGATGTACTTCGGAACATGCTATGCTGAGTCTAAATTTTTGCATCTCCTTGTAAACGTAATTCCTCAAATAGGTCTAAAAAAATGGCGATGTAAAATCAGCGAAAAAAAAAAAAAAAAACACCTCAATTTGTTGCTTTTTTGTTGCTAATTAGTTGCCAGAAAATTAATTTTGTTGCTTCAACCGATCGAAAAAAATCGGCAATAACGCTAACTTTTCAATAAGATAGCGTGGAAATCACTGGATGTGGGCTGATCAATCAAGCGAATAGTGGTCAATTTGTTGCTAATTTGTTGCTGAAAGATGGTAGGGAGAAATAAATAAAAAAAAATAAAAATAGTTTTTTTTCAATTATGCCAAAATAAATAATGTCCACGCTAGCTTAACTAACGATTTTTCCGTAAAAAAACGATTGTAAAAATTTGTTGCTGCTCATACTGCAGCTTGTTTTAGCATAAAGAGTCAGCAACAAAATAAGAACCGGAAGTCAAGATTAGTTGGAGATCGGTATACAAAAAAAACCGGCCACGCTAGCTTAACTAACGATTTTTCCGTAAAAAAACGATTGCAAAAATTTGTTGCTGCTCATACTGCAGCTTGTTTTAGCATAAAGAGTCAGCAACAAAATAAAAACCGGAAGTCAAGAGAATTTGGAGATCGGTATACAAAATAAAACGGCCACGCTAGCTTAACTAACGATTTTTCCGTAAAAAAACGATTGTAAAAATTTGTTGCTGCTCATACTGCAGCTTGTTTTAGCATAAAGAGTCAGCAACAGAATAAAAACCGGAAGTCAAGAGAATTTGGAGATCGGTATACAAAATAAAACGGCCACGCTAGCTTAACTAACGATTTTTCCGTAAAAAAACGATTGTAAAAATTTGTTGCTGCTCATACTGCAGCTTGTTTTAGCATAAAGAGTCAGCAACAAAATAAAAACCGGAAGTCAAGAGAATTTGGAGATCGGTATACAAAATAAAACGGCCACGCTAGCTTAACTAACGATTTTTCCGTAAAAAAACTATTTCAAAAATTTGTTGCTGCTCATACTGCAGCTTGTTTTAGCATAAAGCGTCAGCAACAAAATAAAAACCGGAAGTCAAGAGAACTTGGAGATCGGTATACAGAAAAACCTGCCACGCTAGCTTAACTAACGATTTTTCCGTAAAAAAACTATTGCAAAAATTTGTTGCTGCTCATACTGCAGCTTGCTTTAGCATAAAGCATCAGCAACAAAATAAAAACCGGAAGTCAAGAGAACTTGGAGATCGGTATACAGAAAAACCTGCCACGCTAGCTGTTAGCGATGTTGAGCGCCACAGTGGGGAGGGCACGCACGCGGGGAGCAGTGACGCGCCGGCGGCGGCGGACGGCCAGTGCTACCACCTCAGCGACTTTGTCGCTAGATCTAGTGATTTTCAGAGCTGCACAGCGATTTTCTGATATACTTACTTGCTAAAAAATATTTTAGCAACTTTTGCCATCGGTGGTTGACTTCGGAATGGTTCCTTGCAAAAATACTGAAAAAACTACATTCATGCGACTATAGCGCAACTGGATTTGATTTTTTTTTTGTGAAATAGAAATAAAAATCCTCGAAATACTCGAAAATTCGAATTATCACTAAAAGTCGCTAAATTGGTCCCGACTATGTAAAAGGTTCTTTACACGTGTTTTGAAGATGTCGGCATTGCTTTTATTAATATCAAAGAAATGCCGACAAATAGGCGGTGTCTTTTGACTATCTGGTATCTTCACTTTTTTTTTATTTTACCCGATTTTAACACTGCAATGATCGACTAATTTTATACAATTTTTGAAATAAAAATAATATGAAATAAAATAAAGTTAACCATTGTCTTAGTGATGGTCGATGCAAGTAACCAAAATACAAAGTATATAGCCTGGCGACAGTTGGTATAAATCTTATAGTACCTGCAAACTGAGGAATCTAAATCTGCAAGACATTTTATTATACTTGTATTACTAGCTGCGCCCTTCGAATTCACATACAATGTGCCATACCATCCAAATTCCAAGTTTGTCGTAGACCATAAGTCCGACTGGCCCGCCAACTATATATTAAAGTGACAGTTGCACAAAACCCCCTATTATGTTAAATATCATCATTCCACAATCCTCCTGCTCGCGACACTGTTAATTAGTTTTCAATTATTATTTTGTGTCTTTTGTATACCGATCTCCAACTTCTCTTGACTACCGGTTTTTATTTTGTTGCTGACTCTTTATGCTAAAACAAGCTGCAGTATGAGCGGCAACAAATTTTTACAATCGTTTTTTTTCGGAAAAATCGCTAGTTAAGCTAGCGTGGCCGGTTTTTTTTGTATACCGATCTCCAACTTCTCTTGACTTCCGGTTTTTATTTTGTTGCTGACTCTTTATGCTAAAACAAGCTGCAGTATGAGCAGCAACAAATTTTTACAATAGTTTTTTTACGGAAAAATCGTTAGTTAAGCTAGCGTGGTCGGTTTTTTTTGTATACCGATCTCCAACTTCTCTTGACTACCGGTTTTTATTTTGTTGCTGACTCTTTATGCTAAAACATGCTGCAGTATGAGCAGCAACAAATTTTTACAATCGTTTTTTTACGGAAAAATCGTTAGTTAAGCTAGCGTGGCCGGTTTTTTTGTATACCGATCTCCAACTTCTCTTGACTTCCGGTTTTTATTTTGTTGCTGACTCTTTATGCTAAAACAAGCTGCAGTATGAGCAGCAACAAATTTTTACAATCGTTTTTTTACGGAAAAATCGCTAGTTAAGCTAGCGTGGCCGGTTTTTTTTGTATACCGATCTCCAACTTCTCTTGACTTCCGGTTTTTATTTTGTTGCTGACTCTTTATGCTAAAACAAGCTGCAGTATGAGCAGCAACAAATTTTTACAATAGTTTTTTTACGGAAAAATCGTTAGTTAAGCTAGCGTGGTCGGTTTTTTTTGTATACCGATCTCCAACTTCTCTTGACTACCGGTTTTTATTTTGTTGCTGACTCTTTATGCTAAAACAAGCTGCAGTATGAGCAGCAACAAATTTTTACAATCGTTTTTTTACGGAAAAATCGTTAGTTAAGCTAGCGTGGACATTATTTATTTTGGCATAATTGAAAAAAAACTTATTTTTATTTTTTTAAATTTATTTCTCCCTACCATCTTTCAGCAACAAATTAGCAACAAATTGTCCACTATTCGCTTGATCCATCAGCCCACATCCAGTGATTTCCACGCTATCTTATTGAAAAGTTAGCGTTATTGCCGATTTTTTTCGATCGGTTGAAGCAACAAAATTAATTTTCTGGCAACTAATTAGCAACAAAAAAGCAACAAATTGAGGAGTTTTTTTTTTTTTTTTTCGCTGATTTTACATCGCCATTTTTTTAGACCTTCCTCAAATGTTGCTATCAGTGTGCTCGTCATGCTCCCATTGTTTGTCATTGCTTGCGGTGGCGATGTGAGTCGGGTCGCCTCCTTCCCTCTAATATGGCGAGGGAGGCGATGGCTGTGTGCTCACACGTCATACTCGTGAAAGGGTGCTGTTGGCGGTGGCTGGTCGGCTTGCTGGTGGTTGTATTTGAGGTGGTTGTTAAAACATTAGTGTGTGACCGCTTAAGACGATAATTTTCTCACATGGCTTGTTCTTTGGTAATGTGTGTGGATGCGCCCTCCGTTTTCAAGTGCTAGAGGTTTATGAGGCTTTTGCTTGCTTTTTGCTTGAGGATTTTTAATCAGTATTTAGCTATATCTATGAAAACATCTAGAGCGTGCATTAGCGCACATGCTTCACATTATACTTTATATGAAATATTGTAAAGAAAATATATATTAAAAAAAATGGACATACTGTGAAAAAAAAGATGACGAAAAAAAAAATCCCGGAGTTTCTTTCTCCCTTTCTTCTCCGGGTCGTCCACCTAGGTAGCTAGTGAAAGTTTGCAGGTTAGCTAGGGTAGGATTCTCGCCGGCGAGGACCGCGTTGTATCCCTACCCCTGCCCTGTAATCCAGGGCCTGTAGGCCGTGCCAGCGATCACTGCCTCTTATATCCACAAATCTGACTTTGATATCAGTGGCACCTCTGGGTTGTGGTCCTAACCCCATAAGGGTGAACCCAAGTGTGTGTCACTTAATTGTATGCTTTCAAAATTTTTTATGTTAATATGAACTTATTATGAGTAGAGGAATTAATGACACACGGACAGACGGAGTACATTGTCTGTAATGTCCTACAATTAGCAGCACTCACAGGTTGCATTTGCTAGTTATCTAGTTACCTAAGTAGTTTTATTTATAGAATTAATTATATTTATTTTTCATTGTGATTTTGACAAGTACAAGTGTATGTAAATACCTAAGTGCTGAATAAATTCATTATTTCAATATTATTTTTGAATAGTGTAAGTTCTGTCCTTTGAGTATATTATTATTTAGACGGACCATAAGTATCTCGACGTACGAGAAGACCCGGTTAAACAAACTGAGTGGGGTTATTCTACTGCCAGTTTCAGCGCGGCCTCTTCGTGACAATCCAGCGAAACATACTCAGAAGTTCAGGTTCAATTGCTTTTATTATTTAGTTAGCATTAACAATTTTCCAATCGGTTAACTTATGTGAGCTAAATCACCTAATTACTTACCCAACTCCGCTAGAAGCTGTGTAAAGTTATTTCGTATACGTTACTCGTACAATGATTAGTTAGTGATTACAGCCTAGGCGTATACATCATGGTTTAAGTGATCCTTGGCGTGACCGGCACGAACCCGCGATCATATATTAAGGATCCGTCCCGGAGAGTAGGGATTAATGCATCATGCAGCGTGGAATGTGGTGCTAACATAAGCTGAGAGCGAGATGAACATATTTATTTTGACTGCACCGGTAATTTAGTGATTACGAAAGCTGTTTCGTAAACCTGGTGATCTCTGGTAGGACGAAAGCAATACTATGTTAGACAGCTTGGAATCTGCATCAAGTGTGGTTTATTATACTGATCTTGAGGCAATTAGGAGAAACTTCCGTGCGTTTAAACGGTTTTGTCATACTTACTACTGGACTCAAACATAACAATAGGACCCTTTATTAAAAAAAACACAATGTCCGTGGTGCTTTGCAATTGGCTTATCCAATTGTAAGTTTCTCTTCCTGAGGTTATATATCTCTTTCGTTCATTTATGTCTCCCGATTGCGCTGGAGTGAAGTGGAATTATAATTTCCAACTCCTCCTATAACTTTCTGATTAAATTCGATGCGGGATCCAAGACATTTAGGTGTCCCGGGACCAGCCTAAGCCTAACAGCTTAGAGCCTCTTTCGTGTGTGCCGCTGTTGATCCTGGCTTACAAGAGTTACAGTGGCGGGAGTATGGGAGGGATTAGACCTGGTGTTCTAGGTTCCAGCCGGGACGATTATCTGTGTGAACCAATATGGTTGTTCTGAGTCTGGGTGTACTTCTTGTCCTTGAAATGTTTTCGAATGGTCATACGAAGTAAGTTACGAGGCTTTTGGTACTTCATCGGGCATAAAGGTGAGCTGAGCTCCAGCTTTAATAAATGGTTTAAAACTACAAAAACTAAGCAACCTGTGCAAGAGGGTGCCTCTTGTGGGGTTTGGACCTCGGCTCAGGACGGTCGCTGGCGATGAGATTGAGGGATCATGACTTTTAGTATTTTAGGGGGTTTTGTGCAACTGTCTCTCTACTTTACAGTTCGCGGGCCTCTCGGACTTCGGGTCTACGAGGGCATCGGATGGTTCTTTGCAAACTAAGGGTCGGGAGGACGAGGGGGTCCTCGAAATGAGTGTTTCTCCAAAGCCTCGCGACGCAGGGATTAATACCCTTAGTGCGGGAATGGTCTTTTACAATTATTTACAAGCTTTTTGCGCGGTTTGACCCACGTTGCTCCCATTTCCATGGAAACTTCATAATTAAATACTTTGTGACTTTGTGTCCGTGAAATGTATGTTTGTAAAGTCCCCCGCGACACAGGGATTTATTTACCTAGTGCGGGAGTTGTCTTTTTTAAAGAACAAAGAACAAATGTATCTCATGTTACTCTTTAATAATAGCATTATAATGGTAGAAGAATTTTTGAAAACGGTCCATTAGTTTCGGAGCCTTATAAATGAAAATAATCAAATCTCTCCTCTTCATAATATTAATAAAGATTAAAAATAAATATAGACATAAACTGTAGAGGAACGGCTGGTGGTTCCTTCACAGAAAACGAAGAAATGAAAGAAAATTATAAGCGTTTTTTATAATGCCTTTTGATTGGCTGACGTGACAGTTTAGACAATCTATGCACTGTTGCTATAAAAGTGATTGAAAGAACATCTTGTAGCATGATTAAGTCACATAATTAGTTTCATGTAATAAAAATGTACTAAGTTAAATGGATATTAATTTTTTTAATTATTGAGGTCCCACTTTCAATTCCAGAGTAGAACACCTATTGGCATATTGAGGGTTTCATCAAAAACGTAGGTAGGTACTACCACGCTGTCTTTCGCTTCTAATCTCAGTATTCTTGGTTTCGATACCCACGCGACAAAAAAATCGATTATCTATTTTAGAGATTTTATATGTATATAGTAAATCCATTATTTTATTCTTCATTATAATAACCGATAATCTTGCATCCCGCTTCCACTTATGACTTGTCCCACACAGATGAAGCTCCCCGTCCCTCAGCCATCGGTTCGTGAAGTAGATGGATTACAGTGCACAGCATTTGTTGTACCCTTTACTATAAGTTATACCAACCTCACTACAAATTGAAAAATAGCCTTAATCAACCTGCACTACATACCTTCATTACTAAACCAATTACTTACTACAAAAAAACATAACTAGTGTTTTTAGAATTTACACTTTATAGTCTACAATCCAATAAAAAAAAAAGTTAATCTAAAATAACCATTAACAATTCTATTTATTTTCAAAAGGAGTCTAACTAAGTTATATAAAAAATATACCTAGGTATAATAAAGGAACTAATATCAAAAAACAATTTCGTACAATCAATCAGCGCATTAACAAAAGCGAACAACAACAGGTAGTCGGATAAAAAACCAAAAAATTACACGTAATCATACAAAAAGATAACAAGGAACGGTGTTAAGCACGATGTAACCACTTAATAAAACTATCGGAGTGTGTCGCGAAATGAATAACATCGTCCAATTTCAGGCATTGCAAGAAGCGCCCGAGAAAAAGCGTGTTGCACTTACTATTAACACTTGCTTCGGAAATTTAATTCTTTTGAACATCAACCACTCAAAAATACACCTTATTCTCCTATAAACAAAATCCAAAATCAAACGGAGTCCTCTCACATATAAAATTGCTGAGTCACATTGTCTGTAGAACAAGACAGCCACATACGAAAACTCGTTTGTATTAAGCGTGCAAGAAAGAGATGCAGATATTTTGGTGTGTTGTCTCTAATCGTCTGGCTAATGCAGTCCGTCTGCGCGCTGACGAAGATGGATGATTTTTCTGGTTAGCAGTTGAATGAGTGCATACCATGGATAAAAAGAGCAATTAGCCAAACTTGTATAATGACACCATCATTATAAATGTAAGTGTAAATTGAAGACTTTTGAAAGTCATTTGGAAGTTGCAGCTGAAAATTAAAGTTCTTAAACATAAAAACTCCAGAGCAACAAAGTTCTGGATACACTATATGGAATGACTATATCATTCCATGAAGTGTATCCAGAAGTTTGTTTTGATATACTGTAATAAAACTGAAAGCTACAAGCCTTAAGCGGCAAGCAAAAGTAACTTATTTAATTACTAGCTTCCCGCGCGCGGTGTCACCCGCGTAACTCCTGTTCCCGTGGGAACTTCATAATTAAATATAGCTCAATAAATGGGCTATCTAACACTGAAAGAATTTTTCAAATCGGCCCAATAGTTCCTAAGGTTAGCGCGTTCAAGTTAACAAACAAACTCTTCAGCTTTATATGTTAGTATATAGAGTACAGAAATAGATAAAGTAACTTTCTTTTTAACATCTAATAATCTTATATAACGCAAAATTTACTATTGCACTTCAAACCAAAGCAGATTTAGGTAAGATCACTCCTCAGATTTGATTAATTACCAATGCATGTTGTCTCGCTAATTAAATACACAATCAAGCAGAGCATTCCCTAGAATAAGCTCGTCATACTTGAATGAAACAAAACGTCTTAATTAGCTCTCTCGCATTCGCACCAAATTAATAAAGAAATCTTTAAATTTATACTTAGATATTGCTGGCTGGAAATCAAAAACAATTTCGAAGAACGGAGTTCTGAAAAAGAAAATGGTATACTATCTTTGAGTCATGGGTTCGATCCCCACGTCGGACAAGATTTTTTTATGTAAAGTCTATGATTCTCTCAGTAATACCTCTAAAACACGTTAAGCCATTGGTCGATTTTGTTATAACATTATCTATAGCGATTATGTACCAGGGAACGGGTAGGAGCGTTTCCCTCTGTGTGTTATTACATAATAACTACTAGGTTTTTTTTATGAACGGACATAATAAATAATATGTAGTTAGCCGTGAGGTTTTTGCTACTTCACCGGGCAAAGAAGGTGAGCAGAGCTCCAACCTAGTTATATCTACTACGGTCTCCAACCGTGCAAACGTGGTGATTATGGCAAAAACCCTCAGGATATGCGAACTTAAGATGACAATGATGAATGAAAATGTATCTTTTTCCTCTTAATTAAATGACAACTTTGACAAATATTTTTATAGATACATCTTTTTTTTATTATGATTTCAAAGAGTTCCCATTTCCGAATACTTTTTTAAATCACACCTAGTGTCACACCGTATGTAGATAGAGAAAGACTCGTAGGAAGCTAGGATAGGGTCCGGTCGTCCTCGCAAGGCGAGACTCGCGACGCGTTCTATGCTTCAGACCCGAACCCCGCCCGCGCTGGTTGATCTTAATTATATTTTATAATAAGCGATTATCACAGGCCACAACCACATTGGTAAATTTTATTTAATACCATTATTGTTGAAATGTAAACTAATTTATTAGTTAAGATTGTTTTTTCTTTTTTGTTTTCATTATCATTGTATTTGACTTATAATAAGTACGATCGATTCGTCTACATAAACGTTTTCATTTCATTTCATTTCAATCATGTACAATTTTTGCAGAGTCCGCTACCCGCGTACTACTGAGCCGCGGCACAGTCTGTCTGTAAGGAAGCTTCGGCCGACCGGGCGTCCTTGCGCCGGCCACTTTCCGTTTCTGCCGACCGTGGCCTATCGGAGGCCTAGTGCTGACAATACAACGATTCAAATTCACTCTAGATTATAGTTATTAGTGTTATGTCTAGTGTAGTATGCGTTTATAAAGATCCTTTTATGTTTATGGTAATGAAGCAGATATGAGAGCTTTTAGATTGGAAGCCAAAATGTACGCGGATAATTTGAAAACGACTTGACCAATTAGTTTCATTAAGGACAAGGTTCGTTTGTATGGTAGAAAATTTTATCCTTCTGGTAAAGTTTGGTCCGACAAATTTTGAAGGAAACTGACTGTAACAGACACGGATATTTTTTAAGGCATCTGTTTTCTCCTTGAGATTTTTATACTCGAAAGTTATAGTTAAAAAATTACAGTAAAACACTATAATATATACTTAACAATAATAGAAATAGACGGTTCCTCAAAACACTAGATTTTACTCCAAAAACCTAATTGAAGCAAAACAATTCTGAAGAAAGGCCAACGATTCGTCCAACCAAAATGTACTTTAAGTTAATCATGTAAGCTTTATAACACAATGAGTCACGTTTGTGGTATTTATTCCCTTCTTACAATTTGTAGTTCAACTAAACTGACGTATTTTTTCTAAGCTACATCAATATTCATAATATTCACTATATAATGATCTCAGGCGCGGGTCGCATAGCGCAGTGTGACGTCACGGAGGCTCACTCTGCCGGGAACGGACCGGTTCTGAGAGGAAGCCTCCCTCAAGGTGCTGAGAATTGTACGAACATTGGTCATACTACTGGCTGGGTGGAATGTGTGCGGGAGAGAAGGTGTTGGGTTTGAATCTGTGGTTTCATTGTTTTTAATTTAAGTTTCAGTTGAAATACACCAGTATGTTTTTTCAGCGATGAAATAACTTATATAACACTTCAATTCTTAATGTGTTTATATTTAATTAATCGGTAGTGGTAATTACTTAGTACAGCAGATAAGCATTGCTATTTCACGGGACAATGGTGCCAGCATTCTGGAAACCTAACAAGCCTAGCAAGTAGCATAGATTTAGAATATTTAACATTTCAATTTTATTGATATATTTTTAAAATAAAATTAACGTCAAATGAAAACAAAAAAGAACCAGCCAGTATGACTTCAAAAAGTATGTTGTGTTTTTAAATTATACTCAGTACATAGTTGGTTTTGATGTTTTTTTTTTTAATTCTGATGTAAAAATTTATTGAAGACGGTGGATCAACAATTTTTTTATTTTTAAATATTATTATGTTCAGTAATAGTTTTAGGTGTTTTGTTTTTTTTATCAAATTTATAGAGAGAGTTGATATAGAGCTTGTAGTCACATTATAACAGAAGTTGGATGGAATATTTTACTAATAAATTTATAAAATGTACCGAGATTTAGTTTTTTTTGTCGATACTATCATACCGATGCCCTTGTAGACCCGAAGTCCGAGAGGCCCAAAAACTGTAAAGTAGAGCGACAGTTGCACACAACTCCCCTAAAATACCAAAAGACATAATCCCTCAACCTCATCACCAGCGACTGCCCTGAGCAGAGGTCCAAGCTCCACAGGAACCCTCTTGCGCAGGTTGCTTAGTTTGTAGTTTTTAAACCATTTATTATGGCTGGAGCTCTGCTCGCCTCTAAGTAGCAAAAACCTCATGGCTAATTGCGTATGTCTATCCGAGAAAAAAAAATACTCTACATAGAAACCCAACAAGCAAACTAATGTGAGCAAAATTCCCATCCGAATCATATTATATTCATTACACCGAATATCATAGATATAGTGTTAAAGTTATGATAGAGTGAGCACTCTACGTAGAGCAACAGGTGAACAAATCTAGAGCTAACTAAGACAGAGACATAATTGTACTTTTTGGGAGCGCCGCCGCCACTAGGTAATTACGCTTCACACTAGGCGAAAGAATTATATGGATAAGTTATTTTTTTGTTTAAGATATATACAACGTGTTAATTAAATAACGCAAAACCTCTTAGGTGGTGATTGTGCTCATGGATATGAACAACTTTTAATATAGGACCAACTTTGTAACTCGAAAAAAAAACAACTTTTTCATACATATTAGTCGAGAGATATTGAAAATTTGTATGGAACAGCTGATTTTTTACTTCGAGTTACAATGTTGGCCTCTTAGAAAAAGTTGTTCATATTCATGAGCACAATCACCACCCAAGAGGTTTTGCGTTATTTAATTAACACGTTATTATGTAGTTAGCCACGAGGCTTTTGCTACTTCACCAAGCATATATGTGTGCAACTCTCTAAGGATATAATAATGTTAATAAATGATTACTACTACTTGGCATTGTGTAGGCTCCGAAACTACTGAACCGATTACAAAAAATATTATATCATTAGAAAGCTATGTAATACAGGAATAACGTGTCTATATTTAATTATGAAGTTTCCACGGGAACGGGAGATACGTAAGAAGCTAGTAAGGTATAAAATATAAAAAACGATACCGCCCTTTTAATATATATCGTGTATAGTGTATTAATAGCGGCCCGTCGCGGATTCGCACGGGTGCACATTTCTAAGACAAAATATTGCCTATGTTATTCAGAGATAATGTAGCATAGAATTATCGAAATCCATCCGGTACTTTTTGAGTTTACTCGAAATAAACATACAAGATTTTCCTCTTTATAATATTATCTGTCGATAAATTTTCCATCTTTTTATAACTGGTAATGGCTGAGTAGTATTTTTTTTAAATCAATCACTTCGAGAAATTAAACTTAAGAAATTAGTGAATATCTACTTGGGTATGTCCACGTTAAGTACATTCTCTCGGTTTGTCCGCATCTTGATCGCAAACTGTTTACATATGTGGACTACGTGCGTACACCTACAGGTGGCACTCTACAGACACTTGTACTTTATTTAATAACCATGAAATTCCCTAAATAGTTACTGGTTTTGGAGACAGAGCGGAATATATGGACAAACAAGTAGACATATAAAACAAAACCAGCCAAGTGCGAGTCGGACTCGCGCACGAAGGGTTCCGTTTCAGTTACAAGTGCGTACCTATTTTTGATATCAAGAATAAATAAAAAAGCGTATGTTTATGAAATGAAATGTTATTTTATATTTTTATATTCGAGTTGATTGAATGAAAGCTAAATTGCGGTTTACGATTTTTGACGTACTAAAAAAAAACTACTTACAAGTTCTCGTTCAAACCAATTTTCGGTGGAAGTTTACATGGTAATGTACATCATATATTTTTTTTAGATTTATCATTCCCTTATTTTAGAAGTTACAGGGGGGGGGGACACACATTTTACCACTTTGGAAGTGTCTCTCGCGCAAACTATTCAGTTTAGAAAAAAAATACATTAGAAACCTCAACATCATTTTTGAAGACCTATTCACAGATACCCCACACGTATGGGTTCGATGAAAAAATTTTTTTTGAGTTTCAGTTCTATGTATGGGGAACCCCAAAATTTATTGTTTTTTTTCTATTTTTGTGTGAAAATCTTAATGCGGTTCACAACATACATCTACTTGCCAAGTTTCAACATTATAGTTCTTATCGGAAAAAAGTGGCTGTGACATACGGACGGACAGACAGACAGACAGACAGACAGACAGACATGACGAATCTATAAGGGTTCCGTTTTTTGCCATTTGGCTACGGAACCCTAAAAACCATTATGTGTGCGTCTGATTGTTCCGGTTAATCGCAGTAACTTTAACTTTCACTGGTATATAGCTAATTTTATATGATATAACTAGCGTAAACATATTTAATTATGATTTTGTTTAGTAAAACCACGTTTTACTAAACAAAATCATAATTATATATGTTAATGTTACTCCTGAACAACGTAGCTTTCTTAACGATTTTTTCCAATCGGACCCAAAGTTCCTGAGAGTAGCGAGATAGCAACCAAATAAACAAACTCTTTAGCTATACAATATAAATCTACATTAAAAAATCAAAACGTATCTAGTGGTAGAGGCTAACTAGCCTGTGTTGTCCCACTGCAGGACAAAGGCCTTCCTCTGCCTTTTACCACACAACTCTGTCTTTTGCGAGTGCCGGCCAGCCCCCTTCGGTAGGAGTCAAGCTCGTCCCGCCATTTTCGTCTCGGCCTGCCGCTATGGCGTCGGGCGTCTTATTCTATTAATTATATATAATATTAGTATATATAAAGACGTAATAACCAAAGCAAATAGAAACTGGTCCAAATAAACTGAAAAGCACCTAACTATGTATGTCAAGCTTAAAAGTTTTTAGCAAAACACCAAAATCTAATTTCCCAGTAAAAATGTTGCAATCTACTTAATCTCTTTAAAGTGCATCTAATTGCTAAAAAAATCAAAACCTACACCAATGGTTGAAAACAATCAGACCAAATCGGACAAAAACAGAAATCTCCAAAAAGATAATCTCTCGATCCACATTCGCATGCGGCTTACTGCTACCGTAGACCAGTTAGTGACCTCTTTCACTTTTTTTTTGTAATATATTTTTTGTCTCACTCTTATTGTCTCTGTCACTCTAATAGCCTTGCTTTCGGCATATTAATACACTTCTGACTAATGCATATCATTAAATTGAGTGGTTCGTCTAAGAACGAATGGTTACGAGCAAATAACTACGTGTAGTGTTGGAAGTGAACACTGTTTCTTGGACGGACATTAAGAGCCACGAGTCTTTTGCTAGTTCAACGAGCATAAAGGCGAGCAGAGCTGCAGCCTAAATGGTTTACAAACTACAAACTAACCAAAATGCGCAGGAGTTCAATAGGCAAAGGACTACTTGACCGATTTCAGAAATTCTTTCACCATTGCAAAGCTACGTTATCCAAGAGTGCCCTCGCCCTCCCGACCCTTGGTTTGCTAAGAACCTTCCGATGCCCTCGTGGACCTGAAGTCCGAGAGGCCCGCGAACTGTAAAGTAGAGCAACAGTTGCACAAAACTCGCCCAAACAACTAAAAGCCATAATCCCTCAATCTCCCCGTCAGCGACCGCCCTGAGCCGAGGTCCAAGTCCCACAGGGGACGCCCTCTTGCGCAGGTTGCTTAGTTCGTAGTGTTTAAACCATTTATCAAAAAAAAAAAGCTTCTGAGGTCCAGATTTAATTTTAGTATTGTTTTTAGTGTATCCCTCGACCGTGTGCCTCTTTTCCAAAAAGAAAATTAATTTTATCGTTGATGTTAATAGTTCTATTGGTTAAACAAATTATATTTATCAACTTAGTGCATTGTAAACGATTTAATGTATTTAGTATGTAGTCATAATTTATTTCTCCTCGGAGTGATTGTAAAATCTTTGAGAAATAAAATAATTCCGACCGTAAATCAGCGCTAGGTCTCTGCCTAACCACTGCTGAGGTGACCTTCGCGCCAGAACATGCCATATTACATATTGTCTTAGGGTTCCATACCCGAAGGGTAAAAACGGGACCCTATTACTAAGACTTCGCTGTCTGTCACCACCAGGCTGTATTTCACAGATTATGTATTTCTATTGCCGCTATAACAACAAATGCTAAAAATATATACCTACTATAATACCATACATCAAACATGCTAGATATCAATAACGGCATCTGATAGGCACTTAAATATGGTACGGAACTCTTCGTGCGCGAGTCCGACTCGCACTTGGCCGGTTTTTTTTCATACATTTCTATTAAATATTTGTGTTATGATTATCAGGTGTATTGTGCTGAAATAAATGTATTTTATTTCTTTTAATTCCTGTAAGAATTTTTGTTTCATATTTGGGGAATAAATGATTTTTTATTTACTACTCTCGCGCGCGCTTTCACCCGCGTAACTCTCGTTCCCGTGGGAACTTCATAATTAAATATAGCCTATGTCATCCGAGGATAGTGTAGCTTTCCAATTATGAAATAATTTTTCAAATCGGTCCAGTAGTTTCGGAGCCTATTCAATACAAACAGACAATCAAATCTTTCCTGTTTATAATATTAGTACAGATTTGATCGGGCATGTTACCATTGCCTGATTATCGTAGCAAGAATGCAGTGTTCACTACCAACAGTACCAACCTTCCGATGCCCTCGTAGACCTGAAGTCCGAGAGGCCCGCATACTGTTAAGTAGAGCGACAGTTGCTCAAAATTCCCCTTAAAATTTAAAGTCATTATTCCTCAATCCATTCGCCAGCGACTGCCCTGAACTGGTCCAAGTCTCACAGGGAGCCCGCTCTTGCGCAGGTTGCTTAGTTTTTAGTATTTCACCCATTTATTGCAGTTCAGCAGTGGATTTTGTACGGGTTGTTGATGATGATGGTATGACAAACCCTAGTCACTATAGGAAAGTTGAATATAAAATTGAGCATTTTGTTTTTTTGCTGTTTGTACCAAAAACTGTTAATAAGTAACATCACTATGAATCACGACTTTATGCAGTGATTTGGAGAACGGTACAACACTTAAGTACAATTCGGAGCAAACGGATCCGGACGCCATTTTACAATGCGGTAAAGTAAATTGAAACGTATACACTAGAATTACAGTTGATATTTCTGTCGCTGAGTCTATGTTAAGCCTTAGTGCGGTTGCAGAATGTGACAGAAATATGAAATTAAAATTAAAATTCATGTTTACACGAATCAAATCTCTTTATATAGGTACCTAGTTAAGTAGAAAAAATTAAAATTAAGATACAGATTGTTATTTCACAAAAAACTGTACCTCTTAAGCCTCGTATTCATGGTAAACATTTGATGAGCAACAGTTGATAAAAAACATTGTCGATGAAACGGGGAGAATGCTGATGAAACTTTGTTTAAATCACTAAAGGTTGTCCACACGCCAGTCAACGTTAAAATGTTTCCCGGGGAATTTGCATTAATTTTATCATTGCTCCAAACTACTACCATGTTTATAAACTGTTGCAAGTACGTTCACACAAGTCAACATTTGTTGGTAAACTTATGTTTACGCTCGTCGGGCGAGAGCCTGTCAACATGCCGTTGTCAACTGTGCAACACGCAGTTTTGCCAGCAACTCTGCAACGCGTTGATTCAACTCTGTTGCTAAACAAATGTTTACCATGAATACGAGGCTTAATGGTACAGTTTTTTGTGAAATGTAATACTTTCATATAATTTGTGAAATTTTGAATGATATATTTCATAACCACAGTTTCATTATATCAGGATGAGGTCGCATAAACCGTTCTGTATTAGGCCAATTCCGTCCCCTGCTGAACATGGGCCTCCTCTTAATGTGTAAAGTTGTTCCTCTATGTTTTAGGCTTTTCTTATTGGTTTCGCATGCCTTATGGTAAAATATGGCTAAATTGTATACTATTAACACCATGTGTATCTTATCTTAACCTTGGCAAATCAGGGTCGTTGTGGGATATAGGCTATTAGATATTCTTGGCAGGCAGATTGATGATCGCAGTAAGATGTTGAGTATCCTTAGAACTGATAGACGCTGTTACCCATCCATCAGGTGTATGCCCCTTAGTCACCTCTTACAACAACCACGGGAAAACATGGGGTGGTCTATTCTAAGCCGGAAACCACACAACTGTATTCTAACCTATTTCTATACTATATCTATTCTATCTATACTAACATTATAAAGAGGAAAGATTTGTATTTTTGTGTGTGTGTGTATGTTTGTAATTAATAAACTCAAAAACTAATTTCGCCATTGGAAAGCTACATTAACCCTAAGTGACATAGGCTATATTTATTGCAAGAAAAAATTAGGGCTCCTTACTAAAACTTAAGTAACGTAACCCAAGGTGTAAAAAAGTGCCCTAAAACGTCTTTCGTCGCATGCGCTGCGGAAAATATTGATGATAGAACAAAAGTATGTTCTACAATATAAACGAACATATCAATATCTACAAAAAACTACGCAGTACTATATGTCCAACCATTATCTTTATGTCACAATAACTACTTATATGATTTTTGATGACATAGGCTATATTTAATTATGATGTTCCCACGGGAACGGGAGTAACGCGGGTGAAACCGCGAGCGGGAAGCTAGTATTCTATAATCAGGTCACTAGACCACATCACCGAAAATTCTCATATTTTTCAGTGTATAAACCCTTAAACACGGCCTGTATGTTTACAAAATGCAGCGCCTCATTACCGCTTACGCTTGACCTAGATCTAACGTTAAAGAATACGACACAAAACCTTATGTAACTGATCTCTTAAAGCTAATTACTTTTCTCCCTATTTAAAACCTAAAAATGCAGTAAAAGGTTTACATATTGTTTAGGGGAGTTTTGTGCAACTGTCGCTCTACGTTACAGTTTGCGGGCCTCTCGGACTTCAAGTCAGGTCAATTAGTTAGCATGGTCTTTGGTATACATGGGGGACTGTCTTTAATCTTTTGGTCCTGGGCGTATAAGGATCACGGGTCCCCGCTTTTCAGTTTTCGGACGGACATAATATTATGACTTTTTTACCAATTTTATATTAATTCAATTAATTAATATTTTTTATGCAAGTCTTGGCCCCTTCGATCTCGGTGTCCTTAACAATTTCCGAATGAAAAAAGGGGGCCTAATGCCTAGTTTATATTATCAAAGTCAATGCTTATTTATTTGTTTCTTTTCTTCTCCTTTATTAATGATTATAAGATTACAACTTATAAATTACAAATGTCCACCAGACTATTAGTACTTTTTGCTAAATATCTTAAAATGATTTCAGTTCTTACTTATGATTCAGTGGTTGCTAAGGTTGCTAAGGACTATAAAAAATGTGTATAATTTGAAAGAATTTAAAAACATTTGTAATTTAATTAATTAATAAAAAGAAGGGTAGGCCCAGCTGTCACTACTACAAGGTAAACCTTGATTTTCCAGTTTGCTTATGCCAGTAATTGTAAATCAAATTTTCCATGGTTAGACAATATGAGGAGTAGCATTGATTTAGAAAGTATGTCGTTATTTAAAAAGTTTGTTAAGTTAAATTAGCTACTTTTCGTTGTACATTTATTCACACGCATTACCTAAATTTTTACCTAGTATTTAAATCATCAATAGGTTTAACGAAACTAGCACAATCATATTTACAACTTTTTATACAAAAATAAAGTTTTTTTTTGCAACGGTACTTAGCGGTATGTAGCACTACACATAGACAAGAAACGCGTTGAAGTCTTTTCAATAAAAAAAATAAACTAACTACTCTATTGCCAATGACACTCAACATTCCTTGAAACTAAACCTAACTGCCTAAAAAACTCATTAGAATTACCTCTTATGCAATGGCGAAAAATGTTGGATCTCAATTATAAAAAAAGGATTACATTTGCAAATCCCACATCAGATTTTTAGATGCGAGCGTGCAGTATGCAGGGGGTGAATACATACACGTATCTATCATTCATTAGCGCTGCTAGAATCCAATACGACATTTTTTACAATCCCCGGGCACAAAGAACGGGCGTCCTCCCCACACAAGCAAACAACCCCATACAAACAAATGACGCCGGTGTATGAGTAATAAAAACTTGAAAAAAATCACACTGACCCGCGCACACATTCACAACGCCGCGAAAAAAATCACTGACACAAAGAAAGTTCACCGAAAACTTGTATAGGAACTTTTGGGCGCACACAGCCGCACCTCACGCACACATAGACGCGTACAAGGAAGTCTGTAATGTGTGAGTCAGTGCAACGTGTGCGAACGAGAGCTAAACTTAGCTTAGTTTGTGTGTGGTGGTGCCTCACAGTTGCAAGAGTCCAAAACTTCGGCTGTGTTGGGCTTCGCGGAATATCCCCGACGCAGCACATTCAAAAACCAACTGTATTCCTATTAGAATGAGTTGTTATTAGAATGACCCTGCTACAACGTTATGACTTCTTTCTTCAGAGGTCGAGGTGCGCACCGCGGGTAGTTTTCGTATGAAACTTGGTGGCGCGAGATGCACCGAACGAGTAGAGCATATACAAGTGTCGTGCCGTCTCGCTCGCACGCCACCCGCCGCCCGGGGCGAGGGGGCGACGGGTGTAGGGGGTGTCGTGTCGCGTTGATGAACATTTTTCTCATTTTTTCTTTATTTTTACGCGAATCGTTTTTAAAAAGGGTTTCGTCATAATTGCGTCGCCGCTCCTGATTATGTTAGCGCTACGATAAGCCGATCAGTTGACGTACCAACCAAAGTACAATTACTTACTTTTTCAACAAATCACCTTTATACTCAATTTCTCATTTAAAAACATCAAATCAGATGTCACCTTCATTTGATAAATAACACGAGTATTAGCATATCAAAGTTGCATAGAGATATGCAAATTAACCAGCTTGACAACTGTTTACAATAAATATTCATATTTAAAATAAATCACTTAATAATTATAGTGTAAACCCACGAGACGATAAATAAATACAATGATGACTGATAAAAAAAGTTTGTTTAAAAAAAGAACTCAATAAAAACAAACGACTCAAAAGTTTGAAAAAAGAACAAAAAAAGTAAAAAGGCGCGTGTCTTTACGCGCACGTAAACATTACGTTACGTACGCATGTCTCGAGGATCGTCTCGGCGGGAAACTTATTTTCCCGCGTTTTCTCGCCCCGGCCATATTTGTTTTTGTTATTGCTAATGTGAATCTAATTGGAATTTGCGAATTTGTAATGTTATATTTTTATTTAAGATTATAAAAGTATTCATGGATCATGTATAATCTCGTAATTAAGTTAACAAAATCTATATATATATATAAGAAGAATAAAATAGTCTAGCAACAAAAAAGATTAACCAACTAGGCATTTATCAAATTCCAACAAGTTTCCAACTAGTTTTTTTCACCACTTAAATAGATCTTACAATCATAGTTATGGTCACCATTCCAATAAAAATAGTTGCATAGATAAACATAAACACAATCAAATAATCGGATAATCTGAACTTATTTCAGCCGCATCCTCCGTGGAAGGGAAAAAAACAAAAAAACCGGCGTGTCGCTCCCAGTCTCGGTGCAGCGGCCGAGCGGACCGGCCGCGTCCAAAACGTTATATTATTTTACTTACGTGTTTCATTTCGCGTAGACTTTTGGACGGCGCTAGTATGCGGCGACAGTGCAACAAATTGTGACTTTGGACATTAAAAATAAAATGTACAACGTGACTTTCCTTCAAAAAAAACAAACAATAATTTTTACCGGCAAAAATATATTTTGGTAACCGCAGCTTAACGCAGTTCAAACTATAGATTTTTTTTACTGGTTTTTCTTCGAGTTTTCTTTTGACACAAACTATGCAGTTTACAATTAAATGTTTGAGTTTCCGTACATTATGTTATGTTTAAAACTGTAACGTAGATAACAAACTGTAACACTCGGCGACGGGAGAAGAGAACGGAAGAGAAGAGAAGATGGCGCTTGCATCTTCTGTCAGCTTGTATTACTCCATAGTGCAGCGAGCTGCTAGGCACTACTTAGAAGACTATTGTCATACAGGTAAGGATTAAATATTAAGAAACAAATATGTCTAATTAAATTGTTTATGGTCTTTTTTTCACTTAAAATTTAGGTACCTTCTCTATATAATTTAGTTAATTAAACAATATATTAATATACTTCTGCCTTATTACAATACTGATTAATTAAATTATTATTGACAATCGCTCATAATATAATATCTTAAAAGCTCAAATAAGATTAAACAAATTTAAACATTAATTTTACTTAATTTATGTAAAGATTAAAACCTATTTGTTTAACGTAACTACGTTAATTAAAATCAACTTAAAATAGACTGTTTTTTTCTTTTGTTAATTACTATATGAAGTTTTAATGTATATTTTTATAATTATTTACCTAATGATAATCGACTATTTTATCAAAATAATTTTAATAAGAATATAGATGCATCAACAAAACATATATAGCTAAAAGTACAAATCTAAACTAAAACTAACTTAAAACTACTGACTAATTTAAATATCTTCAGAATTTATGCTATAACCTATACTTAATCTATTTTATATTAATTCATTTGATATTTGGATCATATCAATAGTACGCGGTCATTATTTATGAAAAATCATTTTCTCTATTATTTAACTAAAAATACATAATACAATTTTTTGAAATATAGATCTGTATTAATATTTTAAAATAAAGATTTGATTGATTGTTTGTTTGCATTGAATAGGCTCCGGAACTACTAAGCCGATTTGAAAAAATATTTCACCATTAGATATCTACGTTATCCAAATTCAACATAGGCTATAATTAATAATGAAGATCCCACGGGAACGGGAGGTAAGCGGTTCATACCGCGCGCGGGAAATTAGTATATGAATAAATCTACAATTCTTTAAGTGGGAGCTTATGGGATTTTCTCGAGAATTAGCGATTTTTTGTCTTATTAACCAACTCAAAAATGACACTTACTTAACTGAAAAATAAATAAATGTGTAATGATTATTACCTAATACAAAACCAAAAAAATATTTTGTTTTATTTATTCTATAAATAACACCATAAATATTAAACCAATTTTAATAATTCTGTCATATTATTATGCTACATTATCCAGGCATATTTTTTAAAGAGATACGTACGGAATCTGCATTTGGAAATCATACGGAAAAGCTATCATTTAATTTTTTTATTTTTTTACTATTTAGAGATTCCCACGGTGACCGGAGCTACCTGGAGAACCTACGCGTAGTTTCTATATATTATTTTACAAATATAATCTTTTATATATATATATATATATATTTCATCAAACAATAAGCAACTCTACAATTTTAAAATACGAAACTCTTTTAAAAATACACATAGATAGTTGTATTCTAAGAATACTCGTATACCCGTAGCCCAAAGTTCGGAAGTAGCTCTACCGTCTCTATTAAGGTCGCTACATTTTTCTTGTTCGTCGCAGTTTTCATAGAGCACCATTTTCACAGATTACTAACATCCATTTAGGTTTAAAAAGTTAACAGATCATAGATAAGGTTGCGAAGTTACTAGAGAATTACATTCTCTAATAACTGATAGAGTATAATTATAGTCTATACTAATATTATTAAAAGGGAAGAATTGTATGTAAGTATGTTTGTAACGAATTGGCTCAAAAAGTACTGGACCGATTTTAAAAATTCTTTCACCATTTGAATGCTACATTATCACTGATTAATATAGGCTATATTTAATTATGAAGTTCCCACGGGGACGGGAGTTACGCGGGTGAAACCGCGCGCGGGAAGCTAGTATAATATAATTGTAATTATAACTTCATCTCAATTAATATGTCTACATCAATTAAAGAAGATTATTTACTTATTTTACAAACGATATGAGAGTAGATAAATAAGGGTACAATTGCACGAAGATACAGCTTATTACAATAGAAATTTCTTCCAACTGACCCGCGATAGAAAACAGTTAAATGGAGCAGAATAATAATATCGTGTGTAGTTTATATACATACATAAGGTCCACAAATATATAATTAGTAATAACATTAAATTATTAATAAATGAAATTGCTAAATTATAAATTACTAGCTGCGCTGCGGTATTACCCGCGTTACTCTGCTCCAGTGGGTCGGAGCATGATGTTTTGTAGCCTAAATGTTAATCCAGTTTATAAACTATCCGCGTGCAAACTTTCAGCCAAATCCATTCAGTAGCTTTTGGGTGAAAGAGAAACAAACATCCATTCATACTTACAAACTTTCGCGTTTATAATATAAGTAGGAGAACATTCAATTAAATATAAATTAATTAAATTGATAAATTATATATGTAAATACACTCGTAATCACAAAAATAGTTGCATTAATAAATCATATTCAAGTCACTTTTCTTTTTCAATCTCGTTACGAAGTTTTAGTTCCTAACCTAACCTAACCTATCATGCTAAGCCCGCCTCATTAGTTGACTATTATGCTCCTGTTGGGAGTACCCAAAGAAATTCGTTTCATAGTTATTATTCAAATAGAAATACTTGTTTTAAATCTGATTGATATTTTCAAATAGTAGCGCATTGAAACACAAAACAAATTATATAGATATAAAATATTTACATCTTAAATAATCTATATATACTTACTAATATATAAAGCTGAAGAGTATGTTTGTTTGTTTGCTTGAACGCGCTAATCTCAGGAACTAGGAGGCCGGATTTGAAAAATTATTTTAGTCTTCGATTGCCCATTTATAGAGAAAGGCTTTAAGTTCTATTTTACTATGAAGTTACCACGGGAACGGGAACTAGGCGGGTTAAACCACTCGGGGAAACCTGGAATAATATAATATACAATTAAAACAAATATTACAGTGCAATTAAAGAATTATATTTTTATTATACTGTAAAATGCAGTAAATTAAATATTTATAAGTGATATTTTGTATAAAGAATAAGTCTGCGTATAAATTATAAAATATTTTTATTTTAAAAATAAATAATGTTTTAGAATTAAACTAAATATAACATTATTAATCTATAATATCCAGGATTAACAAAGATAGTATTTTATATAGGGACTCCCACAAGGAATATACTACGAAACTAGATTAACTATTCATAAAAGCAATATTACATAGCTTGACCGGGGAATGCAACTGACGGCTCCGTCAAGGGACTGTCTGACATTCGACCTATTTTTCAAAAACTTAACAGTCCACATAACAGCTTATCTTAACTACTGTACCACTGTAGTCAAAACAGTCTTGGAAGAAAGCAAAAATATGAACGTTATTTTAAAAGTTTTACATACGAGCAGCAAAGAAGGGTATTTTCTTTATTCCTAACTAGCTGCCCGTCCCAGATTCGCACGGGTGCACATACTCTATTTCTAGTAAAAAAAAATGTCGCATTCTAATGGTGAACATTCTACCGTCTTAATATATCGTTTTTAGCGAGTGAAAAATATTAAATGATTGCCGACGGCAAAAAAGATTCGATAAAACAATAAAATATAATAGTCTATTAATTTTTATTAACTAATAATATGTTCAATAGATTACTATAACCGGGCTTGAGAAATTACACCACGAAACTAAGTTAACTGTTTCACCTGAACGTATATGTCTGTCTCGTTTTAGCACATGCTAATTTTCATGGTGTCCTGTTTACTCTCTAGGGACAAATTTTGTCTTAACAACACATGAGCATAACGTACCTATAACCTACATAAGGTAACCACTTTTTATATAACAACATTGACCATACATAATATAAAAAAAAAACAAAAAAATTACATAATGTTAATAATTTAAAATTTTCACACGCGCGTTTTGATACGAGTAACTCCTGTTCCCGTTTGAACTTTATAATCAAATACAGCCTATGTTACTCAGGGATAATATCGCATTCCAATGGGGAAATCATTATAAAAATCCGTCTATTAGTTTTTCAGTTTATTTGTAATAAATATACATACGTAAATACAAAGTTTTTCGCTTTATAATATTAGAATTCATCATCCATCATCATCATCAGCCCACAACGTCCATTGCTCAACAAGGGCCTCCTCCTGACGGTTGGTGACCGCAGTATTATGTTGTAACACACAAGGAAACGCTGCTGCCCGTTCCTTGATATACGATTATTATAGATGATGTTATAACATTCAGGACCAACGGCTTAACGTGCTTTCCGAAGTAGTTCCTCAACCAATCAGACCCGGAAAGAAATCATAGAATTTACACAAAGAGTTCCTGTCCAGCGTATAGAAAAGTGCAGAATATAATATTAAAAACTGATCATAGAACTAGACAAATCCCACTTACGGGTGCCTGCCGATTTGCCGACAAGATTTTGACAAAATTTCACTACCCCAACAAATTTTAGCAACCTTTTTCATACCATTGCAATATTTCGAATGATTTTAGTACGCATATTTTTATTTGGTTAAATTTTTACTTGGCTAAATATTACCAAGTATAATGTCATTATGGCATTTGGTCTTTAATCAAATGATTTATTACAGCAAACAATCTTCAGACAATAAACGTTTGGTAAAAAAACGGGTAGGTTAGGTTAGGTTATAAGTGTGACCTCCTACGCACGAGCCGAGCGAGCGAAGCGAGCGGTGCCGCGCGTGCCAGAAACGACTTGCATTAATAGAAAAAAGAGATTGTTTTTAGTAGGTTACCCGGAACTGAACTATATAGATTAGGATAATTACTTATTTAAAAAAAATGGCTTATTTTATTTTGGGTAAAAACTGTTATTCCAACCGAAATATTTGACTAAATAAAAAATGTTAAAAGCACTAGTTGGTAAACAAGTTATAGTTTAAACGTTCATTTCCCAAACATTAGGTTTGCGTTACAATTTTTTGTGAATAGATTAATAGAAGTAATAATATGGCAAATGAAATTATGCGAAAAAAAATTTGGGAAGTAAAAATTTCACAAATTCCTTTCGGTCAAACAAAGGAGACGCCCCACTTACAATAAAAGTAAACCTACATAATATTAAACCAGCTAACCTTAAAGTGTATTGGTATAGACGCCTTCAAAAGCAGATGGCATAAACCAAGTATTTTGAATTGAACAACATTATAATAATCAGGAAAGAATGAATAAAAAGGGATGAATATGAAAGGAATATCTCGCATGAAACGCCGACGGCACAATAAAACCAATGGAAGGGTCAGCTTATATACCTTTAAAAATAGTGAAGACAAACGTAATTCTTACTAATATAATAAACGCGAAAGTTTGTGAGTATTGCTGAATGGATGTTTGTTACTTTTTCACGCAAAAACTACTGAATTGATTTGGCTAAAAGTTTGCAAATTTGTTTATAAGCTGGATTAACATATATTTCACGAAATAACACGCTCCGACCCACTGGAGCAGAGTGACGCGGGTAACACAATTATGAAATTATACCTACTAATATAACTATACTAATATTATAAAGTGTTAAGATTTGATTGCATTAAATAGAAATCCGGAACTAGGCACTAGAGAGACTAGACTAGGGACTAGTTTACAGAAAATCTTACACCATTAATTGTTTAATTTTTGCTAGTGTGTCTTGTTAATGATGAAGCTAAAAATATAGACCAGGTATTGATTTAGCAAAGTAAACCCACATTGTTATTTAAATATGTTTTTTTAAAGACTATATGCTTATCCTTCCATTTTTCACTTTGCTTCTGACATAAAATAATCTATATAATAATATTATAAAACTGAAAAGATTTTTTTGTTAGTTTGTTTGCATGAACGCAAGGAATTACTGGTCAGAATTGAGAAATTCTTCCACCATTGGAAATCTACGTTATCCAGCTATATTTAAATATGAAATTCCTACGGGAACCGTAGTTATGCGGGTGAACCACGCAATATCCAGTAAAGATTATATATATATATATATACATCCTTACTAATATCCTTACTAATATTATAAATGTGAAAGTAACTCTGTCTGTCTGTCTGTCTGTTACGCAATCACACCTTAACTACTGAAGCGATTTAAATGAAATTCGGTACAGATATAGTCTAGAGCCTGAGAAAGAACATAGGCATATATATTTTATTATGAATTTCCCACGGGAACGGGAGTTACGCGGGTGAAACCGCGCGCGGGAAGCTAGTATTCTTATAAATTTATTTTTCTTGTAATAGTTATATCTGTTTTTTAAATTACAAATAAAATAAAATATTAATTAAGATTATACGAGCAGACACATGCACAATCATGTTTATTCATAAGTGCAGCAAATTCATTAAATCACTGCTACATTGACCTTAGAATTTTTAATAATGTCAAAAGTGATTATTTTATATATCTTACGCCATTTTGTATGAGAATAAAATAAAAATAGAAAACAATACATTATCTTATACCCTACACTGATTAGACAAAGTCAACTTTAATTGTATAAAGTTAAGACGATGTATTCGTTGAGGGACTAGGCTCCGTGTCTCGGAAGACACATTAAAGCGTTGGTCACCATAATCAATTGAAAATGGTCAGCCGTGTTGAGCATATAAAGCATTATACTGTGGTCACCAACCCGCCTGCCAAGCGTGGTTATTTTTGCAATATGCCCTTCGAACGAGGCCCATGAGGCCCTAGTTAGTAATTTATTTCCTCCCCATTAAAAAACTACGATATCCACTATTAATATAAGCTATATTATATTAAGAAGTTCTCACGGACCTCTAACAACTAAGTGATTATTGAAAATATAAAAATTAATTATATAAGTTCATACAATAAATTTGATCAGGACATTTTTTTTCCATTTATGAGTAAGCTAAACAAATTCAAATTTAATTGTTAAAAACGAAACGTGTTTCTATCAAATATCTTTGAATATTATCTAGACAGACAGACAGACAGGTAGTTTTTGTTACAATCTTGACCGCGAGAATTCGCGTCCATGAAACAAAGTAATGTCACAAGAAAAAGTGTTACTTTTAATATCGTATTCATTATTTTAAATAACGTCTTACATTCACACTTTTCAAAATCATTGTCAAAATGTTCATTATTAAGCTGAAGTTAAATCATTATAAATTTGATGACACAAAAATGCTATTAACATAGATAATCAATTTTAACAGTTCTTCAACATAATATGTAGTATTAAATCCTACTTATCGAAAGTTTGTAAGTATGGATGGATGTTTGTTATTCTTCCACGCAAAAACTACTAGATAGATTTGGCTGAAAGTTTGCACGCGGATAGTTTATACACAGGATTAACATATAGGCTAAAATATCACACTCCGACCCACTGGGGCAGAGTGACGCGGGTAAAACCGCAGGGCGAAGCTAGTACATAATAAATACATGCTACTGGAATAGTTATATAATGATTATCATATAATTCATGTTAGCTATATTTTTATCACCATTTTCCTTTTTTTAAAACTCTTAATAAAAATGAACACAATTATTCAACAAAACACATTGTTCCAAGCTCCACATTTCTTACTAAGCCCGCAACAAAATGACAAAACAAACTCAGTATAAGCACTTAATCGCAAAGCAGTACAAGAACCAGTTGGCAGTTTATACAACCAGTTCGACGATAATCGCATCGGTCGCTGTTTAAATGCAAATGCGTTGCGTAGCTGCATCTGAGACGCTAAGTTCAAGGTCACTCTGCGTCTAGCTAACACTTGTGTGAGCGAATGTACCAGTTATATGTAATGCTGTATTTTTTGTAGTTTTAGGTAATAATTCGTGTTTTTTTGTATAAGTTTAAGTTTTATACTCCAGTTTTTGGACATATTATTAAACTAGTAACTTACCATATTGGTAAGAGCATCAGTTAAACATCTGTGACCATAGAAAAGATTTTTTCTTTCTTTCTTTCTAATATATTTAATTCTGGGTCTGGTTATGTAATACTACCCTTC